>OZ021731.1:38108592-38773592 GCA_963978545.1 Linyphia triangularis | reverse complement strand
GCAATTTCTACAAAACGGCTCTAACAATTTTGTTCAAAGTCGCTGTGGTAATGCCTTTTAAGGTATTCTAAACATCCCCAAGTTCGAATTTCCCGTAAAAATGCTTTAATGGCGTAAAAAATTGAAAACAAATGCCTTTTACACAGAGTTCTCTTTCCTTGAGCATACCTCTTCAACGATCGTTTTTTCTTCTCTTCTCAGTTTCACTTACAAGATGTATCGAAAAGTGCCAAATTCATCATTTTGACGGAGTTTTTTTTTTTTTTTAATTTTATTTTTTTTATTTTTTTATTTAAATAAAAGACCCCAAACAGGAATTATCTAAAAAAATATCACCAAACTGTCCATTTTTGCTAAATGAATGATGAAAATATAAAAACGGTAAATGACACAAATCCACATCAGTATTATAGTGTAATTTAAAGTTGTGAGACGTTCCACACTCCTAGTTCAGTTTTAGTTTATAGTATCAAAAATCAAAAAACACTTGAAATATTTTAAAAAGGTCATTTAATGATAGTGTGCGGCCAATGAAATGGTAAAAAAAAAAATTCTGATTTTACGTAGTGTAAATTTTTGCCAAAATCGACAAATTTTGGCAAAATTTCGGCTGTTTTTAAAACACAATTATTCACTCATACTAACCATATAAAAAGCAAGATGACCAAATGAGACCTTCGTAAACTTACTCTCTATATATGTAATAAATCATAAAAAATCATATGAAAAACTAAAGGTTCCTTTTAAAAAAGTTTTCAAAAAGTATATATTGAACTTTCCTAAAATTATGGTAAAGTCATTTTACATTTTACTTGCTATAGATTCCAAGTAAAAATGTCCCTTAGTAAAATTATTAATTTTTTAAAGCACACTTAAATAAGCACTAGCATTAGAGGTATTTCTCATCTTTTCAGTCTCTCCTCACTGAAGGTCAACTTTATGCCCCAAGAGCAGAAAATAAAGTTATTCACTGGAAGCATGGAGACGAGATGCTCCAGATGCTTGTAAATATACTCAAGTCGTTAAAATCCCCAAAATAACAAAACAATACATATTTTTTCCCTTTTTTGACTATTTCCCCCCTTTTTGACTTTTTCCTCCCCTTTTTTGACTATTTCCCCCCTTTTTTGACTATTCCCCCCCCCCCCCCCCTTTTTGATCAGCTTTTACGTTATTCTGTTCCACTGTGCAACACTTCGACTATAAACCAGTAATCCTTGAAAGGATAAAGGCAATTTGGGCTTCTGAAAATTAATTAATAATAAGCATGCGCTTCCTTAATTCATAGGAAACTTAATTATGACGGAATCTGATTTACAAAATTTACTTAGAGAAAATATTGTCGTGGGAAGACAAAATAGTTATAATGTGATTGAGAAATATTTATAAAGTAAATTTAATGATTTAATTTAGCAAATTATTTTAAAAATGATTTTGAAATCAAACTGCAGAATTCAATAACACTGGCAGTAATTCATATTTAAAATATGTGAAATAACCTAAAGAATGCAGTTTTGGTTTATGAGTATTTGAAAAAAGAAGAATGAAATTAAATTAAATTTTAGTATTAGTCTGAGTTCATTTGAATTTCTACAATTAGATTTATTCAATTGCAATTATCCGCTTGGAGCTAGTCAAATACGTACATGATGCATAACTTATCCTGGAGGGTTTGGGGTTGTGATACGTTTGTTCGGAAAAGCATTTATTTAAAACTTAATTACAGTTTTCATGATTTAGTGAATTAGCCATGGGTCTTAAAAATTTCTGCCATCGACATTTCCTTTAAAAAATAAATAAATTTCAGACCTTAACAAAGTTCTATTTGTGCCTAGAGCTTATACGAAAGCCAAGAACACGGGGGAATAATTTAACTAAGGATTTTTGTTTTCCGTCGTGGTGGCACAAAAGTTATAACATTGATTATCATTTTATGATTTGGTTTGGTATGACATTTTCTTATGCGATTTGAGAAAGTGAAAATATTTATTAAATTTTTTATTTAAAATAAAAAGGGAGATATTGTCTTAAAAATGTGTTGCTCATTTAGACAAAAAAAAAAAAAAAATCTGTTAATTTTGCTTGTTTACTTGCTGATGCATATGACACTTGCATACATATATGTTTCTGTCCATTTAAAGTTTAATGTTAAGCAGAACATTTGGTAACGTTGAAACAACTCCAGTATCACAAGTACGCTATCCAATTGCTCTCGGTGAGAGATAATGGCGAGACTCGCCATTGTCCATTCTCGATATGAACCCTAGTAGACTGGCTGTTGTTACGGATCTTGGCCAATCTCGTCCAATGCTGGATAAAATATTTGAAATGTTGTTGCACTTTGAAATGTTGATGCACAGTTTTAAAATTGAAATATATTTTTATAAGAAAACGTGGAGGATTAAAAAATGTATTTTATGATGTCTTTGATAGGTTCATTTATAAAAACGAAATCGTATATTTTGGGACGATGCTCGAGATTTGGCATGGACTGGTCAATCTTCTCAAAACCCCTGTTTCTGACAATGACCAATACCGATGTGCTACCTAGGAAGCCTGTTGAGTAGGATTAAGGGGAGACAAGACTCCCGGAAAAACGAATCAATCGTATTTTCAGTCAATTTAAAAAGTTCCCTAAATCATTTAAAATGCAATATTTTTAAATTAATTTTAGACATAGACAATAACAACATACATGTTATGAATGTTACACTTTCAATGTTTATTTTATTTTATGTATACTTTACGTAATAAGCCTACATTTGGGACTTAGAATTTTAATGGAAATTTTTGGTTAGGTACACTTTTTTCAAATTCTATTGAATATTTTAATCTAATTTTTTCCTTGATAATGAATATACACAAGATCTATCTAGTGAACCTAAATTTTGTCTTAAATTAGATTAAATAAATATTTTATGAGATATTTTATGTTGTAAATAATGAAAATTTTTGTATACGCCAACTCTATTATTGCTTTAAATATAATTTTAAAGATATATTAGGTAAAAAAAGAGGTTCACTGTTTGAAATAGAAAGTTTATTTGCATTTGGCAAAAATTTTATATCAATTTATTGTATATTTATTCTGAAAAGTGTACCTAAACAAAGGCCTTGCATAAAATAATTATAAAATTCTAAGTCCAGATATAGGCTTATTACATAAAAAATATATAAAATAAAATAAAATTATCAAACTAATAATTATAACAAACATGTTATTATTGACAGTGTCAAAAAATAAATAAAAAATATTGCATTTTAAATAATTTATAGCAAGTTGAAGTTGAATGAAAATACGACTGATTTGGTTGTCTGGGACTCTTGTCTCCCCTTAAACCATTTAGTGTCGTTTCATTTTCAAAGATAAAAAGAAATCGGATATACTTATATACTACTACCTGTTTTTCTATGAATGAGAAAGATTTAAAATTATCGTAAGAGACAGGTGTATCTACAAAGATTTAATCGCTGTGGGCAGGTTCGAGATACATTGAGTGAATAGGAATTATGTCGGGATCAAAGAAAATATCGTTATATGAAGATTTATTGTTATAAACAGTATCGTTATTTTCAAGTATTCGGTCATTCAATTTCTCCGCTACATGTAAACTGTGCTTCTCAATATTTATACAAATCACCATTGTAGTACGCTTTTGAATGCCATGTTTTAACGTACAATTATGAGATTCTAAATCAGGTGACGTACTGAAAAATAGCAGTTTTCCTTGAAGTTATTTAAATATTTTGCATAAATAAAATAGTAGACATCCCTTTAGGAAATAGTTTTTTATTCTGAAACGGCATAAATGAGAGTATATAGCTTGAAACAAAGTTATTCCATAATTTTAAAATCGTAAATGTAGTTATCGATTTTATCTATTGTAACAGCTGGTGTAAAATCTTCAGTGGGGAATATTCAGTATTATCGTTAAATTTGAACGCATGGAATGGATATGAAAATGGAAGAAAATATGCATGAAACAAAATTCGGATATATATTTTAAATGTTCAACGTTATTCTCATTATCAATCTGGAATCAAGAATATATATAAAAAAAAGAAAAATTAAATATAAAGAAGAGCATAAAGAATAAAAAGGAAGTTCTCTTTATTAATCTATAGTAAAGAATTTAATTGCAGTTTTCATCAGTTTCAGACAATTCTTCCATTTGGTGGTGCGATATGTTTTGCTGACCAACCATTGCAAAGTAGTTACTTTTCTGCGAAAAAGTCTTATCAAAATTAAAGTTGTATAAAAAATAAATACTATAAGCGGAAGAGCCAAATAAGTAAAAGTTTTTGTCTCTATTTTTACATTGAATTTTGTTATACATAGTAAATGAAGTTTTTAAGTTTTTCTTGAAAATTAGATGCTTTGTTTTTACTTTAAATACAGCACTGTTTTTCTCATTGTAAAAAGGAACATACATATAAATGACATCATCACTGGTGAACTAATGGAGAAATTCCAAATGAAGCCTCACGTGTTTCCCTGTATGTGAAACAAAATGTTACGAAGGAAAGTAGCAAAGAAATAATTCGAAGGAAACTTACTACCTATTTCATTGCATCGTAGACCCACAATTTGTGTTTGAAAATGAATGGAGAATAGCTTCATTGTAAGGGTTTAATCAAGGAGTTTTAAAATTTTACAACAAATACAAGGAGATATCGTTTGAAATGAGTAGGATCCATTTGAACTTAGTGTTCAAATTAGAGATTTTTGTGTGTGCATACATTTAAACTGATAATAATGTCTGGAAATAATATAGCATGTGGTATTCGTTACTAAGAAATCGAATATCTTAGCCGTATAAAAAAGTAATAGTTTATGTAAAACAAAATTTGGTATTTTGGCTCATCTACATATACAGACACTTGATTGATAAGACTTAATATATAATACAGAAATAATACTTAAACTACAATATTTTAGTAATAATTGGTATAGAATAATAATTTAATAATACTTGATACTAAACACATGCTAATATAGACATATTTTGGTGATATTAGAACTAAATTATCGCATGCAATGCGTAGCACATTCGAAATATGAATTCTGAAAGCCTTGTCAGAATTTTTTTCACGTTTATCTAAATTAACATACTCATGAATTATTATTATTATTATTATTTTCTTTTTTTTTTGAATTGCAATAATGATGAAATAAAAAATTCTTTTTCATGCCTAAAATATTATTTTTCAAAGGAAAAAAATAAGATTTAGTTAAACAAATGCAAAAGAGAGCACATAATAATACTTAGAAAAATTGAACAATGAAGCTCATAAAAAAATACTTCATTTTTTGTTATTTTTATAGGAATTTGATCAAACCTTACTTTTATTAATTGATACATTTAATAAGCTTCTGAAAAAATAATCATTTCATAAAAACTAGGCATGAAACACACGTAGTAATAATAATAAAAAGAGTCCGAAAACTAAAATTAGAAAAGTACACCTGATATTCCAGGAAATATGGTTCTTTTTGTGAATTAAAAAAATAAGAACACTAAGAAAAAGTTCTTAGGAGATATTTTTACGGAAGGAAATTACAGTCAAAACGTTATTACTTCGAGGGAAATTGAATATTTCTTTTGTTAAGATGTGGTTAAGATGTGTTAAAATGCCGGTGCTCTTTGGGCTATTTCGATTGACGATGGAAGTGAACACGATCGTTTGATTTGCAACATGCATGTATCTAGAGCAGGGGAAACTTTATTTATTTTGCAATTTTTTACAGAACTGATAACTACTAGCTCCAGCGGCTCGGCGGTTAAAGATATCGAGCTCATGAGCGGCGGATTGTGAGTTCGGTCCTTGCCTTGCCTAATGCCGGTGTTCATAATAATGGATGTTGGTGCACATCAAATACGTCGTGGCTTCAATGTTCTCTCGTTGATGTGGTAGGGTTAGAGTGAGAGGTATGGGCGATAAGGTTTCAATCTCGTAATCTTTTTGTAGCTCAAAATTACGAGGCGTGTTTGGCTGTGAATAGCACTTCATAGTGGCAGAAATAGACAGCCGGAACCATGCTAAGTAAACTATCATCTATTACCGCAACTGTATTTGTGTCTATATTTTTGATGGATTTGGCCCACTTTTGAGCAAAAAATCTCATTTGTCTAATATTTTCCAATGGTCGATATCAGTGAATATTGATATTTTCGGAGTAAAAATTACTTTTTATCAGCCGAGTCGAAAAAAAAAAAAAGTCCGTGACGGTACTCTTTACGTCAATTTAAATAAGAAGGTAAACATTTCAGTAAAAATATTTCAAACCATCTGTAATTCTCACTTATTTAACGGTCGTCGAGAAAAAATGGCATTTTTTTTTTTTTTAAATGTTCTTGGCTTTAAGCCATATCCAACCACTTCACTGTCTAACACGTCAAAGTGGCACTTTCATGAAGTGCAAAAAAATGACAAGCGCAATTAAATATGACAAATGTTAAAGTGTATTCATTGCAAGCATTATCTAATTCAGTCGCTTAATTATCTGTAAAGATTTTCTGCAAACGAAACATTGTTACTTTAAAAAACCCAGCTTCTTGCCAGATCAAAACTATTTTGCCCCTATTTGGACGGCTTCCAATTTGAATAGTGCAGAATCTTATACACCTTTTTGAATAGTGTGAGATTCCGACGATTATTGTCACTCTCGACTGGGCACGAAATTATTGAGTAAGCATTTCAGTGATGCTTATGTCATTTGAAAAAAGTGTTGAAGAGAATGTATAATTAGTTAACCGTGTGCATAATTAGTTGAGCGTGCATAATAATTTAAGAAATGCTTAAATACATATATATTAATTTCCATGTATCTGTTAAAAATTTAACATCAGAGGAATTCCAAGTTAAAAGTTAAATAGTGAATGTATCCTGAGAATGTAAAAAAAAAAAAAAAAAAAAAAAAAAAAAAAATGAAAACAACAGGAATAGTATGCAATGTAATTTGTGGAGTTTATTAAAAAAAATTATATAAATTTTTCTCTTACAATAGTATTATATTTGTTATATATATTTTTCAAAAGAATGTGTAATATAGTTTGGTATTTTATAAGCTTACAATTAATTTCCATGTCATTTAAACCTTTTTTTACTTTAAAGTTAATTAAAAGTTAATTCAATTTTAATCTAGTGACAAACAATATGGAAATAGATTTTAATGGCGACCTCGTAAGTTGTTTAGTAATGAAAATACATTATTTGAATTTCTCTTTAACATAGGTAAATTTCATATGCAAAATTATTTTACGAAAGTATAAATATGATATCTTTGCTCTGTTACTTTTTCCATTAAAAGCAAAATCGTTAAAAAACTCTGTGAAAAACTGTAAAATATACTTGTATATTTTATTTATTAATTTTTATTTTTGCTTATAATAGCACAAAAAAATAGTTATGTCTTTCTACTATACAACGAAATATAAAAGTATTGGATTTCCTTTCTGCAGAGGAAAGCTAAGGACAATATTTTTGCTCTTGAAACTCAAGCAATAGTGATTAATACCAAATCAATCACGGATAAGCCACCTAACACAAAAAAAAAAAAAATATATATTATAGCCAAACAAAAAAGAGAAAATCCGAGAGCACCAATATGAAAAAAAATCTTCTCCCATAAATACTTATTAGTTAACGAAAAAAAAACTGAGTGACATGGTTTTTATTATTAGGATGCCAATATCAAAGGAAAGAGCCAATGGTACACTTAAACTTGGCAATATATAGTAACATAAAAACAACTGGCAGAATACTGAATATTGTAGGTCACAAAAGTATTCGGTTACCTTCTGTTTCGCTGTAAAGCCTTAGGCATGCATGTTGTTTGGGGGAGGGTTAATAAACGAGCATTATTTCTTTAAGTTTCGGGACGCGTTGAGTTAAAAAAAAAAGTAGTCTGGAAAAATGTCTGCGTGTCTGTGGTTAGCATAGCTCCCGAATGGATTGACCTACGATGTTCAAATTTTGTGTACAAGTTAGTAATGACCATGGGACCTATCATTAGTTTTTTGATCAAAATTGAGCATGCTCATAAGGTAGTTGCCAATAAAAAAATATCTTGTTTTTTAGCAATTGTTCAAAAACGGTTCTAACGATTTTGAACAAAATCACTGTGGTAATGTTCTTAAGTTCTAAACATCCCTACCATCGAAAATCCGTTACAAATGTGGTAAAGGCGTATAAAGTTGAAAAGTTAATTTCTTTAATACAGAATTCCCTTTCTTGAGCACCGCCCATCTATGACTGTTTATCTTCTGTTTCACTTACAAAAAGGATATTAAAAGAATTATTAAAAAGTATATCGCCAAATCCACAATTTTGGCGGTATTTTTTGGTTAATGCAAGATTTATCACCAAAAATATCACCAAAGTGACATTTTTTTAATGAATGAAAACAGGAAATAACTCTAATCTAAGTCACATCTAAGTAGAGCGACAAGTAGCATATACAGCCCTGGTTCTACACCCCTAGTTTTTTGTGTGTGTGTGTGCATCTTAAGGGAAGAAGATAAGTTAAGGATTTTCTTTTAAATGTTGGACATGCTTATAGAACACTGTTTTACTTGCTATTTTGAGCGCGAGGAGGGAATCTTCTATCTGAATACATTGGTACGATTGCAGATTATTCATCAGATGAAGAAGTCACAGCTATTGCAGTGCAGAATTGTTGTCCCATTTCAAAGATTTAACTCTATTGCATAGTACAACGAAGTCTAAAAAAAATATACTAAAATTGATGGGAAAAATTGTGAGGCTAATCATGTGTTATAAATATTTGTTGTTCTTTTTATAAGTTGCAGTCTCATCAAATATTACAACATAAGCTTGGAGGGCACTGAGAAATCTGGCTGAAAGTATAAAAAAAATTGTTATATTGGTTTTATTTGGTTGTTAGAAATGGCGTATTTTAACTCCCAATTTTCATTCGTGGAGATATCTCCCTTAGAAAATAATTGTAATCACAATTAAGAAGATAAAGGAGAACCACATCTAAAGGAGTTGAAAAAAAAAAAAAAATCTTTTTGGGAAAAGGGAAGGAAAGGAAATGTTTGTTTCAACTGATATTCACTTGACAAAAGGGGAACTTTTGTTTAAAATTGGGGTCATTATGAATTTTGTGAGAAGAAGAATATTTAATAAAAACTTCATTCAAAATGAGCTCACCTTCCAAGATACTTTGGTGTGTGAATGATAATTGTTTTTATGGGTATCTTGTGTAAATATATAGAACTTAATTATTGTGGAAAATATTTAACATCCACTGATATGTAGTAATCAACTTGGGAGATGTTTAGTGTGGTTGTATATATAAGGTTATTCGCATCCTTAATAGGGTTTAGAAGAAAGAAAATCGTTTTGTTTTTATGATATTTTTTCTTCTTGTGTGAGGTTCTGTATCAAACTATACAGAGGCACAATAAATTCAATGAAATACGGTTATGGGTGGTTGAAATGGTGTCACTCTATGTTATCTTTCCAAAGGTTGTTTTGATTTTTAAATAACAAGATAGTATATGAAGTTTAATGAGAGCAAATATTTTTAATAGATAAATTATACATATACACATATTTGTAATAAGCGCACATACTTTTGTAATGTTTGTTGAATTTATTTTGCTTCCATACAAAGAAATATAGGACTACAGAAAGTTGAATTGGTCCTGAAAATGTATTGGGATAAAAGATTATTTGAGTTCATAAATATATCCTTGGAAGCGTATAGTCATGTTTTACCACTATTTGAAGTAAAATGAAATAATACATCAATTCATTTATGTTTGCCGAGAGAAATGACTTTTGAATTATTTTTAATATAAGTTAAAAAGAATAATGAAAAAATATAGAATAAAACTGAGACATAAAAGTACACAAATATTGTTTAAAATTGCCAAAAATTAATATTAACTTTTATCCTCAAATAATTTAAATCCCTCAGTACTAAAAAAAAAGTAAGGATTAAAATTTAATGAACGCTGTTTCCCCCGAATGCTCTTTTCTGCCTCATAGCGCAAAAACTATTGGATTTAAAAGTATGAAATTTCGCATGTTTGTGAACAAAAGCGTAACGAGAGGGGGGGGGGGGGGTCGATCCCAATTTCCACGTGTTAAAGAATAATTTCCTGCTCTTTTTTTTTGTTGAAGAAAAAGAAGAAGAAAATAATTATTAAGAAATTTCCCTTAACCCGTAGATTTGGAAAATGATTTGAAAACTCTATCAATTAAGAGGACATTTTTTTTTACTCTTGCCTCCCCCCCCCCCTCTTTTTTTTTCATTGGTGCAGCGAGTCTACATTTTCGAAATTAATCCCCCCCATTCATCAACTCTAGTTACGCCTATGTTTGTAAAGAAATGTTTGGGAAATCTGTTGACAAGAAAAAAGGCGATGCAAACTTTAGTTTTTGAGTTTCTCTAAGTCAAAGTGACATATTTTTTTTCTTTTGGACAGGGATGTCTCCAGGGGAACTAACCATAGAGAAAATTTAATTCTTTTTGCAGAGTTATATGCCTTACTAAAATACTATTACCTACCTAAATTTCGAAAAATTCATTTTTAATCTTGCACGGTTGATGTGTTTTTTTTTTTTAAATTTACGTATATATATATATATATATATATATATATATATATATATATATATATATATATATATATATATATATATATATATATATATATATATATATATATATATATATATATATATATATATATATATATATATATATATATATATATATATATATATATATATATATATATATATATATATATATATATATAAACTTTGCCAAATTGATGATCGTTGATGAGGTATGCTCAAGGAAAGAGAACTCTGTGTTGAATGCATTCATTTTTCAACTTTTTACGCCATTAAAGTATTTTTACGGGAATTTTGGAGGTGAGGATGTTTAGAACACCTCAAGAGGCATTACCACAGCGACTATGAGCAAAATCGTTTGAGCCGTTTTTTAGCAATTACTGAAAAACATGATTTTTACAATCACAGGTACCTTATGCGCATGCGCGATTTTGACGAAAATCATAATGATAGGTCCTTGTGCCATCACCAATCCTCACACCAAATTTGAACATTGTAGATCAGTTTGTTAGGGAGTTATGCTGACCACGTAAACACATACACACAGACAGACATTTTTTCTAGATCCCTTTTTTTAGATCAGGATGTTCAAAACGTGGAGAAATACAAAAAAAAAAAAAAAAAAAAAAAAAAAAAAAAAATTTGGACCGAATATTATACTTTCTTTACTCTATGTATTACATTCGGGTAATTGAAAGTAATAATAAAACAGAGGTTCTGTCTGTCCGTGGATCTATAGAAAACTACTTAAAATAATCTTAGAGGTCTGAAATTTTCAACATAATTAGAATTGTACCTTTGATAAACAGATTGTTAAAATTTTAATTAGAGTATTTTTAAATATTTTTTTTAATTAATTAAACATATTTTCCCCAAACGATTTCTAATAGGGCTACAGCTCTGAAATTTTCAATATAAGTAGTTTTAGTAATTTAATTGGACTTCTAAAAAACAGAATTTTAAAATGTTGATGATTTTTTTAATTAATTAACAAATATTTTACAAAACGTTTTCTAATAAGGCTACAGATAAAAAATTTTCAACATAAGATTTCATAAAATATTTTATTTAATAAACGAATTTTTTTGTTTGTTTAGTAGTAATAAATTATATAATCCATAAATACAAAGTTTTTAATATAAATATTTTATATGCATTGCTAATTTTTACGTGCAATTGAAACTTTTTGAGCTCAGATCGGGTTCTTGAGTTCCTTGTGTTTGACCACTAAGAACAAAAGATCCATTCAAACTATTTACTAACTTCCTTTTCCCCCAAAAAACTTGATTGAATACTTTGTCATCTACAACGAGTTAACGATTTACTCAAACTGATAAGCCTGACGTAAGGCAATAAAAACACGTATCTTTTACTTATTTTGATTAAAAATATATTTTAACAGAAAAAAGTTTCAACAATGATCAGTTAAAATTATTTCACTTATATTGTTACTACGCAACGCAAAGTTGAATTGATTGGACTTCACAATGAATTTATGCATTCACGTTTATTATCTATCATTTATTTTGATAAAAACAATTTTGGCATCAGGACAGAGTTTCAAAAAATGATCGGTTAAATGGGATTTATTAGTATTAGGAAGAGATTGTAGAAGCGTGTGTAAAAGCGACCTTTTAGTGAGAGTTGCAGCCTCAATATTTGATAGAATGCTCATTGACATCGAATGTATCTGCAAGTTTCAGCCCGATTGGTTGTCGGCAAAGAGGCCTCCCAGATTTCCTCCCATCGACAAACGTACAAAATCGAAGTTAATATAAAGGATTTAAAAATGGCTTAAAATCTTATAACCTTTGTTTTGAGAGTTGGTTTTCAATTAGATCAATTAGATTTGAATGCTACTTTTTGGAAAGACATAGGTCCCAATATTTTAAGCATAATCTATAATAATAAATCAAGCTGCGTGTCTGTCTGTGGCTCTGTGGATCTATAGAAACCTACTTAAAATTGGAGTAGAGCTCTGAAATTTTCAGCATAAGTAGTTTTGGCTTTCTAATTTTATGCATTACAAACAGAATGTTAAAATGTTAATTAGTTCTTTTTTAATTAATTTCTTTAATTAATTAATAAATATGTTACAAAACGACTACTAATAGGGCTACAGCTCTGAAATTTTCAACATAAGTAGTTTTAGCCTTCTAATTGGACTTGTGAAAAACATAATTTAAAAATTTTATTTAGTTTCTTTTTAATTTAGCGAACGAAGCGAGCTTGATTTTGCGTAGTGATGAACCTTCCTGCGAGCGAAGCGCCAAAAACTGGGTCCTATACACGAATGACAGATTTCTGCAACGCGAGGCCTCACAGCTAGCTAAAATATTGCACATGTTAAAATTTGAAGCACGGGTATTTAGCTAGTGATTCATAATTTATTGATTTCCAGGAATCACATCACAAAGCTTTCATCGATGGGGTGGTGTTTTTTTGTTTTTTTATTTTATTTAATATGTATTTTTAGTAGCGTAACGAGCTTGGGGTTTAGAAAGTGTTATCAAGTTGGCGACAAGGCTAGCAAATCAATTTCCAGGAATTGGTTAGAGTTAGTGAGTAGAGAAGGAAATTATTTAAATTATAATTCTGTAATTTAAAATAATAAATAAAACTAACTTAAAATAGCGAACGAAGTTAATAATTTAAATTATAAGTGCAATTACTTTTGTAGTGTTTGTTGAATTTTTTTTACTTCCACGCGAAGAAATATAGGGTTACAAAAAGAGTTTTTAAGAGTTGTAGTGGATAGAAAGTTCATAATTCCTGTAGGCCTTATAATAAGTATAAAGAGGAAAAATTTCTGTAATGAATAAAAAGAATTTTTTTATTTAAATATTTGATTTCTTGGTATGTTTTTCTTATAAATATTTTGGCATGATTTACTATCTTACCTTTCTGTTTTAGATTAATATCAACAGACAAACCTTCCAATGTTACAGGTATATGCTATATGGGAAATGAAAAGTCCAATTTAAATATAAAAGTTTTTAATAAATGAACAGTAAGTTGATCAGAAGAAGCAGCCATAAAAATTTATTATATTCACCAAAACTACACCTTAAATCATCGAAACAACACGTTATTTAGATCATAATATTAATCCAAAACACATGTTAAGTTCATGAAATTCATTCAAACAAAGTCTTATTTAGTTCCTAACATTCATACAGGAAACATATTGTTATTTGGTTTATAATATTCATACAGACGGTATGTTAAGTTATTTAGTTCAAAACATTCTTTCAAACATTATTTTAAGTTATTCAGTACATCAGATTCATGCAAATCATATGGTATTTAGCTCATAATATTCATACTGACTACAAGTTCAGTTATTTAATTTATAATATTATTGCAAGCAAAATGCTAACTTTTATAACTCGAAAAATTCATCATACGATAAATCATTTAGTTCATAACATTCGTACAGGCAGCACGATCAGTTATTTAGTTCAAAATACTCATCCATACATCATTTCATGTTATTTTGTCCATAAGATTCATACATTAAATATGTTATTTAGTTTATAATATTCATACTGGTAACATGTTCAGTTATTTAATTCGTAACATTATTACAAGCAACATGCTAACTTATTCAATTTGGAACATTCATCCAAACAATATGGTAAAGTTTTTTAATTCATAACTTTTATACAGGTCATATATTAAATTTTTAGTTAAAAATTTTAACCGCAATAACAGTTTTGTTTCATACAAATAACCGAAAATGTATGATGAATTTATGTACATGAATTCTAGTAATCATATACTTATATAATCTAAAACTAATTTCTCATTCCTAAGCATTTCATTGTAATTCGTTAGAGGCATTAACCATCTGAGCGTCCAGGGAATGGGCGAAATTATACAGTTGTTTTCCCTGCAATAATTTTTAAATTATATTTCTGATTCAAATATATAATTTTTTTTAATTATTTTTTATTTATTTGTGTAGTTTTTAAACTATCATCCTAATAAAAAGATTTAAAAAATATTTTATTTTTCATTTTATTTATAAATTTAAAAAGGTTGTGTATTCCTGGAAAAACTGGGGATCAAAGGACGTATATATACGCCCATAACCCTCAGAAGGTTAATGGCGTGAATAAAATGATTGCCTGAAATTTTAACAATAATGGACCACTTCTCTTTTTCTGAGCCAAAAACAATTCTGATCTCACAAATTATTCCATGGAAGGCTCTGTTCTTCGTAATAACGCACGTTCATGAATCCATTTTCAATTTCAATGTCTGAGATCATTCCAACTAGAATGTAAAACGCTTTCTGGCTTTGTAATTTATACCGTTCAAGAGATTTATGGGCGCGTAAAATCAGGAACACGCGGAACAAATGAATTTTCGACACTTCGGAATTGTTATTCCTCTGTTTTGATCATAATGCGCTTTTGTTTGTCAGCGAAGAATAGTTCCTAGATTAAATACGACAAGAAAATATTCTTGTATGAGTTCCATAACTATTTGAGTGTAAAATCTTTTCGGAGTTTATTAATTGGTTTGGTTTGAGTGCTTTTCTCAAACGTAAAAGGAAAGGTTCCATTTCCAGAACTTATATGCGTCACTAAAATTATTTATGCATTTCGTTATATGATATTCAGGAGGAGTTGCTTTCAGTTTGTTGTATAATCAAAGTATATTTCATTATAAACATAGAAAATTGTCTATGTCTTATAATATTTTTAATTTTGTTTGGATTTGTGTCGAAATTTTACTGATTCGTCATACATGCACTTTTTGGTTCTGAATTTAAAATTAAGTTTTGGAGTTATTTAAAAAACGTGAAATTCATGAATTTAGAATTTAGTAAATATTTAAAATCATATAGTCATATCCTATTATATATTCAACGATGAAATACTTATTAATTAAAAACTTTTGAACAATTAAGCACAAAAAAAAAAAAAAAAAAAAAAAAAAAAACTGAGACTTATGACATTCCTACGTAATCTGAAAACTTTCCAATATTTATAAAAAAGTTTCCTTTCAAATGAAAAGTTAAAAAAATCGATTTAAATTTTAAAAGCTGCACAAAATAAAAAAACTGGTACAATTTATTTCCTTAATATGTGTTTTGCTCATTACAAGTAGAACTTAACAAAAAGAAAAATTCGAGATTCGGTTGTGTTCTTGGAACAAGTAAACGTACTAAATTCTAACACCTCCTACTCACGAAAACACTTCGAAGATAAGACTTGTTCTTCGCTTAGAAGTCTATTCAACGAAGAATAAATATTCACGCAGTTATTTTTAACTTGGGTTTATTTAAATAAAAGGTTTCATCCAATTGAATAGCTTTTCACTTCAGATTTACTTTGCTTAGAAAGAGGATAATATGCTTAGGAACTTCATATTCATTTTGTAAGACTTTCCTAAATTAATTTTTTTTAACAGTGTTTAAAATGAACTGGGAAGGACTTCTCTAGAACAAAGCTTTGTTTATCTTGGGGAAATTGTGAGTCTAGAAAATTACTTCCGCTGTACAAAAAGTTTTTTTATTCTTTTTCATTTGTTTCTCAAATGCAAGGGAAAAAATACATTTAATATCTTTTTGTGAATACATAGTTTTATAAGCATTGAATAAACAATACGATTCTGAAATGAATTTTGAATTCAGAATCAATTTCATGAAGTACGTTTCAAGATACTGGAAGTAACTTCAATTAAAGAATAGTGACTAGTAACCATTTTAAAACTACTTTGTTATCAACAGTAATAAAACAAATATGTGAACTTTGGTTTGATTTCTGGAATTTCTGAAGATCTAATCCTCAGATATCAAACTTTTTGTGAATATAAACAGAATAGAAAGTGTAAAATATCTTGGTTTGCACGAGCATCAAGCCTTTAAATGGAAATTGTATGTAAAAGAAGTAAATGATAAACTTCGTTTTTGCATTTATTCATTTTATTATTAAAAAAATTATGTCAGTAACAATATGATATAATTTCTTGGGAGAATGACTATTTAATGTAACCATTCGACCAATATCTACTCAAAATAAATTATTTCGTATGCTAGTTAGTAGCTCACTAAAAAATTTGTCTAATTCAATATTAAATACTGGACAACTTTATATTATACTGCTTTATTTACAAAAACCCAACTACAAACAAATGAAACCAAAACAGTTGGTATTCTTAAGGACTCTGCAACCTATAGCCTTAAGAAACACCCATTTACAGTATTCCTAGAGCAAATAAATAAATTTTTCATAAAAGATTTCATACCTCACTCCAATTTTTTTAAATTCACATCCTAATTATATTCAAACTGTTGATAATAGAAATCTTTTTAAAAAAGAAATTAAAAATTATCTATCGAACGTGGATGTAGGAAAGTTGCTAAAACCTACTGTATAATTAAAAAATAATAATCAGCATTAAGGCATATTAATTTTCGATAAGTTTTTACTAATGATGCAACTCACTTAATTGATAAATTGAAAATTGAACCGTAAAAAAATGTGTCGTTTCATAAATTAAATGACTTGCAGTTGTATGCATCTGGTATTGTTGCTAGACTTTCGGTGTTTTTTTTTTTCTTGTCTTGGTTTATGTTTCTGTACTTGTATGTAATTTTTCGTGTTCTGATTTTTCATTACAAACTTTCATGGTTTATGGTTGGACGGTCATGTGTCGCTTGACATCCAATGCCAGATAATATTAAATAAAGTTCTTGTTCTAGTATAACACTATAAAGTAAGAAAAAATAACACCCTACAGTTCAAAATAGAAATAATAGCCAAGAATAAACACAAAACTAGAGAATTTAATAGAGAAATGAAGACAGAGAGAAGGAGTGGGGGGGGGGGGGAAGGATTTAATATCTTACAATGTGTGATGATTTATTGTTCACACCTGGCAGTGTTTAGCAAATTAGATTTGATGTAACTATTTAGTACACTAAAATGGCATTTCACGAAGAAAGTAATTAGCTTTGTACTATTACTATGGATTGTTTTCCTCGACGAAAAACTATAGTGAATGTTGTTGTGCAAATTTGAAGGGGAATGGGTTATATCTGGTGTAATTATCTTTCAATTAAAAGCATTGTTATAAGATACATTGTGAGTAGACTGTTACATTAACTTGCAGGAAATTAGTTTAGGAATAAGTTGTATGCCAGAGAAAGAGAAATTAATTTGAATATTATATAATTTTATGGTGTAATTGCTACCATTTCTTAATAAATGAAGGGACAGAAGAAATATTATCAGAAACAAGCTTCTGAAACTTTATAATTATTACTAAGCGAATTCAGTTGGGAAAACGAAATATAAAATATTATTTTTATTTTATTTAAAGGAACAGTTTCAATAATACTTCAAGTTTTTGTAAATTTAGTTATCAACAACTTACATCATTTGGTTAAATGCAGTAAACCATGTAACACGAGTAAAATTAGTACAAATATTCTTATTTTTCACTTTCAATTACCCATATGTATACATAGGGTAATGAAAGTATAGTATTCGATATTTTTTTTTGCTTTTTTTTTTTTTTTTTTTGCATTTCTCCACGTTTTGGAACATTCTGAATTCAAAAAAGTGATCTAGAAAAAATATCTGTCTGTGTGTCTGAGTGTGTGTGTCTGTGGTCAGCATAACTCCCTAACAAATTGACCTACGATGTTCAAATTTGGTGAACGGGTTGGTGGTAGCCATGGAACCTACCATTAAGGTTTTCGCTGCCATTGAAAAAATCATGTTTTTCAATGGTTGCTAAAAAACGGCTTTAATGATTTTGATTAAAATCACTGTGGTAATGCCTCTTAAGGTGCTCTAAACATCCCCATCTCCGAAATTTCCATAAAAATGCCTTAATGGAGTAAAAAGTTGAAAAACGAATGCCTTCAACACAGGAATTCGCTTTGTTTGAACATAGCTCATCAACGATCGTTTTTCTCTTCTCCTCAGTTTCACTTATAAGAAAGGATAACATACGAATTATCGAAGAGTATATCGCCCAAAACACCATTTTGGTAAAGTGTTTTTTTTTTTTTTTTTTTTTTTTTTTTTTTTAAAGACCTTTAGAAGAATTATTGCAAAGAATATCGCTAAACTTATCATTTTTTCTAAGCGAATGATGAAAATATAAAAACGATAATTGACACAAATCCACATCAGTAATATAGTGTAATTGAAAGCTGTGCGTTGTTTCACATCCCTAGTTTATATTATATACAGCATTCTTATTTACGGTTTCCCAAAGTGTCACCCCATCTTTAAAATGAATACATACCCTGAAAATCGTCACTCATAGAGGATTGGAATAACTTGTTAATTTATTGAATATTGAAATAATATAACTCATAAAAACAAAGTTTTAAATACAAATCCTTTATATGCATTGACAAATTTTAAATTTATTAACACCGAGCCGAATCCGTGAACAGCGCGTGGTTAGTGTTTGCATCTAATTTTATCTATCAAAAACATTTCTATCAGCAAAATGTGCTGCAAACTAAGTTTCAAAATTTATTGATTAAAAATGAACTTGAAATTATGCACTCAAATGCAAATATTTATTGTTTTCTGAATAAAACAATTTTATAATAAATTCATTAATTAATTGAAAAAAATTTAACAACAGGAAAGAGTTTCTTGAATGGTCGGTTAAATGCAATTTCAGTGAGTTTGGATGACGGCAAGTTGGTTTATTAGTACTCCATAAAAGCTACCTTTTAGTTTCAGTAACAGCCCCAAAATTTGATTGAATACATTTCCATGGACATTAAACTCATCTGCAAAGTTACAGACCTATAGGATGACTGAAAGGGGGTTAATTATCCCCCCCCCCAGATATGCCCGCCATCGACACACTCACAAAATCGAAGTTAATATAAAACATTTAAAAAGGTATAAAAATAATAAAAATTAGTTCAATATTTTACTGGTAGGAGATGCTGTAGTCGCTTCTGAAAGTAATGAATTGAATAAGTTGTAATTGATTATTTTTTTAACGAATACACGACATTGACATATTATAAGACCTCATCAATACAGATGTATGAACATTTTAACGAGTTCAACAAAATTTCAAGGGGAAACTGTCGCGCATTTTTGTCTTGAATGGAAGGAAATTTGGCAAGCTTCCACCAAGCAGCGCAACAATCAGAACGGAATCGTAACATAATTCAGATAATCAAACAAGTTAATTTTTTTTTTATAGTTAGGGGCATTACTAGTTGAGAATTTCTATTCAGTTAAATAATTTATTACTTTAAAAGTTAGTTTTACGAATAGGTTGTATATGATTTTTTAGCAATAGCTCGTTTCAGTAAGTTTTTAAAAGGAAAACTGCCACGCATTTTTAAAATTTGATTTAGGGAATTTGGTTATTCTCTCGTTCTGATTGGTGTGCCGTTTGATGTTTTCTCGTATTTCCTTTCTTGCAAATGAAAATGGGTGCGAACTTCTTCTTGAAATGCGTTTCTCTTTCAATTATGATGGCTCTGAGATGTCCAGGTGTTATGATGTTTTAGAGCTTTGTAAGTCCTTTCGTTAATCAAATCAAAATAATTTATTATTCAATTCAATACTTTCAAAAGTTACTGCAGTGTCCCCTACCGATAATGGATTGAAGTATTTTCTATTTGATTTTCTGAATTTTATAGAATATCTAATAAGCGTGTACTTTTTTCAATACCATTATTAACAGTTTTTGAGATATTCATTTTTAAACTCGGATGTTACTTTGGGAACACTTTGTACTTGATCATATATTGTTACTTTGAATTCATATATATGACACAAAATTTCAAAATCTCCCAACATTAAGGATATAGTTTTTTTTTTTTAAAGATCTAAAATAATATTGAATTATAAAAAACCTCTTTAAAGTAAAATAGCGGTTAATAAATAAATCTTTAAAGTTAAATAACTTAGTGCAATGTAGTTTTTTTTTATTTGCTATAAAAATTCAAAATCTATAATAATAAAACAAGCTGTCTGTGTGTGTGTGTGTGTGTGTGTGTGTCTCTCTGTTTGGGGGTCTTTAGAAAGCTACTTAAAATTGGAGTAGAACTCTGAAATTTTCAATATAAGTAGTTTTGGCCTTCTAATTGTACCTATGATAAACAGAATGTTAAAATTTTAATGAGTTATTTTTTAATTAATTTAGTTAATTATTATTATTATTATTATTATTATTTTTTTTTTTTTACAAAGTGACTTCAAATAGAGGAACAGCTCTGAAATTTTCAACATATGTAGTTTTAGCATTCTAATTTGGACTTTTGAAGTACGGAATATTACAATTTTGATTAGTTTTTTAAATTAATTGATAAATATTTTACAAAACGATTTCTAATAGGGCTATGGCTCTGAAACTTTCAATATAAGCAGTCTTAGCCTTCTAATTGGACATTTGAAAAACATAATTTTAAAATTTTGATTAGTTTTTTTTTGATTAATTAATAAATATTTCTGAAAACGATATCTAAAAAGTCAACAGCTCTTAAATTTTCAGCATAAGTACTTTTGGCCTTCTAATTGGAGTTTTAACAAAATAAATTCCAAAATGTGGTTTAGATTTTTTAAAAATTATTTTTTAAATTAATAAATGTTTTACAAAAACATTTCTGATTGGGTTACAGTTCTGAAATTTTCAATATAAGTAGTTTTGGCCTTCTCATTGGACTTTCGACAAAAATAATGTAACGATTTTAATTTTTTTAGAAATTTTTTTATTTTTTTTTTATTTAATATTTTTACAAAAAGCGACTTTAATGGTTTAGAGCTCTGAAAATTTCAATATAAGTAGTTTTGGCCTTCTAATTTTACTTTTCTCAAACACGTGTTAAAATATTCTCAACTGGGTGTTGCATTATTGTATTAACGGGGAATTTTTATTTTGTTTTTTTGACAGGGGAGGGGCACACAGCAATTAGTTTTTAGTGAGTGAAGCGAGCCTATGCTTGCATAGCAATGAATCTTTCAACAAGTTAAATAAGTCTGTGCTTATTATGAACTTTTCAGCAAGCGAAACGAGCTTGGTCTTGCGTATCAATGAACCTCCCGGTGAGCGAAGCTTCCAAAGATGAGACCTATACACCAATGACGGATCTCCCCAACGCGGGTCCACGCAACTAGCTAAAAAATTGCACATTTCGTAGCAAACCATGGGTACTCAGCTAGTTATAAATATTTTAAATGTTTGTATAAGTAAAATAATTATTACTCAGTCGCAAGTTTTTGGCCTCACAAAAAAATTGTCAACTTTTTTTTTTTAATTTGTTTTCACCATCATTACAATTTTTTTTTACAAAAGTTTCAGTCATATAATATACGAATAATTTTTTTAAAATTTATATATCAATAATAAAGAAAAAGGAATAAAAAAAAAAAAAAATTTCAAAATACTTGTAAGAAATTTCATGCTTTTCTAATGCACGGTTATAGAGTTCAATTGATTTAAATTTTAGGAACTAGAAAAAATGTCATCTCATCTACTATAGGAGCATGTCATCTAGTATTGGAGCATTGATAATAGCGTACAATCTTCTATAAAAAGTGCATTGAAGGTGGAATTTTTGGTTTCCACTTTAAATTAGAATGATTGTTATTAGTTATCAAAATAGTAAAAAATTTTGAATTCTTCGTAAATCCTTTGCTAAAAAAATAAAAATATTCTTATTATTATATGATTTATTGACTTGACTAACGCGTCTCTAACATTCTCAAAAATATTTCGGCTATAACTACAACTTATGTTTACCTACATTCAAAATATAATTTCGAGGAAATATTAATAATTTATATTATAGGAAAGAAGAGAGACGAACAAACGCTCTGAGATAGTGGGTGTATTCGACGACTATTTCAATTTAAATTAGTTTCATCTTCCAGGAAACAGTAAGTAATGTGTGGGACGTAAATTAATTTGTAAGATTTCATAGATTTATTATTTATGTAGGCGTGTTTTCTCGATACAAAAGTAATTCAATTGTTAAACTACCTCCAGGAAAGCTAAAAGGGCAAAGTTTGCTTCCAATTCGTTTCTTAATATAACAGTTTTATAGCTATCCCATAGAAATTCAATCGTAGAAACATAAATGCCCGTAATCACATTAGAAGTTAATGATAAAAGCATTTTACAAATTAATACTAAATCAATTGAAGTTATTAATATTTTGAATATAATACTTAGCATTTTAAGACTGTTCAAGGATACTATTTAATTTTATTTTCATTAATGCATGCAGCTAGCACAAATTATTAGTAGTAAACGACGTTTGAATTATATTTTTGTCCATAAATAATATGATCCCTTGAAAATATAATATTGATATCATTAAAATCTAGAATTTATTAAGAAAATCAAATCTTTTTACATTAGATGCAATATTAATTTATTAAAGCAAATATTGTCGCATTTATGACTGTCCATAATTAATAAAAATTTAATATGAACTTAAATTAAATGATTTTTTATGTAAAGGACGACTATATTCAAACTGAATCAATTTAGTGCAATCTGTAGTCTGTAGAAATAACAAATCGTAATAGTACTTTGTAAACGTACTAACTAGATCATGGAAAAGTAGTCTCTAAAAATTCCCCAAAATATGCAGCTCAAATTTAAGCAAATAACCCTTACAATAGCATGGAATATATTTAAAAATATATTGGATCTTTTAGTTTCCCATTTAGGTCTTCACCTACAAATTTCTTTATAATATTCAGAGTGTAAAGTTCACTACCAATCTAGTTTTTAAATACTTAATTTCCATATGTTTGTGATAATTTTTTTTTATTATTATTTACTTAAGCTATAATTTTCCTAAGGTACAAACAGTGTTTATACCAGAATTTGCGAAAATACATACATTAGAATAAGCTCTAGATGGTTTTAAACAAATGTAATTTATCTATGGTCAGCCCTATAGTTGAATTATTTTAGAGTCGATGAAAAAGTATGTATGGATTTCCAGACCGTATCACGGAAAATAAACAACACTTACACACTCGGTTCTTCAACGAACATATTAAAAAACGTCTAAAGTTTCAAACATATTTCAGTATGTTTCCATATGGGCTTAACTAGACTCTTGACAGACGTCTAAACAGTAATCAATATTCTGTCAGGTCTTCCATATAAAGTCCGGAGAAATATTTCCTCAGTTTGGAGCTATGTGATTGATGTTTTAGGTGGTCCAGATATGTGATCTGTTTACTGTAGGTGAGCTTGATGTATTTACATAATTAGAATTCCAGTGAAATGCGATCAGGTGTTTGAGAAGTCCACCTCTCCCCCTAACATTCCCTGCTCTATATAATCCATGAGTTCGGTTGGTTTGTTGAATTTTAATGGCGCAAGGGCTACTCATGGGCCATACCGTGCCATCCATTAGTTTGGAAATTTCAAGTTTGGTACATATATCAGGTGAAATGGGGAGGGACAGTGTTCTTTACAATCTGTATTTGCATTTTAACCTTAAATACTAAGAAATACACTTTGCTAATCTGCATCAAAACAAAGTTTGAGATTATAAAAGGAGAATAAATGTATGAAATTTATTTAAGAAGTTGCCTCAGGTTGGTAATTATTTGTCACAAGAATGGCAATAACGGAACCATTTCATGCTAGTATTACTACTAGAAAGTTAGAGTGTATTCAAGACATGGTTCTGCTGGTTATTTAATCACTGCAATTCTTCAATTACTTATACGCTCTATAAACTTTAATTGAAGAGCATTTTTAAATTTTTTAGATTAATATTTTTATTTAAATGCATTGGTACATTAAGCAGGCAACAGTTATCTAATGAGATTAGCCTACCGGCTTCAACTAGTAAAACCAAAAGGTTTGTATAAAATACATTGATATTGTTGCATTTGAGTATTTTCATTAAATCGAAACACTAAATTGAATAGTAATCCCATTCATTGACATTACTGGAATCATACATCAGATGACATTCAAGGTCAAATAAGTTTCTTAAATTAATATTTAATATTCTATGCAAATTTTAAATTTTGAAAATATGACCAACCATGACTCTTGACATGGACCAATTTGAAAATCATTGTCAATAAGAAAACAAATAAATACCACACATTACTTAAAATATTTAAGGAAAAAAAAAAGGAAAAAAAAGAAAAAAAATGAGATTTTATTTTATACTAAGCCTTTGTACATTATACCTTTTGTACGATCAGAATTCCTACAATCTTGCCTTGATTTAATTAACTTTCCTTCTCCAACAACACATTCATTTTAAATAAATAAGACTTGTTTAAATTTTTTCCATTCAGATTTTATAAGTCTGTTTAATATTTTTTATAAACTAAAAAATAAAATTGCACCATATTTTTTAAAAACCTTTCTATATAAATTACAGTCGTTTCAATTACCATAAATCAAGAACTTCCCAGACATTCTTAATCCATTTGAATCCCCGTTTATATTCGTTTTGTTAAAAATAAACACATTTTTAACCCAACAATAGCTAGAAAAAAAAAGTTTTCCCTTACGTCAGCAAACATGTGAGACAAATGGTTTTGTTCCCCCGACGCTTAATCGATTGTAATTAAGACTTATTGATTATCGATAGAACTCGGAGCGCAAGAAAGAGAGAAAGAAGGAGCAACCATCAAAGAAATACTTCACAGAATGAATTATCAGCCTCTTAATTTCTTATTATTCAACAGAATAAGAGAATTGTATTTATTTTACAGATGTATATTTTATTGAGCTGAAAAAAGATAAATCTTTAACGTCGGAAGATATTTGATTTTCGGAACTAAATTGCATATCATTAATGGAAGTAATTTATCATTAATTGCAATTTTTATAAATAAATCGCTACAAACTCCCTCATATAGTTATTGAAGTGAATGATACGAGTTTTTATTTAACAAATCTATTTCGATGGAGATAATAAATTATTTCCTTTAATGATATGTTTATTACGCATCAAAACTTTTAATCTATTTATAACCCATAAAAAATGTAGAAAATACTGAAAATATACTCTTAAAGTGTCTAAGTTCTTTTAGTGACATGTAGGAAAAGTAAAGATTTACATTAAAACATTGTGTTAAAACATTATATAATTTGCGAAATAGCGAAGAAACTGTTTAATATGTTCATTCAAATTAGTTTTGAAAAGTAATAACAACTATACAAAGAAGATCTAGAAAAGTAATAAAGTAAGATATTAGTGTTTAGTCGATAGTGTTTAGTAAGATATTAGTAAAGTTTCAGAAGCAGACTTTTGTATCACATAAAGCATATTTTTTAAATAAACTTTCTTTCTTACGGGTTCCTTACTGCATCTTAATACAACTACATGATGCATTTATCAACATACCTTTTAAGATAAAACAAACCTTTTAAGATTCTACTATTAACAAACTACTACTAACTTTTTGAACTCAAAATAAAGCTAGGAAAGTGAGCCAAGTCCATTAACATAAAAAGAGTGATTAAAAGGATAAAGTTAAGCAATTATGAAATGAAATGTGGGAAAATTATCTTTAATTATGATGATTGCTTTTTCTTTAATAAAGGTGCGGCATAAAACCCAGAGGGAAATAGGACTCGTGTTACTTTTTGTTTGTGCAAAACTTCAATGTTTGAAACTGTGCATATAATTATGATTAGGTAACGTGGGTTTTCCCTTGGTGTATGTTTAGTTTACTGTAAAATGTATTTGGTATACGCATTTCGTGCTTATTGAAAAACGTAAGTCATTAATATTTCCGTCAGATGTTTAATTCAAATGCAGTACATTTGTTATTTAGCGAGAGAAGTTAAGTGCATGGTGTAACACGAAAAGTAATATTTGTTCTTCAACTTTATTGTTAATTGTTTGTTTTATTTTATACCTTTAAAATAATGTATATTTCGGCTGATTCAAAATAAATCGTAAAATAAACTATCATTACATTTGAAAATTAATTTGTTATCGACACCTTTCATAAAATGAAGGCGTATGTAGTATAGAGACAGATTAAACCAATGCTTAAGTCTGTTTTACTATTATGTACATGCCTTCATATTTTAGGTTTCCTTTAAATAGCTATAAAACTTTTTTTAATATTGATAAAACGTGCCACTGCTTCCTTTTCCAATGTTTTTACCATATTGCCAGATACCGAAATATTAAGATATAAACGAACCATCTTAGACAGCACAGCAGTATTGATCAATGTCGGAAACGGGGATCTGGAAGATTGATCATTTCTAGCCAATACTCGAGCATCGTTCCATAATACCCGAAATAAACATGTAAAAACATCACAAAACATGAATTTGCCCCTCTGTCTTTTTTCGTAAATAAAATATTTCAATTTCAAAATCGTGCATCAACATTCAAAAAGTTCCTGTATATTTTATCCAGCATTGGATGAGATAGATGATAGATCAATATCGTGATATCCAACGGTTGATTTATAACATCCACATAGGGATTGACTAATGTCAGACGATTGTGGCTAAAGTTATAGTTCGACTGGGAATACGATTAAGGATTATATACAATCCACACTAAATACTAAGGAGGCAAAAAATATTATTTTAATACCTTAGATGGGGTTATACTATCTACTTTAAAATCGAAATATGACAATAAGATAATACCCTAGAATTATATCGAAACATCCATGCACAAAATCCAAAAATATATTTAGAATTTATATCATGTGTATTACTGCACAGTGAGGTTGAAATGTTTTGTTGGTGACAGGAAAAAAATTGCATTTGCCTTTGGCATAAATCCAGAAGAAATTCTGGGAAAGTTGGAAAGTTTTCGTCTATTATAGTATAAGGCTTTGGATTCACTTTCATTTCGCAAAGTTACCTTGAAAGGATTTTCTGTAAAGCTATCTTCAATCTTATTGACAATTTTATAAGACTTTTTAGCATTAGTTCAAGAAGTTTTGTGATTGATTTTTAGTCGAATGAAAGTAAGTCGAGTTTTAATCTCCACTTGTAAACAAAGGACTGACTTTTGTCTTTAATTGAATTATTGCACATGCTTTGATATAATATTCACTTTATACACAATCATTAGATCTATGTAAGAAATAACACTCAGGAATGTAGTTATTGATAAAAACATTTTACTATAGCATTTTAATAGGCAATATACATGTTTATATAGAAATAAAATAACTTTTTCACATGTTTTGTAAAGATCCTTCTCGTAAAAATAATAACAAATAATTTCTGATTTTCTAGCTTTTCTTTGAAGGGTCTTTTCTTGTCATTCTTAGAAGAAAAAATGCAAGACAATAAATAAAGTAAGAAAACAATGAATGATTTATTTTCTTTCAACATATTCATTGAAAATAATGTTTCTGAAAGAAAATGCATACAATTATGGAGTAATAATTTGGTGCAACGTGTAGATTAAAAATTAGCCCCCACCCCTTGCAATCTACCCTGAAAACATTTTCCATATGTTTATAAGTTGGAATAGTCATGAAGTCGAAACTAAACCATTTAGTAATGAAGGTACGAAATAGTTTTAACTTCAAAAGTTGACCAATTTCAGGTAAATCAATGATGATTGAGGATTTTTTTTACATAAAAAAGTTTCACTGTAAGTGCTTTCTTCTTCAAAACCTTTCAGCCAAAACTGCCAAATTAGTAAAGTAGCTTTACTCATGATTACCGTAAAATGAGGATGAATAGATATTGTGGAAGGATTAAAAAAAAAAAAAAAATCGTTAAAATTCATTGTAAGCAAGCAAAAAAATTAAAACACAAAATGTGCTTTTTTGTTATTTTATTCACAATTGAAACTCTAAAATAAGTTAATTGATTCCTTAAAAGCTTTTTAGACTGCTGTATTTTTCTTTGAAAGTTATTAGTATAATTGCCGATATTTTAGCATCCCTAAAAGTTTGGTTGTAAATAATAAATCCACAATCTTAATTTCTCGAAAATATGCATAGGCTCTTATGTAATTATATGTAATTTAAATTCTCAAAGTCTACAGTACAATTATATGTAATTTAAATTCTCGAAATCTTTTTCATTATTTTTTTTAATAATAATTAACGCACTACTAGAATTCCATAGTTTAAAGTGGGTGAATATAAGCATCAATATTTGAATGTTTTGTTTTTACTCACTTAATGAAAGTATTTTTTTTTCTTTTAAATTTATCCACGCTTCAAATTTGTGGCTATGCATTAAAATAAACGAATAAAATCATAAAATGGGGGAGGGGGAGGGGGAGGAGGAGGGGGAGGGGGGGGGAAGGGGGGAAATGGCAATTTGTTTTGGTATTATTCTTTATGTATCTTCTTTTCATTGAAAGTTATATTTATAGAACATTATCAATCTAAATATTTATCAATATAAAGTTTGCATATTTATTAATTTTCTCCAATTAATAGTCTTACTCTTCGATCCTATATTTGCACAAATAAGAACACACATCACATGTATTTAATGGGAATCCATAATCCCACCATTTGTGGGGCGATTAATATCATATATTTTGTATAATATAAATAATTTATAGCAAATCTATTTCTATAAAAAAAAAAAAAAAAAAAAAAAAAAAAAAAATAGATATGATCCAAATTTTTATGTAGCGTTTCTTTCTTTATCGCCAATAATTATAGCTTTTTTTTTTACGTGTTAATCGAAAACTGTTCTTATTTTATGTTACTTAACATCTATTCCTATAAAAGTTCATTTACACTCTACCAGTTGGCGGTCCAGTTTAGATCGGGAGTCTCAGCGGAGTGACGGCTGTGTCGACTGTCACGAGAGAACGCAGGTGATTGGATAATGGGATTCGCCGGTGCCAGTAAATAGAAAATGTTTCATATACTGGAGCTAGTAGCCAAGTGAAGTCATATGACGTCACAGACTGGCGATCTCCACTGGTATGTCAAATGGTAGAGTGTGAACGATTTTTTAGTTACCACCCGAAACATAGCTCGTAATAATAGTAAGAGAATCTTGACATTCCGAATTACCTGCATTATTCCAAATATGCTGGAGAGGGTGGTGAGGTATTACGTATATGGTGGCTTTCACTTTGATGTGAAATTTTAAGATGCTATCAATCAGACAGGTGGGTGGTTGTGGCGGGAACCTTTTATCCTTTCAATTAGGATTTTTAGGTATTTTAAACTTATAACATAGCGTCTGTCGTTATTTACTCTTTTTATTGCCAAAAGTGTAAATATACATTGTGCGCAAAAGTAACTTGTATGCTGAACCCGTATATAAAAGTAAATAAAACTTATAAGTACTTCTACCATTAAAAAATAAATTGCCAAAGAAATAATTCGTATATCAGTGTGATATCAAAAATTATAGCGACGCATAAACGCAGTATATAACAAAACAAATAGGTATTTAAAAAATTGTGACTTTTTTCTATCTTTTCACAAATAAACTAAATTTTAACGAAATAATTAACTAATTTGTTATTCACTCATTAATTATACATTACTAATTTTTGCACCGAATTTAAAATATGAAAGTTGCTGAAATTTGTAAACTAATTTTGCATATTTAAAATGAGAAATCCATGTGTGGACCGCCCCTATACTTTTGAATACAGAGATTAAAAAATTAGAGATTTTTTTTTATATAACACGCCGGATTAACAAAACAAAAAAGTGTTACAATAAATTTAAAGTTGAAGTTTCGTATAAATATAAGCAATTTATACTGTAAATTTGATGAACTTGTCCCTTTACTATTCTTTTCATTCTCAAGAAACAATTTTAATATTTCATAATAGAATAAATATTTACGTATTACTTGATTAAGAAAATAATAGAAATAAGGTCGGTTTTAGTACATAAAGCCCAGGAGACATTAAATAAGCAATTTTAATTTAGTTACATTTTAAGATATGTTTTTAATTCCTTGTCATAACACTGTCTTAGTTACTGATCTAAATTATTTTTTGACAAAAAATATGGAATGTTTTTTAAAATGGTTATTATTGTGTTCTTTTTTAAAGTGAATAATAATAATCGTCAAATAAGCAAGAGTTATTTTGTTAGGATTTAGTTATTTTTTAGTTATTTTTTAGTTATTTTGTTACTTTGATTTCATCATTTTTACCTGGGAATTTGTCTGTTGTACTGGAATTTTCTGGGCTCAAGAACTTAGAGCCATGTACCATACTTAAACATACATAGATTTGGATTCAATTTTTCTTCCAAGGGGGTGGACATAATGGAAAACTACCTGTATTTTCATTACTATTATTAAACTAACATAATCACTGTTGTGTCTGCTGGTTTTTAAGTTAAATATTGCAGAACGTACACCGAGATCATTCACATGCTATGTGTTTGTTCTACTTTCAAGCCATGAAACCGTACAAAAACATCAGAATGAGAACAGTCAAAACTAAATATACTATAATCATAAAATTAATTTTTTAAAACAGACTTTCCAGGAATCCCAATTAGAGGATTAAATATAAAATATAAAATAAATAATAATAAGAGAAAGCATATGAACACAGTAAAATTAAAATTTTGAAATACTATACAGTGTATATGTTACCGGTAATGTACAAAACGCCGGCTTTCTGTAGAAACTAGGTATTTTATAAAATGAAGGACGTTTTTAGACAAAGTAAGAAATATGATAATTAATATATAGTTTCCCTAGGCATAGTATAAAAAACTTAGGCATTCCATATAATGTCAAATACTTTTTAAGCTATCGTAAAAGGTAATCGTTAGGCTATTGGCAAAATGGTAAATTCAAAATAAGGAAAATGATAAGTTTTGAGCTTGAGTCGAGCGTAAAAGTCACGTGCCTTTTGGCACGTGATACTCGAAACGAATAAATGTCTTTAATACTTTGGCGGTTTGTCATTTGATATTCCAAAGAAGGTATAGGAAATGTACAAAATGTTTATTACAAGTCGAGGTATTTTATCGAATACATTGCTGGTAACATTTACGTTAAATAGTATTAAGAATTTAAAATTACCATAAATGTTTGGAGCATGGCCTCACAATACCACAAGTAGCTTTTCAGTTAGGATGCTAAGAAGAAAAGTGTTATACAAACATAGAGAAATATATAAAGAATGGTTTTTATGAGTAGACTTGGACTTTCCTGGTAAGAGATGTTCACTTGAATTTTAAGGAAAATGTGTAGGGAGATTTTTGGAAAGTTCACTTTAATCGAGATTCACTAAGTGTTTTTTAAGTCCCTGACTGATTAAATAATATATTGGATTAAAATCACTACATATAATTAAATATTGGTAAGCTTAATCGATATCAAAATTTCAATCGCTAGTTTGATACACATTAAAAAAAACGAGTGCGTTTTTTATGATTCTGCTATTTGTATATAATCGTATAGTTATAGGAAAAAACTTTTTATGTGCTATCGTAGGAGATTAAAACAATAGAAATCTTTCGGAGTAAGCAGTCGAAGGTTTCATAGAGATATTCGAATAAGAGTTTTATCTATCACATATATTTATTTTGTATTTTAAATTAACAGGTTTCTTTAAAGAGTTTTCTATGCAATATACCAGGTTAATATAATTTTGGCTTTTATAAATGTTTTGGTTACAATAATTTTTTAAATAGTTTTTAAAAATGTCAGATATTTATATCCGAATTTCTAGAAGATAATATTTTACAACAGTTTTTTGTTATTAGATAAAAAAAAAGTATTCTCAAGTACTTTTAAAGTACTTCGGAGAAATTAATCAACATGATATGTCTGAAGAAGAGAAGTTTCACGATTTCCTTCAAACTTATATCGTTACCAAGCAAGCAGGACTACAAAATGGTTTTTTAGAGTTCTAAGATTGTAATGAAACTCATTTTTTTTTTAAATCCCCAAGACTATTAAGAAGTTCGAAATTGCTTTAAACTGCTCCAGAGGAAAATCTCATTATGCTTATGTGGGAACGTAATTTATTATAATCTACTTTGACCTATGCAGTTATTTAAAGCATGTTTAAGGTTGGTTGATAAGACAGTATGGGATCTCATAATGTTTCCACTCTCTGATTTGTACTTCACAGGAAGTTTAACTCTGAGCCAAAACGAGTTTTTGGAGAACTTCTAATGGTCATATAGTTTAAAACTTAAAGATAAGAAGTTAACGAACTTAAAATGTTGAAAAACACAAAAGTGAAGAAATGTGTATAAAACGGGATAAGTATAGATTACTAATAACATCTCAAGTAGCAAGTGTGTCCAAGTCAAGAAACAAACTGTCCATCGGGGTAACAAAAGAATTTATTTCTCTAAGAGACGAAGAGACAGCGAAGCAATGACTTCTTGCAAGGTAAAGTATGAAGTGCCAATCCAAACACAAATATAGTCCTTTTATAGGCCTTTAGTACAAAGCATGCGCAAAAGACATGGGATGATATGAAAACCAGTCTAAACTGGATTGAACTGACAGAAACCAGCCAAATCTATGGAACATCTCACGAAAAGTCGTATTGTGACCCTTAACATTTGAAAAGGCTTATACAATATAAAAAGTAGATGGTCTATGGGAAATACATTTCCCCGATATAGTGGCTCGAGATTCTGACGATTTCAAACAATAGAGCTCTCACGTTTACGGTTACAGTGATTTTTTTTTTTTTGATTTTTTTTTTTAAATTTTCGAATATAACACCAATTTTTTTCATATGTAAATTGACCAGCGTATTAAAACATCACAAATGGCATTGGAAAGATATACGTATGGCGAAAATTGGCTGCGAAAAATATTTGCAAAGAAGACTATTGTACATGATCAAAATGTCAATGCACCTCTTCTCTGTTTTGTCATTAGCCCTTTTCAATACTTTTTTTTGGAAAAGTTTTACACTGCCAAATTTTCGACACACGTGTATCGTTCCTACACCATTTATGGTGTTTCAATGCGCTGATCAATTTGCGCTTAAAAAGAAAATGGATGTTGCCAATAGAAAATTTCGATTTTTGTTTCACTGTAACCGTAATCGTGAGAGCTCTTCTATTGTCACAATCACACAATGTCCCAATCGTCATAATCTCGAGCGCATACCTTCAAACAATAACAATAACGGAAATTTCTTTTCGATTGGTTGAGCACCGTGAGGATTGAGACATTGTATGATTGTGACAATAGAAGCTCTAACGGTTACGATTACAGTGACAAAATTTCGAAATTTTCTAATGGCAACATCCATTTTCTTTTCTTGCGCAAATTGATCAGCGCATATTGATCAGGTGTTTATATGTTGGGGAAGCTCTTTTATGACCACCTTGTGTATATGAAATAAAAATTATGAAAATATAACTACTTAAAATTATGATTTGTAAGAAGTAATATGCAATACATTCTTGGTTAGTTGATTTAGACGCTATCTTATGCATGAGTTACACTACAACGGTTCCTGCGCCTAAAGAACTACTATAACTGTAGAATATCAGGGATGATCACCTTCCGGGAGGATTCCCCAGAGAAAACTGTCTCTCATCTGCATTTCAAAATGGAAACTTTCAACAGGCAGCCTGACACAGGAGACTAGCTGTCACAATCACCCTCATGTCTACTATTTTTTTAAATTAGAGCTTGTGGCCCCAATCCCGATCCAGTTCCGTGACCTCTTGAATACTCAGCGGGTAAAAAATTCTTAATTACTCATAGTGGAAAATATGTTCTGTTCAAGAAATGCATTGTATTTGTCTGAATAAAGCTCATTTAAACTTATGTTACGTCACTTAGCAATCGTAACTTCACAGTTAACACTTTCCATCAGATTGGGGAAAAAAGTAAATCAGATCGACTTTTCTTTTACTACACAGCCTTAGGAATCTTCTTAATCTAACGAACTCAACTTATTCACTAGATTTATAACTTTAATATTTTGAAAACATGTTGTCTAGACATGTGGGAATATCTTTAATGGGTTTGTTAAATTCCTTAATCTGTTAAGTCTAATGTAAAGCAGTTTCTAGATTAAAATTTCGTCTCTAAAATATTGCTTAAACTGTTATAGTTTTGATAAAGTTAACACATGGGAAAAGTTTCTAAGCACTAATATTTATGAAATAAAAGAAAAGCTTGACTACTATTGATAAATATAAAAGTTTATGTAAGAAGTTTATATAACGTAAAAAGAATTAAAACATAAACCTGGATCTTTCCAGAAGTTTTATTTTCAAATGACAAAAATAATACATTTGTTTGTTATATAGTCAGAACAGACCTTATGATTTTATTTTTGGGTGACATGAAACTAGTTTTATGTGTCTTCTTCCTTTCCTGCATCACAAGCAAAGTAAGAGAAAACATACAATTTTGCAGATACTTGATGAATTCTTCTGTTGTCTCATCTTTGTTTCTGAACCTAAAACGAAAATAGCAGGGAATGTTCCAGTGCTGTTGTGGAATATTCTACCATTCCATCAGACAAAATTATGACACAATTAACAAAAAAAAAAAAAAAAAAAAAAAATACCCCTACTTTTCTTAAAACCTTGAAATCTCAATTATTTACACCTGAAAACAATATGTCAGACGTTACCTGAGATGACTCTTTCATTCAAAATCCTATTTCCCCAATCAAACCAATTGTGTCTTACATAAGCTTAACGCCTGATTAATAGACTTTTCAAAACTCTAAATCACAATACAATGTATAAGCCTATTATATAACCAGGCAGATTACAAATGAGAATGTTGCATTTTTGAATAAGTGTACAGAGCAGAGGTTCCTCTAGAAAAAATGAAGCATAAAGCTAAATCAAACATTTATTGCTCTTTGTTTTTTCTGAAACTGCATGATTTCTTCAACTATTTATTATATATTTAAAAGACTTCCTTATTTGAATTTTTTTTCTTAGGTATTGTGGAAAGGATGGAGCCAGTCGAGGCAATGTTGAACGAATTTTTTTAGAAGACATAGCATATCATCTTTACGGTATCCATACACTTTTACTCTATGTATTTGATACGAAACTGTAGCTCAATGGATTCACGTAAAAGCTCATTTACACGCTACCTGTCGACGTTCCAGTTGAGATCACCAGTCTGTGATGTCATCTGACTACTGGCTCCATTAGATCAAAAATTCTATTGCTAGTGCTAGCGACTCCTATGCAACCACCGACAAGCGGCGCAGTGATCGTTCCGTTGACGTCACAGAACTGGATACTTAAACTGAAATGGCGGGTGGTAGCGTGGAAATGAGTCTTAAGTTATTGGAACGTACACAATTTTTCTACGTTCATTTATTGTGCAAAAAATATGAACGATGGCTATATCTTTCTTTATTATAGTGAAAGAAAATATAGAAAGTGCCATGTTAATTAGTATAGGGTTTTAATCAGTTTAAATAGTTTTCTTTTTGGACTAAAAAGGGTAAATTACTCATTAAAACTAAATCAAATTAAAAAAAAAGCAAAAAAAAAAAAAAAAAAGCAACGTCATCACACTATTCCCAATATGAAATTAACGTATAAAATAGTAGTGAAAAACTCACATGCCGAGCACTCCGTAATTAAATGCCGAGCTAGTAAGCACTTACACAAGATCTTTTTTGGCACTTAATATTAGACCCACGGACAGTTCATGAGCAAGTTATTTGTAGAGTACCATTTCAGTCCAAAGACTAATTGGAAGCACATTCATGTTCAGGGATTACTTTGCAATAGAATAATAATCTCTCTTATTCCTATTTTACACCTTACTTATTTCTGATAAAAAGTAGGAAGGTACGTGTACTCACAATAAATACAGCACTTTTTGGTGTCAGTCAAGCTTTTTTTTATCTTGTACAGCACATCACTCTTGGATATCAAAAGTCTAAACATAAATGACTTTTAAATTTAAATAAATATTCAGTTTGAGGAAATAAATTACAGTTCGTAATATAATCTTTTAAAGGTTAAATCACCACCAACACACGCCCTTTGGTTTACTCTTCAGTAAGATAGGATGGAATGAGAAGAATGAGTGTACTGAAGGGTTTAAGCATTACATTAGTGAAACACTCGAAGTGTTGCCATTCTCTTAACTATTTCTAAGTACATTTTCCAAATATAATTGAAATTTAAAAATATTTCAGCAGTATAAATTAGTGAAGAGTTAAATTTTTTATTTTTGTAAAAGGCAATAAGCACTAAGGAGATGTGATCATGATCATAAAGCCAAGTCTCTTATTGCATTTTTTATTTAAACTTATTGTTTATTTTTATTTTATTTTTAAATATATATTTTGTCCAGAAGTAAAGTATAAAACTTGAGTAATATAGTCTGATATAATACAAAACTTATATATACCACATATTTTATAACATTCTTTTCTGTTTCTAAATACTGTTCTTCTGGAATTCAAAGTAAGAAGGAAAGAAAATTCAGAAACTCGTTCCAGAGCGTATGCAAAAACAATCGTCATTGTTGCGTCAGATGGAAAAACAATTCGTGGATCTCCAAAACAAATAAATATAGAAAGGAAAACATTGGAGCAGCACTTGTAACAATATAAAAAATCAAAATAAAGGTTGTGTCAGTCCATGACGTCAGTATAACACTGAGTAAGTGGTTGGATAATATTGTTACGATTTTTCTTAGAGGATGTGATCACATAGTTTTTACAAAATAAAAACTGATAAGTCATTCTTCGTTTCAAAGTTTCACAAAACTTCTCACAACAGTAAACTCTCTACCAAGCTTTACAAAAGCTTAATTTTGTACAACTTCAGATACATCGATAATCCACACTCGAGGAAAATTGTTGCAGAACTCCATTTAACACGACTATAAACTTCCAACTAACTCAAATTCCATGCCTCATCGATTTTTATGTTCTTGCGTGAGAACTTTACTGAAACATTTAGAGAAATCTGTCATAACAAAGTCAAATCTTACATCAGATTATCTAAGAAATGTAATCTTCACTACTGTCTTCAGTTCCAATTTCCAGTAGCAGAAGCAAGAGATTGACTCAATATGAGGATTTTTGATTTTTTTGTTGTTGTTAATTTTCATCTATGTTTAATAAATATTTTACAACTGTGCGAACTAAATTACCATACAACTTTGAGAATAATATAAACTGACAGAATTATATATTGTATCATATATACGCGTCATTGTCCCTCCTATTCTTACTAATTATACCGTAATTTCTTGCTCGCATGTCAAAGCGTTGTAGGCTTTGAAAAAGGAGTATTCTTCAATATGTGATAAAAAAAATAACGGTTTTACTATACTAAGCATTCAAATTTAAAAGGCAAAAAATTAAATATCGTTTCGGGCTTGATTTTGCAGCATAAAATTAAAAAATAATTTATTCAAACATAATCCCTCTCTTTAGCCTTCTACTTATTAAATGCGTCAAAGGCTCTATAACTTTTTTATAAAAACTCTATTTAACAATGTTTTTCACTAAAAATAAATGTGTACTTCAGTCTTTCCTTTAATTAATTATCTTTATTAATTGGTTTCGAAATAAATTTGATTGATCAAGTGTGTCGAGATTTTTCCCAATGGAGCTAAACAAAAACAACAACCTCGTATTAAGGATATCATTTAATGCTCTATAGAGTGCAAGAAGAATTTTTTTTTCTATTCATTTAAAAAAAAAAAAAAAAAAAAAAAAAAAAAAAAAAATTATAAGCTTTTTTGAGACATTTTTTTTTTTGTATTTAGACACGTTATAAATGCAAACTTTTTTATAAAGTCTAAAATACTTTGAATAGAAATGTTTTTGATTGATTGAAGTTTAGAAAACATAAAATCAAGCGTAGAATTAATGTGAATACGAATATTAGAAGACTAAAAAACGCATATTTATTGTAAATTTTATCAAGGATGTCAGAAAAGAAACTTTAATTTGCAGATGCATCCTATAAATGTCTTCCTAAATGATAATTAAATCTAAATTATAGTCTCATTTTTCTTCATAATACCAAAATACATGCGACATAAATTTAATGGGTAATTTAAGGAGAGTCGGTACCTTTTATACCGATAACGTTAACTTGACATAGTTCGTGTACCTTTTTTCAGAAAGTAATAGATATAGAATTTTTTTTCAGTGTATTTAGCAGAACCTTGTTATTTTGCTAAAATGCGCTTTTAATTGTAATTCATTTACTTATTTTTTTTTTAATGAATTATCGTGAAAATCATTTAAACTTGTTATAAACACACGTTTTTTTCTTCTTTTTAACGAAATAAGCCAGAAGAAATTTCTGCGAAAAAAGCACATGAGTAATGAAAAGTGTAGTTTTGAGAAAAACGCAATTTAAGAAAATTTTGCTTGCACTAATAGCTCCCACTTTTTTTATCAAAAAATTATTAACAATACTTTTAAATGAAGTATTATTACAAATAAAGTATAATTCAAAAGGGAAGAATTTTAATAAATAATAATAAACTCAAAATTGATTTTTTAAAATAAATTTTAGGGTACCAACTCCCCTTAATACATACACTGATTTCATTAAAAAAAAATATTTTAACGCTTTTTTTAGTTCCATATTTGCAGCATGGCCGAATTTAAGGAACAGCCTTAAGTAGAATTAATATTTGATATTTTAACCATGATAGTCATTTTTTAAACTTCCTACCTAAATACCTTTAATTTTCATGGTAATTGTGTTAAAACTGCTATTAAGCAGTGTTTACTCTCTGATGAAAATTTTCAAACGGTTAATGCATAACAATGCGTAACATTAATGCATAACGGTTAACATAACATTACTTTATTTTCAGAATTTGTTCCACTAGAGATAGTATTTAAACTGTTTAAAAATCCTGCTTCATTAAGCTTTGCTATACCTCAAACTAAATGACTTTAGTTTAGGATTGTAGAAGACAACTATATTTCCCTTCTGATGAATTGTAGAAAACTAGTATCTAGACAAAATGAATGTTTCACAGCAATGTTTTATACATTTTGTAATCATTTTTGTCTTTTAGAATATAATATTTTCTACAAAATTGTTCAAAACATTTGGTTTAGTAACTTAGGAGCATTCAATTAATTTTTTTACAAGTTGATTAATTTCATTGTAGAAAGAATAAAGAAAATAGTGTAAATGCAGAGAAAGTACAAAAAAGGTATAACATTGATAAAATTCGCAAAAGTTAACGACTCAATGTAATTTTTATCCAATAAAAATCTTATGAACTACTTTAATTGTAAGTGATAATTTTAAAACATATACTCTACATTTGTACAGTACCCAAAAAAACAAAACAGAACGATGGCTATATCTTCGGTTCTAATTATCGTAGAATCTTACGGTTTGCACCAAAATGTTTTGCTTACGATTTTCTATATATCTGATGCAATTGTTTTTTCTTGAGGGACTGTTTACTAAGTAAAAGTAACGCTATCTTCGAAAATTTCAACACGAACCCTTATTTTTTATCATTTCATTCGATTCAGAATACATCATTTACCCTATATACCAAATTTGAATGCATTATGTTGAAAAACACGTCACTTATGAGCGAAAATATTTCGACCATTTTTTGACCGATCTTCAGGGAGAATTTCCATGAAACGAAAGGTATTTTTAAAGTTCTTCACAGCGGAAGAAATCGAACGGTTAATGTGGCGAGTTTCACGAAGATTAAAAAATACAAGTATTAGTCTAAAATTGCATAGAAAGTATTTGGATTTATAGTGTCATGTTTAAGATTAATACAAAAATAGCAAGTAAACTAAAAAGTAACATAATTTATTTACAACATTAAAGATGTGCATTCTTCACACGAAATAAATAAAATATCGAAAACTGTAATTGCAGAAATATAACTAATACTTCTGATAATTAGAAAATTAATAAATATTAAATGTAGGCATTAGTAAACAGTATTTAGCAAAGCATGAATATTTTACAGAAATATTTCACTATAAACACAAATGTAACTAGATCGCTGAAATTATTTATAAAATGAAAAAGTCACATGATTCAGTAAAATTTTTAAAGGATAACTTATTGAAATTGCTTAAAAAATGTTGTTTTAAATAAATGGAATTTAAGAAAGCAAATTAAAAAAAAAAAAAATTGATAGTTTACAGAAAAAATAATTAATAATTTAAAAAACTAAAAAACACGCTTTAATAGAAAATCAAACTAAAAAGTAGAAAATAATCAATAGATTAAAAAACTAAGAAACACGCTTTAATAGAAAAGTGAACTAAAAAGTAGAAGATAATTTTAAATAAGTTTGAAATAAGAATAGAGTGATTAACAAGAAATATTTATTTTATCGTAAAAAAGTGTGGGGTGCTTTTTAATATATTTTCATAATGGCTCTACTTTTACCAATATCTGTCATTAAATATTTACAAAAATTGACATCAAGCACCCCACACTTTTTTACTATAAAATAAATATTTCTTGTTAATCACTCTATTCTTATTTCAAACTTATTTAAAATTATCTTCTACTTTTTAGTTCACTTTCCTATTAAAGCGTGTTTCTTAGTTTTTAAACTATTGGTTATACGATAATTGAACGTTATGCGATTTTCCACACATCTAGTTTACCTTGAATTAATCTTTGATAGTTTTCAAAAGTCGTCTACTATACGGTCCCTTAAAGTGATCTTTTTTTACATTTTCTCTAAAAAATCGAGAACTAATAGTCAAAATGGAAAGAAAAAAATTATGGGGGGGTTTTAGACCATGGTAAATCTAATGAAAGCAAAAAAAAAAATATATGTTTCTATTCAATTTTTTTTAATTGCTTTATTAATTAATAATTAATTATTAAAAAAGAAATTGATTCAAAAGCTGATTGCTATTTATGTTTGGCCATTTACAAACTACCTTTTGAAAAAAAAATTTACTGAAATATATTAATTATTTAAGTACTTATGGCCAAAAAACCAACTTTTTTATTTAACATTAATTTATCATTTTCTTTTTATCATTTAAATTACAAACATTCATTAGAAAATTACGAATTTTTGTATTTCGCATTCTTTTTTAATGCTGAATCCAAATATGGAATAATATTATGAGGTTGCTATTGAACTTTTTAAAGTTTGGTTCTGTTTTAATATGTAGATGACCCCTCATGATAAAAAAAAAAACTACATACAATTATTAAAAACCTTTCACGATTTACAACGGTACCTTTTGTTTGTTATTTCAACAATTAGATCAAAAGATATAGCCATCGTTCTTTTTTATTTTTTTTGGAGGTACTGTACAATATCCCCCCTGTTAATACAACAATACAACACCCCTTTAAGACTATTGTAAAACGTGTTTGTGGAAAGAAAAATTAGAAGGCCAAAATTATTTATGTTGAAATTTTCAGAGCTCTAGGCTTATTAAAAGCCGCTTTTTGTGATAATATTAATTAAAAAAAAAAAAAAAAAAAAACATCTTTTTGTCAAAAGTCTAATTAGAAGGCAAAAACTACTTATGTTGAAAATTTCAGAGCTGTAGCTTTGTTACAAATCGTTTTGTGAAATATTTGTTAATTAGTTAATAATAATAATAATAATAATAATAATAATAATAATAATAAAAATAATAATAAAATTAATTAAATAAAGTTAATCAAAATTTTAAAATTCTGTTTGTAAAAGTCCAATTAGAAGGCCAAAACTACTTCTGTTGAAAATTTCAGAGCTGTAGCCCTATTAGATATCGTTTTGTGAAATATTTATTAATTAATTAAAACAATTATTAAAAAAAAACGAACCCAAATTTTAAAATTCTGGTTTTTTAAATGTACAATTAGAAGACCAAGACTACTTATGCGGAAAATTTCATAGCCATGGCCCTATTAGAAATAGTTTTGTAAAATATTTATTAATTAATTAAAAAAAAAAAAAAAAAAATCAAAATTTTAACTTTCGATCTTCAAAACGTCAATTAAAAGGCTAAAACTACCTATGTTTTAAATTTCAGAGCTGTAGCCTTATTAGAAGTCGTTTTGTAAAAAAATTTGTTCTTTAATATTAATTAAAAATAACTAATTAAAATTTTTACATTCTGTTTTTTAAAAGTCCAATTAGAAGGTTAAAACTACTTACTTATGTTGAAAATTTCAGAGCTCTACTCCAATTTTAAGTAGCTTTCTATATATTCACAGATACACAGACAGCTTGTTTTATTATTATAGATGGATATTGAGAAAAATGTAAATGAGAGGTACAGGGGATTAAATCTTAATGTTTACGAAAGTAGATTTTTCATAAAAGGAGTTCTTCTTTTCTAATGCCCCAATATCACAGTGAAGCAAAAAAATTTGCAAATTTTTCTTTGATCCGAAGTCCTTAGTAAAAAAAGAAACTTCAAAAATACAGTTCCCTTCGTATGCTAATAGATGTTGTGATCTGAATTTTAACAAAAACTTGACATTGCAAAAATCTTATTAAAAATGAAATCAACGCTTTATGTACTTAACCCAAATATAACGCAATCTGAAAAAAGTGACTTTACAGCTTTTTAATAGCTTATCTTTAGAATTAAATCATGAATATTAACAAATTGATGATTTTAATTTTCATATATAAGTTATTTCAATGATTATTAATTATTTTTTTTATCTGAGAGCAAAGTTTTTTTATTCAACAGCAAGTTTTAATTAAACTTTTAAAATGATTGAATCAGAGCAGATTTTTTTTCACCAGTGTATCAGCAACGCTTAAATAAAGTTTTTTAAAAATACGATCCATTCAATTTTAAATTCCTATAATTCGGTTAATTTTAAAAATAAAGTGTTAAGCTTTTTTAATTATCATGATTTGACCTCAGGCATGGCACTTTTATAATTAAACTTTTCCCTTAGAGGGGATGTATTAAAATTAAAAGTCTATTACTTTAAAAATAATTTAAATGATGAAAATAGCACAATCTTTCTATTATTTCTTATGAGCTTGTATGATCATGTTCTATTTTGAGCGTTTTTGCAACATACGCAAATGCCCTTTCTCCAAATGCAAAAGAAAAATCCTTTTTGCAAAGTTAATTAACCTATTTGAACACGTTCTATATTACTTTACTTTTTCGAATATTAAACAATAAGAAAGTAAGTTTCTTTGTATTCGTAATTCACATATTTTGTTGAATATACTTTATACACGTTGAACAATGTGAATGTAAGATTTTTGAATTATTCACTGATAGCTTTAATGTAATATCCTATTTAAAACATTAAAGAATTAAAATAGTTTAAAAGTAAAAGAGGAGAGCAAATTTGTTGAAAGAAATATGACAAAACTTTGTATTATATTCCAGTTTGCAACAATTTTAATTTTATCATTTAAGTCTGTTTTGATATATTGACGTCCATGACATTAGTCATGTATTAACTATTAACTTTATTAATTATTGCGCAAAACTTTAAATATTTTAGGAATTTCAAAATATGCACTTTGTCATAAGCTTTACTGTATAGTTTATTAAATACATTTACTTACAGAAAATTATGTACAATGCTCCATTACATATATTGGTATAGAAAATGAAGCAAATCCACCCATTTTAAAATGTAGAATATAGTGATGAGAAAAGTCATTGATATTCTATACCTTTTTTTTATACACAATTCGATTAAGTTAATGATGCAATTGTTTTAACTTTAAGGAATCCGAATAAGAAACCCACCGAAAAATTATAAAGCACCACAATCTTGTCAATGCAATAAGTATATGCTGTACAGCATATTTGGCAGTCATTTCGAAACTAACTTCGGAATTTTTAAGACATTTTTTTTGCACACCAAGTTCAACAGATTTCTTTCGCAGTATTTTTTCTCTTCGTTAACGATGCAGAACAAAAACATTAGTTTCCCTTATTTCAGGGAGCAGGACAACTAAATTCGATCACGGAACTCGTAGTGAGGTGGCGCTGTCACTCGATCAAGCAAATGCTAGCAGACGATTTTCCCCAGCTTCCACAAACGATTCTGCTTCCTCCGCTTCAGTTTCAACCGGCAGAAGAACGGTCTGATTACGGTTATAAATAAACTACAATCCTGGATGGAGTGAGCGTCGGAATGGATCGAAAATTCTGAGCTATAAACAAAGCCTCCTTTATTTCTGAAAGAATGCAGAGCTGGTAAAACATTTAAAGTTGCATTATATTCAAACTGTGTTATAAGAATGGTAGGCAGTTAGAAGAGAAAGTGTTTTATCTAACATAAATTGCATTTTTTTTTTTTGCAATCTAAAGATGTGTACAAAAATTTATAATTAATTAACAGTCATTGCAATTATTACTATTATTTTAAAATTATAGTTTGCAAGAACTTTTGAAGAAGGTATATGTACTTTTATACTTCGTTATAAAACAGTATTACGAGATTTGCTTAGAATGTACTTTAACAGAAAAAGTAATTAAACACCTGGAACATAAGTGTGTTTTCTAGCTTCTTAAAATTCTATAGAATAGAACGTTTATCTGGAATTTAAAATGCAAAACCAACTTTTGAAGATCATAAAAATATTCCGTTCTGACCGAATATCACTTGTTGCTTCCACTCGCAAGAACTTTGTTTAGAAAGTTTCAGTGAATTGTTTTGGATTTGCAGAGACTTCTTGCTGTAGAATAGTTTGAATAGTTTGATAAGTACAATTCTTAAATCAATTTAAATTGAGAGATAAACCATTTTACAAGTTTTTAGAATATTTGAGAAACTTGAAGAAACTTTGCGAACACTGAACCATCTTTGTTTTTTCCCCTGAGGGGACACAAATTTCACCTGTTCTTCTAATAACTGACAATTTTACGATTGTCCCTCAATTTTTTTATCAATTAAAAGAATTGTTTAAAAAATTTATTCTTACCAATTGATTGGAAAGGTCAAAAATTATTTTAACACCTTTATCGTGTTAAAAACGCAATTTTCATTATCAAATGATACTTCCTCAAGCAAACAGGAATAATTGATTTTAACTCATTGACTCAAACAAACAGGAATAAGTTAATAAGTGAAATTTAATGCCTTCCTTATCTTTGCTATAACGATTTACAAGCCAAAAGATATATCACAAAAATATGAAAAGTACCCATTACTAACAATACATGAATCACCTATTATGTCAATTAATTTCATTGACAAAACTGAGTGGTAACTTGCAATATACTGAAAAGTAGATCAAACAAAGAAACGAAGAATTTTAAATCAAGGAATTTTGCATTTCCATCTAGTTAAACTTCTCCAACCAGTTAGTGGACAATTTTATCCCTAAAATCACGAGGTAAGTAAGTATCACATATCAAAGGATAGTTTCAAAAATACACATTCACCATCACTACTATATCAGACAAAGGATTTCCTCAGTTTCGATCTACCTTGGATTTTTTAGTCAGTCTAATCGCCACAGCCGAGAGTCAAGGATCATCAACTCCAAAGGATATTTCACAAAGACACACACCAATTTTACTTCATCGAATATTGAATTTACAGCAAGTAAACTTGATCACCAGCCATGGATTCACCAACTATCGAAGCAGAAACCTCCCTCACATCAGAGATCTGTGGATACTGCAACCTTCCTAAGCGTCCTGAAAAGGCCATGCTTGGTGCAGATCTATCCAGCTTGTGCAAGTGCCCCAGTGCTTCAGATTCGAATGATCCGAACATTCGACTCGGAACTGTTCCCTCCAGTGCTTTCCGGCGATCCCCGTCCCCAAGGCCCTCCGTCTGTCAAGCAAATGATAATTCGGGGAGCTTTCTTGGCGAGATGGCTGGAAAAATGGAGATAGTTAGTGTCCGAGAGAAGCATGGACAATTCAGGAAGGCCGTACCTCACATGCCACTTCCTGTGTCCGTTCTGCTGTGCCTGATGAATGTGGTGTTGCCTGGAACTGGTGAGTTGAGCTGTTTTTTTTAGCACTTTAGTTAAGGTGATTGATCATAAATTTATGGTCTTCATTTAAATGTCAGGTCTAGTAACATTAGCATTACTGAGATTAATAATAATCACATTTGAGGCGAAAGTACGCTTAGATATAAAATAGAAGATGATTCCAAGCCTATATCCTATTGCTAAGTATAGTATGCGGATCTGTCTATTCATTTATACTTATCACAATAAAGAAGCAATAATAGACAAGAATGCTGTTTAACCTGATGACAGTTCGATGATAAGGAATTAATTTATGTTTTGTATTTAGGTGCACATTCGTTTCAAGTGTTTTCTTATTAATCTTACTAATACTAATATTACTAGGCCTAACATGTTGACCATGAACTTGTGAGAATTTTTCTCTGAATGCCCATTCATTCCACAGAAAGACCGATGCTTATTTGATGATAATATAGAGATAACACCATTAACTACGATTTAAGTAAACAAAGGAATTCAGACATTCTATTTAGTAGAAAGTGCTTAGTATAACTGTCTATAACTGTTCATATTCTTATCAAGATCTTTATACATACCGTAAATTTTGGGTAATAAGTTTCTATATTGTTGTATTGAGTAGTGTATGCTTGAAAATCACAGAGATGACAAGACGGAGCAAATGACGCGATCGGAAGGATATTTATTACAATTTGATGTTTATGTGTAAAGAAGGCCATTATTTCAAATCAAATATATCCACAATGTATTTAAATGCAGTTGTTTATCTAACTGCCTGTGAGTACGGGGCGGAATTTAACTACACAAAAACCTTAAAATGTTCAATACACGCAGCTCTACAAGGTAATTCAGCTAACACTAAGTTCATACTATAGTTTTAAAAAAATATTTTATAAAACTTTGGCCATATTAAATGAAATTGAGTTAGATAACTTAAAATCTCAGATGTGTAAATAAATTGTTCATTCAGAGTAAATGGATTTCAATGTTGCGATATCGTTTGAATTCCAGGTGACCATTTGGAATTGAAAAAACTTTGGATTAACTTACTACTGATATTACTTAAATAAGCACTTCTTAGAAAGCAATGATTGTAAAATAATTATTATCCTAAAAATCAACCCTCTACTCAAAATTTAATTAGTTTCCTGATTTAGCCTAATAAGGTCCAAGTATGAAAGAAGATTCTTAAAATGATTCTTTATCATTCATTCATTGAAGATTTTCTCATCTTTCAGAAATAATCTTTGACAGTAAATGACTTCTCCTGTTGATAAAAGAACTTATTATGATTCTGGCTGAAGTTTTTACAATAATTTTTGTTACAAATACCTTTACAACTACTACAATAATGTCTTGCCTGATATCTACGATTATTAGGCTCGTTACATCTCTTTTAAAACAACACTGAATTATTATTTTAATTTACGATGCTCTATATCTCTTTTTATAATCTTTCAATAGCACAGTCATTATGATATTGTCATTTAACAAATGCATAATTCAAAGAAATGATAAAAATATAAGTAATTTGAAACTAAAGTTTGGATACAATAATGGACTTGGATGTTGAAAGTTTTGATTTGGAACTATATCATTGATTGGGTAAACATTTATTTTTTCTTAACAAAGAATTAATACGATGTATGAAAATATGAAACTTTAAATAATAGATTTTATGTCTAAAAATAATAACATTTTGAATGCATGTTTTGTTTAAAGAAAAAAATAGTGACAGTCACTTTCACTAAAAATCCACTTCTTCAAATGCTTTTATTGAATTACATCAGGTGGTTTAGATACGCAGAGTATACAATTTGGTGACATTATTTCTTGATATTTGTTCCTGTTAAGGTTGAATACGATGAATATAAAGAATAAATTATGATAGCTTACAAAGAATGAATAAGATGAATGAAAATATGAAATGTAAAATAGGTTTTATATCTATATTAAACTCAAAATACATGCTTTGTCTAAAGGAAACAAATAGTGACAGTCACTTTCACTAAAAATCTGCTTCTACCAATGTTTCTATTGAATTACATCAGGTGGTTCAGTGAACTAGCGTGCGCAATTTGGAGACATTTATTGCTTGATATTTGTCCCTGTTAAGGTTGATAAAGTTTGATAATAAACACCTGGCCAAATCATTTTTTTTATAAACAAAACGTCGCCAAGTTGACAAGTTTAGGGTCAAACTTGGACGAAAATTTTCCTACTTCTAATCAGATATTTCTGTTTGCATTCGAGGCAGTTATCTGTTGTACTTTTAGGATGATGTGCATTGTTGCACACAATAACTTTTTATATTTTATCAACATTTATTTTCGTTTCAATCGTATTCAAACAGATATTTTCATTTGCGCTTCTACATCTGCAGAATTTTATAAATTTATTAATTTTTTTTTATGCGAATTATCTTACGAAAAGGCTAAATTACTTCTGGTTAATAGTAAGACTAAATATTTTTCCACTGATAACTTAGGAACAATGCATTTTCCCTGAAAATGTTTCTATTTTGCTGTGTGGCGTGAAAGAATAAATGAAGGACAAAACGCACGTGAATGTTTGATGACAGATGTGCCAGAACAAAAATGTAATACAGTATGCCACGTTTTAGCTATAACACGTAGAATTTATTTCTGTATTATAAAAAAAAATGCACTCTAGTAAATGATATTTGTGTTCACAAAAAATTTTATGGCGAAATTAGTTTCAAATATTTCTCTACTTCAAATTGTTTTCATCCAGCTTTTAAAGAAGCAAGGAATACAATGATTCCCCCCCCCCCCCCTCCCATTTATTTTGCTTTCTATGTTTCTTTATTTTCGAAGTTTTATATTTTATCCAACAATTTTTTTTTATTTCACAATATCATTCAAAGTACTGGTATTTGGGAATAAAAAATTATTGTAGAACAGTACCAATTAACTTTCATTAGAGCAAATGATATGTAGTTTATTTTAACTACTGTTCACAAGCGTAATTTTAACATAAAAAACGTGCTTGAAAACTTGTTTCTAATATACAAATGGATATATTTTCATTTAAAAAAAAAAAAAAAAAAAGATTTGTCAATTTGTATTGCAAACAGGAAGGAACCACTTGGGAAATTAAAAATATATATCTTTATTAGATAATGAAATTAATTACGTTATATGTTTGGATTCCTAAATATTATGCTGAATGACGTACACAAGAATAATCTCAAAAGAATTAGACGAGAACACAATAAGATATATCTTATTCTGTTGATGTTGTGGCTTGAAAATTTATATTAAGTAAAGGTTTTAATGTTGACATTTAACGAAAAAATTTAAATGTGAAACTAAAAGCTTTTTAGTTTCATAAATGAATTATCAGTACTCAAATAATTATCACTATTATCAATATGTAAAGCCAAAGTCTGTGGACTTATTATAATTTTGTAAAATAATATGAAACAAACAAACACAATTAAATATAAACTCTTTAGAGGAATAATTATCCATTTGCTGAATATCTCGAATGCATTAAAATCCTGTGTTGGAATACAGTTTATTATTTTTGTATAATTATAAATTTCTAATTCATTTAAACACAAATTAAGAAATTGGTTTTTATCGTAATATATTTATGGGATATTTAGACATAGTTGTAATAAATTCTTGAAAGGAAATGGCATAATACATTAAAGTTTATCCTTATAATATATTTCTGATTGTACTAAAATATAAGATACAAAAGATACCCTAACCCACGAATTTTTTTAGTGATAGATGCCATAATTTCTGATAAAATGACAGTGCAATCTGTTTTTTGATTGATTCCACAGACTTAATTATAAAAATGACGTTTTCTTTGATGATATCAGACATAAGAAACTTCATTATTTTGTTTGAATAAAATTTATGATTTACTTCCAACTACCACTATCTGAAAAAATATGATAGGATTGACATATAAATGGCTATTTTTTATTTTCTACTTTATCCTAGTTTTTAGAAACATATTTTGTAGCTAGAAGAACAATAATTTAATCAGAGATGCACATTTATAGATTTTAAATTATTTTCTATACTTAGTGCGTGATATTTATAAAATGAAATATTATTTAATTAAGGCTATATATTATTGGTGTATTAAAATGGTTTAATGAAACTTATTGTGTTTTTGGTTTGAATGCTGTTGTAAATATTACGAAAAGTTAGTAATGCCTTTTCATTTATATGTTAAACATAATTGAATAGATCAACATCAAATACTAAAATCCAACTTTTTTCTTAAAAAATATTATACATTTTATGAAGTACTTTTTTCTTGGACTACGAACTAACAGACTCATGGAAGTTATTGCTGCATTTTATGAAATAATTTTATTAATAGTAACACTTAAATAAGCATCTAAAAACAACATAAATATAACTTTACACAAGTGACAAAACATAAAAAAATTAATTTTAGCTTTTACACTATATTAATGTAGAGAGAAGCTGATACAAAGGCTGTCTGTTTGAGGTCAAACTCTTAAACAAAACTGTAAATGCTATAAGAAAGTATGGTATTACAAATGAAAGGTCTCACCCACACAAGTTTGCTTACCAAATTTCAATTGATAGTTACGATCGAAAATACTGGAAATGGCAATCGCAAGTCAATTTGCAATTACTTAAGCCTAAACTATAAATGCTACAGACATGTATTATATATTAAATTGATGTTCTCAATAATATTAGCAAGAGGTTACGTAAAATTCGATCGGAGAAGTGCTTAAGAGACAGTTGGATATTCTATTTCAAGTTTTCGTTCTGCCAAATTTACCAATTTTGTGAAGTGTCTGTTTATAAAAAGAGTTCAGATTTATAGGCTGGCCAATCTTCCCATAGTAGTGGGTAGTTATGAAATGCCACCAATCTTTACCTGATGTACCTTATACTAACGTGTGTAGAAATGGCATTTCAGTGACAGTGACTACCACAAATCAATTTCTTTAACCTTATAATTAGAGATTTTTTAATGAGTAAAAATATTTTCTACAAAGTAAAATAATCCTCCTTCAAACTGTGTTCATTTATCTTTATTTTTACTCATTCATCATTATTAACTTTGAAAACATCCTCGTAAGTTTAAAAATTAATTGTAAGAACTACTTATTTTTCAACAGTTAGAAATCTATGTTATTGTTATAATTTTTAACGAGTCTTATAATTACGATACTTTTTAAAACCCTCTTGCTTGCTGCTGTTATTTTTTAGTAAGAAAATATCATTAAAAAAGTTTTCTCAAACGTGAGAAAAAATTGTTAAAAAAAATCCCGATAACGAAGTGATACGATAACGATTCATTATCAGTTGGGGGTATTCTTTAAGATATGGATTTCTAAGAAACAATTTTACCTATCCATAGAATATAACAATGAAAATTGATAATCATATTTTCTCCAAAAGTACAAATACTCTGACCAATATCGCTCGACACTGGCCAATCGCGATGTAGACTATTGTAGATTGGCTGTTGTTACGGAACTTGTCCAATCTTATCAAGTTCTGGGTAAAATATACTGGAATGTCGATGTAGAGTATTAAAATTGAAATATATTTGTATAAGAAGGGATGGAGGGGTAAAAAATGTGTTTTGTGATAGTTTTAACATGTTATTTTTTTAAAAATCGTTTATTTTGGAACTATACTTGAGACGCATGGACTAGCCAATCATCCCAGAACCCGTGTTTCCGAAATTGGCCAATACTACAAAGAAGCAAAACTTAATGTATGATAACACTCATTCAATTATAAGTAGCTTTCGTATTAATTTGGGATTGAACTCTGATGTACAGATAATCAAAAAGGAAATTTTACATGTAAAATAAAAATTATTTTGGAACGATACTCGAGATGCGGCATAGGATGTTCAATCTTCCTGTAACCCCTGTTTCTGATATTGGGTAATACCGCTGTACTACCTGAGTTATTAGAAACAGAACTTAATGTATAATAAGAAACTTTCAAATAATAACTATTTGTATTACGTTGGAATTGCACTCTGATGTACACAATATTAGAAAAGCAATTTTACCTGTAAAATAAACATACTTATAAAATTATTAAATCATAGTATGAGAAAAAATGAATGTGGGAGAAAAAGAGTGACTTCCACAAATTAAACAAATAATTGCATAAAAACTATAAGACTGATTCATACATGCTATTTTTGGGAGTGGTATTCAGAAGTTATGTTTTGTACTAACATCAATTACCTGAATCAAAGTAAACATTTGCCTCTCTTGTAACTTGGAGCATTTTAAAGTGGTAATTTTCAAAGGATCCCTTCTCCTGTGGATCTTTAAGGAAACGAATCGGCAGACAAACTCGCAAAGGAGGGTAGCAACCACCCTACCTCTTCTTCTTCAGAGCTCTCTTACCTGGAACTTTACTATCTGCTTAAATCCCAAAATATGAAGATTTGGCTGGAACCCCCCCCCCCCCCCATTCCACTACTGGTAAAGAAGATTAAGCTGGGTCTTCCTTTAGCCCTAATTTGTGACAGAAAATCATGTACCAGCCTCCTTACCTCTTCTAAAGGCAGGAAAAATTACACTCTTTGCCCAAAGTGCCACCAACGCCAGTCTTCAGCTGATCACATCCTGGTCTGTTTGGGTCTCCTTTGGGTGGAAACTTATCCTTTTCCCCTTCTCGTCATAGACTTTTTGTAAGTCAACGGATTCCTTGACCTGGTCTGACTCCCTCAGACTGGGTTGGAGATTAGAAACAACTACAACAAAGTGGTAATTCGACTCTCTCTAAGTATCCTTTTACTTTTGTTTTTTAAAATGGATACAGTATTAGATATACATTCTGGCATTCTGAGTTTATTCTCACAGTTTTATGTTTAAAAACGCTTTATCCTTCACTTTGAAGCTTAAAAGGACATTATAGCATGAGCTACGCCAAGTTTAACTGAGCAAATGTTGAAAATCACGTAGGGGGAACTGGTTTACCTACTTTCCATACACGGTGTTAAGGTCCTTTCACACTTGTATCAACTATCCTGCAACTCCTATAGGATTACATGGGGAGATGAGACGCTGCGATTATTTCTGGAAAGCTAAGATCGTCCACTTCGCTCAAGTGACCGTTTGATGAGCTAATGAAATTTAAATATAAGTTTGGCTTTATCTTGGTAAATTCAAATTCACCAATGTGTTAATGTTTACCAAGTTTTTATATATCAAGAGTACACGTATTTTAATTCATTTATAATTCATTCTGTATTGGATTTTTTTTAAAAATTAGGAATTTGCAAAGTTTTTATTAAATAGGCATACGTGTTTTCACAAACTGCGCATTGTGAAATTTTATAAATACTTTGAAGATTTTCTAACATACATATATAAATTGTAAACTAAAACCATATATTTATGTGTGCATATTAAATACAACTGTTATATGAAAAAATAAAAAGCACCTTTTTAAATGAAAAAAGTATCGGTATATTGTGTATTATGTAATTTGTAAATAAGCACAATAAATAATAATTCTTTATTCGACCAGACTCGCTTTGCTGCATTCTAATTAATTTTTATTAATTCAGTTCATTTTTTTTTCAGCACAGAATTTTCCAACAAATGCTTTTAATGAGATTAATGTTTTTTAGGTCAAACATATTTATAATTTATCAGGAATAAGTAAATATCAGTAGTAAAAGGCAAATATCACATGACTGAAAATCTTAAACTTAAAACGCTCAGAAGATTTTAAATATTAGAGGCAATAAAGAATGATAAATTTTTCTTGTTGAAGAGCCTGAAAGTTTTCTTTACCAGAACATGCGCAAAGCCTAAGTAGGCGCATTACAATTGTTGTAGCTAGGTAATACAGACTTTACAGAGAAGACACACGTTGTTGATTTTCCTATGAGATGTATTTATGAAGTAAAGGCTTTTATATGAATGGTGGAAATATTAAAAATATATATTTTGTGACTCACATCAAAGACATATATGACTTTTGAAAATAGTGGGCACAGTATTTAATTATTGTATGACTATCCATTGCGTGAGTTAGATTCAAAGTGTGATTCCTTTGTAACACTGAGCATAGGAAGTAGGAAATCCAGTTCTCGCTACGTGTTCTTCGACATTTGTTCAGTAAAACTTGGCGCAGCATCTGCCTTTGAAGTTTCAAAATGAAGATCAAAGAGTTTTGCAATACAAAATAGTAACAGGAACCTGAAGATTAGTATGACTTATACTGTATCAATTTTTACGAAGCAAAAAATAATAGATTTGTAAAGCGAACTGGATTACCAATATTAAACGCTCCGAACTACAAGGGAGTGGGGGGGGGGGGGGCTATTATAATAAACTTGACTTAGGTAGTTTATGTTCATACAGAACATAAATATTGTGATTAATAATTCCAAAAAGCCATATACTAATCAGTATAATCATTTTTGTGCAATATATATTTTTAATCTTGGCAAGATTTTCTGCTCAATCTGTGCAATGAAAATATGACAGTAATTTCTTTTGTATTATTCCAGTAAAATAAATTATATTTATGTCTTCGATAATAATCATAAAAGTATTTTTTTTTACTTCTTCCATTCAGATAAAAGCTTTTACTTCATAAATATATCTCATTGAAAAAATAGTATGAGTCATTAAATAAAACAGAGCAGATTTGCCGTTTTTTAATTAACGCAATGGACTAGCTTAATTTTTTTCTAAATGAAGTTGTCTTTTAGCTGCGCTATTTTTACTAGGAAAATTAGTATGAAAGGTGATAATTTAATGGCTGTTAAAAAAACCTATTTTTTCATAAAAAGAGCATGTGGACGGAATGATATAGGATAAATTTTTTGCCACACTTGTAAGAAACCATACAAAATGCAGCAACTACTTTCGAACATGCCGATATCTAACTTTGCTTTGCTACTTAATCGTACTTAAGAATTTTTGTAATTATTGAAATTAATCAGTACCTTTTAGTAAAAATATATTGATTTCTGAAATAACGATTTTGAGTTGTCAGCTGATTTGCATCGCTTATTTGAATCCACTGCCTCATATTCCTCAAATAAGATTATCGAATATTGGCTGTTTTAGATGACTGATGAATTCAGCTATTTATCTAGATTTCATCTCAACAGGAGTGAGTTTTGAAAAGTTAAATACTTCACCACCTTCATGATCAATGACATCATTTGAGTTGCGATTTATAGGTAATTATCCGCAATTATGCAATATTTTACTTTGTAATACAAATACAAATAGAAATACAAATTTGAAGTTCAACAACAGACTCAAGGGCCGAACTGGTTGGTTGAGTAAAATATACATAAATAAAATACAAAAAAATTACAGGATCATGCGGTAATAATACAATACAACATACAAAGTTCATATAGCGTTTGACAATCACGTTGAAAAAATACAATACATCATACAAGCTGACTAAGTTTATAGTATCCAAAAATGCACACAAATAACTATCCTTTTTATCACTAAATAATCAAATTTAGAAAAAGAGAAAAGTAAAAAAAAAAAAGAATCACCTTAAAGAAGAACCGAAATATGTTTTATAATTGTCATTTTAAAACACTGAAAAACATTTTATTTTAATACACATACTCGGTCAATATCATCGACTTTCAATGAATTAATAAACATATAATATTAGATAAAGATATAATATTAGAAAAATATACTATTAGAAAAACATGTATTATTTTTATCGTTAAGGTATTGTTTAGAAGTAATTAAACTATAAGAAAAATTATAAGAAAAAGAAGAGCCTAAGTTAAAATGTGAGAGCGGCTTCGCATTGCTAAATCAAATTATTGATTTTACAATACTACTTTTTTCTACAAAGGACCGTGTTAAAATTCTACTGATAAGATAATGTCCTTTCTGTAAAGGTGAGGTTTTTAATTTCTAACTTTTAGCATAATTTTCTCCGGTATGAAGTTTTCAGTTATGTTAAGCAACTTGTTGGTAGTTTTATCTTTGCGTAGTAAATATTTAGGTGTTTTATGTTTGACTTTCGATCCTTTCGTGATACCAGCCTTTCTATCACTAAAACGGTTATCTATAAATTTGCTCCTCAGTTTGTTTTTCTGCTTATGATGAACTGATAGTAGGTGAAATTCAATACAATAAAACCCCTTTAACGGGAAGTCGATGGGGCCGCCGAAATTGTTCACATTAACCGAATTTCATGTAAAATGAATAAATTAACGTTAAGTTTTAAGTACGGTAAACTGCTTTTACTTTGAGTTAAACGGGATTTCATGTTAAGAGGTTTCGCGTTAACCGGGTTTGACTGTAATAATAAAACACATACTGGTCACTTTCATTGTAATATACAATGAGTGTCAGAATTAGAGTTATAAACTGGTAGAAGGAATAAGGTAAATCAAGTCTATTTGGAACCACTAATGCAGGTTCGAAATCTTTTGTAAGCTGGTACTATTTTAATGTTACAATTGGCCTTCACTGATATCTATTAGGATGTACTCATCGGCTCTGTAAACGCTGGTCCCATACACAGGTGAATTGATATACTCCCAAAAGTATTGAAAGCGTAACAGATCCAATGATTGAGCGGCCAAGCAGCGGAAGACCATGCCAGATTCTTTACACTAACTATGTTGGCGTAATGTTGTCGTGTAATGCCATTTGATGTGTTAAGAAAGCATTTTAGACTTTTCATTTCTATGTAAATCCAAGTCACTTGTGTCCTCTACAACTTTGAAATAAAATGTTTGTTTCTAAAATGCTTTGTCAAAGAGTTATGATCTATAAACTGAAAAGCATCTTGCTTTTTGGTGCACTATCGAAAGTTCACAAAGTACAGTAGCTGCTTTGTTTTTAGTCCTAGAAAAGAACTTGTTTCATGAAATTTTTAAGAAATTTATAGCTCTACAACTTTTATACAAGAAATTTTTCTCTACGACGTACTGTTATGGAGATATAGTTGAAACGTTTAACAAAAACCTTAAAATTAGCACTCTTCAGAAATAGTGTTCACTTTGATATGGTGGAACTCTTTATGTAATAGTTTTGCAAAAAAAAATTTGTGAATAAAAGTTATAGCAAATGTAATTCTCTATAACTTTTAGATGTAATAGTTAATTCTAACATGTATTGAAAAAGATATATAAACTGAAAAACGTCTTGGTTTTTGGTTTACCATGGAAAATGCATAAGGATTAGGAGGTCGAAAACTTGTATTTTTACCACGAGACCGACCTTTATAACACACCAAAAAATTTAAACTACATAACCTTTTGCAATGTAAGACCCCTTTTTAAATCATTTATATTAACTCTGATTTTATGTGTACGTGTGTGACTGTGTATATCCATGGTGGGAAAATCTGCTGAGACCTAATTAACTCCTTTCCCATCATCCAATCGGACTGATAGATTCGATGGCGACGATAATGCATTCAATCAAGTTTTGGAGGCTGCCACTGTCACTAAAAGATGCCTTTTAAGAAATACTAATAAACCAACTTGTCGTCATTAATCACCCTGAAATAACATTTAACCGATCATTGAAGAAACACTTTCTTGTTGCCAAAATTGTATTAATAAAAAAGTAACAAAATTGTTTAATTCAGAATAAATTAATGATATTTGGATGTGAGTGCATAAATTCATATTCATTTTTAATGAATAAGTTTTGAAATGTATTTAAGAGTTTATTTTGCCGATAGAGATGTTTTAAATATTTAAAATTAGATTCAAACACCAAGCACACGCTGACACCAGAAACGGCGCTATGTTAATGAACATACAAATTGACAATGCATACAGTGTATTTATAATAAAAGCATTGTTTTATGGATTATATTATTCATTTTTTATTTCCTGGACAAAGTATGCAACTCTGGTGCCGAGACTCTCTGTAAGTCTAAGTACATGGTAATTTAAATTTAGAAAAGTAAGTTATATCTGTCTGACCCTTTTAAGACTCCAAATATAAAAAAAATCCCTATTCGCGTGTCATATTCTTTCTGCTTGTCTGTTGTTCTTCACTTCATTCTACCCCTCTGTTTGTTTGAGATTTCAAGCACGTTTTTTTCCAAGTGGGTGATTAAATCAAGGTGGAAGCAGAGGGAGTGAGAGAGGGTATATTTTATCGAGTCCTTTGAAAGCACGGAAGAAAAGCATTTAAGAGAAACTGCTTTTTCCTTCTTTTCGGGAAAAGAAGTCTATCTTAAAAGTGATTGAGTACCTTTTTTTCCCCTTTGAAATAAAATTTGGCTTACTTAAGCATAATTATTTTTTTTGAATTCGGAGTCATAGTCGTCAAGTGTAATAATATGATATTTATAGGATGTTCATTGAGATGAAGATATTTAACGTTTTATACTAGTTGATAATTCTATTTCTTAGTACTTTTGCAGAAAATGTTGTAGTGTTTTAAAAAACATATGTCTAATTTAAAACTCAATTTTACATATCTTTTTTAACAATTCTCTTTTTTTTTTCATTTCTGTTTTTTTACAATATTTTTTTAGGGTGATGAATTGTATATAAAATCATACAATCCTTGTTAAAGATAAAAAACGATTACAAAATTTATTATTTTTGTACAAATGTGCAATTGTCTGGACTTTGAATTGGGAATTAGGATAAACTGTAATATAATCCTACTAGAAAAATAGGTTTAGGATTTTACCTAAAAAAATAATATAATTGTATTAATAAAGTTTACAATGCGGTGAGATAAATTAACGCATTAAAAATCTGATGTAATTAGAAAGATATTCTGCTTATTTATAGCAAAAGATGTACAGTAGGACAGAATCACGACAACCCCAAAAGAAAACAAATTATCTTGTTATTTTTCTGATTTTAACTACATGGATGTGTTTGGAAGTATATAGAGCATCTTGTCTCACACGTCCCTGTGAATAGTTGTCTTTCGTAACGTAGCTTGTACGGGGATAAATTTGACCTTCACTGGCGGAGAATTAGTAAAGCGAGAAATAGTTTTGATGCTGGTGCACGTTCAAGTGCTGCTTTGAGAATAAATTTATTTATTAATGGACAAATCTTTACAAGGAATCCATAGCAAATGACAAATAAAATGTAAAATAATTTTATCATAATTTTAAAGAAGTTCCATATATTTTATTTTTTTAAAAGCACCTTCTGTTTTTCACTCGATTTTTAATGATTTGTTACATACATTAGAGAAAAAGTTTACGACGGTCACATTTGTCCCCCAAATTTTTATACGGTTAGAAAGAATGAATAATTGTGTTTTAAAAACAGTTTTCTCTTATTGCCAAAATTTGGTTGTTTGGTAAGAAATTTACAAAATGTAAAATCAGAAAACTTTTTTTTTAAATTTTTTTTTTATTTACTTTTTTTAATTTTTTTTTACCATTTCATTAGCTGTATGCCGTAGCAACAGCAGTTAAACGAGCTTTTGAACTTTTATATATATATTAGTAATTTATATAATAAACTAAAATTGGGAGGGGGGAAAAATTAAAAAAAGCTTTTAATAGATTCTAAAACATTGAAAACTGCTCTAAATATTTTATTATTTTCCTAAAAAAAATTTATGAACTAAATGCTGTAAACTAAGAAGTCTTAAAGAAAGTATTAAAATAACCAAAATACTAAAAAAGAAAAGAAGCGTTTGAAGCTAATAATTGATGAAAAATAGAAAATTTGGTATTATAAAATGAAAGTAATGTTGGAGACATATTTACGTACAGATGTGATATTGTTGGCATTGATGAAAAAAACTTATAATTCGATGATGGAAATGGAATGAAATTAAACACATTTCAAATTAATTTAAGTGAACTGCTTTTTCTTCTTACAAAATTAGTATAATTTTAGTAAAGTATTATTCTGGAAATGTGTTCTCGTGCGGTGATAAGTAGAAATTAGTAATGGGTTTATTGTCTTTTGTTTCTCTAAAAGCGGCGTACTTCATAAGCTAAATAAAATGCTATTACCTACTAATATTTACCTAAAATTTTAACTTTTTACCGATGAATGGATGTGATAAATGATAAAACCAAAGAGTATACAGGTATATTCAAACACATGGTTCAAATAATTACAAAATATTTCTTGCCTGACTTGTACTTCAATTTCTTCAATAATGAGAGTACAGAAATTATTTATATTAAATAGAAAAATTCGTACGACAATTACTCTTTACTTCAACAATTAAATAGTTATCGAGCTACTGACAGCATAAGTATTCGCATGTTTTATGATCTTACGCTCACATTCTTTATTGGAAAACCTTTATTTTAACATCTATTTTTAAATAATTTATACTAACTTCGATTTTGTGTGTATGTTTGTCGATGGAGGTGGAATCTGCGGAGGTCTAATTAGCCCCCTTACCGTCATCCAATCTAGCTGAAACTTGACAGGTAGTTTCGATGTTGATGACAATGCAGTCTGTCAAATTTTAAAACTGTTACTGTCACTAAAAGGTAGCTTTTAAGGAATACTAATAAACCAACTTGCCGGCATCAATTACGCTAGAATAGCATTTAACCGATCATTGAAGAAACTCTTTCTTCTTGCCTAAACCCGATGAATAAATAAATAAATAAATAAATAAATAAATAAATAAATAAATAAATAAATAAATAAATAAATAAATAAATAAATAAATAAATAAATAAATGAATAAATAAATAAATAAATAAATAAATAAATAAATAAATAAATAAATAAATAAAGGAATGAATGAATAAATAAATAAATAAATAAATAAATAAATAAATAAATAAATAAATAAATAAATAAATAAATAAATAAATAAATAAATAAATAAATAAATAAATAAATAAATAAATAAATAAATGAAGAAAGGAATGAATGAATGAATAAATGAATAAATGAATAAATGAATAAATGAATAAATGAATAAATAAATAAATAAATAAATAAATAAATAAATAAATAAATAAATAAATAAATAAATAAATAAATAAATAAATAAATAAATAAATAAATAAATAAATTACTTTAATCAGAATAAATAAATGATATTTGGATGCGAGAGCATAAATTCAAGTTTATTTTTAATCAATAATTTTTGAAACGTAGTTTGCCGCAAATTTTGCTGATAGAAATGTTTTGGATATCGGAGCTGTGTTAATGAATATAAAAATTGACGATGCATATAAAGTATTTTTTAAAAACTCTGTTTTTATGGGTCACATTATTTAGGAATTATTTTCTTGTACCGTAATTTAGCAAATCAACTAAAAAACTGCATTAATACAAATACCTTAGAAAAATGTTTAAAAATGTAACGTTTAGACTTAGATTAAAGATGCTAAAAGTGTGGATCCACATTTTTTAATGTTTTCTCTCCATTCCCTACAAAATAGGCAATCGTAAACAGTACAGGAGTAGGACATAATAAAATGTCGAAAAAAAAAGGGGAAAGAAAAAAAAAATCGAGGAAAAATATATATTTTGACTTAAACACAAACTGAACCTTTCTACATCAAATATTGCGTGTTATAGATAGACACACATTTATACGTTCGTAAATTGGTTTTTAACAATTTCAACAGCACTTAATATAGTTTTAAGTTTATTGTTTTAATATACTAAACTTATAAGTTTGCCAATATTTCTGATATTTATCCACCGATAATTAATTCACGAATGCAAAATAGTGAAGGAAAACTATATTTATTCTCTTCAAATTGCTTAGTATCAAACTCATGAAAAGTTACGCATACATTTTGAAACTATTGGAACATCCCCGATTCTGCCTTGAAAGAGCTATTTAATCCTTTACATGTGTTGATCAATGCTCGGGCGCAGTATAGCCCTTTTGCTTCAGAAAATATCCAATACATCCAACTATTCTCTATAGTTTACTTGCGAGAAAAGCGTCTTCATTTGACTTATTAGGTAACTGGAGTAATAACCAATGTAACGATATTGGTTTTTAAAAAATAACTATTAACTATTATAAAGCATTACTAATTATTTTATTAAGATTTTTTGACTTGAATAACTTAAAGTTTAATAAAAACTAATGTTCTGTGAATAGATTTTGTATTTACGTAATTTTAAATTAATAATGTAAATAATTTCAACCTAATAACTGGGACGGAAGTATTTAAAAAAAATAAATATGATCCCTTAATTTATAAAAAGTTATATTAAATGTTATTAAGAAGGTTATTAATGATTAAATAAAATTTTGAATAGGTTTTCATTCTTTTTTCACCTCTGTGCAATTCAATTACGGACCTTTAAAAATGAATTCGTCTAAATAAACAAAAGTTATTAAAAAAAAAAAAAAAAAAAAAAAAAAAAGGGGGGGGGGGGGAAAGAAAGAAAAAAAGACCCTATTATTGCGGTTGCATAGTACTCTCATTGATAGATTGACATTTTACTAACAAAATGTTTCATTTGGGATTTACCAAATGGAATTTTAATTTTGTTAATACTGTTACGAATTTTTCCACTGAGGCAATGATGGCACAGTTTTTAAGATTAAAAATACTATTTATTCACTCTCACAGGCACAAAATTTATTCAAAAACAACAGTCGAATCAATCTCAAGCTTCAACACAAGCTTCAGTAAGAACAACTTCGAATACAGCGATTATACAAGCTCTCTCCAGTAAACAAGGCAATCAGCTCTCATCGAAGTCCGAAGTCAATCTGAAAACTTTCCCGATCTCCGGTCTTTAAATATTTGGCGCGAGAGACTATTCGCAAAATTTCCAGCCAATTCGTCGGAAAAGAAACGTCTCGAAATTTCTCGATTGCTTTAGGAGTTGCCACCTTTTCCAAACCTGTATAATCGCTGTTTTATTAAATAAAATAAGATAAAAATAAATTACAATAAAATTTTAAAATAATACGTCACTATTTACACTATATACAGACAATTTGTGCAACATTTCCCCCTTCTTAAAGACTGCACGTCCCGGGCAGTGAAGTCCTTAAGAGGAAAGGTCATTCAATAACTTCTATCATAATATGGGGCTAGCCTATTGTAATGTACAACTCTAGGTTCACAGGAGGGTGTCCGTTGAATCCTTACCACGACGTCGTTGATCTTCTTTAGGACCACATACGGCCCTTCCCAGTTCGTCTGGAGCTTAGGGGAGAGTCCTTTCCGACGTTTAGGATTCCATAACCACACCTTGTCACCTTCCTGGAATGAACGTTCCGTGGCTTTGGCATCGTAGCGGACCTTCATGCGCTCCGTCATGATGTTGATTCTTTCTCTGGCGAACCGATGTACGGCTTCCAAACGTGCCTGGAGATCATCTAGATACTGGACAGGCGAGGAAGGGGTGTCCGGTGGTCGTCCAAAGAGGAGGTCGCCGGGTAGTCTAAGGTCTCTTCCAAAAATCATTTGAGATGGTGTATAGCCGGTGGTCTCGTGAGTAGCACTTCTGTAGGCCAAAAGGAACAGTGGAAGTTTCTGATCCCATCTTGCTGGTTACATGATTTTGAGATTGGTTGTTGATAAGAGAACGGTGGTGTTCCAGATTTGAACTCCGTTTTAGATGAACGTCGTCTGCTCTCCGGACATGAACTTCCGGAAAGAGCGTTCCCATTCCCATTCAACCGAACATCATCTTCAGTAAGATTTTCTGTGATTGCGTCCGAATCTTCCGCGGGTGCAGCTGATAGATCCCGAGACCTCCGTTCGATACTTGTAACAGGAGCACGGATGTCGTTTCCCTCTTCACTAACTTTGTCCATTCCCACAAGGAACACTTTCTGGGAGGGTTTCATCAACGTTGCTTTCTTCGGTCCTCTTTCCGGGGTTGGAGAGGTACTTTTCATAGATGCGGACTCTTCAGCATTCTCTATGACATTGTCTTCATAAGCCATAACCCGATATATGCACAGCTCTTTCATGTCTAGATCGTGCAAAGGAACTTCGCCTCTCCATGTTTGCAGCTTGCTTTTCTCAAAATTCAGCGTAATTCCATTTTTCTTCAAAAAGTCTAGTCCGAGAATGCACGGATCTACAATTTCGGCAACATAAACGGTGTGCTTGTAGGTGTTAAATCCAAGGGCAATATCCACTTGCAATTTCCCATGCACAGAGATATTACCACCAGACACAGTTTGTAGAGAAACAGAGGGTGCTGTGTAGAGGAGTCGGCTGTTCAGGCGACGAGCCAAGTCCGTCCTTATGATCGTTACGTTCGCTCCCGAATCGACGATTAGACGACATGGAGTTCCGTTGATCTCCCCCTTCACGAATAAACCCTGGTTTCCTCCTTGTCGGGATGAAAAGTGGAAACGACTGGTCGGGGCTTCACCTGTTCTACATTGAAGCTTCTGCCCTGCGAGATGGCATCTTCTTAGATTCAGTTGTTGAGATTCCGTGGTAGTGTTATCCCTTCTCTTTTTCAAATCAAGACAGTTACGTCGTAGATGCCCTTCCCGTTTTGCAGTGCCAGCAAATGACTCTGGTCCTTCGATCCCTGGCTCCGGGATAGCTTCTCATCATTCTATCAATTTTGCTCTCCAGTTCTCGAAGCTTACTGATGACAAAGTCAGAAGAATCCTCGGCAAATGCACCACACACATATCGTCGGTTTTTTCCAGAAGCTAGCTGCGCGGCTTCCACTCTCATGGCGTACACGAGGGCAGACTTCAGGTTTTTGTTTTGGGATAACTTTATCGCCTGCTGCACATCGGGATCCTGAATAGCGTCGATGAAATACTGCAGAGAAAGATCATCTCGTACATCCGAGGGACAGTCTGGGAAAGCGAGGAGTGACAGTCTTTCTACATCCGATGCCAATTCTTGAAGAGTTTCATTGGCCTTCTGCTGTCTCACTTTCAATTGCAGTCTGTTGTAATCCTTTAGATGCTGCTCTCCAAACCTTAACTCCAACGCACTTGCAAGCGCCACGAATTCTCCCCCCTTCTCTTCAGGTAGTGTCAGTAAAATGTCAGCAGCTTCACCTCGAAGAGATGCTGCGAGATGGAATGCTTTCGAAGTATCGTTCCAACCATTCGCAGAAGCAATCATTTCAAATTGCGTTTGATAAACGCGCCAAGACGACCTCCCATCAAAAGTGGCCACTTTGATGTTGGAACGTGGCGCAATAATGGGAGTGGAAACATTATCCCAATTAGGCGTTGCAATGGTCACAGCTTCGCGAGTTTCTATTTTCCGCAGCCTTTCTTCTACAGCATCCATGAATTTTCCCTGCTCTTCTTTGATAGTGGAAACCTTTTCTTCCATTTCGTCTCTTACCGCATTGAGAACGTCTTCCTTTACGGATTGCAGGACCGATGATGTTGTCTCCATAATAGTAGATTCTACCATTGACGCTAGTTCGGTTTTCATTTCTTCCCTGATCTTGATTACGGCTGCGGATGTGGACTCGCACTTATCTGCCAAAGCTTTCATGTCAGATGACGTCACGTTTTGCAAAGCTTTAATATCTGATGATGTCGCTTCTTGTAAAGCTTTAATGTCCGATGATGTAGCTTCTTGATTGGCGGCAATTGCGGCGGCGAGTTCGGCATTTGTCGTTTCTTGGCGGGCTTGACCGGCGGCAATCGCGGCGGCGGTGGACTCTTGGCCGGCTTTTATTTCGGCAGCGGTGGTTTCCTGTTGGGCCTTCATTCCAACAATCATTTCCACCTTCATTCCAGCAATCATTTCCACCTTCATTCCAGCAATCATTTCCATCAGTTGCTTCATTTGGTCTTCCATCATTCCTCTAGTAATTGGCATTCGAAATTATGAAATCCCACTTCTGACACCACTGTTACGAATTTTCCCACTGAGGCAATGATGGCACAGTTTTTAAGATGAAAACTACTATTTATTCACTCTCACAGGCACAACATTTATTCAAAAACAACAGTCGAATCAATCTCAAGCTTCAACACAAGCTTCAGTAAGAACAACTTCGAATACAGCGATTATACAAGCTCTCTCCAGTAAACAAAGCAATCAGCTCTCATCGAAGTCCGAAGTCAATCTGAAAACTTTCCCGATCTCCGGTCTTTAAATACTTGGCGAGAGAGACTATTCGCGAAATTTCCAGCCAATTCGTCGGAAAAGAAACGTCTCGAAATTTCTCGATTGCTTTAGGAGTTGCCACCTTTTCCTAACCTGTATAATCGCTGTTAATAAATAAAATAAGATAAAAATAAATTACAATAGAATTTTAAAATAATACGTCACTATTTACAGTATATACAGACAATTTGTGCAACAATACATATCAATCTACGAAAGAAATTGTTTTGCAAATGAAATAGTATTTTTTTTATTACTCTTGGAACATGGATACGTTAAGAAATCAGTCGGTTTAGTAATAGAAAAAGAAATATATCAGCTCATTTTATTTTAAGTCATTTTGTATATTAGATTTTGTTAACAGTTATCTATGATTAAATATAGTTTGGAAATCTGCCATTTACTTCACTTTTAGGTAATTTTCTTTTTTTATGTAGTAATTTTTTTACTTTAAGTTATTGTGTGTAACGCTATTTTTTCTAATGGCTAAAATTATATGATGTACTTCTGTTGAATATTCAAGCCAAATTGGAGTTAACCGTGCCATTTTTATTTTCATCAAAAGGGAGAGGAATATTTTTTCTACGTTAAATAATTTGACGATATATATCTGTAATATTTTTGCTGTCTTCTTTAATGGCAGTTCATAGTGTCATTTTTGTTTTAAATAGATTTAGCGTGTCAAGAAATTGAATAAAATATACTTTTTATATGTATAAAATACAATTTTTTATTAAGTTTTTTATGTCTTGATTATCAAAGTTAGTTAAGGATAAGCAATCTAGTAAATAGGAAATTGAATGGTTCAGTTTAAGAAAAAAGACAAACTGTGTTAAAGTATTTTAAAAATTATTATAGACAGTATTATTATTTAAATTTACCACAAAAATTATTTGAGCCTACGGTTTTGTAATTAAGCAACTAATTAGTAATCGTTGCTTCAGAGTGTTCATTTAAATTAATCGATATTTTAATTAGAAGCTTTCCAAGATCTAATTAGTTAGAACATAGTTTAAGAATGCTCTAAAAGCGAGAAAAAAAACCCGAACATGCTCTTCAGATTTCAATTAAATTGATGCACACTCAAAACTCTTATCACGATTCTTAGATAAAAAATAATTTGAAGTACAGCATCAAACATAAGTAAAAAATAATATCTGATTGCCATGCATAATACAATAATTTTATTGCAGTTGTTGCTGGGTAAATTTTCAATGAGTTCTTATTTTTGTAGGTTTATTTCATTTGTACATACGTTCTAATTTACCCTTTTATTTTATACACATTAGTCATACTCTAAAGTATTTAGCAAAAGAATATTGAAACTTTTTTTCCTATTAATTTAAAATCAAAGTATATCATATTATTTAATTATATTCTTTACACGGAATTTATACTACAGAGTGTATCTTTGGTTTACATAAAAAAAAATCAAAATTTCTTCTACTTTAAAAAAGTCTAGTTTTAAGTTTGAAAAGTTCTTTACTACTTTTCATAAAAATAAGAACTCATTTCAAAACCTTTTTTAAATTGCGCTTTCATATTACTTTTTCTTTTAGCACTGCATGGTTAGTGTTTTCCACCCAAATTGAAAATCGATTTTCCATTTCTTCAATAAAAAACATCTTCTGCTTTGAAATATTCCCGGGCTTCTCATACGCATTAGTAACTTACTGAAATGCTTATGGGTCAGCGGTGAATTTTTTTAGGGCACATTTCCAAAATCTGAAGCTATTCAGTTGGGAGCGGAAGAATCAATCCTAATGATAACAAAACTTTTATAGAGGTTGCAATCGATATGAATGACACGCGTGCCATGATAATATGTTCTTTCTCATTTATCACGTTTATATACTGCGGAAAAAAGATATTTATTCTTCAGTGAGACTTAAACACGGAAGTTAGGGAATTTCAAATATTGTAAGACTCTGGTAGGGAAATAGGTTCTGGAAAATCATTGCTTGAAGGGAAGTTTTTATAAATGAATTTGGCTTTTCATAAAATACTTTTATCTGTAAAAAGAGTAAATTCAGTAAGAAATATGAAATTCTTTTAAAATAACAATAAATAATAAAATCCCAAAGTTAAAAAAACAAACAAAAAACAATACTCTTTTGTTATAGTAGTTGAACTTAACATAAAATCTTATTTTTAGTATTTTAAAATATTGTAGAACGATTTGTATTCGAATTGGTGTAATCAGTGATTTATAAATAATAAATAATACAGAAATCTGGCACCACTCATGTTCATGAAGTAGATTTTTCATTCCAATATATAAGGAGGGGATATTGTTTTCTTAAATGTCTGGCTTAAATATCAACTTTACAGGGCATGCATTTAAAGCATAAGTTTTGAAGACGAAATACATAACTCCAGAAAACATCAGGCATACAATCTATTTAAATTTCCTCGGAATAAATGACGTTACTATCCACTTTAGGCAAAAATTTCATTAATCCTCTATAAGTAAGCATTTCACTAATTTACTAAAATTACTACTGTACATTTCATTAATTAGGTAAAAATATGTGGTACTAGTCAGTGACAAAATTCATCCAAATTTCTTTATTGGGTGACCATTTCTTGTTCTCTGGTTGTTATTTTAACTTCCTTGATTGTAAATTACGTAATTTGTTTCCTATGTTTTTAATACATATTTTTTTTTATTAATAATTTATTCAAAAATTTTAAATTTATTTAATTCCAAGTGAGATATAACTCAAAAGCTAGACAAAATAATGTAAAACTTAAAATTATTGTTGGCCATTTTTATGTACTGTCTTAATAATGACAACCATTGCCTCAACAATATCGTCCATTTTGATATTTGTTGTTCATAAATGGTCATTGATTTAAAATTTGATTACCAATTTTAGAAAACTGGTTATAATTATCCACAGTTTTAATAAAATTAGTTAATTAATTTTTTAGTTATTTCTTAAACTCGGATTGATATTAAGTTTTGAGCAATCTATTCTTTTAAATAAGAATTAATATATCAGTGAAATTCATTGATGTTCTACTGTTACATTACGAAATAAAATTTTAATAAATGTACTTTAATTATAAATATTCTCATACTAGACCAACTAAAAAAGTTCCGTGATATAGATGAATAATTTAATCCAATTAAGTTGTTACCCTGATACGGAAAGAAGATCTTGTTTTATTTGAATTATTAGAAGAAAAATAATCAATACTTTCTTCATAGAAAAAATAGGTGGAATATTAACTTATTACCCCCCCCCCCCCGCCCCAGGGACCTCCAAGTTTTATCGGAGAAAAATCGAAGTTAAAAATATGTGGTCTGCTTTCTCTCCTTTAAGAAGGAAAAAAAAAAAAAATAATCCAATTTTCTGCTTGAGGTGATAGAAACCAGAAAACCTTTTCATTGAATTGCGTTGTTCTTCAAGCTTGCGTTGAAAATATGTGTTGGGTAATCTTTGAACTTTAAAACTTCGAGATAAATCTAATTTAAACTTTAAAAAAAAAATTCCAATTTTTCTCTGTATATAAATATTATTATACCCTAGAGAATTGTAGGTTGATTGAAATTCTTATTTTTAAATAATAATTATTTAGGATTATCTGATTATTGAGAACATGTTTCAAGGGACTTGGTATCCTTCAAACTTTTTTTTTTATTTAAGCCTTTAAATTTATGATTTTTACATATTTGGAAGTATTAATAAGTAAAAACTAAATTTTATATATATATATATAAAAAAAAAAATTCACACAGTGCTCTAAATTTTCATAATTTTGAAATTTTTTAAAAAATTCATCAAATTTCAAATTCTATCTTCTTTTCATTTTTCAATATTTTTTTCTGATTTTTTCAATGAATGTTCCTAGTAATATACTCTAACTTTTTAGGCATCAGATTTAGAATAAGTAAAATAGTTTTCGAGGAAAAAGATAATTACTGTACATATATGTAAAAAAAGCGTAAAAAGCGGGTAATTTTCAACATTTAAATTTGTTAAAAAAAAAGAGAAGTTTTTATTTTATTCAAAATTACATGCCTATTTTTGTCATATAGATATTGAGAATGACACAAAAAAAATTTCAAGTCATTTCATTCGTATTTTCTGAAGTTTTAGCATTCCAAGAAAGGTAGGAATTTCAAAAATCACGAACTGTGAAAAATGTGTTCTAAACGTCGAAGGAGCTGTTACAGCTATAACTATAACTGCAATTGCAGTTATAGAATCAGCTCAAAAACTTGCCAGAATAAGGAGAAGGTTTCAAAGATTATAAACACGCAAAAAAGGAAAAATTTACATTGATATTATTTTTTGTGAAAACAAGGGGTACCAAGTCCCCTTAAAGATTAAAAAGTAATTTTTTGTCAAAATGTAAATAACCTTTTTTAATGTCTTTAATTTAGTTACTTCTAAAATTAAAGACACACAAAATAATTTTTCTATTTCCAAGTATAAAGGTGTTGTAAATAAGGTTTAATTCGTTAGATGACTTTTTTTATTATGACTTTATTAAAGGGAGTTGGCACCCTCTATACCGCTAATGTTAATTTGGCATATTTCATGTATCTTTTTCTCAGAAAATAATTGACATAGAAGCCTAATTTTTTTTTTCAATGCATTTAGTAGACACTCGTTATTCCGTTGAAGTTAGCTTTTGATTGCAATTCATTTACTTTTTTTTAAATGAATTTTCGTGAAAGTCCTTCAAATTTGTTAAAATTTCAATTTTTTTTTTTTATTTGCCGAAATAAGCCAAAACAATTTTTTTTTAATAACAATAAAAACTCATTTCAGTATATGCAGATACATAAAAGGAATATGTGAAATTTTTTTTAAGAAGATAGTTTGCGCAGTTTCTGAGAAAAAGGTGCATGAATAATGAAAAATGTGGTTTTGAGAAAAAACGCATTAAAAAAAATATGTACTTACAGTAATAGTTAACAATTTTGTCTTCCAAAAACTATTAAAAATACTTCTAGTTGAGGAATTATTATAAATAAGGTATCCTTTTAAAGGGGAGAATTTAAATTGTTATAAACAGTAATAAACTCAAAATCGATTATTCATAAATTTTAGGGTACCTACTTCCCTTAATTTTTTTTTACTTAGAATAAAATATAATATAATTTTTTTGAAAAATTCAGTTTGAAGCTATAACTCTATCATGTTGAGATAAGCTTGTAGTGAAGTTATAACTGTTAGTATTTAACGAAGTATAGAGAAAAGATATATACAATGACTGTTTATTCGGTCTATCAAAATATCCAGCCAAAATTGCAATTGGTATAGATACATGTATTATATTAAATGAAGTATTTTGTTGCGATATAAGTTCTCATATCAAAATTCAATCATAAATTATTGCCCATAGAATTGGAACTATCAACCGGACGTTCATTTTCAATACATACAATCTGTGATTTTCAAATAATAAAGGATTATGTATCAGATTGAAACACTCGAGGAGTATTCTGAATGGAAAAGTCAGTACCTCCAATTTTAATAAGCAATCTTATATGTTACAAATATCACTGTAAGCCTTCTTCTCATCCGGATGGTATGGTGGTAAAAAATTAACAATTTCATTACAAATATTTAAAAAAAAAAGTATATTAATTGTATAGACTTATATACTAGATTGAAACATTCGGCAAGAATTCTGTCCGGAAAAGTCTGTACCTCCAATTTTATGTAGCAATCGTAAATGTAAAAAAATATTACTCTAAATCTTCTTATCATTCATATGGTATGTTGGTAATAAATTTACAATTTAATTACAAAGATTTAAACAAAAATGTATTAATTGTACAGCCTTATATATCAGATTGAAGCACTCTGCGAGAATTCCAACCGGAAAATTCTGCATCTCAAATTCTAAGTGACAACTCCCATGTAACAAATATAACTATAAATCTTCTTATCATTCAGGTAGTAGGCCTGTAATAAATTTAGAATTTCACTACAAAGATTTAAGCAAAAATATATTAACTGTGTAGACTTATATACCAGATTGAAACACTCGGTGAAAATTCATAACGGAAATGTCTGTATCTTCAATTCTAAGTAGCAATCTTATGTGTTACAAATATAACGCTAAGTTTTCTTATCATTCAGGTATACTACCTTATGTAGTATGCATGCATGCATGTACCTAGTATACATGAAATAAATTTATAATTTCATTACAAATATTTAATCAAAAGTATATTAATTGTAACGCGTTTAGATCGTTTAAGCGACTTACTGCTTAAAAGGGATCATTCATCTGTTCCTGTCTTATAGAACTTAATGCTTCAACGCTTTCTACCGCAATACCTGCCTGAGAATTTTCTTTAAGGAGGTCCTGCGCATAAAAAGAATTCATTCAGATTATTGATTTTGAGTTTATTATTGTTTATTAAAAGTTAAATTCTTCTCTTTCAAATGATGCCTCATTTGTAGTTATATCTTATTATAAAGTATTTTTATTAATTTTTTGAAGTAAACAAAATGTAGGCAGGTAAATCATGTTTTTTTTTTTTTTTTTTTTTTAAACTTCAAAACCGAATTTCTTAAACTGCAGTTTTTTTATGTTTGGGGAAGCATAGCTTAAAATATATTTAAAATAGTTGCTTGAAATTTTTATATAAGTTTCTACTTTAATAACAAGAGAAACTTAGCATACTTTAAAAATAACTTTAAATTAAAAGTATCCCAATATTATACTGTGAAAGTTACAGAATAATAGAAGGATTGGTTATTGAATGAGATGTCTACACAATTGTTGAATATAACATGAGCTCCTATGGAGTTACCGGACCCCTTAAAACATTCGAATTTTACAACAGGTATATAACAACATTAATATTAACTCATTAAAAAAATTGCATAGAAAATTAACTGGTGCTTTTTATTATTAATATTTTTAAAAAATAATAAAATGCTTTTGAAATTCTGATAAAAAAACATTAGCTTATTTTCGCTTCAAATTTTGTAAATGAGTTAATATTACTGTTTATTAAGGCGTATCGAAAAAATCGAAGTTTATCAAATCTCTTAGCGGTAGTGCGGAAAATTTGTGGACACTCATCAGTAATAAGTGTGTGAAATTTTAAAACTCTGGGTTAATATCTTCTGTCGCCTCAATGGCCCCAAAGTTCCGAAAATTGTGCTAAAAGTGTTTAAAATCCAAAAATTCCTAAAAATTCCCATATTTCGTTTAACAATTGGGGGTAGTGGTTAAATGTTGTTATTGTTTAACAACAATAACTATAATTTTTTTAAAAATTATAGGTTAATATCTTCTGTCGCCTCAGTGAACCGGAAATTCCGCAATTTTTGAATAAAAAGGAATACAATTCAATATTTAATCAACAGTCGCAGATTTCGTTGATCGTTTTGAGGTAGCACGTAATAAAAATGACTTTTTTCAGCAACAAAAAGTATGCAAGAATTATTGGTTAATATCTTCTACCACACTGGGTTTGGCGTACTGCCAGAAAAGTAAAGTGGAACACCCCTATTTTCACCCCGAGAAATAAATCGGAGCGACCAATAAATCACGTGATCATTTTCATTTGTTTAGTATTTAGTGTAACTCTAGAATATTTTCTTTCAATTAGTTTCGATCTTCATATCAAACATATTTGCAGAAATGTAGTCGTTTCTTTTTAAGGATTTTTTTTTACTCGTAGCTTAGTGTCGTAGTCATTTGTTAGTAAAAGATATTGGTAAATATTAGAAATGCAAGAATCATCGCATTCAAAGTTTTCAAGTCGACAAATGCTGCAATGCCCTATTTTTGGAACACCGAAGGATTTTTCACGCATGTTGCCGACACATGAAAACTTCATAAGATGTTGCGCTCATGAGAGATAGAGTATTGGTAATGAAACTGATGGAAATAAAGAACCATGCTTCTCGGTTATTGCAGAAACTGTTGCTTTGAAAATTGAAAGTTTATACGTCGATTCATCTATTCCTTCTGTTTCACATAAGCGTGTTTGTGATATGATACACGCTTACCATAAAAAATATCGTTTAATCATGAAAAATATAAAACGTGTGGGAAAAAGCAAGACTGCTCTTGAAAATGTTGAGAACTTTAAAACGGAAGCAAAGAAACTATTCGACCTATCTTCCTGTAAATGCGCTATTTTTAAGGAGTGTATCTGTCCAAAAGAGAGCAAAATTCCGGCAAATGAGCAGGCGTTCCTCAAAGAATGGAAAGAAAAATGTTCATTGGAAGTGTTGATGTACCCGAAACAAAACGACTTCAGAAACGTCAAATGCGAGTACAAAAAAATACCGTGCAAAGTAAAAACAAAGGCGTCTCCTGCTTCTGTTTCAAGCTTTACTCTGGAAAATGAAGATATGATGGAGGTGGTGGCGGAGGTGGATACCAAAGACGCGCCCTACACACCGTTTCTTCAGCAGGATTCAAGGAGTCTTCAGATGCGTGTAAAATTGGACAATACAATTATTGTCAGTCAAAGATATGGTGTTTCTAACAGAGCCACGGCTGCTATTGCATGGAGTGTTATGAAAGATTTGGGTTTAATATCTGAATCGAATTCCAGTCTCGTCATAGACAAAAACAAAGTATGGAGGGAAAAATCAAGAGTTTACAAGCAAATGGTATCAAAATTAAATGAAAATCGTTTCAATCTATCTGGCCTTTACTTTGATGGCTGGCATGACAAGACTTTAACATCAGAAATACTCGAGGGAAAGCAGTTCCTAAGAACAATTTTAGTAGCGCATTACTGTATTGTATCGGAGCCTGGTTCTTCGTACGTGGGGCATGTTACACCTGAAAGTGGATGTAGTCTTCATGTATCGAACAGCATTTACGAATACGTTACAAGTACTTTTTTGGATGATTTTAGCAAACTCGCAGTTGTCGGGTGTGACTGCACTGTGGTGAACACAGGAATGTTTACTGGTGTAATTCGCAGGCTTGAAATTAAACTTCAGAGATCACTCCAATGGATTGTCTGCTTACTTCATTTTAATGAGTTGCCATTACGACACTTATTCCACTCAATAGACGGCAAGTCTTCTGGCCCTTCATCTTACACTGGAGACATTGGACGAAAACTTAAAGGATGTGAAAAACTTTCAGTCGTTGCTTTTAATAATATTAAATGCGAGTTGCCACACATTTATAGTAGATTACTCAGTTCAGATCAGAAATACTTATTCGACATTTGCACAGCCATTAGTTCTGGCATTTGTAGTTTAGATCTAGCTAACCGAGAACCAGGAACGTTGAATTTGGCACGCTGGCTAACAACTGCAAATAGAACACTGAGGTTATATATATATACATCAGACCCATCAAATGAGCTACTAACTTTAGTTGAATTCATTCTAAGAGTCTACGCACCCTTATGGTTCCGAATTAAAATTAATCACTCCATAAAAGACGGTCCTAGACATCTGTGGCATTTCATAAGCTCATCTTGGTACTTGCCTAAGAAGTATTGTGACGTAATAGATCCAGTTATTTCTCGAAACGCTTATTTTGCTTCTCCAGAAAACATGCTTTTGGCCATGTTAACTGATGAAAGATGTCATATCAGAATCATTGCAGCTCGAAGAATAATAAAAGCAAGAGAAATTAGTCGAGGTGTGCGCAGATTTGTTATTCCTGATATCAATTTTGAAGCTTAAGACTACATTGATCTCATTGACTGGAAAAATTGTTTTGTGACATCGCCGACAGTTCTCCGTGAGATATGTTCTCAAGATCGTTTGGAAATGACAGAGGACGGTATGCCGAAGGCCTGCTGGCACTTCATACGATTTCCTTCACATACACAAGCAGTCGAGCGAATTGTGAAACTTGTCACGCCAGCCTCCGAGAAAACAGGGTAAATTCATAAGAGCTACTCTAGAATCCAGAAAACACATGTCGAAATTTGAGACAAAAAAGGATTACAAGTAGTAATGCTATCGTCAATTGCATGTTTGAAAGGCAATAAAATTTCTGATCCCTTTAAAATGAGGTAAGAGTGACGTGTATTTTTATTTATTTTTTTGAAATTTAGCCTTTTATTTTCCGAAATTTGGTGTTGCTGAGGTAGCAGAAGATATTAACCTATAATTGTAAAAAAAATTATAGTTGTTGTTGTCAAAAATAGTAATTAGTAAGCACCATCCTTAAACTTACAGCGAAATCTGGAATTTTTTATGAATTTTTGAATTTTAATCACTTTTAGCCCAAATTTCGGAACTTTCGAGCTATTGAGGCGACATAAGATATTAACCCAGAGTTTTAAAATTTCACACACGTATTAGTAATGGGTGTCCGCAAATTTTCCGCACTACCGCTAAAAGATTTGAAAAATTTCGATTTTTTTTCGATACGCCCTACTGTTTATATACCTGGTATAAGAATTCATATGTTATAAAAAAATAATACTCCAGCAGATATTATGACAGAACAAATGAAGCAAATAGGTCTGTGAGGAAGAGACAAATTTACAATACATCTTAAAATCTATTTGCCCAATGCATTTATTACCCAATAAAAAACATTTCTTAAACAAATGCATATCGAAAAATTGTTTTAAAAAGGTTGTTAAATCTGATATATATTAGTTTTTTTGTGAACTAAGTTCACTTTTAAAAATACTACAGTCATTAATTCAACTCTCTAGATAAAAATAGCCCTTTATCACATCTTTCCAGTGTATGGTAGCATGTTCCCCATCAGCTCAGTGAAAGTGTTGATATCATTAATCGCCAACATGATTTATTTTCTGTAGGAAACTGCTGATTGTTAGTTTCGCAGGGAATGCTACAATTGCCCATTGTGCGCTTCGATTACAACAGAAAAAGAACTTGGAGAGAAGAAATAAAGTTTTTTTTTTCTTTTGTGCCCGTCGGTTTTTATCCATATAGAAGTTTTGTTCTGTTTTCCATCTTTTTACTTATTTGTTGTAGAAAGTATCGAGCATTTTTTCTAAAGCATCTTTGGTGTATTTACTTTGACAAAATATTCAACGTTTTTTTTTTTTTTTAAAAATAGTTTTGTTTGATATTTTTAAGGTAAGTTTAAAATATTTCAGGCGTCTTTATATTATTCGTAGAGTAAACGGAATGGAAGAAATTTTCTAGGGTGGCAAGTTTTGAAATTCAGACAGAGTGAATTCTTAAAAAAAGTACTTTCTCATGGTTAATTTCTTCGACAATAGACATTCTTATGAACGTAAAAATGGAATACTGAAATGCAATTGTACTCAATAGTAATTTTTCTTCATTTTCTATCATTCAATGTTGATTTTGGACCAGTTTCGGCCATTTTTGCCTCAACAGAGCAGTACATTATTAATCTACTAACATTTTTCCATATTTTATAAAAATTTCATAATGATATTCGTTGGGATACCTAAGCTTGCAGTCGCCTCTCGTGATATAAAGGAAAGTTGTTTAAATGTAGACAATTTTTTTCTTTAACGTTATATCGGTTTTTGTGCCTATACCAAGTTTAAAATATTTTTTTTTTTTAATGTTTGAAAAGTTGGTAATAACAATGACTACAACCAAAGGGGGGAACATTTTATAAATTATATGGTTCAGCAGTTTGGATGGTAACCAGTGATAAAAGAAATGACGAAGAAGCAAAAGAAGAATCTGAAAAAGTTGAGAAAAAAAAACTTTTCAAATACATTTTTCTCCCTTTAATTTCCACCAAAGTTTGTTCCCTTCAACTTTGGACAATCTTTACTGCTGTAAAGAAAGTTTCTAGTTTTTTTCAGTGCCAAGTTTCATCCTGCCCTATATTTGGGCCGTACTATTGACAGGTTGCCTTGACTTGGTAGTATATGATTGATTGGTGGTTTTGGTGTGTAGGTGGTACTTGGAGGAACAGGGCTTTGCCGCGTTTCTAGACTAGATATTTATTAGAATTTTCATATTTTCCTTTTCTAGGGCTCGGTAAGTATACGAGCAGCAACAATTCAAAGTATGCAATCTAGGTGTAAAACCAAATATTTCTGCTGTAAATAAATACATATTTCGTTCGTTCTTACAAACGAACGAACGAACAAACAAACAAACAAACAAACAAAATAAAAATAATAGTAATGTTAATCATTTCATAATAATCATAGTAGTAATGTTAATCATTTCATAATAATCATAATAGTAATGTTAATCATTTCATAATAATCATAATGGAAATGTCAATAATAATTATAATAATAATAATAATCATTTCATAATAATCATAATAGTATTGTTAATCATTTCATAATAATCATAATGGAAATGTCAATAATAATAATAATAATAATAATAATAATAATAATAGTAATAATATTAATCATTATCAAAATAATCAGTAAAAAATATCAATAAAAATACAGCAATAGATATCAATAAAAAATACACTAATAAATATCAATAAAAAATCATATTGATGATGAAGTTAGTTATAATACTTACCAAAAATATTCTAAGGAGTTTCTTTTCAAAAGACCCGATTGTTTGGAGTTAATCATTTTTTGCCACTAAAACAAATAAAATTATTAAAACAACTTAACAAAATATTAAACACATCAAGATTTTATCATAAAGCACTTTACATTCTGGATATTAAACAATTCAAAATATCACCACAAGGCACTTCAGATTCGGAAAAAATAAATTATTAAAGTAACCTTATCATTCCTATGCCGTAAGTTCCTTCTATTATCATTCTGGAAAGAGAAAGAACAAACATATATCACAAACATCTTGAAAATAAATGCAAATTCTATGAAATGAAATTTACTTAGCCCATAAGATATAAATCTAATTTAAAGGCTTCATACAACTTGAAGGAATGCAAACTATTCTTCAAAGGGAGTAAGCACCTCGTGTATAGCATTAACGAATTGTATAGAAAAAACCGTTTCCTTCCATAAACTTTCCTTTGATGTCTGAGCATAAAAATGTCGTTTTGAATTTCACATACTCAGAAATTTTATGAATTTAAAAGTAAAATGAAGAAGTGTTCGTTTATTTCTGAATGGTTGAATTGGCTGTATATTTAATTTATACATTCATTTGCAAAGCATTAAACTTTAAAATGATGGATATTATAATAAATGCGTTTAAATAGATTGTCTATTCCATTGTAAAAATGCGCAGTTTGTTTTGCATAATACTCTTAATTTGAATAATATTATATTTGTTGTTTTAACATTAGTAAAGTTCATCCAGCTGTATCTTAAAGAAGTTTAACGATATTACAAACTGCAAAATATAAATATTATTTTTATTATTATAATTATAAACTTCATTTGTTCGATTGAGAAAATTTAAAAGCAAAGGACGAACTTGTTATAAATAATTGTACATTCGATACAAAGACGAAGTTTCTTAAAATTTTTAAAAATTCGATTGCAAATGTTAGTGACGATTTATTCAACCAAACTTATAAGTACATTCTAACAAAGCATAAGATGTAATTTTAAATAAATCATTCAACCACGAATTAAATTTGACTTTCGGTCATATATTGTATTCTCCACTTACAAGTCACTTTCTAATTACCCATAATATCTATATATATATATCTATAGTATAATATATAATAACCCCATATACCATCTGTGGAAAAGCGACGTGATACTTAAAGTACTTTTTGGAGACCATTTAAACACGAGGCGTTCAATACCTCGTGGAGTGTAGAAGATATTGATTAGACGCTACATTTTCTCAATATGTATATTTCTATACTAAACTTCAACTTAACTTGACATCACTTGACGGTAGATCGTCACAGTGCTTATAGGTATTTAATCCATTTTGGCGGCGTGAAAGCATAATGCTCGCCAAACCACAATCCTGTAGAGAACAAAAGGCTATAAGGTTTGGCGAGAATCCGCCATCTTCACTCCGCTAAAATGGATTAAATGCCTATGAGCACGGTGAAGATCTATAGTCTAGTGATGTCAAGTTAAGTTGGAGTTTAGTATAGTTACACAAATGACACTTTTCTTCATCAACAAAGCATCATAGTTCTATAAGTCAAAGAAATTGCCTAATTAAACTACAGAAACACTGATTTGTGATTGTTCAGTTTTTCTTATGAAATTCCCTAAGTACATAATTTAAAATTCATAATGGAAATTGCAGCATATACCCAGTAGCACAATAACGCTGGACAATGACATTAGCCAATTCCGATGTGGAACGTTGTAAGCCGATCGTTGTTAGAGATAGTGGCCAGATGGCCAGGCTCTCCCCATGCTGGATAAAATATGTTGGAAGTTTTAAAATGTTGATGCCTAGTTTTATTGCTGAAATATTGTATTTATAAGAAACAACTGAGGGCCAAAAAATATGTTTTGTGATGTTTTTGACATGTTTATTTTTAAAAAATCGTTATTTTGGAACGATGCTCGATTTTCAGCTGGAATTGGTCAATATTCTAGAACCCCTGTTTCCAATTTTGCTATGCTACCTGGTAAAAGTCCCTATGTAGTAAATTTTTATTATAATAGGCACGATATGCACCATCAAATATTTCTTTCATCAACCAAAAACGAATTTACTGTTGTAATTTGCGATGTAAATACAAAAAGGTAATTTTCTTTTTTGTATTACTTTTTCTGTTTACTTTTTAAATTTAACGCATAGTATATTTACAATAGTAGATTGCGTTGTTTGTCTGAAAATCTGAAAAAAAAAAAAAAACCCAAACCCCCCCCCCCCCCCCCCCCCACACACACCAGAAAAAGTAAACAAATTTTAGGAAATTGTGGTAGTGCACAGCAAGTGACAGTACGATAAAAAATGAAAAGAGTAATTAATCATATCAAGTGAATATAAAAAATCTTGCGATACAATATCATACTCATGTGAACTTTCAAAAAAAGTTATTAATCAAAGAAATTTTAATTGTGCTGTTTTTAATGATGATTTTGATGAAAATCGTTAGAGCTGTTTTTTGGCAATTGCTGAAAAACATAAATTTTTCAATAGCATCTACCTTATTCACAGGCACAATTTTGTCGAAAATCTTAATGGCAGGTCATCAACTACTTAAAAAATTGAACATCGAAGGTCAATCTTTTTGGGAGTTATTCTAACTATAGACAGATACACATACAGTAATTTGTATAGATTTTTTTTTAACTCAGAACGTTCTAAATCATGCACACACACACACACACACACACACACACACACACACACACACACACACACACACACACACACACACACACACACACACACACACACACACACACACACACACACACACACACACACACATAAAAATTTGACCGAATCGAGTACTTTCATTAATCTATGTTACAAATGGATAATTCGAAGTAGAAAACCTTACTTTTATATAATTCAACTATGAATTATTATTTTATTAGTTGGATAGTTTAAGGGGTGTTTTTTATGCGCTTTTTTATTGCTACAGCGACCTAATAACAACAATAATCATGCTTTAAGCCAGCTTGTCTGTTTTACTCTAGAATTATATTGTAAAACGAGTAACATTACAGGAAACAATTCAGTATACATTTTTATAATACACGTATCCACCAGAATGATTGTAGAGTTTTTTAATGTAATTGAACCACAAAATTGAAAATAATGAACTTTATCTTTAGCTCCCTTTGAGCTTATTTCATGGTCTGTGTGGTTGAATAAATTTAATCCAACTCTAAAGAAAAGCCCTTTCTTTTAAACTTGTTTGTCAAATGTTATTTTTGCGTTTCATTAAAAAATTCTCTCTTTTTTTTTTAATTTTCACAAAATATAGTTTTAATGTTTTTTTCCCCCCTTTTTAGATGATTTCTCTATGAAAATTAGGAATGCATGAAATAATAAATATATGAATAAAGTAAAATAAATTTTTCTTATTTATCACTTCAAAGTGTTACATTTATTTATTTCTATTCTAATTTTCTCAATTCCAATCTATCCACAACTCTGATAGTTACTGATGTAAGTAAAATAAATTATATTATGTTCTCATAAATTAATATTTTTTACGAAGAAAAAATGGATTTAATAATTTAATAATTTTCAAATTAAAATAAATATTTCTGGATACTAATATGTAATTTATTAATTGTACTTTTTTTTTTTTTTTAAATTTTTATTTTTTAATTTTTTATAAATTTCATAATCCTCTGGATCTGGATTTTTGCACACTTTAAATCATGTAAAAAATAAGTTGTAACCAAGAATGCTTTTCACAAAACATATATAGAAAAAACTGATTGCCCTGTAACTTTCAAAAGTGTGTTGGTTTCATTTTACAGAGTTTTCTCAACTTTTTTGCATACTATTTACCCATCGTTAAGAAAAAAAGTATGCTATTCAAAAATTTGGTAATAATTTCTCAAAGTATTTATAACTTTTTTCGGAGACAATTTCATTTACTATAAAAATAATTTTTAAATAAATTTAAACAGTTTGATTTAAATCCATTTAATTATAGTATAAAACAACGTAGCCGAACAAAATTTTATCAAACACTGATAACGATTTTTAAAGCTTTGTGCAAAGCTTAAACTTAAAGTTACAATAACGAAATAAATCTCTGAGAAAAACACTACTTAACATATCAATTGCAATTTTTAACAAATCAAAAACTTTCCTAAAAATGGTAAAATCTTAATTAATTTTTTATGAGTTATACATTTTTTATTTCATATTGAAAGTAACGTATTACATAAAGTACTAGAAATATTAGTAATTAATTAAATAATGTTTCAATTTTTATTCTTTTTCGGTTTTGGAAAGTTGAAAAAGATTAAAATAAATGAAAAAAACATAAATTAATCACTATCAACAATATGCAGACATAATTAAAAAAAATATTCTATACTTTGACTTATTAGTTCTAGAATTTAGTCGGACCATAATCATGAGACTATACAAATTGGTAGACGTTTAAGAAAGTTATCTCTGCAATGAAAGTCGTAGACTGCTATAATCGAACTCCAAAGATAGATACTCTAACTGCTTTTACAAAACACCAATTTTTTTCAAATTGTGTATAAATTTTTAAAATATCCTGAACCTTGGAAAGAAAATTGTATAATATAAGGCTAATTTATTGACAAATCCTTTTAAATAAAGAATTCAAATTTATTACTTAGTTATTTCCCAAGTATACGTGAGGGACTCTAAAATATAATTTAAAGAATTGAAATATCCCCATACATTTAATATGAATTAAGGAACGCATAGATGGTTATTTACTTAATATATAATACGCCCTGAATTCCTTTTTAATTTTTAAATAATTGATTTAAAATAGCAATATTTAACTCCCTACTAGAAACAAATTAATAAAACAGATTACTAGTAAAATAAATTGTCCTGTTAAAACAAGCTCCTTTCGGTCAAATGATTTAATCTGCTTAAAAAGATTGCGTGCAATTGTAGTTTCCAATTGTGGGTTTCATTTCTCTGAATAACAAATATTTATCTTCTCTGCATAATCATTTGACATGTTCAACATTTTTTTTCAAGTACTGAATAAACAATGAAATTGAATATGATTAAGTCTAAAAAAGAAAAGGGAAAAAAAAAAAAAAAAAAAAAGGAACTTGCGTCTGTTTTTAAGGAATTTTGAATACGACTTAAAAACATGAAAATAAATATCCCTGTTGAAAGTTAATTCACAAAGAAAAAAAATTGAAATTAAATTGTCATCTGAGATTTTTTTTCGTAAATTATGATTTTTTCTTAAAAGATGAATCCATGAATAATAAACCATGCAGTCATTGTTGTTGTAAAAAAGGCGCTTATTGCAATAGAAAAATGAATTACACTTTTATACTCATTTCAATGTTTTTGTACCTTTTAGATTAAGAATTATAAGAAATTAAGATTGATACACCGGATTGAAACCTTGAATGAAACTGAATTAAACTGCTGCTTCTTATCTAAATAAAACTTATTGTCACTCCTTCTTAAATATATTAATTAACAGACAATTAATGAAAAACGATGACATTTTGATGTTAACCTTACTATTACAAAACCTTACTATTACTAGTCAAAATAGCGCATGCGCATAAGGTAGCTGTCATTAAAAAAATCATGTATTTCAATGATAGCTAAATAAAGGTTTGAACGATTTTGATCAAAATCGCTCTGGTAGTGCCTCTTAAGGTGTTCAAACATCGAAATTTCCGAAAAAATGTTTTAATGGCGTAAAAAGTTGAAAAACGAATGCATTCAATTCAAAATTATCTTTTCTTGAGCATACATCATCAACGATCGTTTTTTCTTATAAGAAAGGATAATATAAGGATTATCGAAAAGTAAATTACCAAAATCTCCATTTTACGAAATGTTTTGTTTTTTGTTTTTTTATAAAACCCATACAAGAAATATTTAAAAAAATATCGCCAAACTGGCCATTTCTTCTAAATGAATGATGAAATTATACGAACGGTAAACGACATAAATCCATTCCAGAATTATAGTGTAATTTTATGTTGTGCGATGTTCCACACCCCTATTCTATTTAGAAACATATGATACAATATACATTTCTAAATAAGAAATAAATAACTCAGAAGAAGTCTTAGTCTTTAAATCTGGTACATCATTTATTAATCTTGGTATCTATAAAGGAAGTAAGAGCGATAGTCACAAAACACAACAACAACCACCGCCCAGAAATGGTATATGAGATAAGGAACAGAAAAAGAACTATTTCCTGAAAAACAGTATGCGAGTTCCAACTACTCATGGCACAAGCCTAATCCCATTAACATCCTTGACCCTCATTACCATACACTTGATCAGTGAGTAACACCAGGTTGCCAGCAAATCGATTCGGTAGTCTAAAATGTTCCTTCTCATATATCAATATGCCCTCACCATTCGATTCACGTCGACCGATGAGTACATCGATATGAGTGTTACATCGATAGTTGATGACACCCTGACTAAGATAATAAAGAGGTTACCGGCGGTAGGGCTTTCATTAAGACAGAGTAACTCAGTAAGGTATTTCAAGTGATGATAGATTATTCTTTGGAAGGTTTTTTTGGTGTGGTTGGGTCTTGTAGAGATTTGTGGTTATGGCTACGTATTCAGGTCTATATGGCTTTTATTCAGGTGGTTATGGTTACGTATGTAAACTTAACGTTTAGATTTTGCAATTTTGTGAGTATTCGCAGAAACCAGCTAAAAAAGGTTTATATATTGAGAAAATTTATGATTATCATATTTTTTAGTTAAATTTATGATTGTATGAAATTTAACGAAAAAATGAATGCGATTTTGTGTTGTTATTCAACATGATGACATAAATTTAAAAACATTATTAATAGGGTAAATTTTAAGTGATTTGATTGAACTGATGATAAAGTTTGGTATAAAAGGGATATTAGATGATCCAAATCATGCACATTCAATCAATATGAGTAATTTTTTAATTAGAGATTAATTTGGTAAATTAATCTTCTAACTTCATTTATATATTCTAAGTCGTTTATCTAAACGAACTAGAATAGCATTCATTACCTTCCACTTGTCTAGTTTTTTGAAACACAGTTTTCTACTTAGACATTCGTTTCTAAATATAAATTATATTTAATCACAAGGCACGTAGCAGAGCAAAATCAAATAAGGAAAATCCTTTAAAAGGAAGGCTAGTTTCTTAATGGAGGGATTTGTTATAAAGCCCCTTTAAGTCCCAACCAACTACAAAGAAAGCATAGATGATGACTATGATTATCAGGCGTTTATAATACTAAATAAAATAAGTTATTTAATAAAAAAAAGCTTCATAACGTTGTGAAATGAAGTCATCAACTTATTTGTATCGAACATTATATTTCATCGAATAAAAGTTTTGTGTTTCAATAGATCCAATATCCGTTTCAGAGTAGAGGATCAACAGAAATCGTCAAATGTTGTGCAGATTTTTTGAGTTAAAAATTTTGAATGCAAGTAATTCCTTTGGAATGATTATCAATTGACAATTATTTAGAATTGATTTATTTGTAGGTTTAGTGTTTTGCTCAATACCTTCTTAAGTCTAGCATAACGAAATAAAAGTCATAAATATTCACCGTGATTACCGTGTGACATTACGGGACAAAATTTGATTTGCTAACAAAGCTCCAAAATATTTCAAAATAAGTTTTCCAACTTGCACGGAATATTGTATAAAACAGTAAATGTAAAAATATTTAAAAATAATTATTTAGAAACATAAGTCCTACAAACTGGATGCACGGAACACGTTGAATATATAAGGGGTTTAAAGTGAGAGTGGTCTTAGTTAAATAATTCTCATTTTGAGTTATAAATTCAACTTTTTTGTATATTTTGCTGATTGCGCTGTAGCCTAGTAGAGAATTGATAAGGTTGTGACTTAATTTACTATTTCTTTCGATAGTTTAGTCCTAGATTGTATTTTTGGACTCAATTAAGTAATCCCTTGATACTTTAAATGCATTTTAAAATGAGTGTATGAATCTTTTATTCTATGGTAAGTCTTAGAAGTTAAAATTAGAAGTGTTTTAATATCCGATAAGTCCAATATATTACATCTGTATTGCAACTAACATTCTTTAAGTTTTATAATTTTATTGTTAATTCAACTTAAAAATAGATTATCCTCATTAGCTATGGAAAAGACTTATGAATAATCTCTATTTTCACAAAAATCTAAATTTTGTTATATGGTACAAAGGAATAAAATTACATTTTTAACCAACTGAAGTATTTAAAAACAAAAATAATTTCACTTTTACAAACGTTCCTTTTCTCTGGTAAAGAAAAACTTATATTCTGATCCATTTCTCTTAATATAATTTATTCTAGAAATGAAACTAAAGGTACACGTTTTCGGTATGCAACTAGGTGGAGTGAGGATCTCAGTTTTGAGAAATATTATTGCGATATTATACTCGATATCCTCAAAAAAGCACCATAGCAATATTGTTTTAAAAATGTCGTGGGATAATTAAATTTTTTTTTTTCGCATAGTGCACAGTCAAGAATCAGTATTATTATTGTTTAGGTCTACGCCTTATAACAAGATGTTAAGGATAGAAATTAGTTGCTATAACTATATTGTAGAGCTATATTGTATATACTATACTGTAGATATGTCTATGCTGCACACAACTATATTGTGCATCGATCAATCATATTGCCTATAATACATATCACATTAATATTGATAAACCATCTGGAGTATTTGTATGTCCAAAGACAACAAAAAATTAAATAATATCCATTGCAATCTATACAACTCTCGTTATATAGAGTCTCTGTTATAACTCTCATTATATATAGTCTCTGTTATAACTCTCATTATATATAGTCTCTGTTATAACTCTCGTTATATAGAGTCTCTGTTATAACTCTCTTTAAATGCTTAAGATGTTTTTAGTGAGTTATGATGTAATAGTCTGATAGAAAATGTACTTTTAAGATATAATTTATAGTAAAACAAATATCGACAAATTTTGAATATGAGGTACAGAATTCATTCCATGTTTCGACATTAAACTTAATTGAAAATATAATGATTTCTAATAATTTATTTATTATTTAAAAGTGATAATTAAATAACTTTTGAAAATGGAATTTATTTTGGCTTTTCTATTTTCAGTATCTTTAGTTTAAAATAAGAATGCAGACGATGTAAAGTTGTGAAGATAATTCATTCAATATAAATATTCACAGTTTTTATTTCACACAAACTAGTAAAATATGTATTATGTTTAGGATCAATAAATTATTTTCAACTGAAAGATGTATATAAAATAACATTGACTCTAGTTTACATTTAGCTTTGAAATGTTTTTATACACAATTTACGTGCCTAAAATTCATTAAAGTCATTCACTCAATTATGTTTCATTTATAATTTACTAAACAGGAAAAGAAACAGACACGTCTCTATTTGAAATTGCAATTTTTCATTTTCAACATTTGTTTTCAGATCACTGTCAAATTCAGTACTAGCACATGCAATGACATCTACAACAACTCTCTTTTAAAAATGGATGATGTTTGCTAACTATCCGCCCCATTAAAAATTGATATCTCATTATCTAAGTTTTTCCATCAGAAAGCAATCAAGAGACACTTCCACAGAATGTCTTTAAAGCACAGCAACTTCCTCCCATGAGAGTTGACCCTAAGGCTATGAAACAAAAGGCTTGCCTGGTAATTTTACTGCTCTTGATATAAAGACGACTCTGACTATTTATTTTCCTTCTCATTCACTTGTGCTTTTTCTTCTCAGTACTTTGCATGGTTTGGTCAAAACTTTATGTTTCAACTTTCCTTCTAATTTTATTTGAAAGTGAATTAGTTGCTTGCTTTCATACCATTATCTCCATATCAATGGTATTGTGACCATGAGTAGGACTAAAAATCTAATGTGTTCTGAAATAGTATCTGACGTTAGTATCTCAGACACTTACCATTTATTATCTTCTAATCTCTTTATATATGAAGACATAGTTACTCCAAGATAAATTAAATCATTGCCAATCAAAAATCCTGAAAACAAAAATCATAAAACAGCATTAATTTATATTAATTGATAGTTTTTTTATGATTTTAATGTTATTTTTATGAATCAATGTTATTTTAAATTTATATTATTACTCCGTGACCTGGTGTTGGTGTTCGCAACTAGATAGAATCATATCTCAGTGATTCTTTACAGAAGCTGCTTCCATAAATTTCTAGGTGATGTCCACTCGCTACATAATGTCTGATGGTTTCAAATGTCTGCATAATGCCTGATGGTTTATCTACATAACGTTTGATGGTTCTGAAACTCTGCTGTGTTTCAAGCCAAGTTGTTTAAGATAAAGTGACGTCACATTCAATTCGAGCCGAACGCACTGTTTTCTCACCAAAGTCTAACAGGGGAACTTAGGTTGCAAATTAAAAAAAGAAAAAGTGCAGTGAGCAGAAATTTTTGTGCTTATGGCCTTTTTGAAACATTTAGAATTGAATTAAAAAATTGGGAGAATTGTCCATTACTATAAAGATCTGTATAAGCAATGTGCCTCCAAACTAATTAGAATCTGTTTGTAACAATGGACAACCTATTATATAAGATACATGGGGGAAAGCTATCCAGAAGTTGTAGTTAGTGATCAGCGTCCACTATCTCTCATTCAACTTTTACTGACGTAGCGTATGCCTTTCCAATGAAAGCTCTTCTTTGAAGTGTTCCTTCTATGGTACAATCACCTGCTAAAGGAACTTATGACAAAAATCTTCCTCCCTACTACCCTTGGGGTTTGCGCACTTGTTGGATAAAAATCGATACTTTAATCGAATACTTTGCACGATATGATGGGATGCCATTATCAAATGAAAATGCATGTTTCACGTGTCTGGATTTCACATTAATGTCACTTCTGAGTTATAGTGAGGAAGGAGTAATTTTCATTGTATGTGTTTTGCAAAAAATGCTGGAACGAATATATTCTCAAAGCAAATAATTTAGCCTTCAACAAAAAATCGCTTAGACTAGAAAATATATCAGGTATTTTTTTGGTAAGATTTACCTGTGGTAGTTGAATCCTTATCAAAATTTGAGATTGTGAAAGATAAATTTGTCTTTTGCTGTGAGAGAATTTATTTTTATTTTATTTTATGTTTCAAAATAAAAATTATGTATAGTTTTTTAATTGGGTGTAAAGTTTTTCACATTTTTTAATAGTCCTAAAGCTCAAATTGTAGGAAAGTAAACTAAAATAAAATAGTATACTTATGTATTATCCCTTCGACTTTTTTTCGTAACAAAAAGTTCCCCAATTGTTGAATTCTTTTTCTGTTGCCAAAATGGCAAAATAAATTTTGTAATTTCTTGAGGGATTGACCATGACGTCTTTCAGACTCGAAAGAGTAGTGATGTAATGTGCATTCTTGCACATTATTATTATCCCATCGAATTCATTCTTATTATTATCCCATCGAACTAGGTGAACTTTTGATACCAGTCAGTTATGTGAACTATTTAATTTGGTCGACTACTTTATTCTTTAAATTTAAACTATTTTTTGATTTTTAGGAAAGTTTAGAACACGTTCTCAACAAATTTAATGACCGGAAAATTACCATGTTTATTCTAGCAAATTTCATTTTACCGGACCGCGCACCATAATGTATTTTTGAATGTGATGATAATGATATGATATAAAATCATTTTCGATGAATAATTTATTGATTTGTAAAACAATTTGGCAATAGGAAGTAAATTCAACAATTGAAAAACATTGCTGTGGAAGAATTTGCTATATAATACGTGAGCACTAAAATACGGAATAAATATTGTTAAAATCTAAAAACAGACAGCATATGATTTTAAAATAACTCCCGACAAACATCAAAGTTTTTTTTTCTAGATATTTACGTTTTTTTTATGTGCCTAGTAGATTTTAAAGATTTTTGATTTTAGCATCGTTTGATCTTTCAAAAAAGTTTCCACTGAAGTTCAAGTGTATACAGAAATTTTTGATCTACAGATTCTTTGATTTTTTAAAAAATACTTTCTGATTTCTACTATGCCGGATTTTCATACGCGGTTGTCAAGTTAAATATAGGCTCTGTATTTTAAAGTCTGTTCTAGTTAAGACAAGATAGTCCAATGATTGAATATAAGCTTCAGTTCCTATTATACCTGAATAGATGCAATACTTATGAAATGTTGGCAATCGAAATTAAATCCCAACAAGAATATATTTTTTTAGTGATAAGTTGAATGGTGGTAGCCAATGTCACAAGAGGCAGCTACTATGAATTTTTATTCCGATACTTCAGATACTGATACTAAGACAATTTGCAGCTAAGCAAAAACATCGCTAAGTCATATAAAAAAGATGCTTATGTTGAAAATGAATCTGGCATTTGAGAATCCCCATGTGTAATTTATTGCGGAAATTAAGTTTTCAAAAAAAAAAAAAAAAAAAAAAAAAATGTAAAGGGAGGCTTATTGTGTTGAAAAATATACAAATGAACTATATAACTAAATTTGGCGTAAGGTTTTAGAGAAATTTGCTTGTTTTTCCATAATCTTATTTCACAGAATTTTTTATTGATGCATTATGTATATTGTCAAAATATTATATGAAGTTTATTATTTTATAACTTTAGAGTAAGTTCAAATTTCCCATAGGGTTTTAAAAAACAGATCGAAATTTCACTTCCATTTTTCCAGAACCCACAGGGGGAATTAGCGCAGTTTATTAGTTCCAAATACTCAATTGAATGTTGATTTTGCATTTTGAAGAAAATTTTTAAATTTAAGTTTTCAATGTAAATTTCAATTGTCTAGCTAAATATACCCATGTCTATTTCTAAAGAAATATTTTGGACGAATTTGCTAAAAGAAAATTAAAAATATCGCAAAAAGATTAAATAAATTAAATTTTTACTAACAGTAAAAATACAAGTAACAACTTTTAAGGTTTCGGTTCTCTCGACAAAAATATTTTCAAAAAAATAAATAATATCAAATTTAGAACTTCAGTCTTTAATAAAAGTTGTAAATAATTAACTTGCACTTTTGTAAATTTTCCTCTTAAACTATTCATAAAACAAAAAAAGACAGTCCCTGAGTATTTTAATTTTCTTAAATGAGAGCTTTCATGAACTGGTTCAGGGGATTTAACATAAAATGCTTATTTTTACGACCTCGCTGTTTCAGCATTTGACTAATTTCAAACTTATTCTACAAAGTGAGGCGGACGTCTTCTGGTTTAATGTCTCCCCAAAGAAGCATTAGTGTTATTGTAGGGTCGGAAAAACGCCATTAATAAAGGTTTGTTTCTTTACCGGAAACGTGGGATTTTTTAGTGGTTTTTCCTGGAGAGCGATTTTTATGCTGTGCTTAGGCATTTACGGAGGAAATGGTCGTAATAAAATAAGTGAGAAGTTAAGAAAGTGTTGTCTGATTTAAGATTCGAGAAAGTTCATTATTAGAATTGTTCCATACATTTTCATGGGCTGTGGTAAACAAGTAATACTATTTACACTTTTACTGCAGAAACGGCAATGATACGTTCTGAGTAAAAAGGTTTTTGATTCTTAACAGAAATCGTAACTGGAGATAATTTACCGAAATTTTGCTAAAGCAGCATGTAACATAGAATTTTTAAATATATCCCGAATAATATAAATCATAAAAACAAAGTTTTTAATATAAATCCTTTATATGCATTTCTGATTTTTATATTAATTTGCACAGCTCCAATTCTGTAAACAGCGTGTGCTTGCATAAATATCAAAAACATTTCTATCAGCAAAATGTGCCGCAAACAACGTTTTAAAATTTATCTATTGAAATGAATGTGAATTTATGCACTCGCATCCAAATATCATTTATTTAGTCTGATTAAAGTAATTTTATTATTTATTTACTAAAATAAATTTTGGCAACTGAAAAAAATTTCAGCAATGGTCGATTAAATACTAGTTTAATGCGATTAGATGAAGGTAAGTTTGTCTATTAGTATTTACTAAAAGCGATCTGTTAGTGACAGCAACAGTCCCAAAATTTGATAGAATGCATCGTCATCGACATCGAACTAAGTTTCAGCCCGATTGCATGACGGCAAGAGCGTTAATTAGGCCTCCTCAGATTCCATCGACAAACATACAAATCGAAGTTAATATAAAGAATTTAAAAATAACCTGGTTTATAAACTTTAAATTACACTATTTTTATTATGAATTATTTATATAATAACAGTTCTGTAAGTAATATAATTAACGAATAAAAAAAATTTAATGTGTACTTTATAATTTTTTATTATAGCCCATTTTATAAATAGTGGAATAAATTGGATGTATTATTTCAATCAAAAGTATTAAGGAAATTTTAACAAAAAATGTTGATGACTGATACTGAATAGAAATAACCCAATGGCTATGTTCAAATTTAAAGATGATGGAAATTTTGATTTAATGACATCTCCCTAGCATATAGTTCCTTAAAAAAGCACCCCATCTAACCCAACTGCAAATTCAAAGCATATGATAAATAATAACTAGAAAAATTCGAGCTATATATTCATATATTTTGCCAGAAATATATACTTTTTTTGAAAATGAGTGCTGAAATATATTTATGTGTATTTGAAATTCGTCAAGCTCAATAGCATGTTCACAATTTCTGTATTAAAAATATTGAATATTAATGGTTTCCTTTCACCATTCCTTTCATTTCTTATACTCTTTCACTTTTTTAAAATCACGTTAAACATAGTTATGTAGTAACATACATGTATGTAACATGTGCCTCATTTCTATTCATGAGGCAGTTTTAAAGCGAAATCCTTTATAGCATATTTTCAATCATCTCCTTCACATATCATAAAAGCTGAGTTACTAATGAGGACATATAAATATTATTTTTTTACTCTTTTAACCAAAATGCGCAATAAGAAGATAATCATTAAAGAAATCAAACTCGATTTTTTAATATATTGGCTTAACGTAAAATGTTTATCCTAAAAATGTAATGGTGTTCTTCATGCTAAAATGTATACCTTCTCTTAGACTGAAAATATCTTGTAGATTTTAATGTAACTCGAAATATATTTGTGGTTATGAAACAATTTGGTCCAAACAAAAATTCAGGTACGTGCAAGAGTTTGGTATTTCATAACTATTTTCTTTCCTTTTAATATAATATAAATTAAAAATTAGTTAAATGCAAATGATTGGTGAAAACATTTTACTAAAATGTATATTAAGTGCTAAATCTTCAGTTGTAATTCTTTTTTCTGGTGCTAATGTACTTTTTATTTCAAATAAATGTATTTAATTAATTAAAAAAAATCTTCCACGCTAATGTAGCGATAAGCTCACACAAAAGCTGTATCCTTACATGTAAACGTTTGTACTATTATTAAACCTAAAAATAAAACTATTTTTGTGTCCAAAATTAATGCCAAGCACACCAATTTGGAAAAATTTCGAAAATATTAAATAAAAAAAAAATATTGGGGAATACGAAATTTTAGAGAGTTTTTGTTGTTTCTATACTTTCAATACTCTATATTTTTAATATCCTTTCAATAATAATTCTACGATTGCCTTCTATGTCGTAGGATATATCTATTATATTTATAATCTATATTTTATATTATATCCTAGAATGACCAACAGTTTATATTATAAATCACTACTTAAAAACTAATTTTGTTCGCATTCGTAGTGACGTAGTTTAAGATATTTTGAAGTACCGTCCATTATAAAATTATTTCATCTATGTACAAAATGAGCACAATATAATCAAGAATTTAATAAATTCAAATAGCCCAAACTATTTATAAAATTATAACAAAAATTAATAAAGAAGCACTAAATGAACCATTTCTGATATTCAGTCCCCACTGACAGTAAACTAATAATAAATCCACAAAATGATTTGTATGTAAGTAAATAAAATGCAAGGAAAATGTCAAACGGTTATAACCAGAAATGTTTGCGTGTCTTCTAGAAACAATTTACTGGAATCGCAACTAAAAATAGAAAAGTCAATACATTTTAAAGTTATCTGTTAAAGAATGCTCTCTTTTCTTCCATCTAAAATAGCTTTTTTCTGTTCATCCTGTTTAAGTAAATGCAGTAAACTCTGAATATAGGAGTTTGAATGTTATTATAAGTTATATATAGTCAGCTAAATGTTGAAGGTTTTGTACATTAAAGTGGCAGTATGCCTGATGTTACTTTGGAAGCCTGAAAAGAAATGTTATAAAATATATCAAATTTCGTGACGTATTAAAATATGACATAGAAATTGAAATGCAAAAAGAAGTCAGATACTAATTGAGGATATTTACTAATTGTCTTTAAACGGTGATATTGCACTTTTGATGTGAAATTGAAACGTTATTACTTAAAATTACATTAGTATTTTCTTTATTTATATTAGAATTTTTTTAAATCTGTTGTATGGAAAAGAGTACTGTTGTGTTGAAGTTTAATCAACATATCTTAGGAATATAAAATTTTTCCCAAATGTTTCTCTGGAATTGATATTCATTAGGGCGTTATCCTATTTGCTTTTGGTGGAGCATAATTAAACCTTCACACTTTTAACAATTTACCGCTTTCCTTAAATAACCTACACATGTAACAAGTTGATCTCCAATATGATTAAAAGTAAAGCAGGAAGGACTAAATATAGTTCTGAAAATATAATATTCATTACTTACATTAATTTTTAAATTACTTTAACTTTATATTTTCAACATAAAAAATGAGTAAAAGTGTTATCTGTATACTAATATTATCTTTAAAAATTCCCAAAATTCAATATTATCTTTAGGATTTCCTATAGGATTTTTAAATTTAAATTTGTAAGTATATTTTAATACATATAGTTTGATTATGATATCAATAGCTTTTTAAGTCTGCAAATATTAGAAAAAAAATTTATGGGAAATTTATTACAATAATTTCAAAAACTATTTTAACGAGGTTATATATTATCTTAGTTGATAATTAATTGATATTTGTTAAGTTTTAGCTCAAACAGGTTATTTTAATGACTTATTTGAATATCATTAAATGGTGTTTGGATACTATATTTTTGTTATAAAAAAATCTAATAATTAAAGGGTAGAATTTTTTAAATACTCGATTGTTTAGGATTTCAATTTTATATTTGATTTCCTGAAAATTGCTTTTTATGGATTTTGATTTTTAAAAGCATTTAAAGGAAATATTAAGAAAGGTAATATTATAGTAAGAAAAGGCTTGTTTATATATAAATCCCATAGGAAATATTTTTAGAAATATAAACATATATATATATTTATCAAATACATTTACACAATTATGAATCTTTTTATATTTTCTTTCATTATTGAATTTTTTATATGTGACATATTTAGAAGTTCGATATAATTTCTTTTAATCTTGCAAAGTGACTGTTACAATACATCCCAACAAAATATTTTTAATCACCATGTAAAATACATGTGTAGAATGTCACAAATTATTGTTTTTTTTAATTTTAATAACTGTAATAAACCCTTTTTAAAACCATGATTAAATATTTAATTATTACCTAAAATTTTTGCAAATATCAAAAGAAATATTTAACGTTTAATAACTGTTTTATTTGTTTGGTATTAAAAAAATTATTGATTTTCTGTTGATAAAAATATTTTTTCTTTCAAATAAACTTATTAAAATAGTCCAAAATTATTTTTTAACTTAAGCTGTTGCACTAATTCAAGGATGTCCAATGTACTATATAAAAGATTAACAATCTTAGGAAAAAATAAATATTGCCAATAATTTTTATCGCCAATATACTAATTGAATTTTCCAATTTTTCAAATTACTTGGGGGAAAAAATGTTGAAATATCTCCAAAAATACTAAATTGGCGAGTGTGTTTTGTTGTATCTATTTCATCAATATAAACTAGAATGGGGAAGTTTGGTGTCCCTTCGTGCAATTTTTTTTAACGTGAAACACTTGTATTCTGTAATTATTCTATTATGGAGATTATTTGGCGTAATACTCTTACAAGCAAATTTTAAATTACGAATTACCGCAATTATTATCTTTATAATCCTGCAAGTTAAACGTTAAATCTTTAAATGATTTGGTTTTATTTATTCGTATCCAGAACTTTTCAAAACTGTGAATGAGTTATGTGTTGTTCATAGGGAATACTATTGTCTTTGACTAATTTGCAATGTGTGTTAATGTAACAGTTACGAAATGAGTTATTGAATCAAAAAAAAAAAAAAAAAACGAAAATGCTTTTATAATTAGTTATTAGTTAAACAAAAGGGATGAAATTTATCTATTCAGTCTTTTATTAAAGAAATGTTGAATTCAGATTTAAAAAAAAAAAAAAAAAAAAAAAAAAAATCTAATACATTGAGAAAATTAAAAATATGTATACAACAGCACTATTAAACATAACACAGTTTACTAAGGTTGAAAAACAAGGTTGTTTGTTTTGATGACTGTAGGGTAACATTCATACTTAAAAGTCAGAAAAGAGTAAGTTAAAAATAAGTCCAATGACCACAAGTCGGCACTTCTAACGTATTTTCTCCGAAAAGAATAACGTCAGAAGTGCTGCCTTGTTTTCTGGCAGTTTTTTGAAGTTACTATTTTATAATATTTAAAATACAATATGGCTTTAATACAAATAGTTTATCTAGATGTGACCTTTCTTATTTCTTCAAATCATCAAAAGCTTTTAGGAAACTCTCGAGAGGGAACGCCAATCTATCCTTGCCTCATATTTTCTTCCAGCCATAACTGCTTTGTATTGCTTTGCAACATATGAAACTAATTAAAGGAATAATATCAGTAATAAAAATTTATTTTAAAAAATGAAGGCAAAATAATAAGTTTTTTATAGCTAATTGTTTCAAGTTATTATAAGCTAGCGCATAAAATTTTTTAAGTGTAATAATAATAATAATAATAATAATAAAAAACTTTAGTTCACTTTAATTTTTTTTATTAACTTTTATTACTGACTAGTTGTATCCAGTTACGCCTGCTGTGGTTCAGTCTGGTTAAATGGAAAAGAAAGAAAAAAGAAAGCGCGCGTTTTTAATATGTTTAATTGCAAAATGCTTGTGGGTGTGCAATATTTTTTTTTTCATGTCTGTGCAGATATAACAATTGTTTGGTTTGTTGACTCTAAAACACGCAATATGGAATTGTCCACGTGAGAAGCAATCCGTGTCTAGATCAAAACTGCACCATTCTAAAGATTGGTCCTGATCTTTGTTGATGGTGATTGCAAACGAAAATCGAATTGGAAATGGCAATCGCTTAAATTGAAATGGTATATTCGTTGGAATCATTAGAATACGTTGAACGAGGACATCTTCCTATTTGAAAGGTCCTGTCAAGATTGTTGTTTTTACAACGTTGCTCTTAAATATTTTACTACAAGCCATGTACCTTTGCAGTGGTTTGAAGTGGTGTGTCACTGTAAAGCTTCAATTGCAGTGAGTGTGGTGGCATTCCTGGCAGATCAAGTGAATTAAAAAATTGTGTTGGATAATTAACCACTTCATCTGATTCCACAACAGTATCGACCGCCTTTTATGTGACAGCCTCGCTTTGAATATTAGAATGAACATTATTCAGTTGGTGGATGTCTTTGTTCTTAAGCACAATAATAGCTCGTTCACTCAGCCAATCGTGATTCTTACAATGGACAATTCACCCATTTTTTAAAAACGAGTGAAATTAGTATATATTTATGAAGAATTTCTTTCTGATTCCAAATATTTAAACAAATGTTCTTTAAAAAAAATTAGTTATTTAGATATTAAGAAAAGAAAATGCCCCAAAACCGAGCCAAAACCAGTCCGATCAAATAGTCAACAAAATCCGTGACGTAAAGCGACCCTATCGTTTCTATGGTTATCGAGAGGTTTCTGCCAAATAATTCGGCGTTGGGGGACCATTGCCACATTCCGTACAGGTTGGCGTGATTTGCGAAAAACTTGCAAATCTGGTTTTCGCTGCTGCATTTCAAGCCAAGATGTTTGCGAAGCCCTGACATCACATTTAATGCCAACGAAATGAGTAGTTTTCTCGCCAACGTTTAACAAGGTAATTTTGAAAGCAAATTAAAAAAAAAAAAAAAAAAAAAAGCGTATTGAGCAGAAATTTGTGTGTTTATGGCCTTTTCGAAACATTTATAACTAAATACAACTTTTCCTTCACTAAATTGAAAAAGAAGCAATCAAAATCGTCAAGAGGTCATATCAACCAGCACCTTTCCATTCCCAATTTCTAGCAATTGATGCGAGAATATCTAAACCAATCGATTGTTTTACAATGTATTGAATAGTTCTGGTCACCCGTAGTGACAAACATGTGCAATTGTATCTTGGGCGTACTCATGCATATACCTGTATTTGAAGATGGTAAAATCTCACCTTCGTAAGAGTAGATCATGTTAAATTCAACAACTTTGTGGGCATCTTATAAAATAATAATTTCTTGTGTTATTCTGTAAATTTCTCAGTTTTGTATTTGGATACTTATAAATACTTTATCTCAAGGTTTTTATTATTTTTTTCAAAATTCAATAAAATTATGAGTTTTTAAAAATATGTTTAAAAAATACTAAAATTTTCGATGAATTATTAATAAAAAGTATGCTACTTATCATGTATTCTTTATGTTAAAGTACTCAAATACATCAGAGAAACGTGTTCAAACATTTTTCAAGCATTTATATTAAGTAGATTTTAAGTTATGTGCCTCCAAACTTAAAAATTAACATTTAGAGAAATTGTTTTTAAAGTTTAAAAAAAAAAAAAAAACATTATTTACATACCTACACTTTGTAAACTTCAAGAAATTATTAAGAGTACTTCTATAAAAATGAGGCATAATTTTAAAGAGAAGAATTCATATTTTAATAAATAATAATAAACTTAAATTCGAAAATCTGAAAATAAATTTTTATGTGCCGTGGCTTCTTACCTCCGTCAGAAATTGTAGCTGAAAAAGTATAGCATTAAACCTATGGGGCAGGGACAAACCGACGTTATATCTTTACATCAAAACAAAGAATTAATTTAGATATTAATCTGACAACAAGATTGAATTTTGGTCGACTTCGAAAGAATATATTATCTGATGACAAAACCTTAATATAAAATAGAAATCTTTAAATAACATATTTAGCAGAAAATCTAAGTAATCAGATCGATATTATAAACTATCAAATATCTCTATTTTTGAAATTAGGGCACCTGAGGCTGTCTACCTTTCTTTGCTAAGGAATAAATATTCCCTCTGTGTCTTATGAGTAAACTCTTTGGGTTCAGTGCTGTAAAACGAAACAAATGGAAACATAATCTTTCAACAGTTTTTGTTTCTCAAAGAACTCAGCTACAATTGGCATAGGGACAAATCCAGAAATAGCCTATAAACAAAAATGTTTCGACTTAAAGTTGAGTGAGAATCAGAAGTTTCATAGCTTAAAATCCAGTATAGTTCTGAGTGAAAAAACTTGAATTAAAATTTAAAGAAGTGTTAAAATGTGAGGATATTAGTATCAAATCATAAACATTATTCATTTTGACATTAATTTCACTAGTGTAATTAAATCGAATAATTAAAAGATTTTTAAAAATTCACTTATGCAACAATTTACATAAATTCTTTTAAGAACTACTATTAAATGTATATTTATTTGATAAGCAGAAATATGTTTGAAAATATACAATAATATTATTATTATCTTAAATTTTCACTTGCATACCAAATAAAAATTAAAAGAAAAGGATTCGATAGTTTACTTAGGAACTTTAACACAAAATACATTTAATGAAGCATATTTTTTAATTTTCCATGAATAATAATAATAAAATTTAAAAATTAAAAATTTACAGTTTTTCGATTACTTTAAAAAGCGTTACACTTCCTTGGAGAATATATTATATTTAGTAAAACATATATTGTGTTTTAAAAAATTAAAACTAATATTGTTTGGATGTTTGGCTTTTTTTTTTATTTGTTGACATTTTAATTTTCGAAATGAAATCTCTGTTTCACTGAAATTTGATAACATCTTTCTCAAATGTTTAGTTAAACTTTAACAATTCTTTTTTCCTGTGACAAAAAACTTATCTTCGAAATCCGCTTAAAATAATACGCTCGACTTAAGGTATTGCTATAAGCTACCTAAGTGGCTTATAAAACAATACCTTAAGTTTCTATCCATACAAGACATGACTAGTGGCTTTTCCCAAATCCCTAATCTTTGAGAAACTTAGAGAAATAATATATTTTACAGTAGGAGATAGAATATTTTATTTTTAATCCATGAATCATCCACAAAAACATATAAAAAATATATTTAACACGTCTTAAGAATGTATAGCAATGGTAAATAAATTTAATAAAGATTCAGATGATACTATTCAAAAATAATCACACATTATTATTATATAGGTATATAGACCTCTATATAATATTAAAAACGTGTTTTAAAAAAATTACTCTCTTTTCCAAGTAAATGGCAGAACTTAAATATACCAGTTGAGATAACAAAATAACGATTAAATAGTGTACAAGTGATTAAAATTTTGATTTATGGAAATTTTTTTTAAATAAAAGATGGTCAAAATCTTTATTTAGGTAGCAGGACACGATAAATGGATGCGAAATCTATCAAACTTGTTTTCCTTGTCTAAGATTTGTAAATTTTGCAAGTTCCTTTGATACTTAAGAAATTACTTACATTTTAGGATTAGGATTTAGGTCTTAGGATTATCGTTGCTCAACCTTACCAATAAAGTTCTGTCCTGAGTTATCTTGGTAAATGTTTTAGAATTTTTATTTTACCTATATAAATAAATAAATAAATAAATAAATAAATAAATAAATAAATAAATAAATAAATAAATAAATAAATAAATAAATAAATAAATAAAAATGATCTGGGGATTTTTATTTCATGTTGTTTTATCTTTTTTTTTTTTTTTTTTTTTTTTCTTTTTTTTTTTTCTCCCATTGATGTATTACTTTCTTCTACAATCAGAAATATGTTATATTTTGTTTTAAAAATGCAAACTATTAATTAAGAAACATTTAAGTCTTTTACCTTTCGTTTGGTTTTTCTTTTAATGTGATTTTTCAAACTTGTACTCATGTACCTTTTTTAACTGACTAATAGATATACATTATTACTTTTTTTATGAAGTTGTAGTACGTAACGTACTTATTAATCTGAGGTCAAAAAATTTCCTGTTTCTTACCAAATTATTTTTTTAAATATCAAATCTTTATGGAAGAAAATAGGTTGTTTTTTTTCCCCAAAAAGGCAAATAAATGAGATAGATTAAAATTTTACAAATAAAAAAATTATGGTTTTTACTACACTTTAAACTCAGGATCTATTTAATCTGTATAAAGATTTCATATCTTAAAAAATAATTTAAATTCATTTGCTAAGACTTTTTAATAAAAAGTACATCAAAAATAGGCAATTAACATTACATGTACTGAGCAACATTACATTACATTACATGTACTGAGCAACTGAATCCCCTCAAATAATTTAATCTTCCGTCTTATTCCAATATAAGTATAACATGATGTTTTTATGCGCTTTATTATGAAGAAAATAGAGATAGAAATAGGAAAGTTTTTCCTTTGGCATATAATCCATATAACCCATAGCAAAAACATATAACCCATAGCAAAGAGCGAATTTTCTTGCTTCTTATATTTTTTTATTCGTCTTTTCCATGGCGATTGCACGTATACTTGAAGCATTACTGTCGCATGCGTGATTGAGTACTTTTAAAAGAGCACTTTTGAAGACTAATATCTCTTGAAATAAAATCTGGGTTCACTTTGATGAATAAAAACAAGTTATTATGCGCATCTTAAAGAAGACATAGTAAGAAAAAACTTGTGTATTATCGTAATAAATTTTTTACATTTTCCCCATTTATGAAAGAAAGCCGGCAAGAAATTTTTTGGCCTATTAAGTGAAAAGTTAAAAAAAAATTTTTTAAAAAATCACTGCTCTGCAAAGAATATTAAAATTCTACAGGCATTTAAAATTTGTAAAAAAATCTTTACTTTTTTACATTCTACAATGTGATATAAAGCTTAACACACTTTACAGGTCTTGTAAACTTATTCAAAAATGCTGATTCAAAAATAAAACCCATTTTTCTCTTATTACGTAAACATACATTCTAAATTAGGATTTTTATGCGTGGCTTATAATATTAATTTTGGATTGGAAGCACGTGATAAAGAGATGAAGAAACTGATCTCTTTAAATTTAAATCACTAATTTTATGTTTTGTTTAACAGAACTTCTCTTCCGAAATAAAAATTTCGCAACGTAATGCATATTTAAACTATTTATTCCGCATTTTAAATAACTTATTTAAAGGAAATATTTTGATTATAATATAAATATTGATGTTACACTGAGAACCGAAGTGAACAATTTTAATGCAATTTAAACAATTTTTTGTTACTTAGTAATTATAATTTAATAAGTATGAAATTTTTATCTTTTAATCATCAGCAAAAAAAGATATATACCAAGGCCATTTAAAATCTGTTAAATGCGTATCATTAACAAGTAGGTATAAAAAAACAAACTGATTAACTTTAGCAACATACATAATTGCATAATTAAATGACAGAAGGTTAGTGATATATATATATATATATATATATATATATATATATATATATATATATATATATATATATATATATATATATATATATATATATATATATATATATAATACTTATTATAATATTAGATAATAAAATATTTGTTTTATTAAGAAAAACAAAGCTAAAACTCAATTAATAAAAGTTAAATTTTTGTCTTTAACGTTAATAAAAAGAATAGATTTGCCTGAATGCATGTTTCATAAATGTAATGTAAAACTTAAAATAATAAAACAATCCTGTTACTTTTTTAAATAAATTCTAATCAGATATTTCAAATAACAAGCAAGAATTGGACAGTTTCAAATTAAAAGAATTTTTTAGAGTTTAAAATGTTCTTTGTTCAACCTTTCTAAATGGAATTCAGATGTATTCAACTGAAATCCTTCGGATTGCAACTTTTTTTTTTACTTTAATACTTTACTTTGAAGTTATGTGAACAAGTTATTCTTTCTAAAATCACGTCAGCTTATTTATTTTAACTCTGGAAACTAATTACCCGCAAATGAATGAGAACTTTAGTTGATACCTGTGTTTCAATTAAAGTATTTGAATTTCGTTTGTTAATCAAATTTACATCGCTCTTCTCTTAATTAGTTACAAAGCAGAGCTAAATGCATAAAAATAATAAGCAAATAGGAGTATATCGAAATATTCAGTTAAATACTTTTTTCAGAAATTGAAAGTTGAGATAATTGAACTCGCTGCAAGAATTATGGAATAAACAATTCCTTTTTTTTTTTTTTTTTTTTTGAAATGAACCAATTTTTTTAACAGAAGGGAATATTTTTTACTTATTAAAATGGTATTTCCAGATAAAATATTTTATAAATTATTTAAAAGAGAATCCATTGATTAAAACATGTGATTCTTTATCATTTTCAAATATCCTTTGCTTGAAATGCTTTAAAACTGGGTCCCTGAAAAAGGTTAATTTTTTTTTGCGAGAACAATACATTGTAATTTTATATATTTAAGCAATCTAAAATTTAATATAACAATGTTGGGCATGAACGGAGATCTAATCCTTTCCTCCTAATTACAAAGTATAATAACCCACTATAAATTATGGTCATTAGTGTTACTTATAGTTTATTTAAAGTTTGCAATTAAAATAAATGTTTTTATTAAGTCCTCTCCTTTGGTGCGGTGGAGATATAGAAAATGGTATGTGCGATAAGGTTTCGACCTCATATTCTTATCGTTAATCAAAATTAAGTCGCGTATTTGGCTATAAACACTTCAAAGTAGCAAAAATAGACAATCGGAACCATGCTAACTAAACTAAACTTGTTTCTTAGCTTAAAAAGAAAATTTGCTATGACTACTCCAAATTAAATTTTTACAGGTTATACATATTTTTTATGTATTGTTAAAAATATATGCTGAGAGCAATTAAACATGAAATGTCCTTATTAAAGATCGAGTTTAACATGTAGGTAGTAAAACTTTGATCAGAGATTCTGTTATTGAATATTTCAAGTTATTCTGAAGATGCAGGTGATTTTTAGGTGTCAATTTAAATGAATTTATATTAATTTTTAAAATAACTATTTCTTGAAAAATGTATAAGTATTTAGTATTAATTCTTGATTTCAAAAAGGGGAATTTGAATATTTACTTTTATTGTAATATTTTTCGTTTGCTTCTCATCGGCCCCATTTTGATGTTGCCAAAATGTTTTCCCATTATAAATAATTAATCTAGAGGTTGGTTGGTTGTTTTCAGATTATCTGGCACCGTCAGCAACAAGAGGGCTATAATGCGCCGAAACATTCGTCATTTGACAAGTCAACATACATTTACAAACACCCATGCCTTACACGGGACTCGAACCCGCAACCTCGCTGTCTAGAAGCTAGCACCGTTTAGTCGTTTTAGTTTAACTCATTCCAAACCACTATACCGTTTAGTCTGCGATTAATCTAGAGGACTTTTACGTTTAGAAGGGTTTGTAAAGCTCTTTATTATAAATATTTAAAGTTGCTTTTGCAGTTTAAATACATTAAAATGCATTTGTCGAATTTTCATCATCCACTCTTTCTAAATTTTAATAAAACAATCATTATTTTGCTAAATAATAAAATACTAGGTTACAGGATTCCTCTTTCATGATTAATTTTTATCTTGACAGTTTAAACTTATATTTATAATTTTTGTTTTTCAAAATATTTAATTATTCATAAATGATTCACCAAGCGGTTTACGCCCAGTTAATTTAAATATATTTGAAAACGATTTTATATCGATAAGTTATAATTTTACAATGTGTAAAATATCTGCTACATTACAAAGTTCTTCAATTTTTAATAAAAGTTATAAATTAACTTAATAAACAAATTTGAAACAAAAGCAAGAGTTTTGCTTGCATCAATTTATTTTTTTCTGGTGTACCTCATCGTTACATATCTCCCATTCAGTTTCGGTAAGATAAACACAAGTTGTTAAACACTTACAAATTAAATGCACTTAAACTATGTATAGGTATCTCAAAAAAGTTTTAAAAGAAAGTTGTTAACTAAGAATGGTAGGAAAAGAATTTTGAAAGAGAGTGAGAAAGAAAATATTCCCTAGCTGTAAAAATAATCGTAAAAAGAAAATAAACTTGTTCTTCCGGAACGTTAGTTTACGCACATTTTTATTTAATGGCTGTAGTGATAACAACGTTATAGATACCTTTTCAGTAAAGAAGTTTGGTATTCTTGAAAAAATATCATAAATGTTTATAAACTGAGAGGCAACTGCAATATTTGGACCCCATCGAACATCATTCCAAATTTTTTATTGAAATTGGAGAAAAGGTCCACTAGTCTGCCGTGGCCAAAATGGCCGAAACAGGTCAAAAATCGACCTTTAATAAGGTGAACTAAATCCAATTGCCAAATGTGCCATAATGAACATTTTTTTTTTATTTGGTAACCCTCACTATTTAATTTTCAATTAAGAAGGTTGCAGACGATTCCGATGCGTGGCTATGGCTTACTTCCATCTTTCACAAATGAACCAAATTGGCAATAAACATTACGTCACTGATGATGTAACTGATGTCGCCAATTTGGCTTACTTTTAAAAGATACAAGTTTTCTGAGCCAGAGATCAGAAATCGCTTGCGCTTTTTCTCATTGAAAATCAAAATGCAGTGGGTTGCCAGATGAAAAAGTGTGTTCTCTTTTTGGCAAGTTATGACATATTTGGCAATCAAATTTTAGTTCAACTCATTCAAAGTCAATTTTCGATAAGTTTCGGCCATTTTTGCCACGGCAGACCAATGGATTCGTAATCAACCCACTTTTCTCCAATTTCTATAAAAATTTTAGAATGATGTTCGATGGGGTCCAAAAATTGCAGTCGCCTCTCAGACTATTAAGGTTAATTTATTTTCTTTTAAAATTATTAATATGAAACAATTATTGGTGAAGAATATTTCCGAACCGCCAAGGAATTGCACTTACTAAAAAAAAAAATCAGGAGATTGAATTTTGCTTGTATAAAAACAACATTGTTCAGCTGTCTATCAAAAAGGCATACTACTGAAGATCAAATTCTCAGGATTTTTTATTGTGTGCTTGTATCCCACGTTTTCTTCCATGTAATAACCCAAATCCGATGCGTTTGTGTTCAAATACACCTGCTGGAATTCTTTCATTATTGGTTGTATAAAAGTCAACAATAAATACTTGTTGCATCGGAAGTAAAAGCTTCTTGTACCAGCAATCAATTCCAGTGCCGCTCATTTACTTTTTATTGCAAAAGTTAGAAAAACCTATCACATTTCTGTTCATACATATTGAGTTTATTAATATTCACTCCCTGCTTAAACTACAAATACTTGCTAGCGCCAATGGATAATAGTATCTGGTAATAATAATATAACCTTTACTGTAATTTCTTCTTATACTAATGGTTATATTATAAGATCTGTAAGTTTTTTTATTTTACTAAGAATATCATTAAAGGAATAAGGATTCAAAATTATTCAAACATTAAGTACATTAGATAATGCATTTAAAGATATATTTCAAAACTCTATAAACTCCGAAATATCTAAAGTCTGATTTACTGAGCTATGATCTTTAATTGTGATATTATTTGTTAATTTACATTAATGCTTCGAAAACCCACTACGGCAGGGCCAATAGACAATATTTATAAAATTTACGATTCATATACAGTCAATCAGGGTAACATTGAACCACATTTTCAGTATTTTCTTCTTCCCCACTTATGTTTTTACAGTATTTTCAGACTTAATGGCATAAAATGGAAGAATAAACCCGAAATTACATTTTAATTTACATAAATTAGTAAATGCTGATGATGAAAGCACCAAATAATAGGAAAATAACCCGGTGCAAAGTTACCCTGGCATTTAGGGTAACTTTGAACCACTATCAGAAGTTTCAGATAAAATACCTTTTTTTATTCAGTCTAGGACTATTCAATATTTGAACTAGTAAAATTAAGTTTCTAAATATTTGAAACATCATCAGCTGCAGTTTTCAACACCTTAAAGTTTGTATATTTTAAATAACACCACAAAGAATATATTAGGTAGGAACAGTGGATGATGAATCACATGAATATATTGCAAAAAAACCTATTTATTGTTCAGTTTAAACATACAAATATAGTGAAAAAACAATCTTCAGTTCATTCACTTAAATATAAACCCATTTTATCAATTAAAAATTTAAAAGATAAATAGAAAATAATAAAACTGATAGGCCGCCCTTATGCTACTAGTTCAGTACTATGGTGTTTGCAAGTCACAATGTGGCACAAATACAAATATTATATTGTTAATGTTAGAAATAGTTTGACAATATAAAAACAAAGTTCAAACTTCATAAAATTTCACTTTGGCATTCTTCAGATTGATAGTTTTGCATCAAAGAAAGAATTATTGATCTGGAAAACATCTCGTCTTCCAGCTGAAATAATAATTTCTGGAGATAATTTTTTTAAACACGCCTAATTTTTCATACCAGAGATCACCATTGATATTGGGCCATTTCCAATATGCAACAGATTTCTTCATGAACCACCAAATATCACGTTGTCAATTTGGTCTGGGTACATTTCCCCATCGTATTGAATAATTACGTGGTTCGTAAATTTTGCATATGCCATAACCAAAATCTAAAACACTTGCATCCTTTGTGTATAAAATTCCTTTCTGATTAATGTGTTCAACAGGCACCACTCAATCTCTGATTTTTCAGTAACATTCTCCACAACAATTTCAGCAGTATAAACCTCTATCATATACTTATTATCCAACTTTCATCTTCTCCGAAAATGATAGTGTTGCACATACACTGTCATCTGCATAATCTAGTTCAGGTTGGTTGGTTTATACGCTCAACGACATACAGTTTAACGTGGATTCCGAACTACAACGAACTTCCATGACTAACCCGGGATTCGAACCCGGTACCTTTGGCATGCGGGCCTGAACTTTAGCCACACAGCCATCAGGTGAATCATCTGGTTTAGGACTTATACTCTTGCTGTCTACCAGGAGTTCGTATAGTAGAGGACTTTGGACGATCCCCTCATGTCATCGCTATACAAATTCCTTTACCATTTATTTTTTGTGCGTAGAAATTTTTCACTTCCTCAACTGAAACGCTTTTTACAGCCATCATGTAGGCAGATTTTTTTTTTAGTTCTGTGAATTACTGCGAGATCATTATTTCTAATATTTTTAGGTACTTCTTGAATTCACTTTAAATATTTTCATTTTATCGGATTTAGCATACAAGGGAAGATTCCATAAATTAAATTGCATTTGTATGTATAAATATATTTAAAAGCAAAACCAAAAATAAATCGGAATAAAATATGAATTATATGAGCAGTGTATACATTACACACTGTCATCGGCCTAACTTTGAACCGGCTCAAAGTTACACTGAATATGTGGTAAAATGATAGTGCCTTAGTTTTTTGCTTTTTACCAAATGTTAGTAAATAAATAACCATCAGTTACTAACAATTTCACTATTTTCAGAAAATTATATAACTGATAAAGTAGTAAGTTGATGCTTACTTACATAAATTAGTTGATTTACATCAACTTCAAATAAGCATTAAAATGGAACTTGCAAACAGTACTTCAGAAAAACAACTGATTGGCCAAATAAATTACGTACTATTTTGCCAATTCATATTCTAAACTATAGAGCAAAAATCCAATTTCACAATCTTGCCAGCATTTTGCAGCAGTGGATCATTAGCAGCTCTTTAAAACCAAAAATACTGAAAACTAGGAGGTGGCGCAAAGTTATACCCTATGGCTCAAAGTTACCCTGAATGACTGTACCAAAATTATCTGATGGGAAATCACAATTAAAGAGAATCAATTCCAAAAACAGCTAATGTAAAAAAAAAAAAAAATTGCTACTTATTGTGGTTTTCATTCATTACTCGATTTTGCATCGAAACCTATACCCAAATAACACATGTAATTTTCTAAATAATGTCTGCGATCATGTTAAAAAACCAACCTATTTCATTAATTTTTGAACTTATATGGTGTGATGAAACTAATGATGTATTTTTTTAACTGGAAAACTAGAACTATATTGCTAATAAATGTAAATGAATTCCCCCCCCCTCCCCCCCCAAAAAAAACTGCATTCATCTTTCATGGAAATCTTTCCACGGATTGTATTATTTTATAAGTTTAAACTTATATTTATAACTTTTTTCTAGTGGCTTAAACCCAGTTATATTAAAATATACTGATATAAAACTTTCAATATTTTATCAGCAAATTAATTTTGATTCATTTTAACTCGAAATTTATTTCCTCGGACTTAAAGTAGCGATTAATAATTAATATCCCAACTTGAAAACTTGTTTTAAAAGTGCAATATGTAATCAATGTTTTGTTGGAAATTACTGAATGTATTGCAAACATGGCATTTTCTCGTGATCAGGTACTAAATTTTTAATTTGTTTGCTAGAAAATATAGAAGATTTTCACTAGATATACTATTTTAAAATAGATTACAGTTGTTTTGGATGATTTTTTTTTTTTTTTCATTTGATTCAACGAAGCCACATACTTTGAAATTGAGGAAGATTTTTTCAATTTTAATTGAATAAAGCATGTGCCAATAAGAAGTTAAATATTCATTTGCTATAAATTTTCATGATCTCTTTGTATATATACCAGTTTTGAGTATTTAAACACATTGGAAAGCATCTTGAAACATGATTTATTTATTCCTAGGTATAAATCAGAATCATCTGGTTCTGAATCATACTTAAAATAATCGCAAACAATCTTGAAATTGGATAGAGATATATGTTAATAAATATTTAATTGTAATTAAAAACATATTAGATTTCTTTTCATCTAACATATAATTTTTATTTGTTAATTGTTTTTTGCTTTGTAAAACCAGACGAATTGAAATATAAAGAAAACTTTTAAGATTTAACAATTATTATTAATATATTTAAGTAACTAGTAGATAATAAAAATTACCAAACTATGCATAATCAAGTATCTTTGTATTTAAACAGTAGGTTGTATATTTAAATTCAAAGTACCATATTTATCCATATTTAGGTAATTTATACTAAGTTCTGATTACTTAAATATTGTCGAATTAATTGTTAATCTTTATAGTTATATTTAAAATTTATACATATTTTGAAGTGATTTTAAATACAATAACTTTGAAAGACAAATTTCATTGACACATTTTAGTTGCATCGAAAATCATTCTATTAATTGTTTATTCTGAATTTTACCATACTAACATACAATTTCTTTACTTCTTATTATTGCGACCTTTGACTTAAACTCAGTTATTGTACCCAGTAAAATTTGTTTTATTATTCCTAAATACAACCATATACACCTTTATATTAAATTAGGAAATAAGAGTTAAATGAAAAGTTGGGGTACAAAAAATTAACTTTAACTAATGAGTTTAAAGAAACTTACATTAAGAACTTAAGATTAATTAAGAATAATTAAGTATTAAGTATGTCGAACAGAGTTCTTCACTACGTGTCCGAACTATAAAAAGAAACTTTCAGCAAGATGGTTTTCATAAAGAATAAATACAGGAATAACTTATTTGAATCTCATTTGGACACTTTATTAAGATTGGCTGTACAAAATACTGCTACAGACATCTACTCTATCACAAAATAAACTGAACGATTTCGATCACTACCATGTCACAATTTATATTGACTAAAACCAACTAAAACAGAGCAATCTGGAAGTACAGTTTAAATAGTTTTATTAAAAGTTAGGTCAAGTTCTATTGTCACATTGGAACAAAAGATTCACTTCTCTTTTAGAATTTAATTTACTAATAATGAAAATTATTATATTATTATTTTTAATTAAAAAAAAACCCCATCAAATATCAACTGTAATTTGATTAAGATTGAAAAATCCTCCCCCCCCCCCATTTTTTAGAAATGCTATGTATTGTTAAATCGACAATAAAAATACATATATTGGTGTAACCGGCCAGAGAAAAGCTCTAACATAAATCATATGTCACGTCTCTAAAAGTTAGTGGCAAACGCTGTTCTTAAGAGTCAATTTATTTAAGTTACAAGCTGCAGAAATAGTTTATAAACTACCACACTCTAGAAATAAATTTAAAACTTAAATATTGATCATCAATAAAAGCAAAATACATTTTCCATGTATCATCCTTAAAATATATCCCTCTTTTAGTCACAGAGACAACTTCAACGTGATTTCGTAGTTTCAGATTGTAAGAAAACAAATTTATTTAGGAGTCACTTTGAAAGGAGAGATAACATAACTTAAAACATTTACGAGAATCGAGGGAGACTTTACTGTGAGTATGGATTATGGGTTTCCCATTTTTATGGAATGCTAAAATTTAGGCGCATTTATCTCATCAAATAAATCTGTCGGCAACGTAAACTAAAAATGATTTTAAGCTCAATTTCAATTTTTGTAGATTTGGCAGCAAAGCGGAGTAAGTATATTAATTGGAAACATTAATAGTTTTGTTAGGTAAAAAATAAAATAATATTTTGTTTACTGATACTTTTTCTTTACTTTTTTTCCCCCCTACCGAAAACTAAAAATATTTGAATAAAAATTGTGTGTTATGAAGCCTTGAAGAAAGAAAGCATTTTTTGACTAAATTATTACTCGATATTTGGCATAATATACCTATGGAAAATATTGTGTGTAATAAAAATTTTCCCACTTCGTTGAATGGTGGTGATATATATGTTATGGCTAACATGATTAATTTCGATATTATACGTTATCAATATCTATTATGTATAATAACCAGGTAATTAAGCATAATATTATTATGTATAATAACCAGTTATATATAAGTATAATTATTAATTATGTATAACATTCAAATTAATCATATTATCTACAACATATATAGAGTGTTACTTGTTAACCAGTAATATTACTTCATTTATATAACGTATCCAATTCAAGTTTTAATTACGGTTGCCTCAGTACTACACAAAAATAAAATAAAATAAATGGTTTTGTTTAATGTTTTAATACTTAGAACGAATATGTATGTGTATGTATCTCTAACATCACCTAAACAATAAAACTTAAGAGTAATTTTTTAAAATATTAAAATTGTTTTATTAAAACTTTGAAAACTTAAACTAATAATATTTAAGATTATAAAGTAAAGTTAATATAATTTAGAAACATTTTTAAATAAAACGTCATGTGTATAAGATTCTTTTTTATAGCATGTATGTAAAGCTTTTAAATAACTTCTTATAGATTTAAATTACTCGTAATATACCAAACAATGAATCTAAAAGCGATTTTTGAAAATTATAAAAAAGGGTAGTTAGGGCTTCGAAATCTATTGCCCCATTTTTTTCTGAAAAACACTGATAATTAGACAAAAAATAAAATCCATTATGTATGCACTATAGTTTGGGTTTTATAAAATATAGTTGTTTTAATTCAAGAGCTTTCATATCAGGGTTAGAAAAATAACAGGTTTTTACAAAAAAAAAACACCAAATAAACCGTTTTTTTTGTTTTTGTTTAAACCAGGTTTTTTTTTTTTTTTTTTTTAAACTGGGTTCCTTTTTAATCCTTTCTAGTTACTTACATACATATTTATAACTAAAATTTGACATTTACTAGCATAATTAATGTTCAAATTCCTTTTAATATTCCCTCTGCAAATAATTTAAACTTAGTAAATAAATAATTGTAACTACTTATATGGACATTCAAATCGTAATTTTAATATTTTATTGAGAGATACTATTTCTTAAATTCAATGTATACAGAACAATACAATGGTAACTGTTTACTACATAATACATGGAATACTGGTCTTGGATTCATCAGTAATCGTGATAAATTATTCAAAATATTTTTAAGATTTAGAAATTAGCTAACACAAAACTTTTATTTTAGAAACAAATTTAGAATACAGACTATAATTTAAGTTTAATTAATTTTGAATTATTTAAAAAATTAATACATCTATTATATTAATAAAAATACAATAAGTAGTCTTTAAATGCAAGATTTATTTAAAAATAGATTAGAACTTTGTCTATAGTGTTAGTATAATTTTTCACTTACAAAAACATCACTTAATCACGCTATAGTACCAATAATGTAGATATTTGATTTAGTGAATTATTTTCTTAAAAAATAGAAAGAAAACTAAATTCTTATTTTTTTATTTCATTTAAAACAAATTTTGGATTTAACATTTTGAATAAAAAAACAAGTTTTGTTGCTTTTTCTAAAACCTCTCTATTACGCAACAATTGTACAACTCCAAAAAGAAAGAAAATATTCTCTCAAGGTTCGCTGTAGTTGTTTTTGAAATAAAAAATATTTAAACTTCCTTCAATACATCAAAATTAAACATTTTATATCATTTTTTTTACATTCGCTATCATTCTATAACTGTTACATTTTCAATAAATTCCTTTTGAAAAAGATATTTTCGGAATGGAAAACTTTTGGTTAAAAATATAAGTTATTTACAACATCAAATAATTTAAAAAACCTAATTGTAAATAAATAAATAAATAAAAATACAATTTTAATTTTTTTTTTTAAAGAATTTAAAAACCAATTGTTTTTTTTAAGAAAAAAAATCCATTTGGTTTAAACTACGCCAACCATGTTTCATATTAATTCCTTTTCAATGTCAATCGACGTGAAAAAATCTCAAATAAATATCTCAAACTGGATGACATTTTAAAATAACTGCGTCATTTCCCTTCTCTAAAACTCACTATACATGATATCGAAGAATGATAACGCGATAACTCTCAGCCCATCGTACCATGCATTCCTCAACACCATAATGGCTGATGCACTTTACGACACGACAGTATATATCCCTTCTCGTGGTCCTATGTTTATAAACCCGAATGTAACCCCTCCACAAGACAGTAAGAAAGAAAAGTAGAACGAAAGAAAAAAGACACTTCGCCAGCGAAATGTGTTAGCCAGGAAATTAAAAAAAAAAAAAAAAAAGTCTTGCAGTCTATTTGTGGATTGGTATCGGGTGAGGTTGTGTATCTTTCGATGTCTTCCCTTTGTGTACATCTTTTTTTCTTTGTGTTTTTTCACGTTTTGTAGCGTGTTCTCAGGGGACATAGTTCTTTTTTTTTTTTTTTTTAATTCAATAACAGGTAGTAGTTGTTGTAACAGATGGAATGTGTTTAAAGTTCTTGTTGATTCGGAAGGATAGATTTGTCTTTTGTGATGTGCCGCGGCACGGATACAAGAGGTAAGGGGTTGATCGGTAACTATTTTAGAGCAAAATTTAGAAAATAAAGATAAAGTGGCAAATATATAACAAAAAATTGACCTACATGTCTAAAACAAATAGACGTAAAAACAAGTCCGTGTATTTGGAACTATGAGTTGTTAAAACATTATTAACCTCACGGAAAAATCACAGCAAAAACTTTTCCGCTATCCTTGATTTAGATAATCTTAAGAAGATAAAGTAACAAAGGAAATATATTGTTGAATCTCAATTTGATAACAATCTTTTCGCAATGTTCGACGTCAAAGAATGGCTTACTGTGCCCACAAATTAAAAATGACTTATGCACACTCCAATATAAGAATGACTTATATTACACCCAAATGAAGGTGAATTATGCAATATACGATATTTATATTTTATGTCATTTAAGAAACAGAGTATTAACTTAAATAGGTATATTATATTTATTTGCATTATTATCAAACGATGAAACAATTATTAGAAGGAAAGCCAAAAAATTAAAATATATATATATATTAATTTATGCTTATTTAAAACAATGAATTTCTTGCAATACTAAGCATAATTTGAATCGGATGTCTATTGTAATTATGAAGTTAATTTAATTTTTACTTAAATTCACTGTTGAATTAGTTTTCTTTACTTCACTTAATATGTTCTTTAATTACAAACTACTTTTTATCAAATCTAATAAAACTAATAAAATTTTAATTTATTTTTTAAATAACTTTTCATTGTCATTATGATGTTGAAAAAAATTTACAATTAAAAGCATGGCATTTTATAAAATATACAAATTTGCTTCGATCAAAATCATTTTAAAAAGATGTAAACTGCATTAATTCTATTATTTCAAAATTTATCTCCTTTTTATCATAAAAAAAAATAATTCCGAGATAAGTTCATCACCAAAGTTTATTTTTAAAAAACTGAACCGTGTTAATGAATATTCAAATCCTTCAGACCGACGATGCAAATTGTGTTTGGAATAACCCAACTTCCCTTTTCAAATTATTAGTTTAAGTGCAAACGATCTCATGCAGCGACGGGAAGCCTTCCAGACTCATTAGAGAGTGGAGGCGGTGAAGTTCTCTCTCAACAATGGTCATTTATTTAGTGGAAGTTCCACAGATGTCAGATGGCATCGGAGTAAAATTGAACGATAGTTCTTTGAAAGAAGTTTGAATGTATGGAAAAGTTATTACTGTCAACATTGGTGTAAGAAAAGTATATGATTAATAGGTCTTTAAAGTTTAGAAGTAGTTAACATACTTGTGAAAATTCGAATGTTGATGCATCCCTTCTTAACGGGACAGATATGCAGGAGAAGACCAGGGCGGGGGAGATATGAGGGCGATATCTCCACCGACTGCATCAGAGTTTGTAAAAAGTATTTGGAAAATCTTATATATATATATTTAATACCTATTTCTCCCTTAATACAAAATCGAAATTGATAAATGATTGATATATGATATTGATGTAATATATTCCCATTGGAGCTTTTCTTTTTGCTTTAGATCGCTATATAATTCTTTAGCATTTTCGGGGGTTAGCCCGAAGTAAATTGAATCGTCGAACGTCACTAGGAAATCTGTAAAAGCTCCATACTTCGGTTAGACCACGCCTTTTGGAATAATTAACTGTTTACGCTAGCCAAACATTTCCCCTCGCCTTCCACCTCTCTGGCATTAAACGTTTGTTTACCTCAACTATGATTTTGCTTCTTAAGATTGGCTACACTACTTCACCGTTATATAGATTTACGATACGTGAAATTGATATTTGATAAATGATATCCAATTCAAAAGCTAAAACCTCCGCTTCTGACAAATAGCTTATTTGTGATTGCACGTTTTGGTATTTCTTTGAAATTCGAAGTTGAAAAGTAAGAAAATTTCTAAAAATATTTGGTTGAGATAGTATACTATGGAAAACAGCCGTAATTTAAGCAAGTTGAGGAAACCTAAGGAATCATATTTCTCTCTGCAATAGAATACAATATCTAACTCTTATCTTCCAAAGCAATCGTAAATTCGCAGGCTAGAAACAGCTTGCTTTTAATTAAAAAATAGCCATTGAGTAAGAAATGATAACGCAATTATGGAGTATAAAATAGATAAAAATAACACAAAAAGCAGAATCAATTATAAAAAGTCATTAAAACTTTATGACTTTAACTTTAACATTGAACTTTAAAACTTACTTTTTTATGAAATGACAAGGTTTATAACTGGACGTTATATTAATATATTAGATTAAATTTCACTCAAAGCAAAAGTTTTAAGGGAAAGTTCCCAGGTTGCACAGCAGTATTGACCAATGTCAAAAACAGAGGTTCTGTGAAGATTGGCCATTCCATTTCGAATACCGAGCATCGTTCCAAAATACACTTTTTTCTTCTTTTTTTTTTAAATAAACATGTCAAAACATCACAAAACATATGTTTTGCCCCTCCATCCTTTTTTATAACACTATATTTCAATTTTAAAACTCGTCATCAACATTTCAAAACTTCCAGTATACACTCACATCCAAACGGAGCACGGAGCAGTAAAATGTGAAAAAATGGACAAGTACTGCTTTGATTGACACGAAATGCTGCAAGTATTATTCATGAAACAAAACAAAGAATTATAAACAGAGATAAAAAAAATTATTAAATTTTCATAAATTAAAAGCTGACGCCATATTTGCGTCATTAAAAATATTATGTTTAAATTCAAAACAAACAACAAAAAATGACATTAATTGGGTATGTGAGCCTGCATATAAAGTGTACGGCGTATGATAATGCTTGTTACGAGGTCATCAACCACCGCAGATCCAGTACTAGCCATTTATTCTGGAGGGCAGTTTCTAAATCTCTGAGAGTGGCTGGAGATGGTATACAGCACGCATATTTAACATTCTACATACAGCACGCATATTTCTCGACTCGAAACCGTGATTGGTTGTTACCTAACATATCTGCATACTTCCTTCTACCTTTGCAGCAAATTTCAGCTTCTTTAAATCAGATTGCCTTACGGAAATTTACACATTCATCTCCTTGCTTAACTTTTGGAAGTGTTTGTATTTTATCCAGTACTGTGAGAAATTGATTAATATCCGTAGCAATGGACAGTCTATAATGATCCATATCGAGATTGGCCAGTGTCGAGCCGATATTAGGCAACGGATTTGTGCTATCGCAGTTGGTACCCCCTCTACACCGACAATAATAAATTGATCGATTTTTGTGCTTTTTTCTTCGAAAGTAATTGACATAAAGCCTGATTTGTTTTTCGTGCATTCAACAGACCCTTGTTATTCTACTGAAGTAAGATTTTTCAAAAATATATATTTGGTTGGGCATTTTTTTGTTTGTTCAAACAAACATGATAACCTTAAGTAAAATTAATTGACCATCAAAATAATTATATGCCTCACTTCAGTCGAATAACAAGTGTCTGTTGAATGCACTGGCAACATATAAAGCTTCTAAGTCAATTATTTCCTGAAAGAAGAAAAAAAAAGTGTATGAAATCGGTCGAATTAACATTACCGGTGCAGGCTATATCAATTGCCTATATCAATATGGCTATATATGGCTATATCAATCAAAATAATTATTTAATTTGAAGCTTATATTTTTTTTCTTCAATAATATAAAATTTGGGAACATGGTAAAATATTGTCATATTAATTATTAAATTATTTGAACTAAATCTTTTAATCTTCCCTAGTTTATTGTTTAAATATATATAAAAAAAAATAATAAGCCTTTGATTAAAAAAGTCATAAAATATCATTCCCAAGTAACATTCAAGAATATTTTTGTGTGAATACTATCATTAAATTTTTATAATAGAACAATAATAAAGTGTTGATATTGTATTTAATTGAGAATTTTTATCTGTCTAATTTGTTAAATTAATTTCTCTTTAGCCAAAAACATGTTATTTTAAAAATTTAATTTTGTTTAAAACTATATGGAAAAAGTTAAATTATATAGCAAAAAAGTCTTATAATATCTTTAAAAAATTCCCAATTTAAAATAATTTTCAAACTATTAATATATTTAAGCTATTTATAGATATTAATTTTCTGCTATTTAATCGGATTTTAATTGTGTTTTAAGTATGAATTCATTTTATTGTTAGTGCGTAAGTTTTACAATTTTTTTTGCAGTTGAAAAATGTGGTTAAATGCGAAAAAGATGTAGATTATAATTATCTGTTGAAAAATTTCTTTAAATATAATGTCAAACAATGGAGCTGATGTTTAATAGGCTACCTAAATTATTTTTATATGTTAGCTTAATTGGCGAAAAAAAATAGGACATTTTTATAAAATGAACATAATGAGAATGTCTGAGTAATAATGAGATTTATTCGATGATAAACTAAAGGAAAAAACATCTAATTTTTAAATAAAAATCTCTCGTCAAATTTCAAATTGTTGAAATGTTAGAGTCTTAAACCGTTAATTAAGCAAACATAAAAAAAAATTTAATCTGGTAATTTATCAGTTAACAGATATAAAAATAGGGTATGATTATATTTAAAATAGTCTATTTCATTTCAATTATTCTAATACGAAACTTATTTGTTTTCTTCGAATAATATAGTTATAATGGCTGCAACTAGAAGTCGTTTTATTTCCTAAAGTTTTAAGAAAAAGAGTTTTAGGAAAGATTTATAGCAATTTAAATTTACAGAACTGTGTACATACATTTTCCGTGACCAAAATCTAAATTTAAAAGCTGTTATTTCAAAGTAAACAATTTACTCTCACTAAATTTAAAGTGTCTCTTTTCTTTTGCAATGCACATGATAAGTTTTTTTTTAAATCCTTTCCATACTTCGAAAGAAAATCACCTACTTATTCTTACATTGCTTATCACAACAACTTAAAGAAATTCTTTCGTATTTCAAACATTCCACCATCTTTTTATTAGTAAGAAACTTTGGATGAATTTCAAAAACTTTTTGAGAAACTTCAGAGCTGCTGAACATTGTAATGTCCATTAAATTCTTTATCTGCAATTGCATTTGACCAGAAAAAATATGCATTTACTTACACCTTTTATTAAATACTTACATATGGACTAAAGTAATCAAGATGTACCAGAGTTTTCCGGGTTTCTTCTACTTAATATTTATTGATGTATGTCATATTTTATGGGCTTAGGATTTATGTAGAATTTGATCCAATAAAAGTACCTTTATAATTGTTTTAATTAAACTTTTAAAATTTTACACAACATAATGAATTAATAAATTACTAAATATAAATATCTAAACATAAATTTATATGATCAGATAATCCAAGATTTCACTACAATTTTTATTTGATTAAGGCAACTTTGTAACCCTTGTTTTCATAAAAAATAATAAAAATATAAATTTTTTATTATTTGTGTTTATAACCTTTGAAACATTCTCCTTATTCTGGCGAGTTTTTGAGCTGATCCGATAACTGCAAATGCAGAAAAACTATATTTTTATGGAGAATTTAGTATTGCTGCAATGTTTCGAACTCATTTTTCTCAGTTCGTGATTTTTGAAAATTCCTTCATTACTCAAAATGCTAAAACTTCAGTAAATAGGAATTAAAAGACTTGAAATTTTGTTTGGTGTCATTCTTAATATCTATTTGACAAAAATAGACATGGATTTTAAAAAAAAAAAAAAAAATTCTACAAATTTAAATGTTGAAAAATACCCGATTTCAAACATTTTTTTACATATACGTACAGTAATTATAGTTTTACTCAAAAACTATTTTACTCATTCGAAATCCGATGCCTAAAAAGTTAGAGTTACTAGAGAAAAGTTACTAGAAATATTTTTATTTTTTTAAAAATCAGGAAAAAATATTGAAAAATGAAAACGAAGAAAGAATTTGAAATGTGATGATTTTTTTTTTTTTTTTTTAATTTAGAATTTTGAAAATTCAGAGGGTCATTGGAACTTTTTTTCTAATAAAATTTATGTTTTACTTAGTAATACTTCCCAATATGTAAAAATTACAATTAAAAGGCTTAAATAAAAAAAAGTTTGAAAGGTACCAGGTCCCCTTAATTTGTTTTACAGACTTAACCCATATTATATCTTTGAAAAAGTCAACAAATTCCACTGTGCTTTTATACAGAAAGTGAATTGGAATCCTTCCCCTCAAAAGTATTACACCAGTTGTACTGGACTAACTTTTTTACTGAGAACTCTCTTCACTTCCTCTTTTTTGTCAAAAAAAAGGTACAACCCTTTTGGGCTTCTCATTGAATTACCTTTATCCTCTTCCACCCCACGTATCTCTTTCCTCCTGCTAAGCCTTATATGGAGCTTCAGGTTGAAATTTTTTTTACTTTCAATTGCCCATATGTATACATAGGGTAATGAAAGTATAGCATTCGGTAAAAAAAAAAAATCTTTTTTTTTTTCTTTTTGAATTTATCACGTTTTGGAACATCCTGATTTCAAAAGAATGATCTAGAAATTTTTTTTTTGTCTGTGGTCATCAGGTAGCTACAATTGAAAAAAAAAACATGTTTTTCAATGATAGCAAAAAAAAAAAAGGCTCTAACGATTTTGATCAACATCGCTCTGACAATGCCTCTTAAGGTGTTCTAAACATCTCCACCTCCGAAATCCCCGTAAAAATGCTTTAATGGCGTAAAAAGTTGAAAAACGAATGCCTTTAACACAGAGTTCTCTTTCCTTGAGCATACCTCATCAACGATCGGTTTTTCTTCTCTCCTCAGTTTCACTTATAATAAAGGATAATATAAAGATTAGCGAAAAGTATAATGCCAAAATCATTATTTTGGCGGAGTTTTTTTTTAAAGACCCACACAAGAATTATCGCAAAAAATTTTGCCAAACTGACCATTTTCTCTAAATGAATGATGAAAATTGAAAATATAGACACGGTAAATTACATAAATTCACGTCAGTATTAAAGTGTAATTTAAAAATGTGCGAAATTCCTTACCCTTAGTTTTACCAGTACTTTAAATTTTAAATATAAATGTTGATACATTTTACGCTTTTCTACGGTTATTATTGATTTAGACGGAAAAATCTATCTAAATCTCGGATTGATTCTACAATTGGTACTATACATAAACATTTAATTAGAACAGAATAGCTAGAAATGATATAATTCAGTAGCTTAAATTTATAAAATACAGGATTTCTTAAGTTTGGTGAATTAATGTATGCATTATATAATGTAAGTCAGGGCAACAATATATTTTATTACTCACACGTTTAGACAGCTTAATTATTTATAAGCAAACATTTGTTTTATTATCGAATGAGATTGATAAATTAACTATATGCAAAACTACATTATTACATCTGTAGTAGATCGGTATCTATATCGGTATTGGATGATTGCTGGTAGATGTTAAACTAAACAACCATCAATAGTAGGTTGGTTGGTTGTTTTCAGATTATCTGGCACCGTTAGCAACACAAGGGCTATAATGCACCGAAACATTCATCATTAGACAAGCCAACGTGCATTTACAAACACCCATGCCTAACATGGGACTCGAACCCGCAACCTCTTGGTCTAGAAGCTAGCACTCTAACCACTATACCGCTATTTTTAAATCCTTTCTAGTAACTTCGATTTTGTGTGAGTGTAAGCGAGCAAATCTATGGTGGTATAATCAACCGACTTTCCGTCATCTAGTTGAGTTGATATGCTTTTTATGTTTTTTTTTTCAAACACTATAGTTTTTTAGTATTATTTAAAAACTGTGAAAAGTCAATCCTGAGCGCAAAATTATTTAAATAATTAATATTAATTAATAAATAAATATTTATTGAATGGTATATAATTTACAATTTTACATAAAAGTTGACAATACATATGAAGGTTTTACATTAAAAATTTTTGTTTTTATCGATTAATTTTTTTTAAACATATATTAACTTTTATTAACTTTGATTTTGTGTGTGTGTTGGTGTGTGGAGTGCAAACCTACGGTGGTCTAATTAACTCAATTGCCGTCATCCATTCCAGCTAAATTTGGCAGAGAGATTCATTGCAGGTCACAATGCATTCTATCCAATTTAGGCTGTTATTAAAAAGCCGCTTTTACACACACTATTATTACAGCACCGGAGGACTAATTAACCCACTTGGCGTAATGCAATCGAGCTGAAAATTGTCAAATTAATTCATTGACGATGATAATGCTTTTTATCAAGTTTTGGTATCAGCCATTTAAAAGCATCTTTTACACACGTTTTTATTGACTTATCGACTGACTAATTAACCCGCTTGCTACTATCCAAACTTGGCAGATACGATTCGTTGTCGATAACAATGCAATCGTCAAGTTTTTGGGACAAAAAAGAGTTAGAACATGACTCGTATCCTATTCTTCTTAGAGATCAAAACCTATGAAAAATTCATCTGAGCTCAAATTTACTTAAATATGTTGCAATTTCACATTAAAGTTGTCTATGCATAATAAAGGGTTTATTTTAAAAGTTTTGTTTTTATGGATTAATATTTTTATTAGTAAACAATCAGAAATTCAATCACATATTAACCGGAAGTGCTGTCTTTGAAATTATTTAAGTTCGTGTATTTGCTTAAAATTATGAAACTTATCACCTGGCGAACTGGTAATATGCTTCGATTTAAATATTTCCGAATAAGCTGCGTTTTTCCCAAATGCAGTTAAAATTTTTAAACTTTGACTATCAGCTTCTAGTAACGCATACAATTTTCCCCCAGTGCTGCGTGCAATTGAAATGTGTATTCAAGTAGATCCTCTGTGACTGTAACTGTCAAGATTCCTCTATTTTAAAATTAAACTTTTTAATAAAATAACATCAACAACCATTAACTTTTCAGAACAGAAAATATAATTAAGTTCAACCCAACATTCGAATTTCAGGCGATTTAAGAGCTTCGGTTTCACCACGATTCAAAATGCATCACGCACATTCGAAGCTGTTACATTTTATCTGCAACCGTTAACGAGCGCAGAAAATGGGGAGTCGTGCTCATTTACTTCACTTCATTGATGAGATGCGAAATGCAGTTTTAGCACGCAATTTCTGTTATTCTAAATTACCTTGAAAATTAACCAACCGCTGAATTAAGCTAGCTGAAGCTCAATGTGTATGGTAGATTTATTTTCAAAGTGTTGCGTTACAGTGAATATTGAGCGTGTAAATTTTTTTGGAAATGTTCAAGCTTTCTTTTAGTATTGAAAGAAAGTTTATTAATTTACTTTAAATTGATAGTATAAGTATACTAATTTTGTGTAACTGTTAGTCGCAATTTTTTTTTTTTCCAAAATCATTACCTTTTGAATAAATTAAGCAATTTTAAAGTAAAAAACAAATATATTATGTGCTATAGAAATTCCAATATTATATTGAATTTTCGAAGTTTTTTTATTTTTATGTTCTATAAAAAGGAAACCAAGTGTTTTTTCAACTGTTCCGCAAATATAAAACTTTTATTTCAAATGGCCACAATTAATGATAAGGTACAAATCTTTTCCAATTCTACTGCGAAAAAAAAAAAAGAAAAAAAAAAAAACATTCGTAAAGCAATGTTCAACTACCTTTTTTGAAAGTTTTCGATCACTCAATCAATCATTGTATTACTTTGATCAAAGTTATTTTAAGAAGAAAAAGGATGCAATGTAGAAACAAACCCGAAGTACAACGTGGTCAAAAAAATATACATGCTCTTTTTTATTATACATGCTATTTTTAAAATATATCATGAACTTTTCGGCTACCGTAATGATGTATGTTAGTTGCTTTCAATTTCGACATTTATGTGAAATTTCAAAATTCTATCAAAATATAAAACATAAAAAAAGTCACGCGTTTCATTTGTTATCCAAAACAAAAACAAAATCTGTTTAGATCAAATACGTTTTTCAAATATGTTAAGTTAAATAAAAGTAATATTACACCTTTATTATCAATCAGAAATACCCAATTATAAATACAAACTAAATGAAATCGTATAATTCAAATGGGATTTCAGAACTACAACACAAACTTTTCGCCATTCTAATAACATGACATTTCGAAGGAACACAGTTACCCATTTCATTTGTCGTCTGCATAATCCTCTTAGCACAATCCTATGTCTCAACAAAAGGATTTCCATCATTGAATAAATCATATCCTACCCTCCACAAATAGAAGATTGTAATATATCTCAGATAATACAAAGCAAAGCCGATGATGTACTAAGCTCTGTTGTTTTCCGTAACTAAATTAATTTAAGAACTTAGTTAAATTACTTGCTTTAATTCAGACAGTTCATCTTAACAAGTTACTTGATACATAGAGTCCTTCTCGTTGTCAGATTGTGTGTTATTTTTAGTTATTTAGTTTCCGTTTAAGATTGAGTTGAGAACACTATACTAGCATTTTTTGCATTATTTTAATTTAATTGCTTGAGTAGTGAAGAGAGGGACATTTTAGTGTTTTCCTGGTGTAGAAAGAAAATTTTCTTTGGTGCTTTAGAAAAAGAGCATTAACTGAATTTTTTTTAATTTAGTTAATAAAAAAAGAGATCCTTCAAGAACTTTTTTCTTAATCCTTTTTATTCACCTTGTTCTTCAATGTATTTTTAATCAAATTTAGCCGTACAAGCCTTTTTAAATTTTTTTTACTCTGAAATAATCAGGTTTACTTTCAAAATTGCATAATTAAAAAGAATTGCATTGAAAAGGTTATCTTAACCCTTAATTAATCTTGACATTCTGAGGGTAATGTAATATATTTAATACATGCATTTTTTACTTCAAATTACCCATATGCAATACATAGGGTAATGAAAGTATAGTATTAGGTTTTTAAAAAAAAAGCGATTTAGTTTTTTTGCATTTCTCTACGTTTTGGAACATCCTGATCTCAAAAAAGTGATCTAGAAAAAATTTATCTCTGTGTGTACGTGGTCAGCATAAATCTCGAAGAAATTGATCTACGGTGTTAAAATTTGATGTGAGGGTTGGTAATGGCACAAGGACCTACCATTAAAGTTTTCGTCAAAATCGCTCATGCGCATTGAAAAAAATCATGTTTTTTAATGATTGCTTAAAATCGCTTCTATAGATTTTCTTAAAAATCGCTGTGGTAATGCTTCTGAAGGTTTTCTAAACATCCCCACCTCCGAAATTCCGAAAAAAATGCTTTAATGGTGTAAAAAGTTGAAAAACGAATGCCTTTAACACAGAGTTCTCTTTCCTTGAGCAATAGCTCATAGACGATAGTTTCTTCCCCTCTAAGCAGTTTCATTTATAAGAAAGGATTACTTTAAGAAACAAATATCGCCAAAATCCCCATTTTGGCGAAGTTTTTTTTTTTTTTTTTTTTTTTTTTTTAAAAGACGCATATAAGAACTACCGCAAAAAATATCTCCAAACTGGCCATTTTATCATAAAAACAGTAAATGACACAAATCCCCATCAGTAATATAGTGTAATTGAAAGTTGTGCGGTATTCCACACCCCTAGTTTGTCTACGAGACAGAATTTTCTTTGCATTTCTTAGGTATATTTGAATCCGATAAAATAATTCTTATAGTTGACTCTGAACTATTTAAACTGATACATATTATATATAGTACATACATTTTAATTTTTACTGAAAGGAATTCTCATCGCATATTTCTAAGTATTTGAATCCGTTGGCAAAATAATGCTCATAGATGACTTTGAATTATTTAGACTGATACATTTTTGATACTTTTGAAATTTTTCATAAAGTATTCTTTCTATTTCTTATAAAGTTTTAGTGTTGTGTTTATTGTGAAGTAAAGCCTAAGAAAATAAACATAGAGAAGGTAACGTCGGGACATAATGCCAACTAAAAAATATTGCGTTACCTAAGTTGCAAGAGTGATAAAAAAATATATTTATTCGTGATGATTTTATGTAGTTTAAGCTATAATATTTAAAGCCGTCAGAATCTTATAGTAATCAACATTACTTACATCATAACTTATCTCTAAAGAAAAAAAGTAACACGTGTTAAAATATTCTCCTCCAGATGGAAGTATAGCACTATATTAAGTTATACGGAAATACTACTTTACAGTCTGAACCTTATAACGGAAAATTTCAAATGAAGTTTTAGACCAATAAAACCATAGTCTAATAAGTTTTTATCTGTGCTATAAATATTGCAAAACCGCAAATACGCAAATGAAAAGCTATTGGCACAAAGCTCATATAGGTTAGTGCAGTTTAATTTTTTTAAACAATCCCCCAGTATAGATCCAGCTGTCTTCTGAAACTATTGACTCTAATACAATTTACGAAGGGTTTTGGAAGATTTTTCCAATTATCAATCACTCTATTGAAAAAAGTAATGTTTCCCATTTTTCAATTAAAACTTGATTAAATTACTTATATGAATCACCTTTTGTCCTGTCACTTTATTTGTGGAATTTTTAATTAATCCGTAATATTTTTATTATATTTAGCGACCATTTTCACATGATCACACTTGAAAATATCCACAATTTTAAGAAGATTGTTTATTACTGCGGACTCCAAATTAATTGATAAGATAAAACAAGACAATTTGTATTACTTACCACTGGTAATAATTATTAATACATTTTAATATAACTATTTTCCTTTATTTGTGGTTGGTATTGTTTTGAAGTTTTCTGGCGCAAAGACTATACTGGGACCATACTGCCCTAGTATGGTACCATGGTAATTACGCCACGTATATTTTATCTTGGTCAGATGAAGAGATGACGTCATATAAGTTAGCGCCACCTCTGCCGGCGCTTATCTTAATTTGTGATGAAATATTTTTATTTTATTATGAGGTTTTTTTTTTTTTTTTTTTTTTTTTTTTTGAAATTACTCTTTTATAAATGCGACTTTCAGATTATTCTGCAGATAAATTTTGAAAAAAATTAAAAAAAAAAAAAAAAAAAAAAAAAAAAAAAAAACGTATGTAATAATAATCTCTTTTAGAATTGCCTTTCTAATTTAATTTTTCATTTTAAAGCGCGTTTTACATATTTAATCCCTTTACATGTCTGCACTTTCTTTCTCAAATTTTGATAAGCTATTCATGCGAGATTGCTTTACGTCGGCGCTTTTTTTAACAGTGAGTCCCATAATTAATATTCCATTTTATTCGAAATTGTATGAGCCTGTGAGTTTCACACGCCCATGGCATTTTAATTTCCGCTAAGCTCAGCAGAATTCCCACGGCTCAATACAATTCTAGCTTACAGTGCGCTCTTGAACAACGATTCTACAATCATTCGATGGTCACTTTGTAAACTATGAATAACGTGATTGTATTCCACCCCCACCCCCCCTCTCCCCAGAGCTTCCAACTTAATTCAATAAATCTGTAAATGTGCTGACTGCATGCTAAAACACTGTTTCCTGATTTGACACACTACTTGCATTTAAAAACATCATACGAAAGTTACATACATTATTCTAAAACTGATTATGAAATATATCCTCATCCTTATTATCAACCTTTCTTTATCAGTTTTATATTGAATGATAAAAAATGACTGAAATATATCACCATTCTTTAGCAAACGGCCATTGACAAATGATGTCTATAAAAATACATTTTTTTTCACTGCAGCAAGGCATTCAAACACTTTGTTCGATTTGTACTGCTGCCAAGAATGTCCAAAGAAAAAAGAATAAAAATTGTTCAGCTGACAGCAGAATCTGTAACAATTTACAGTAGGTTAAAAAAAAAATTCAAAGCAATAGAATGCCTTTATTTGAGGTATTTTAAATGATTAATCAACACGATGCAATGTTGAGTCAAACACTAACTATAGCGAATAGTTATATTCGATAAGTAAGACTGAGTTTACAGTATGTATAATGTGGATTTAATACTGATATAATACGAACGTCTTTGTTCATGAACTTTTAAGAGAAAATTTCGACAAAAGACTGAACATCTACAATGTTTCACTATCAGTTTACGGTTACGTTTAAGATATATTTTAAGATAAAAAATGCTTTAAGATTTTACATATTTAAAAGAAAAACACCCTAACTAAACAAAATTTTGAAATTATAGTTTAAGTAAGTTTTTAATACAAAAATATTTACTTACTTTGAAATTTGTGTAATGTGTATTTATCTAATACCTGTCAATATTAAAGTAAAAAAGTTATGAATGAATAGAGATATTACATTTATTATAAACTAGATTTTAAATCAATTGTAAGAATATATTATTTTTGGGTGTATTGCAATTAGAAAAAAAAAGTAAAATGCCGCATTTGATTAATTGTTTTAATAAAGGTCAGTGCTAGTTGTAAAGTATCTAGCTCAATGTTTATGCTACGAAAAAAATCTTAACAGCAGTGTTTTACAACAATTTCAAGATAAATATTTTACAATAAAATTTAAAGTCAGTTGAAAGTATTTTTTAACTATGCTTCATTAAACGATCTTACAAAACAATTATTTTACTAGTTAAAGCTCTATAACAAAGCGCTTTTGACTAAGGTTGTAAAATAAATAAGAACATAGTAAGACGATATTATCACTAGATAGCTAGCATTAATTAGTTACTAGCTATCCAGTGATAATATCGTCTTACTATGTTCTTATTTGTTTTACACCCTTAGTCAAACTCTACAGATACCTAGCATTGAAAAAAAAAACAAAAAAAAAAACACTATTTGCCAGATTATACATTCTCTGGATTTGAAGCATTCCATACAGATATAAAACACAAAATCTGTTGAATGCGAAGCAAATGTTTCAAGTAAATAAATTTGCCTCATTACAATTTTTTACAATTTCATTATAAATGTTGTACTGCTCAGTGCTTGTACTTGTATAGAGAGGTAATGGATTATACAAATCATTTTGTCAAAGATGAAATTTATGTATTTTATTTTCATGGTTAGCACCTAAACATATTCGAAGACTGAAACAACGCTCTAGTTTCAGTCTTCGCCACTAACTTTTAGAGACAAGCCTTATTTTGAAGCTTTTCGCGGGGCGCAGTTTGTAACCGAATACACCAATATATATTTAATTACTATATATTTATCAATATAAAGCCTTTCTGAAAACTAAAAAAAAATTACCGATTTATTTTTTATCTTAATAAAATTACAATTGTTATTTAATAATTTTTAAGCTAACTGCTTGTTTTTCAAACTAATTATTTTTCATTATTATGTAAATCTAAGTCAAAAAAGGAAGGGAATCTATTTTTACAAAGTGACAATGTGACGTGATGAAACTTTTAATAAAGATATTTAAACCATACTCACAGAGTTATTCTTTTTTGTAGATAGCAATTATGAGACGATGCAGGTATAAATAGTTCAGTTTCTTTAATGATAGAGTCGCTGTCCGTCGCAATATTCATCAGAGAAAATCTTAATAAATCATCCAAATGAGTGTCAATTAATTTATTCCTGCATTTATTCTTTGGGAAAATCCTGTTGCTGAAAGTTTCTTCGTTTAATTTCTTTGGGCCACGTAGTGGTGAACGCTGTTCTAGATAGTAAACACATACTATTTTGGATTGGTTGGTTGGTTGTTTTCAGATTATCTGGCACCGTCAACAACACGAGGGCTATAATGCGCCGAAACATTCGTCATTAGACAAGCCAACATACATTTACAAACACCCATGCCTAACACGGGACTCGAATTCGCAACCTCGCGGTCTAGAAGCTAGCACGCTAACCACTATACCGTTTGGTCGGCCATACTATTTTGGATAAATTGAAATTATGGTAAAAATGTCCTTACAACATAATATTATTATTATTTTTTGTGTTGCCTGCAGGCTGCAGCAAGAAACTGTCGCCAACTGAATGTGGCCCGTGGGCCACTTAGTGCCGAACGTCTCTTAAGTAGAATGAAAGAATTAAGCTCCCTATAAATCAGTTCAGTTAATATACCATTTAGAATGTCCAATAAAAGAAGAAAGCTCATTTAAATAAATACATCATTCGGTTGGACGTAAAAAAATAGAACAGAATCGATTTTACTGTTTTACTCTTGTATATCTAACAGATACACGATCACATTTTATCTCGTCTCTTTCTTTTAACAAATCTATGAAAATCGAATATGCCGCGTGCGAGTTAAATTTAAAAAAAAAAAAATGGAGGGGAAAAATTTTGTCGGAGAAAGCGTCTTGCGTGTACTGAAACTTCAAAACCTCACACACGGGATGATGTTTATAATTTTCCCTCGTATTGTCCCTGAAATTCGATCAGAAATCTGTTCACTTCACTTTAACTCCGCTCCGCGACTCAACTTGAATTAAAAACTAATTTTTTACCGAACAAAATGGCAAAGACGTGTTTCGCCACAAGAGCTATTTTTAAAGTAACATAATTAGTACTGGCTTGTAGCACTGATAACTGTAGAAGTTAAATTGGATTTGACTATTATGCATTACGGTGAGTTGAATTTCAATTTTTTTCAAAAGTATAGGAAATAATTGCTTAGTTTAAAGACATTAAAATATTACGAAATGCACCTGTCTTTTAGCTTGTGACATTCATTTTAAAAAATTAGTTAAAAATTGCTAATTTGTGTCATTATGATGTCACTAACACTTAATACTGGCATAATAATGACATTTTAATTTCCTCCTAGAAGGAAGAGGGGATCATTTTCATTAAAATAGCCACAAATGTTATAAAAAGCCAATTTTTCGAGCTCGTGAAAAAAGGATTTCAGATTGCATTAAAAATCTGTAATTTATGTTATTATGATGACACTAAAATTGTCGATAAGGTGTCAACGTCTTACCAGAAGGAAGTGGGAGGGTCTTTTTTTTTTTTTTTTGTTAAAATGTTAAAAAAAAAAGAGAGAAAAAAAAAAGAAAAGAAAAAAAAAAAAGGATAAAATGGAATTGTTTCGATTATGCGATACATTTTATCAGTTTGTGTTACAAATCTGTAAATTGGGTCATTAAAATGTCAGAAACATTCGAAAATTGTCATGAAAGGAACAATTTCCTCCTAGATGAAGGTGGCCATTTTTCTTCAGAATATTCAAAAAGTTGTAAACCGTTTCATGTAAAAAGTACAACTCAACAAATCCTTATAACAAATCAACAATGCCTGAGATTTAGGACATTAGGACACCTTTTTAAAGCGAAAGTGATAATGAAGTTTTTTGTCAGTTGAGGGAGCTCCGTATTTTGTAACCAATGACTGTAGGACAAATTGTTTCTGAATGAGTTCTCCAGGTGTGAGATCCAGATGTCTTTTAAAACTGTTGTCTCCAGTCTAATTTACTATGCAGTTCGAGAGATTTTTTTACTTATCAATAATTCTATTTTAAAAGTTATGTTTCATATTCTCCAAGTTAAATGAGATTTAAATAGCTTATATGCATGTCTTCTTATCCTCCGCTGTGTATTGAACACTAAGCCCTTAAAGTGCATTATAGCCCTCGTGTTGCTGACGGCTCCAGATAATCTGAAAACAACCAACCAACTAAGCCCTTAAAATCATCCTATTAGATAAAATTAAGCGACTGAATCGAATTCCGTCTAGACCTATTTTCTCCCAATATATACATATTAAGGTTGCTCGATGTGAATCTACCTTTGAAAAATATGAAACAAAGAATATTCATTCCAAAAGGGAATATTCTAAAAAGACATGTTTAAAATCTTAAATAAAAACCAACGACACAATTCCAGCAAAGCTTCCGCCATTTCACTCGAAGATGATGACTTTTAACAACCACTTCTGAAAAGAAACCCCAAGCTTCCCATTTACACACATTCACATTTTCCCCTTGTCTAATGAGCATCATTCACGCTTCTAGACATCGCAACTGTTCGACACAAGAAACAACGCCATCTTTCTTTTCGGTTGTCGTTGCCAGAACCTTCGCTGACGAATAATTCTTTATTCTGGTGCCCGCACGAAAGTGTCCCCATCGTTTGTAGAACCAACTTTTTATTTTAGTTCTCTTTGCGAGAATTGGTTAATGAGAGGTTCCGAAAGAGTGCCAAGACCATTCGATGCAGAGTCAAAGAACTTGAACTGAGAGGGTTAAGGAACGAGGGAAGTATGAGTAAAAAGAAAAGAGGATTATTTTTTTAAGAAAATTTTTTGCCACCTCCATTTCAGAAAGAATAAATATCATGAATGAATATGAAAATATTGTTGAAGAGAAAATGAGAGGCTTGCTTCAACTTATCTTCCATACTTTCAAAGGTTGAACACTTATATACAAAGTTGGAGTCTAATTAGACAAACTTTTTTAATGGTCTGCTTCTTGGTGTTTTCCAATTGTACGCTTCTTACCATAATGCTTTTATTATTATTATTATTATTATTATTATTATTATTATTATTATTATTATTATTATTATCAAACTTCTTGGTGAGTTAAAAAAAAAAAAAAAAGCTTATGCGAATTACTCTAAAAAGTCGCCCAAATAAATTCATGTCAACATTTTACAAAGTAATACAATTGTAATAAATTATTTTTGTATACTAAACGTCTAATCTCGACCGCTCACGACCAAGAGGTGGAATGCTACACTTTCATGTGAAAGGTCTCGAGATCGAGTCTCCTTCCATAGTCTCAATTTTTAAAGTGAGACACGACGGCAATTGTGTTAGGTCGACTTTCGTCGATTGTCGAAATGGCTGATGGTAGTTCTCTCTGATTTCTCCTGTTACAGACTCAAATACTGTGCAGTCTCTCGGTGAAGACCTCCCAGAAGGTAATTCTCCATTGTCAAACTACTTTCGGATGTTCACATCTTCCTCTAATGATGTTCTGAAGCAGAACAGATCTCGAAACTATCGAAAAAATAACCAAATCCAATTCAACGAAAAATTTCAGTTTTGGAGTTTCTTATAACATCTTGCTAAAAACTCTGACATACTTGGGAACATTTCGTGAACGACCAAAAATTTTCTTCCTACCCACTGTAGGTAATGAATCCTAGTTTAATACACTCTGTTTATGCAATCGCCATTTCAATTCAGGTGTTTATAGAATCGTAGCACGAGTTTGTCTCTGCTCTCACGAATATTGCCTCCTTTGATAACACTATGGAAATGACTTTCTTTATTCATTGAATTCTGTCGTACATAAAATGAATATTTTATTCCATGGTACTCACTTGAAATTCTGGTGGTGTCTATTAGTGAAAAACTTATATCGATTTTTTGCAGAGTTTTACGTTCGTTATATATATATATCACTTAAGAGAGACAGGAGGGACTAACTTCCTATTTTTAAAGATTTTAATGTTTGTCCTGTAAATACTAACCTATAACGAAAGTGTTAAGAATTTTATTTAGTTTCTTCTAGAAGGAATTAATAGTTTAAAAAAGTTGGTATTTTTATTGCAAATAGAAAATCTAAATGAATAGAAACTATAACCAAGCCACACTGTATAAAGATAGCTGTTCACCCGGTAAGGTATGTATTTATCCGTCCAATTAAAATAACTCTAAAATCAGTATGGATAGGTAATAGCATACTTAAAAAACAGCTAGTGTAGCATATATTAACAAAATTTAATTTGCAATTTTTGTATTTAAATTATTAGAATCATTATTTAAACTGGAATATTAGGCAGCTTATCAGTTTTTAACACAAGTTTCTCACCATAATCAGAAGATGGTCAAACATTGCATTTAAAGTTAAAAATATTTTTACTAAATTGTGATCCTACCATGACGTACATTTCAATGGGGCATACTTAGGGTATCTTTATCAAATGAATAACATATCATATTTTGTTATCTGAAAATAATTAAACTAGTTTTACTGATAACAAATGTACAGATTCAGATGCTGTAGAATTGAAGTTACCGAATACATAATGTTGAAAAGTTGAATTGGTTTTAGTTAGTTTAATCATTAATAACGCAAAAAATGTAATCATGTTTGAGTCATTACAATTTATCTTCTACGGAAGAGAAATGTAAAAAACTCTTATAGAATATCTGGCTCGAGAAGTATTTTCTAATATGTTTATCTGAGTAAATATTGTGATAATGACACTCTTTAAAGGAGACTAACATTAATCGCCCCAGTTACAAAAAAATTTCAAGTTTATTATCTTCATTAAAAAAATTTCATTTTTTTTTTCATTACAACTTGCCCTAACAATATTCCCCCCCCTTCTTTTTTTAAGAAATTCTATAAAAAAAAAAGCCATTTATTTGGGGAGGTATAATCATATTGTCAAACCTATCTTAAGCTATAATCCTTATGATTACAGTTATCTTAATGTTTAATTTAGCTTTTCTCCCCCGCCCTATTTAGGCCTTACTGAGTTAATATCGCCCAGTAAAGAGCATAGCTATTTAAATAACCATTAATGTCAATATTTATAATTAAATTATACTCTTTTTTTAAGTGACTAGTCTACGAATAAAAAAAAATTAAAAAAGGGAGAGGGGGGGGGGGAGAAAGCGAGAAGCTTAAAATGCAAAATGTTAGCTTGCTCTCCATATTTTATGAGACTACCTTCTTAGTATAACTCGTGAAATGTAAAAGTCACAATTAAACAAATATTAGTCATGAAGTCTTCTTGTGGTTAATGCTAACCTGTAACCCTATACTGTTAACTTCCTTTAAATTACATTTTGGTTACAAAATCTGCCTCATAACTAACCTGTATCCCTATATTGTTATCTTCCTTTAAATTTAATTTTGGTTACAAAATTTGCCTCATAACTAAAGAAATGAGGCATGATTCATACTCAGGTTTTTCTATTTTTATTTTTTAAAATTTTTTTACTTACAGTGAGTTTTTATAGATTATTTTCTGAAAGACACATAACATGTGGATAAAACGGTTTAAAGTTAACTGTTCTTATCAAAGCGGGATGTCGAGGGAATGTTAATAAATAATTAATAATAAATATAAATTAACATAATATTTCAAATTTTTTTTTATTCCGGCATGAATATTGAGCACACTAATCAGTACTTGAATTGACAATTCTCACATTTTTTAAAAACGATTGAAATTAGTTTGCATTTATAAAGAATTTCTTCCTGATTCCAAATATTCAAACAAAGTTTTTTTTTTTTTTAAAAATAGTTATTTAAATATTAAAAAAAGAAATTGTGTCGAAACTCCGTCCGATAGTAATCCGATCAAAAAGATCCGCTATGTAGCCGGGCATCAAAACATCCTTCCGTTTCTATGGTTATCGTGAGGTTTCTGTCAAATAGTTGGCGTTGGTAGACAATTTAAGTAGACGATTGCTATATCCTGCACCGGTTGGCGCGATTTAAGAGAAACTTACAAAACTGCTGTGTTTCAAGCCAAGTTGTTTAAGATCAACTCACGTCACATTCAATTCGAGTCGATTGTTTTTCCAGTCAAAACTAACAAGCAAACTTAGGTTGCAATTTAAAAAAAAAAATTAAAAAATTTAAAAAAAAGGCGCAATGAGCAGAAATTTTTGTGTTTATAAATTTTTCAAACATTTAGAATTAAATAAAAAAAAATTAAAAAATGTGGAAATTGTTATTAGACTTAAAGTGGTTTTGATAGGAAATACAACATGAATTGGGAAAGTCACTGTCACTAAGAGACCTTTTCTACACACATTTCTGTTGCAGCACATAAAGGTCTAGATACCAAACATTTACAATTGTACAACTAGATGACAATCAATAAGCTGAATTTCTCTTTGTTAAAGTTAACAAAACTCCTCTCATTTATTTTTTTTATTTTTTTTATTATTATTATTTTTTTTTTATAAGTAAAACATCGCCAAGTAGGAAAGTTTAACAAAAAACCTAGCAAGAAAACGCTACTGAATAACCAAATTATAATCCAATATCTCAATTTGGAGCCAAGATACGAAATTTCCCATATAGTTAATTACTTCTGTGTGATGTACTGTTTGGGGGTCTTGGTGAGATTCGGGTACAAAGGAAACTGTCTGGACATCTATTTAGTTTATTGGCGGGAAAGTTCTGTCCCACGTAGTTCTTTCTTGTGGCATTGATTTAGTTTTGCGTTTAGTGACTTCCTAGCTTCTTTTGTGCTTTTAGGCTTCCTTCTATTCACCATCGACGGGTTAGTCGTTGAAAGGATGTTGGATCTACAGAGTTACTGTAGAGAATTAATATAATGATCTAACGTTTTAGCAGTTCCAATTGAACCTTCCAGTAGAATTTTGGTATTTGAACTCATTTCTACTAGACCTTTTATTTTACATCCGTAACCTTAGTTGTTTTGTCCAAGAATATTGACCTCAAACGGAGACGACATTTTTAGTTTTTAAACACATCGGTGTAGTAAAGTAGGCAATGCTTATAGTTAGATAAAATTATCTCCTTCAAACAGTTTATGAAAACTCATTACAAAAAAATAGCAAATGAATTAGCTCACTAAACATAGTAATATTTTAAAATACTATTTTTCACCGCATAATTAAAGAGTTGTTTATACAACACTATTTTACACATTTTTAGTAACTATATTACTGTAATACTTAATGGGATTTTAAACTGAAAATTTTAAAGACTGAATAGTTTGTTATAAAATTATTTAATTATAATGATTTTTGTTCGACTTTTTAGCTTAGACGAGTTACAGGAAATAACATAATTTTGAATGCAGTAAAGACAACTATTGTGCGTTTCTTAATTTTTGCATGCGAAACAGTGTTTATTAGAATGTGTTGTCATCTTTGTTTGTCTATGAAACTTAGTTCTCAAACTGATTAAATAAAGAGGTCAAGGATAAAAAGCTTATTTTAAACTTAAATAAATATGGGTAATACTGTTTCAAAATTTGACAGTTTTAATGTTAAACCCGGTTGTTATATATTTCTTATTGAAAAAATCACTGATACTATGTTACAGTATTATTATAGATAGCTAAATTATTTCAAGATTTTTTTTTATGTAGGCCGAGAAAGATTAATTAAAATTCATTAAAATGAAATAAAAGTGTTTAAGTAACTATTTCAAAAAGAAATAAATACTTAAAATATATATCTATAACTGCTTTGACAGAAAATTTTGAAGAAGTTTTTCGCTTTTTCCTACAGAAATAATAGTACACAGACAACAATTTCTATTATCTGTACGCTGTGAATGCGCAATGACATACGATGAATTCTAATAAGTCCATTTTGATTCGGCAGTACGATATATCGATTTTGGATATCGTTTGGGAACAATCGTAGGACTTCAATTCTTGTATGGCAGTTTTCCAAGATAAACCTAATTTCCTACTGAATTTTAAAAACCAAATATATTTGCAAATATATATTCGTATATCTTACACCGCAATAGCATAACCACAGTTACGATGTATTTATGAAAAAAAGTTTTAACGTTCTCTGTTGTATTCATATTGTAAATTGATTGAAATTATCTATATTAGGATAAATTATATTTGTTCTTTTTCAAGTCAGTGGAGTAATAAAGTGTAATGTACTTCTTTTAACATAATAAGGGTACTCTCCATAAATCGGATATTTGTTTCATTGTTGCATAAAACGTTTATTTTTGTTTTATTATTAAATTGAAAGTAGTAACACTCTAAGGTTTTGAATCAGGTACTTTATGATTCCCAGATTGTTGAATCAACCACTAGATCATTTTATTCGTACTTTTCTCAAACAAATAGAGACAAAAAAAAAATTAAAAAATTCGAATTTCGAAGCGAAAATCATTAGGCAGATGTTAAATTTTTTATCGTATGCAGAAAAAATGCAGTTAATTCAAATGGATTAACTTCTCATTAGGAAACTCTTGCGTAAAACTTTTTAGAACCGATGAAGAGTGTTTGTGATACCACTGTTATTGACGTTTTAGCTTTTGAATATTCGAAAAACATGTGATTTGTGAAACATGTGTTTAAGTAAGATGAATACTTGTTTTCGAGTATGTCATTGCTGGTTTTTTGAGAAAAAAAAATTTCACCATTTAAAATGAATAGGTGAATAGTTGATAGATATAAATTATAAATATATATATAAAAAATTATATATGTATAAAAATATGAATCTCATCTCCCCCTCCTTTCTAGTGGATCAAAAAGGGACTGAAATAGACAATGAAGGAAAAGTAACAAATACAAAAGCTAACATAATAACACTAAAATGAAATAAATTTGTAAAAGTGACAAAATAAAAGTTTAAAATAGAAATTATTTCTAATTGATATAAAAGTAAAAATTTTAAATAGGAATCATTTCTAATTTATATAAAAGTATAAATTTAAGATAAAAATTATCTCTGATTGATATAAAAGTAAAACTATAAGATAAACATTATTTCTAATCAATACAAAATTTAAAAAAATATGTAAAACCCTAAATATTTTATTAGTAAAAATATTTGAAATATTAAAATAAAATGTATATAAAAATAATAATTACAATAATAAAACTATTCATTACGATGGTAAAACTATTAATTCCGGTGGTAAAACTATTAATTACAGTGTTAAAACTAACATAAAACATCTAAAACTAAGAATCACAACAAAAAAAAAAAAAAAAAAAAAAAAACACTGATAGTATTAGCATAGAAAATATGTAAAAACTAACGCTGTTGAGTGATACATTTTTGCAAATAACCCAAACACATCTAATAAACAATTTCAAATGTGATACATTTTTGCAAATGTATGTTTTCCTCTCTTCGCCATTTAGAATCTTCATTTATTTATTTTTTGTTTTGTTTTAGGAACTTTTATCAGCGCTTTCACCATTTTGTGCGGCTGTAAGACGGAGAATGATAATAAACGAGATTCTGTGCTTTACACTTTACTGGCTGCTTTACTGCAACTGCTGATGGCACCCATTATTGTAGGATGGATTTGGAGTGTTCTTTGGGGTATTACTTTCGTCAATATAAGTGGTAATTTTTTTTAATAAAATATTTTTTGAATCTATCTCTTACTTTATGACATTAAAATTTGTGTAGTAATCGTTGCATCTAAAAATTTGATGCAATATGATTTTAATTGTAAATTCACAGTATTTTAATATGAATGAGTTTTATAATTGTATATGCTATAGAGAAAGTATTATAGGAAAAATATTTTTTTTATCAATAATTGGATAATTTACCAGTTTACTATAAATTATGTTAATCAAAGCCTAAAACCTGCAGTAATTTCTCGGAAATAAAGTTATTTAGTATTTATCTTACTAATAACGAAAATGTACTTTTCTAGTTTTACTATACTGTGTTATATTAGAAGTGGCGACTCAAGGTCAGGTTTTTATCCTACTTTAAGCACTGAAAGAAAACCAAGAGAAAAGCTCGAAGACTGGTTTAGTGAAGGGGACTTGACAGTCAACGACACAAACTAAAAGGCGAATTTACATCCAATTTCAATGTCCTATAAATCATTTATTTCTCAACGTATTTACAAACTTTTTTTCACAGAATTTGTAGTTTCATATTTACAAATATAAGCAAAAGGTAAAATTAATAAAAACAATTAATATTTTTAGTATGTAAGAATGTTTTGCAATTAACTCAAAACAGTGATTTTCAAAACCAAGGTACACTTTTAAAAGAATCTATTCAATATTTCAATCTAATTTTTGAGTAGAATATTGTATAAAAGTGAGCTATATATTGATGACTTAAAATGTTTATTTTAAATATGTGTATATATATATTTTTTTTTAATTTGAATTTTAGGGAAACTAAAAATTATTTTAGTTCGTTGGGGAGGGGGGGGGGGGGGAAACAGATTTTTTTTTTTCATAAACGTTAAAAGCAATATTGTCTACAAAATAGGTTAGCATCGTTAATCGAAATGTTAACTTAACATTAGTAATTTTTTTTTTTTTTTTTTTTTTAATATTCATAAAATATTTTCTTTAGAAAGTGTATCAAGGTGTTAAAAAGCACTGTTTTGAGATAACTTCAAAAAATGCGTCGAAACTCAAAATATTAAAAAAAAAAAAATTTAACCACAATTACTATGTTTATAAATATCTAATAAAACTTCGAGGAAAAGAGTTTGTAAATTCATTGAGAAATAAATAATTTACAGGACATTGAAGTGGAATGAAAATACAACTTTTAAATTTTGTAGGTGACTGTCAAGTCTCCTTAACTATTCTTTCGCCATGTCAGTTTAGTCCAAATTGGCCATCTCGTGATAAGGAAGTTACACTGATGAAGCTGGCATGCTCAGTCAAGAATTCTTGTGTAAAAAGTTCAGTATACACAACTTGTAATTAGCGTAAGTTTCTTTGGATACGGGAGAGGAATTGAGTGATCTTGAGTCATCACTATTAATATAACAGTACATAACAGGCACTAACGACTTCATGGAATATTTAGCCTACCGTAAATAGCAGATAGTATGGAAATAAGTGGTTATTATACATTGGCCAACTTTAGCTGGGCAATAAGCAATATGAATAATCACTTCTATAAATGGTTATTCTGTATTAGTTAGTGAAATTACTAGATTTCAAGATTTAGTAATAATATATGTATTGGGAAATGCAAATTTTATTTTATAACAGAAATGATACATTTGAAATTAATTACATTCTGTATCAAAATCGTAATAATTATAATTCTAAAACTTTTGAGACAAGAGTTTGTTAGCTAGAAACCATTTTTTTAGTCCTCTTCTTGATAATTTCATTGGAAAAAATTGTCTTATTAAGCTTAAGCACTTATAAATATGAATTTAAATATTACAATACATTCTTATTAGATTTCTAGAGAGAATTCATACTTAAATAAAGATATTTTCAATGGGAATTCAATTTTTCAAAATTATATAACAGCTTAACTCAAAGAGTAACATTTCTAAGAATTTCAAAGATTCGGGAAATTGGAATTATGATTTCCTTATTTTATTTATCTTTGAATTTGGTAATATTGTAAAGTACCAAATAGATTTCATCTGAATAGATAACAGAAAAATAACATTAAGTTGATATACAAGGATTTTCACTATTTGTTATTAAGTCTTGATCAAAATCATGCAGATAAATAAGAGATAATATAATAAGTGTATCCTATATGCCCCAAGACGTATTATCCATTTTTTCCGACTTCAGGATGTCTACCCCGCATGCCAAAAATGCCAGGTTCAAATCATGGATGGATGTTCATTGTGGTTCGGAATCCACGTTAAGTCTCCTTGCTGTGGTTTCTCTTTGAAAATGAATGTCTTGTTGGAGATGACACTTTAACATGAAGTACACAAAATATCACAATCATAAATTTAAAATCATAAGAAATAGAATAGCGTCTTTTACCTTTGAGTTACAGATATTGATTTCAGTAAAGTAAGTCTGCTACTAAGCAAACAGAAATAAATAAATTTCGTAGTAATATAAACACACATAAAAACCTTATTTGAAGTTGCATGTTTCTTTCAATAAGTACTGAGGTTTTGGAATTTCAAATACCTTTAAAATAATTTTAAAATTAATGAGTACCCGAACAATTTTTAAGACTTTAATTCTAAATTGTATTAAAAAATAATGAAATGTAAGTATTTTTTCTTACTGTCATATGAAAAAAATCTTTTACACATATTTTACTTTCATATTAATAATTAGGATTAAAGAAGATGACACCATAATCTTAATAAACTCATCTACCAAACATACATGCCTCTTAGGATCATTATACTTACTTAGTGTCATTAGCCAGTTAATGTTAATATTTAGTTAATGTTATTAGCCACTTAGTGTCATTAGGTATTTAGTGCCATTTGCCACTCAATGTTAGTAGAACTCTATCTATAAACTCTAATTAATATACTTGAAATAAAAGTTCTCATTTTTATTCTCCATAGGCAGAAAACATAAAAACATTATTCTCATCAATTTATTAAGTAAATTTGTATTGAACTTTATAGTTTTAATTAACGTTTATGAAATTATGTCATATATCATGATAGTATTTGTCATGGTCTTAAATACAATTTATGATTTAATTCATTTGACTACCTTAAAATTTTAATTTTTTATACGTTACTCAAGTTTAAGATATTATGAAGGTTTCTTAAGAAATTTAATATATCTTATGAAATCTTTGGCTATCTTAATTTTACTTACCTCCTTTAATGTAAAGATCTTCTTAAAGTGATGTAAATATTCTTTATGTGTGATATTAATATCCTAATAAATAATAATGTGTGAAGTAAATATCCTCTCATATCTGTTAGATACTTATTAACACTTCCACTTAGTGCCATTAGTCAGTTAATGTTACTATTCAGTTAATGTTATGAGCAACTTAGTGTCATAAGTTATTTATTTTCATTTTCCATTAAGTGTTAGAACTCTATCTTTAAACTCTTATTAATATACCTGAAATAAAAGTTTTCATTTTTATTCTTCGTACGCAGAAAACATAAAAGCATTGTTATCACCAATCCTGTATGTAAAGTTTTATTGAATGTCATGTCTCTTATTTGTAAATTTTTATTTATTTTCAGTTTCGAAGTCAGTCGATGATACTGGTTCGCCTTCAATGGTATAGTCTTTATCCTCAACGATTGGAAAAAGAATACCATTGAGCTTTTTCTAATTAACTCATCATATGGAAGATGTATGTGTTATGTTAATTCTTGAAAATTTAGTTTTAGGAAGAACTACTGCACCTTAAGGCCTTCCTATACATCCAACAGCCTATAATATTACATTTTATCACGTATATAGAAATAATAATAAACTAACTATATAACCAGTATTTCCCTAAGAACTTCCTTTGACTTATGGATAATTTGTGTCAGCACAAACTACAAATAAACCAATTTGAAAATATTATCTGGGGTACGCTCTAACTAGAAATGGCGCTGTACTTGAGCATCTGAAGTATTCTAACTAAAAAGATTCAACATAAAAATGCTCTTGTTATTTAAACTAGAAAATCGCTATGCCCTATTCTTTTTCCTATGGATTGGACTAGTTAACTGTCATCAATGTAATAAACATACATAACCATGTGAATGTTATTGTGTTACAAATATATAAAGTGGGCCATTCTCGTGAACGTTTAACTAATTGAACAAAATAAATTTGCACTTTTAAAAATGCAATTTCTGTATGCACTTTTGCGGAGTACATACTTAGGCCCCATCACTTTTAGTTTAGCCATAATGATTAATCCTCTAACATATCTTCTGCTATTGAAGGAAAAATGCTTGTACCCACATGCAAAACCGCTTATAACTGCGAAACAGATTTCTGAATCTTAAGCAGAGTGTAAAAAGAATCTCACGACTTGACATTAACGACTATGTCTTCCTATATCTTATACTTACCATGACTTTCAACTATGCAATTTGCTACTAGCATGATGCATTAGTTTGCTTAGCAGATTTCATTGTCTTTTGGTGCACTTCGTATATGTTATGGTACATAAAATATTACAGATTTTTATTTTTAGTTAATGGTACAGTGTTTCAATATTGTTGCCTAGTAAAATTCCAAATGTACCCAGAATCTTACAAGCAGGATTATTAATTAAAAAGAAAATTCGCAAATGATCAACCCTTTGTCTCAGTAACTATGAAACATTACTCAATAGTACATGGCAGATACTTATGGGTATGGTTATTGAACTTCCTCGTTCTTTTTTAGGTGTTCTTTGATTATAAAATACCAATGCATCATGTGTTGATAAATGTTCTGTAATCTTGCATCTTTTAAAGTTATTCATTTACAATGTGAAGTTGTGCTTCAGTTTTGTATGTGGTTTAACAACACATTGGGATATCATGTTGCTGTGTTCATGGTGACAAATAGACTTTTTCACTTTGCGATGCAAGTGTATTTTGTACATCTGTAGTCCTAAGATGTGAAGAAACTTTCTTTATGTAGCAAATATTTTATTTAAGGCATACTATTCTGAAGCTTTCCCTTTTATTTTAAAAGACTATCTCGAAGTGCCATATATAATGAAAAATTCATTAAAAACGTTTAACATATCATAACGTTTAAATGAAAATAATGAAAGTAGTTCACTGAAGTTTCATATAATATAAACGAGATGTTATACAGATGATTGTGCTTATAGTGTAATGAAGAACTTCGAAAATTTCAAAGAAACCCAAATCTTTGAATAATCTGTAAACTTTGTAAAATTCGAAAAGATTAATTTTTCAATGAGAGTTTAATATTGAAAAGGTACTTATAAAAATTTATATATCTCAGAGTGTAAAGGTTCTAACTCCACTTTTTTTAAAGTCTCAAATTTTTGGTCTTAAAGCATTTTTTGGTATATTTAGCAATAGGAAGATAAGACCCACTGATTAGTAAAATTGTAACTCAATCCCTGAAATAAATGTATTGTAAATGAGTGATTTTACAGATGCACTAAGATCTGATGAATTAGTTCTTCAGAAGGGTTTTGTTTATTTACTCTCTTGAAAACTTTGAGAAATTGGTACCACTCTAACTCTACTCTCTCTTCATTTTAAGCCGATGATTTAACAAACTTACACACAGTACTGAAATAGTACTTATTAAATTATCTACTGTTAAATTATTGAACTAAAATAGGATACTTCATTTCACAAATCTCTTGATTTTTGTAACATTAATCCTAGATGTAGCAATTACAATTAAAATTTAAGATTCAAACTTATCAATCACAATAACAGACTTAAATGGACTTTTTTTTATATATATAAGTGCAAAACGTACCTCTCAAAATATATAGTACGAATAAACGAATAAATAATTTATTACATGTATTACTGATACTTCAACTTAATGAACAATACAAATTTTAAAGTATACTTAATAAAAAAATTAAAACTTTTCCTGTATTCAGCTACCATTGTAGCAAACTTTTCACATTGTCTTTCTTATCTTTTCCCATATCGCACTGCATGTGAAAATGTACCCCAATTGCTACTTAGTTTTAACAATTATTTCATAACTTTTTAACCTGTTTATTGATATAATGATGTTACGTAATTTGGTAATTAAATATATTTTAACCATAACTTACTGTGTTTATTCCATAGTCAAAATAACAGATTTAAAATAAGATAAATAAGTGAATAGTATAATCCAGCTTGTTAAACAAGTTAAAAAAATTTAGTATCATGGAAATTCATATATTCATAAGAAATAACTGTAACAATTTCATTCAATAAAACAATGAATGAAGTCAGTGAACAAAATGTGTACGCATGTATCAAAAAATTAATCGATTCATGAAAACGCATCGCACCTAAGTGGTTATTGCACTAGATTTTCACGTTAACGGTGTTCGGTTCGTATCTCAGGTAGTCTAGCTTTTTTTGTACTTAGAGTCCGACATTGAAGTATTGATCCAGTGCATTTAGATATTACTATGTTTAATTATAGCTCTGGACAAAGAAATGAATGTGTATTGCAGTGTAGCTTGGTATTTGTAAAGCACTTCATAAAGTATTTTCGTAGAAAAACACTTTATTTTGGAAAGAATATATTAATTAACTTATTCTTATTTAATTATGCATCTAAAAAATGCTAAGATCAAACAATATAAATGAATAAATAGAAGATAAAGTTTTTATCTATGAAGATGTTTGTACTCGTCAATAAAATTTGTGAATTTATTTTCGTATATATTTGATATTCCTTATCGAGATATGGACAGCATGGTCTACATTTGTCATGCACTAAAACATCCAAAAATTTATGTAGAGTAACTAAAGAGTAATACCATTTTAATAGACGAGTTTAAAAAGTGAAATATCTTTACCAAAATTCGCATTATCAAAATTTTTGAAAATTGCCTTTAGGAACTACGTATTTATTTAAAAGTATTTTTTTAAATTTATTAAGAAAAAGTTTTCAATTATTTTTAAAAGAATATAAATATTAGACTTATATAGGAATTATTATTCAACAAAAATACCAGCAGTTTTTTAAAAAAAATGGTGGAAGTCACAATTTTGATATTGATGGCTATTCAAAACGTACCATGTATCCTATTTATTTAAATCATAACCATGTTTCTTGTTTTGTATAGTATTGTCTTCTGGTTGTTTATTATTTAAATTTTATGTTATAAGTTTCTCTCGTTTGATAACAAGTTGTTTATTGTAAAAAGGAAATACCTATATAAACTTTGCTTACTTGTGTACTATGACCTTTTATTAAGAATGTTACACTGTGTTTAAAAATATTGGCTTAAGTTTCCTTTTTAAATAATTAAGGTTTTTTACATTAACATTCAATGCTTGTAAAAAAACGCAACTTATATTTATTACTCTTTTATGTTGTGCACTCTGGAGTGATATTTACATTGGTTACTAAGTTAATTCATACTCCATGTATAACCGGATGCTTTCATTGCACATGATATACTATCTGAATGTCTGCAATTGTAAAAAAAATCGTTTTTGTGAAATTTGTTTATAACTTCACATACAAATAAAAAAAAACTTCTATGTATTTTTGTGTCTGTTACTTGTATGAATTAGTATTTTTACTCAACGTGAAAGAGAATTTATTTTGTATTTTAAGAAACGAAAACGAATAAGAAAATCTCTTTATTATAGTCTTAATAAAAGTAATTGTAACATTGCTTCAAAAATGGACATAGCATTTTTTTTATTCAGTTGAGTATATACAGAATGTCTGACGTCAGATATATATATAAATTTGTAAAGTGTAGGGTGCAGCCAAACGACCTGTGAAGGCGACAAGGTAGACAAAAAGGCAAATATCCCTTTTTAGAAATTTTAAAGCTAAACCCGTGTAAATTGCCAACTTTTTGTGATTTTAAGGATAAAGCCATGTTAATTTTCAGTTGGTTCCCTTACATTTGGTTGGTTTCCTTACATAATTAGATAGAAATAAAGGTTAAAAAGCCCAGGGTAGAAGTGGTGAAAAAAAAGTGAGGGGCGCCTAAAATTTGATGACAAGTGCATCACTCTCCCCCCTCTCCCATCTTCAACGATAAATTTTATATTTTCGTAACTTGCAATAAAAATATCAATTAGTAAAAACATAATTTATACTTCCGAACATTAACATTAAACGAAGGTTCAAAATTTATTGTTATTTTATTGAATATTTGGCGACTTAGTTTTTTTTACTTGGAAGTAAGAAATAAAGTTAAGTAATAATTGAATGTTATATACATTACTGTTTATTTATATTTAAATTATATAAATTTGCATACTTTCATGAAATTAAATTAATAAAGAATTCTAAAAAGTTTAAAAAAAAAAAAAAATAGTTGGTCTTTATATGAAACAAGAATCGAAATTTAACTTAAGAGATAGTTAATCAAAAGTTAAAAGTTGACCAAGTGTAACTGTATTTGTTAGTAAAAATACTTATATCTTTACGCTAAGTAGTACAATACATTTTATAATAGTATGATATATATATACCATAAATAGTTTTAAAGTTTTTAAATGTAAAAATAAATCCCTTTTTCTCAGTGACACTACATTTAAAGATTAATGTTATTTTTCATTAGTAGTTTTTAGTCGGATTGAATGCTTTTAAAAAGGAGGAGATGGATTTCAGTGATTTTAGAAGTGGGTTGAAGCATAGGTATTTTCTTGAAAAGTGTGTAGGGGGGGGGGGGGCTTCACCTCGCGTATATTCACACTTCTAGCACTGTAAAAAACGCTTTTCTGAAGCAGTAGGTGGCAACAATTCAACCAATTGTGGATCTGACAATGTGATTCTTAATCAATTAGCCTGCTAGATCACCGCAACTATCAGGCGATAATTAATTTTTAGTTTTTAAATTTCAAGATATTGGAGTATAATACACCTGTTTACTATAAATAAGAACCGGGTGCGTTCATCGCAGTGGCTGAAGTCCTTGAGATACAACTAACTTCCAAGTGATACCACCTACATCGTCAAGAAAGCATTTTAGACCCTGTTTTCCTATACTTGTCATTCTCTCGAAAAGTCCGATTTATCCCTAGTAGCAATCACTGCATGGCGTTTCGTCGGCCAATGATCGGAATTCATCAAAGTCATCGGCGATTCCCCAGACTGATATATAAACACACCCTTATTTCCTCGTCTGCCGATGACCCTAAACTCATCGGGAAAAGATATCTTCCCAACATCGGGGGCCGATTAGAATTTCTGATCATCGTTTTTTTGATCGGCAAGATATCGGAACCACATCGACAGGCGATAAAAAACTTATGTTTCTTTTTCTTGCAATTCCACTGAATTAGAGGCGATCCTTGAATGTATTTCAAATTTAAATCAAGTATACAATTTGCTAAACATTTCGCTTTGGCAATAAGTGAAAAATATTTTAAAACTAAGTGTACGAAAATTTTTAAATGTAAATATATATTTTGAAAAAATACAAACCACATAATTATATATTGCTTACCTAATACGTCAATAAAATCCATAAATAAAAGTTTTTATATAGTAAAACAATATAGGAACAATTTTCTAAAATTAAATATAAATTCTCATTTCAATTTAATATAAAATAAAAATATAGTCCTTGTTTTTAAATAGTTTTCATTATAATTTGCTGAACATATTTTGGTCCGTTTTTTAAACATCTTTTAAGTAAAATAAAAATATGTTTATATGTTTCAAAAAGTTAATCAAATTGGATATAGTTTTTTAAAAATTTAAAAATTAAATATATTTTTTTAAATGTCAAAATTATTAAATAAACTCTTAAATTGCAATTCAAAAAATATCATAAAATCAGTTAGTTAAAATTTTACAAAATAGATGGCGACACTATTTATTTGACACTATTATTTTTTTGCTATAATAAATAAATTAATATCATTTTCCCAAATTTATGGAAGATTTGCTATTTTCCGAAAATACCCCATATATAAAAAAAAATGTCGGTCAATTTCCTTGCAAAGTCTGTATGATAGTAGAGTTTTGTACTACAATACAATTGTTATACCAAGAATCACAAGTAACTACAGTCCAGTGGCCATGTCAACGCACTCCGGAGATAACCGTCCTAGGTTCGATCCCAGGGTAAGTAATTTAGACAACTCTGAATTTGGTAGTGTTATAACTTCGATTTATTTGTACTCTTAAAATGTCCTTGAAAATACTACCATGTAAGAATTACGCACTCCGGCTTTTAGTTTTGCATTATTTTAACTTGTCGTTTTTAATATTCAATACTTACATCTTTATAATTATTTAATGTTTATTAATTGATATTTTCGACAAAATAACGACCATTGTTTCGATATTTCTTGAGAGCAAAATTTTCCTCGGCCTTCGAACTAATTCTTGTCGGCTTCTGCTCGAATTCGATCAGTTTCCGGACATCGGCCAATGGCCGGCCACGGGGACAAAATGGATTAGTTGCCAAGGGAAAGATGAGTTTAGGGTGAGTTTCCGGTGAATCGCCAATCATCGGCGATTCACCTGGGGATGGAATTCCGATCACCGGCCGAGATAAAATTGCTACTAGGGAGGCTTTTAAATGTTCAAACTTTAAAGATTTCAGATAAGGTATATTTAGGCAGTTTTTAGGAATCTAAGAACTACATCTTTATAAAATCATGAAGGTTTATGAATTATCAATATATTTAATAGGCAAGACAGTTTTTTTTTTTTTTTTTTTTTTTGTGACAGTCACTTCTACTTAATTACACAACTAATATTTATGATCGAAGTATCCTTTGAAAGAGACTTAACTGTATATCTGCTAAAGAGTGCCAATATTACAAAACTAAAAAATACTGGTTTAAGGGATTTTTTGTAAATTACTTAAGATAAATACACCAAACAATTCATTTTCAGCTCAATTTTTTTAAATAAAATAAAAGTTTTTGTATAGCTAATATTTCTGAAGAATAGAAAATAAAAGAGAAACTATTCTTAATGTAAAACTTGTACTCAAAATAAAGTTAATTTCTCAGAATATTGATAGAACGAGTATTTAAAAGTCTATAAAAAATATTAAAAAATAAATTAAGGACATCAAAATTTAGGTACGAAGATAGTAATGACATTTTACCATACCTTAGCTACCATAAAGTAAAGAATGATAACTTTTTTTAAATATAGAAAATTCAAATTTTAAACATAAGTTCATCCAACAAAAGAGTGCATAATATAATAAGGCTTAATGGAATTTAATGTAATTAAATAAAATTGAGAATGGTAATGACAGAAACCAAAATAGTTTTACTAACAACCAGCTTCAGGAATCTTAAAATATACAAAGATATTTCTAAGCAGTATTATTATTCTAACCGTGCATAACCCTAATATGGTTTCTGTGTCCAAAAGGAGTTATTTGAATAAGTATAGTGTCATTTAGGCAAAAGGCAAATGCCCTCTTTTCGTGATTTTAAAGCTAAAACCGTATTAATTGCCAATTTTATGATATTTTAAAGATAAAACCATGTTAATTTTCAGTTAGTTCACATACATTTGGTACCCCCCCCCCTTCCCCATTCGTAGCATCCAATATCCGCTACTGCCGATGTCTCATATTCAGATAGAAATAAAGGTTAAAAAACCAGTGGTAGAACTGGTGAAAAAAAAGTGAGGGGATGCCCAAAAGTTGGTAACAAGTACATCCCCCATCTTCAACGATAAATTTTATATTTTCATAACTTATAATAAAAATACTGTTGCACAAATTGTCTGTATATAGTGTAAATAGTGACGTATTATTTTAAAATTCTATTGCAATTTATTTTTATCTTATTTTATTTATTAAAAGCGATTATACAGGTTAGAAAAAGGTGGCAACACCTAAAGCAATCGAGAGATTTCCAGACGTTTCTTTTTCGATGAATTGGCTGGAAATTTCGGGAATGTTCTCACGTGCCTGCTATAAAAAGACCGGCGATCGGGAAAGTTTTCAGATTGACTTCGGACTTCGTTGAAAGCTGATCGCTTTGTTTACCTATTGGAGTGAGCTTGTATAATCGCTGAATTCGAAGTTATTTTTGTTGAAGCTTGTGTTGAAGCTTGAGAGTAATTAAAATGTTGCCTGTGAATAAATTTTGTGAGTTTTCTGAAGAGAGAATAAATATTTTTATACCGTGAAAACTGTGCCATCATTGCCTCAGTGGAAAAATTCGTAACAATATCAACTAGTAAAAAAATTATTTATTCTTCCTAACATTAATATTAAACGAAGGTTCAAAATTTATTGTTATTTTAATGAATATTTGACGACTTAGTTTGTTTACTTGGAAGTAAGAAATAAAGTTAAGTAATAATTCAATGTTATATACATAACTGTTTATCTATATTTAAATAATATAAATGTGCATGTTTTCATGAAATTAAATTAATAAATAATTTTTTTTTTAAATAGCTTGTTTTTATATGAAACAAGAATAGTTAAGAGAAAGTTTATCCAAAGTTAGAAGTTGACCAAGTGTAACTGTATTTGTTAGTAGAAATACTTATACTTTTATTCTAAGTGGTACAATACATTTTATAATAGTATGATATATATACCATAAATAGTTTTCAAGTTTTCAAGTGTAAAAATAAATCACTTTTTTTTCAGTGTCACTACATTTAAAAGTTAATGTGATTTTTACTTAGTAGCTTTTTGGCGAATTGTATGCTTTTAAAAGTGGGGGGATGGATTTCAGTGATTTTAGAAGTGGGGGGGGGGGGAAAGCATATGTAGAATGTCAGAAAGGATGTAAAAATTATTGGATGGTAATGACACAAAATGGTAGTGCCAAGTAAATCGCAGTAATATTTTTAAAATAGTTTTTGAAGGAAAGGCTTTATATTTTTGTATTGTAAATTTTTGACATTTAATAAAAATTACATCTTAAAACGTATATTAAATTTATGTAGTATCTATCGACCCTTGAAAATAAAGTTTGTGAAAAGAAACCGTGGATGGTAATAACATTTCAGTGATAATCGTGTGGTTTTTAAAACTATTAAAAAAAAAAAATAATAATAATAATTTCAATATGTGTAAAATTTTGACTTTGTTTTTTTCATATATATAAGCACACAACTTATAGTTCAATGTTTAATTTTTTTATACTAAATAACTCATATAGAATCATATAATTATTATTATTTTTTTTTCTTAAATATCATTAGAAATTTTTTTTTATGTTTGACTTCGAAATTTCAAATAATATTTCACCAATTTGTTTTTCAAATTCTTAATTTTTTTAAATCAACATTTCAAAAAATTGAAGAAAAATATTTAAAAAAAAAAAAAAATACATGAAAAATATTTTCTGCATTTATCTTGCATTATATTTTTCCTGCACAGTTCTAAATTCATATCGATTCAAACATAAAAAAAAAAGGGAAAATATCATCACCAATAAAACTGAACTTAAAGTACAATATTAAAAGTTTTTATTAAGGTAAAGCTAAATTTATGATTTCATTCAACTCAGATGTAACTCTTTATATCTTAAAGAACTAAAAAGAATTGCAAAGAATTTGCGAGCTTAACCCCTAAACTAGTCCTAAACCCCTTATATAACTCAGTTAAGCTTTAAAAAAAAAACTTATTTAACTAAATAAATTCAAGCATGGAGATCTTGTCATATAAAGAAAGGTGCTAAGATTAGAGATACAATTTTAGTAATACAATAATTTTAGATACTGTATAATTTTTGAAAAAGAAATAAGTTTCAACAATAAATCAGATTATATAATTATTTCACTTATAGAATTAAATCCATAACGCTTTCTGGTAAAAAAGGATTTACATTTCTGACATATTTTTTTGAATTTTATACATACTTATCGTATGTATAAAATTCAAAAAAATATGTCAGAAATGTAAATCCTTTTTTACCAGAAAGCGTTATGGATTTAATTCTATAAGTGAAATATTTATATAATCTGATTTATTGTTGAAACTTATTTCTTTTTCAAAAATTTTATATGTTTTTTAAGTATTTTTCGTAGTAGTTGATTCAGAAAATTGAAAAGAGGATAATTTTTCTATTGTTTTTAAAATAAATACGCAAGTAGTTTTTTTATTGTTTATATCGTAAAATCTACTATCAGTTTTATGAATAATTATTGTAAAAATATCATAAACAAATATAAAAAATAGGGGTGTAACATTTTGGAAAACAATTGAACAATTTTAATTTTTTGAAATCGTTCATAACTTCCTGTTAGACATTCTTTATTTATCATAATAGGTCTACTTACCGTAAGCATTGTGTATAAATGCTAAAGTTTGTATGGTTACAAATACTAAAAAAAATAAAAAAATAAAAATAATTGTTTGGTACTGTACTAAAATTGAATGTTAGTTATTTGCTATGAAATAAAAGAAAAAAAATCTGAAAATAGTGGCACTGACCAAAAAATAAAAAATTTACTACTATGAAAATTTTGCGATAGCGGAACTTGAAATTCAAATATTTCTGCTGGAACAGAGCACTGGCGGTCCGTGGGCAAAAATGCTAGTGCAGTCGAAACAGCTTCTTACCCCTCTCTCCCGCCAGCACCCTTCTCCCTACAATTATCTAAGAATTGAAATTCTGTCATCTTCATCTTAATTATACTTAAACTCAAAGTTTCCTTTCAATATTTACAAAATGATATGAAAAAGAAAATAGGGAAAAATACATTTTAACTTACTTATAACGGGTTTTCATGTTTCAAAATGGTTCAAATATAAGTTTTAGTATTAACCCAATGAATAACAAGAAAACACACGTGCTAACTTAGTACGAAAACTATTTCTCTTTGGTGAAGAAAATTCTAAGAAATACTCGGTTCTCTCTCCCACTCCCACCCACACATCCCGATTCACGCCCACACGAGCCAATCAGTACAGCTAATTCTCAAATACTGCCTAAACTACAAAATTCGTAATGGGCTGCATATCGCCACAACGCCACATACAGTGTAGAGGGAAAGGTGCAGCTTATTTTTAACTTCACTCTGTGGCTGTATCTTGCTTGATGTTCGTCCGATTTAGTTGATTAAAGTTTTGTTTTTCTCCTTTAATTATGCATTGCGCAATATAAATATGTTATTAACGGAGATTTTTTTTTTTTTTCTTATCGTAGAAATCCCTACCTTGATTTAAGAAAATTAGTAAAATTAATAATTAAAGTTGACTAGAAAAAGTAAATTTTAATTTTAAACAAATAATTTAGATACAGCCCGGATGTGCTTGTTGTACCCTCACAACTCGACCCTGGAAGAGAAAGCAATCAAGATTCGAAATCTCCAGAGGAACTGTCTTCGTTAATTGACAAGCTAATGTTAACGTATTAATGATGTAACAAGACCAGATTATAAACTATACAACACTTTAAATATTTTATGGAAAAAATCTAAAACGCCACTACGTCAATTTAGACAACGAGCTGTAACGAAGTAATTTCATTTAAAATCTTGATGTCAGTATCTTACTTCAAAAGCTTGGCCCTTTTTTAATTACCAGAAAATCTTAGAACGATCAGTATTTTAATAAGTATCATAAAAAATCAATAAAATCCTCTCTAGACGCATGTGACTCAAATTTCTCACAAAAGTTAATATAACGTTATGTATTTGCAGTAAACTAAAAAAAAAAAAAAAAACGCCCAAGCCAAGTTTCATACAGTTTTGAAGTTGATTTTGACGTCACAGTCTATTTGCCCCAGTTTCATTTAGATTCCACATCAGCAATCAGCAAAAACATCAAATGAACTGAACTCATTTTATTTGTTGTGACTGGGATGAAATAAACAGACGGTCTCTGTATGATTTTCAAATTTAGATTTTTATCACGTGTATTTCAATCAAATTGCCTTTCGCGGAAAAGATATTCCAAAATGGCAGAATCAAATATCGGTGGTGAAAATAACCTTCAAATATCTGACGATTTAAAAAATTTAATCTACATTGATAAAGTCCCTTATACTGCAGTTACTGAAGGAAAAGCTGAAGTGTTGTTTCCTAGTTCCCATGATGTATTTTATAATCCTGTCCAGGAATTTAATCGGGATTTGAGGTATAATATTTATTATATACCTGCTAAACGATCTTTTTTTTTTTTTTTTTTTAATATTTTTGTCTATAATCTATATAATAAAATTTTTAACCGACTTTCATTAGAAAGTTACAAAGTTAATCTTTGCTGAAGATTTCAGCTGGAATTTCCCCTTAGGTGTATTATTGTCTAATTACTAAAATGAGAAAATACCACATCATAATTGGGACAAACGTGTTTTTATTTTTAGAGTTTTCTGGGTTTTTCCCTCTTAGAGATTCAAAATTAAGCTTAATTACCAGTTGCAAAATTTCTGAAACCTTTCCCATTTCAATTTGGAGAACTTTCACAGTTCATATGTTGTTATTATGGAACAGATGTAGTATAGAACATTTTGCCAAAATCAAACACAGTGACTAAAATGAAATGTAATTATAAATAATATTAAAATAATTTAAATATAAATAATAATTAAATTATAAAATAAGTAATGCTAAAATTAAGTTAAAGTATAAATAAATAAACTGAATAAAATAAATTCAATAAATGAATAGGAAAATACAACTTAAAATAAAATCTGTTGCCAGGAACTGCATTTATCCAAAAAAACTCGCCAAAGAAATGCTCTATATTACATTTGTATCCATGAGGTAATACAGTTTGGGATGTTATTATTTTGTTCTTAACTTCTTTTTTTATTCTATGTTATACTAAACTCTAATTTAACTTTACATCACTAGATTGTAGATCTTCACCGTGCTCATAAGCAATTCATCCCTTTTGGTGGCGTGAAGGCATAATGCTTGCCAAACCGGTATAGCCTTTTCTTCTCCACAGGGTTGCTGTACTGAGTTTCCCAGCATGCCTTCACACCACCAAAATGGATGAATTTCCTATGAGCATAGAAAAGATCTACCGTCTAAGTGATGTTAAGTTATGGTAGAGTTTAGTATAGAAATCTCCTTATAATTTGGTGATGTTCCCTACACATAAGAATTAATAATGCCCTATATGCTATACATGATCTGAAAATCTATCTAAACATGAAAATAATCAGAGAGAAAAGAATGCAAATTACTCTTCCTTAAATGAATCTGGAAAAATCATAAATAATTCCAGTCATAAAGAGAGTTAAAATTGATGTTTTTTTTAATGCCTACAAATTTCTGAATCCCTGAATTTGGTAATTGATTAATAAATGAATAATTATTAAATGAAAATCGCACGCAATTTGAATGATTTTGTAGAATGAATTGTAGAATTTTATCTATCAATATTGAAATGCATTTCATGTGGACTGAATTATGGATGAAATGTATTATGGGTTATAATCTACAAAGCACGTGTAGAAGCTTGTTATTTCTATAGAAGTTTTAAATCATTTAAATACCTCTAAAGAATTCTTTAAAAAAAATTAGATTTATAAAAATCATTAACACTAAAAGTATCAACTTCGAGAAGATGAATGAATTTTACAAACTACAATACGCAAAAGATGAATTATTGAATTCTGTAATTAAAGATGCAATCAAATTAGTAAACAAGTAGTTTTTAACAAATATAATAATTATTATTTAAGTAGAACTGCTGTACATATATAAGATGGCAGTGACCTTGACTCAGACTTATTGAACCTGGAGTTGTAATGAAATGGAACTTGGCAACAGTTGAAAGCTGCTTTTGCTTGTAGCTGAGACTTGACTGACAGCTGATTGGGGTGTTTTACTTCTTATTCTAATTTTGTTTTTGACCTATTTCTTTATTTTTAGCATTGCAATGTTGAAGCAATTTTCATCAGATCCAGCAAATGTACTGAAAAAGAAAAGTAGACAAGATTCCTCTTCAGATAATCCTGATGTTGTAAGTTGCAATTTTCAATTAAGTTCAAGTGTAACAGGGTTCATACACCTTAGGGAGAACAGGGAAAACTCAGGGAAAATAAATCAGTCTTAAAATCTCAGGGAAATGAGAAAAGTCCCCCTTAAAACTTGAAAAAAGTCAGTGATACTCAGGGAAAAGTTCTACTCTTTGGTGCTATTTGTTTAACCATAGTTTGAGGAGTTGAAGTTACAGAATTATTTGATGACATAAACTTGCAGAAAGTTATTCTTAAATAAAAAATATTTTTTTTGAATTATTGGGAGAATTTCTGTTATTGAAGTTTGATATATTTATGTGGCTAAAAATAATTGAGCTCAAAATAAAAAACACGTTTCTGGAAATCTCGGAATTTTTTTCTGAAAATGAGTATGAACCCTGGTGTAAGTTCTATTATTTGTTAAAAGTAGTACAACTTGATATAACATAAAAACTTTATTATATACTTTCGATTTCTTCCAATTATACTAATTCTTAGTGCATTTTCATATTTCTCTTAAATATTTTCTATGTATTAAATAATTTATTTGAATTAAAAACTAAAAGTCTTTTTTTTTCCTACAGCACAAACTTCGTATTCTGGAAGCTCTAGCGGCATCAGGTCTTAGATCCATTCGTTTTGCCAAAGAGATTGAAAACCTCGGAAGTATTGTTGCTAATGATAGAGACTCACAAGCTTACTTAAGTATGCAGCGGAACATCAAGCATAATAATGTAGAGCACATAATTGAAGCCAGTAATGAAGATGCCTCGTAAGTTAGCAATGTAATATTTTGTCTTAATCCTAGTAGCATGAATTGAAACAGAGAGAGTTTCAGCCTTTTATTTACTGTTAATATAAATCAAGTCCAATGATGGCAAACAAAAAATGCATGAAGGTTGTCGTGAGGCTAATTAGTGTATGAAATTATAAATATTAAATAAGCAATACATGTTGCACGTTACTTAATGAAGTCTATTATTTAAGGAAAAACTTTACAGGCATTTTACGTTAAGCAGTAACACAGCGAGGATTCATTAGCACGCTAATAAAAAGAAGCAAGTAAAAAAGGTGGATTGTTCGAATCCGAAGTAGTATTAATCCAACCGCACCGTAGTAGAAGTTATAGTTATTACAACGTCGCATAATGTCTGTTCATCATGACGTCACTGCACACTCCCTCCCCAGTGTCAAACGTATGACACGAGATGTCTTGGGAAGTGCACTCGTTGACCTGATCGAGTTGTCACAGGCTTGCTCAATAGGACCCTGGAGCTATCTAGATCACTTATAGAGGCTGAAGTATTGTGCGTTGCTGGTGCATTGGCCGTGGCTGGAGCACTGGGCGTTGCTGGCGCATTGACCGTGGCCGGAGCACTGGGTGTTGCTGGAGCATTGAGCATGGCTGGAGCACTGGGTGTTGCAGGGTTCACCGCGTCAGACTCTTGTGAAAAAAACGCTGGTTTCAGCCTGTCTAAGGATATGGTTCGCCTGCTACCCTTGATGTTGATGTCAAACATCTTATTCGACCTTTGCAGGACTTTGTACGGTCCATTGTAGGGGGCCTGCAGAGGTCCTCGGACAAAGTCCTGGCGAACGAAGACGTGTGTGCAGTCTTTCAAATGTGGATGGACGAAGACTGATCTCCTTCCATGGCTTGATGTTGGCACGGGTCTGATCTGTGCAAAATGGTTCCTTAGATCCTCCATTGCCTGTTTGGGGTCAGTTTCTGTTGGTGTTGGGTCGAAGAACTCTCCCGGCAGGCGCAGCATCGTTCCGTAGACCAGCTCTGCTGTTAATGCTTGTAAGTCATCCTTCAGCGCTGTCCGGAATCCCAGGAATATGGTTGGCAATGCCGATGACCAGTTAGGAGTATCGTAGGCTTTTATGGCTGCCTTCAGGGGTCGGTGCAACTGCTCGATGAGTCCGTTAGCTTGAGGGTGGTATGGTGAAGACCGGATTCGCTGGATACCAAGTAGGTTGGTGAGGCTCTGGAAAAGTCGACTTTCGAACTGCCGGCCCTGATCAGTGGTTATGCGAGAAGGTACTCCGAATCTGGATATCCATGTGCTGAAAAAAACAATAGCGACAGTCTCTGCTGTGATGTCAGCTACAGGGACAGCTTCCGGCCAGCGTGTAAATTTGTCGATCATGGTCAAGCAATAAGATTTTCCATTTGATGGGGGCAAGGGCCCAACCAAATCCAAGTGGACATGGCCAAATCTATCCGCCTGGCCAGGGAATTTGCCTAACGGGGTTCTGGTGTGTTTCGTGACCTTACATTTTTGGCAAGCTATGCATGTTCTTGCCCATTGATTGCAATCGGAATTAATTGAAAGCCAAGTGAAACGAGAACGTACCAATTTTGATGTTGCTTTTATTCCTGGGTGTGATAATTTGTGAATTGAATCGAAAATCACCTTACAGAATTTTTCTGGTATATAAGGGCGCACATTTCCGGTGGAAATATCGCAAAAGAGTGGGATATCAGTTCCAGGTAAAGTTACTTTTTTAGTTCCAAACCGTTTTTAAAATCCTTCAAAAGCAACTCAATATCGTTTCCCTGACTTTTTGCGATTTCTCCATAATCGATTGGTGAAGGCATTTTGATTGTAGCTATTCGCGACAGAGCGTCTGCCATTATATTGTCCGTCCCTTTTATATGCAAAATGGTAGTTGTAAACTGGGAAATAAAATCCAGCTGTCGAAACTGTCGAGGTGATGCCTTCTCTGGCCGTTGTTGAAACGCAAAAGTCAATGGCTTATGGTTCGTGTAAACAACGAATTCCCTTGCCTCTAACATATATCGAAAATGTTTAATTGTGACGTAAGCTGCTAGTAGCTCGCGATCGTACGCACTGTATTTACATTCGGCAGGCGAGAGTTTGCGTGAAAAAAATGCTAGTGGTTGTGATTCTTCCTCAACAATTTGGAAAAGTGCCCCGCCTATCGCGAAATCCGAGGCGTCTACCTGCACAATGAGTTTTGCATCTGTTTGTGGATGAGCTAAAGCGTTGCTTCGGACATAAGTTTTTTGCAATTTTTAAATTGTTCTTCAGCCGACGTAGTCCAATTGAGGGGCGAGTTATCATTCTTTTTTGAACCTTTAAGAAAGTTATTTAACTCATTTTGGAAATATGCTGCTCGAGGCAAAAACCTGCGAAAAAAGTTTAGTAAGCCAAGAAATCGTCTAAGTTCCTTAACTGTTTTTGGCAACGGGTATTTTAAGATTGGTTCCACCTTGTCTGGCAGCGGCTTAGTGCCATCTTTTGTAATTAAATGACCCAACAAAGAAATCTCTTTAACTCGAAAAACACATTTTGAAGCATTGATGGTTAAACAACCGTACTCATTTAGTTTTCTACAGACCATGCCGATATGTTTCCTGTGTTCAATTACATTGTCGCTAAAAATCAAAATATCATCCAAGTACACAAAACAAAAATTAAAATTGCCTAGCACCTCATTCATAAACCTTTGAAAAGTTTGGGCTGCCCCACACAATCCAAAATTTAAAAATGGAAATTCGAATCAACCGAAAGGTGTACATACTGCAGTTTTAGGGATATGTTCCGGATGAACAGGAATGTTAAAGTATGCACGAACTAAATCAATCTTAGAGAATTTTTTTTTTCCACTAAGAGCATTTGAAAAATCCTGAATATGAGGGATGGGGTACCTGCCTGGCACTGTACAAGCATTGAGCCGACGATAGTCACCAACAGGTCTGATATCATCTGTACCCTTTGGCACAACATGAAGAGGAGATGCCCATGGAGATTTCGACGGTCGGCAAATGCCCTGATTTACCATGTATTGAAATTCTTGCTTTACCGCCTCATACATCTTTAGATTTAGTCTGCGCGGACTACTGTGAATTGGGGGACCTTTGGTCTCGATGTAGTGAACTGTAGTATGCTTAACTTGTTTTAGTTTTGGTGAAACCTCAAGATTACCAGGAAACTCGGACAAAATAGCGTGATAATCTGACATTCCTGATACTAACTTTACCGAAGACACGTTGTTTTCTGTTTTTATACCAGATTGAGTTAACTTTGTTGTCGTGTCTGCCAGTTTCTTGTTTTTTAAATCTACCAGAAGCCCAAAATTGTTCAAAAAATCAGCCCCGAGGATTGGTGTGGGAACTGATGCAATTAAAAATGTCCATTCAAAACAACGTTTTAGCCCTAAGTCTATTTTAAGTCGTTTTGAACCATAAGTAAAAATTTTGGTGTCATTAGCAGCAAATAGTTGTAACGGCTCTGGCTTTAGTTTACTTGCATTGTTTGGTGCCGGTATACATGAAATGTCTGAACCAGAATCAATTAAAAATTTAAAATGCGTGCGTTTGTCGAAAATGTGTAAGCGACAAGATGTTGTGGCTACCGATTCCGTCGCTTGAATTCTTTGCTCAGCGGCAGCCGAATCTAGTTTCCCTGTACCGCAGAATTTTGCTGATCAGAGCTATCGAAGTTGCATGGCGGTTTGCATTTAAAGGCCCTGTCACCAAATTTAAAATGATAGTAGCATTTACCCTCGAAATTTTGTCTTTCCCTCGATTGCGAATTTTGTCTCCTATTACGACTTTGGGATCTATTACAATAGTATCCAGCAAAAATGACAATCACAACGTGAATCTCAGCAATAATATCCACCATATGAGCAGTAGTGATCGAGTATTGGCAAGGATTAAGATATTTTGCGTAGGTCTTTTTTGAAGCTTTTAAAGAACGTTTTTACTGAATCCACAGGGTACATAATACAATGCTCCATTATCCCAGCAAAAGATCCAGCTACCATGTGAGTTGCTGTGGAACTACTTGGCAATGTTTCATAGTCATCGAAATCCATAACTCAACTTTAAATTACTTCAAATATTTCGCAGATAATGGGAAAATGGTTTGTTAGTAATTGTAAACATGCCGCTGTTTAAAAATCAAATCGAGGACAGATTCATCCAACAATTGGGCTCCAATTAGAGCACTAAAAAGGTGGATTGTTCGAATCCGAAGTAGTATTAATCCAACCGCACCGTAGTAGAAGTTATAGTTATTACGACGTCGCATAATGTCTGTTCATCATGACGTCATGTCCACTGCAAGGTCATTCTCCACAGAACACACTATTTCATCAGCAGGAGAGAGGAAACTTTTGAAATCATTAATTGCTTAGAAATTTTTCCCCCATAGAACTTATCCATTACAATCCAATTATGACATTGGCAGAGAGTTTGTCTGATAATATATAGAGATTGTCCATATTTATACCATGGATTGATGTCAATGAACTTGATGATTTCCTTGTTATTGTTTAGTTCCAAATGGAATTTTAGGTTTCTAAACATGAGATTACTAAATTGATATCTGTACAACTAATACTATCAAATAAGTAATTAATTATAAATATTTAATTATTCTTAACTAATTTTATCTTGACCTTGGGCATGACTGTATGATCTTTACAGTTGTATCTCTTTCACATGTAAATAATTAAATACAATTCTTATATTGAAAAATAGATTACACAATGTGTATTGGAACCAAAATGGTTATATTAGACTTCTTTCCAATATCACAGTTAACTTGTTATGTCATTTGGTGGGCTGTTAACGAACATGATACATCAATCTTGCGACAAGAGGTATATCATTAATTATAATGGAATTGCAACACATAAAAGCTTTATAAACTAGGCATAACATTGCTAAACATACCTTATAGCTAAAAATAAATATAGACATCAAGGAAATATGAAGTAAATAAAAATACTGATAAAGCAAGCAATCCTGGGTTTGCAACAGTCCACGGACATGATAAGATCTTTTTTTTTAATGTAAAAAAAAAAAATATTTTTAAATTTATTTGACTTGTTTTGAGGAGTTTTGATTGCATTAAAATATATTCCATGGTTAACAGAAATATCCATTGTATATAGTGCTGAAAAAAATTGTTATGACAAGATTTTGTATTTTGTACAGTGAATGACCCATGAATGCCCTTTTAATTAACACAAGTTTTTATCCAGCAGATGAAATAGTAAGTAGTTGTAGAAGTGAGGCACGGTTAAGTTTACTGTTATATCAGTAATGTGTGATTATTTCCAACATTTACTGTATGAGTTATATTGTGATTTGAATTGCATGATTGCTTTTAAATTTATTTTTGCTTCAATATATACATCTATACAAAATTTACCTTGGTAAATTGTTTTCTGCTTATTAAGAAAATATTTTGAATCTAATGCTTGCTTATCTGAAATATCCAGAATAGTTTTTGCAAGGAGATAAAATGGCAATTTATTTCCAATTTTTACATTTTATCTTCTATACTACTACATTGTACTGAAACATTTCCTTCCAAAACTACACACATGAATGTCATGCTATCTTTATGTATCAATTATTGACATTCTATATTTTTCATATGAAACTTTTCTGCAAGACTACTTTCCATTTCAACTTAAAAAATGCTACTTGTGCAGCTTAAACTACAGGCATGTATTATTTATCAGAAATTCTTTTTGATAGGTGCTACTACTTAAGCATACAAAAATTCAACCACAAGATATCCAAATTTTGTTACGAGAAAATATTTTTATAACTCTTTGTGGAATTTATATTTTGAATATTATTATTTACATAATCAGTTTGGGATATGGATATTTGATGAAAAATTACAGTGCCAAAATTGTCACTGAGCTAAGTAATTTGGCCACAGATTTATATCTTAATTGTGCCTAATTGCATAATGTCTGTTTTGCAATGGCATTAAACCTTATATCCCTTTTCTTCTTCGAATTCAATTGGTAAATTCAAATGCTACGAAAATAACTCTTCAAGTAAGTATAACTTCTAAATGCACTGCAAAATTTCATACACTGTAACTCATTTAAATGTTCTGACTAGATATGCTGCATTGGAATTGTATTTGGAAGTAGTATCTTTTTAATCTCAGAAACTGGTGCAAGCCATCTTGTTTAAGATATTCATTTTGCAACTTGCTATGATAGCAAATACCTTGTAATTTGTTTAGTTTAATTGAACCCTTGACTTGCCACTTTGTCTTGTCGCATTATGAATAAATTATGGTATTGTAGAAAGCTAATTTTTGTTAGATCTTAGCGGTGTGTATACACTAATAATTATATTTCATTTCTAAGGTTACTCATGTACAAGAATCGCTCTTTTAAAGATCGATTTGATGTTGTAGACCTTGATCCGTACGGAACAGCAGCACCATTCCTAGATGCTGCTGTGCAGAGTGTTGCAGATGGAGGTAAGATCTCAACTTCTTTTTAGTTATTAATAATATTATGACAAGTTTAATTTGAATTTTGAATTACTATTGATTATTTGAAATGGGTTTGTGCCGTAAGGAATATATTTGTTACTGTATCAAATATTTAAAAGTAAACTTCTTACCAGATGTTCAAGCATCTTTTTTGTTTTGTGGTTATGTAACGGAAAAGTTGTTTTAGTAAAATGTTTGACCCAAGCAGTGTTCCCATTTGAGACACAAGTGTAGGATAAACTCCCAAAAGCCATTTCTCTCATCACACAGATTATGACATAATGATATTCGACTCACTATTGTCCTAGTGTAACTCCTGCTTTCTTCTTGGTATAACAGACCACAAAAGGAAATGTTAGTTATTTCAAAGTTAGTACATATATTTAATCCACAGTTGTTCAAAAATTACTATAAAATTGTTTACAGGTCTTTTAATGGTTACATGCACTGATATGGCAGTGTTGTGCGGAAATGGAATCGAAGCTTGTCATGCTAAATATGGAGCAGTATCAGCAAAAATTGGTAGTTGCCATGAAATGGTAATGTGCTTCTTTTATTCTTCAACTGATACATCTAATTAACTAAATTGGTTTTCAGGTTTTTAATTAGTTTTTTTTTTTATTTACAAAGGCATTGAGGATTCTTTTACAGTCTATTGAATCACATGCCAATCGCTATGGACGGTACATTGAACCTATTTTGTCCCTCAGTGTAGATTTCTATGTCCGAGTCTTCGTCAGAATTTTCACGAGTCCCATTGCGGTGAAACAGAGCATTTGGTAAGTTAGTTTTATTTAGTTTCTAATTTTTCAGGGGATATTTTGATTTATTATATTTTTATTAAGGTAAAATACATTGATAACTTTAACTTTTAAAAAGGATAAGAGACGTGCTTATGCTTTTATCTCAAACTTAATTTTAACTAAGTTAAAGCATTAATTAAATGTTTTTAGATACTTACCTGTAATCTTTAATTTCAGCAAATTATCATTAGTTTATTTCTGCTCTGGATGTGGTTCGTTTCATCTTCAACCTATTGGTAACAGACAGAAAACTGAGAAAGGGTTTGTATGTCTTTAATATTCACAGAGTCAATTCTATTTTAAAGTGTAATTCACCAAACTGAGAATTGAGTGATTCTTTGAAATTTTGTGGTATTACAAGAGTTTAGAAACTTTAGTATTTTTCCTTTAAAGGGGGCTGTTGGCAATGGTTAAATTTTTTTCATCAAATCAAATACAAAATGGACAAAAATCTGAAATCTTGATCGTAATTTGAATTATTAATTTATTGGGGAGGCATAAAATTTTTAATAGCTTCCAATATTGAAGAAAACATGTGAGTTTTTTTTATGCATTTGTCACCACATAAATTTGATGAAGTACAATTCGAGCTGTGCCTCGATACCATTTGTTGCACCATTTCATGCTTTCTCACAGACGCTCGACAGTTTGGATGTAACATCCACTTTTTGAATCAACGAAGTAAAAAGTGGTTCACAGTAAAATGTTCGAATCCAACATCCTGCAGTTCATCCAATTTATATCTCTTCTAACAATCCGTGTAAATTGTTGTTTCCTTCATAACATTCTCTTTTATGACAGCCATCAAAGTTTTCGCTGATTGATTAGAAACTGCAACTAAAAAGCATTCCTTTGAATCTTTATTCAAACAGCTGAAAACCCAATGTTGTAGAAGAACCCTCCCAACGTTGCTCTTTCTTCGAGTAAAAAGGCTTTCGTCCAATTCGACAATCTTTTTGCATCTGCCGATTTTCACTGGTGGCCCGGAAATTAAAGCTGCTGCGCAATGCTCCCGCATGTAACTGTTCCAATCAACAAATGTATTATGATTCGTCTTTAGTTATAATTCATAAAATTCAATTGATGTCATCTCTTGGCACCACAAATATATGAACCTCATGATTGTAAAGAAAGGGATTCTGGAACCTTCAAACCAATTTTGCTTTCGCAATCCTTTTCTCTTGTTGAAAGTTTCTTTCCTGCAACGTCATTTCACATGTTCTTTTCTAAACTCAATATCATCTCATGGTCTTTCGAGCACAACTGTTTGTTATTGAAAAGGCCTCTTGTTTGAAATAACTCAATTGCTGACTTTTCATCCTTCGGGAATTCCCAAATTGTGAAATTCATAGCAGCAACAAAAAGAAAATAAAACAGACCAACAACCTTCATCACATGTCAACAAGAAATTCAAACGTTAGCAATATCGTGACCGCAGGACCACAAACATAACCCTTCACCTCCCTCCTGATACAATACTACTACTTTGGAAGGGAGGTGAAGGGTTATGTTTGTAGTCCTGAACTCGCTCATGATTTGGCGATTTTTTTTACGGCCTTCCTGAATGGAAATGTACCAAAACTTTTATTTTGAAAAATAAGTTTTCAAGATATTTCCTAATTTACAAAACTGGTTTCTAAGACCTTATATTTTTTATCGCGCCATTATGTGTTAAAAACATAAGTATTAAACCTAGTAACACAGCAGATTTTTAATTGGCTGATGTCTAGATTCTTAGAACAATATGTTATAAAATAAAAGGTTATAACTTTTTTTTTCTTTTAACATACTATCCTAAGATTCTTGACACATATATTTATCTATTGTAGCGAAAAGTTTTCTCCTGGTATTGGTCCTCCAGTGAATATGAAGTGTAGTAATTGTGGACACTCCTATAAAGTAAATATTTTTTATAAACATTACACATTATATGAAGAGTTTGTATTACAAATGAACCAGGTCCATTTTAGAAAACTCATCAAAATCAACAATTATTTTTTAGTTTTTTTTATGGACCTGTATCGTTTCATATAGAAACTCCTAATACAGCAACATTTGACGAAATAAAATTTATAATTTGGTATTTAATAAAATAAGTAGTTATTAGTAAGTTATACGCTTTATATTCTTGTTTCTTATATGTTTTATATTTCTTTGTAAATTGTACTTTATTCCTAGGTATGTGGGCCAATTTGGTCAGAAAAGTTGCATAATCGAGATTTTGTTCAGAAAACTATTGAAGTTGTGGAGCGAGAAAGTGACTTATACAAAACCTCTAAAAGAATTTTAGGAATGTTGAGTGTTGTACTAGAGGTAAGTTAATTAAAGGTCAATTCATTCTCTGTATATAAGAAGTTAGTTTCTATTGTTTGGACAATTATTTTGATTGCTCAGCCACAAAGATTCTTAAATTTTAATAAATTGTAAAAAAGTTTACAAGTTTTTATTAAAACCAATTTCCATTTACTCAAAATAAGTTGCTGGTGTATTTCTACTTTTTCTTTAAGTTAAAATTTAACTTTAAAATGTTACACATATTAAATTGTTTAGTAGTTTTACTCAATATAACTTATTTAAAGGTGAATATATATTCTCTTCAAAAAGTTGGTTTCTATTGTATATAAAAGTAATTTTAAAACTGGCATTAGCTCAGATTTTTATACTTGATTTATATACAAGTTTTTTAAAGTATATTTTTTTCATTTAAATTATGTATTTAACATTACCTATCTACGTATTCTTCTATTTATGAAACAATAAATTGGGATTTCTCTACAAAACAACTTGAATTAGTTATTACTGACCAAAAGCAAACATCTTGTCGATTTGTGTTCTCTTAACCTACAGAGGAAAAAAAAAACTTTAAATTTTTGTATTTTACAAGATTATTAATTTTGAAGCTATAACTGATTGGTGGTTGCCTCCATCAATTAGTGTTATAAGTTTAAAAAAAAAAAAAAATGGGCAACAAACACTGGAAACAGTACAAGACCACGATACAATTGGTTTCCCTAACATATCGTATTTTTCCTTTAGGTTTTTCGTAGTTATTCCTGAGGATTAAATGATTTATTAATGAACTGTTAGGAAGCAAAAGCTAAATTGAATGTGCTGAAAAAAACATTAAATGACAAAAAAATATTCCGAATGAAAAAGCAAGAGGTGATAAATATTAACCCTACAATATTATAATCTTTTATTTATTCAAATTATTTATCAACCAAAATTTCAAAGAATTATTAACTCTGACAAATTTTACAATTTAATATATAAAACCCTTTCTAAATTGAAAGTAACTTCTGAAAACACTGGATTTCTAAACCAGTATTTTAAACTTCAAAAACCTTTTTTCCTTCAAAAATTAAGCATTGATCTTTTTTATATAATTTTGTCAGAAAACATATAAATTTTGTCAGTTCAACATTTGTGATTGATGCAATTCTTGGTATTCATTTATTGTAGTATAAGTATTTTAACAGCCTTTGTAAATGTAACAAATCTAAAAGAGGTGAAATTTTTCGTTCTTTCAGGAATTGGAAGATAGTCCTTTATTTCATCGAATAGAAAGATTATCGAGTGTTGTTCATGTTCTTAGTCCACCAAACAGTCAAATAAGGTAATAAAATACTTGATTATAATTATCGACGTATACTTTTCTATTGCCCTATGTATAAATGTATTTTACATATTTAACAAACCTTTCCTTTCTTATTTTGATATCCTTTCAATTTAAAGTTTATGTGATGATATTTGGTTGAAGTATACACTTAGGAATAATTTTGGATGTTTTTTTGCTTTGCGTGTTACTTCAATTGCTCTCAGAATTTGATATAAAACCTGTGTAACATAACTTAGTTAAGTTAGTCAAAAATATTTGGAACGGTTTTTTGCTGTTAAAGTTTACGATATTGTGTGTACATCACCATATAAGCTTTATTTGAATTATCCACTTTTATGATTTTGTTTAGGTATTGGATGGTAATGCCCTTTGGCGTAGTTTTTTATATTTTTCTCAATATTTAAAAATAAATATTTATCATCATGTTGATAACCAAGAAGTATTGTATAAACTTTGTAATATTTCTTGTATAATTCACCAGAGTATTATTGAATTTTTAGATGTTATGTAAATGTCTGTCTTTCAAGCATGACTGTCACTGTATGACAATTTACGTATTCTATATAACAAAATATGGCATTGTATATAATTTCAATAAAATTGATCTGGAATGGTGAAAAGATATGTTCAGTGAAATGTTTAATAGTTTTGTTTGATAAACTGTACTTCTAAAATAAGCTTCAACAAACTTTAAATCTAAGGTTTCTTGTAAACAGTATCATTGTTTGTAATTAGAGTGAAACAAAGCAGAATTAAATGTACTAAGACACTGTAAAGAATAATATTATCAAATTGTAACATTGCCATGAAGTAACAATGTGCATAGTTGTATATTCATGAAAACACTTGCATTTGGTAGTATGACATCTGCATAGATAAAATTATATAATTAAAGATTTTAGTTATCGATCATTTAAAATTTGTTACATTTTAGATCTATGACATTCTTTCAAACTAAAATACGTTATTTTGTGTTGGAAAAAAAAAAAAAAAAAAGAAGAGAGACTTGAAGATAGAGATTTCTGCCTCAGTTTAAAACAGTAAATAATAGTTTAATGACTACTTTCAGTTTAGGATTCTCCATTGAAACATTGAAACTCTTTCATATATGTATATCCTAATAGCATTTCGAAATAAAGTAGCAAATACTTTCACTCACAAAAGTATGAATGAACTGACAAATTATTAATGTGCAAAACCACTATTTTCAGGTCTGCAATTCTGAATGCTGGTTTCAAGGTTTCGATTTCCCACACTATTCCTACTTCAATTAAAACAGATGCTCCTCAAGAAGTTATTTGGGATATCGTCAGAGCTTGGGTCTGCTAATTTTACAAACTATCAAAATTCCTGTAATTACACTTTAAAGATTGTTTATGTAAATTGCAAAATATATATTTTTTATATTATGATAGTTATAAATGATAAAGTTTTTTAACTATTTTGTTGTTAAAATATTATATTTTTCCATTAAAATTTCACAGTGATATTAATAAAGTGATCCTTGTTTTTTTTAATGTTTTTTGCTAGAAAGTCTGTCTTAAAAATATTATTGCAAGTATATATTTGTTTTAAATTCATCATTTCTATTTTTAAGTTCAGTTGTAATGCTATGCACCAAATCCAATAATATTTTTATTTGCCATTCTGCTTTCACTCACGATAAGATTTTCTTTTTTGTCAACTCTTTCAGGCAAATTTAAATCCTGGAAAGAAAACATTTGAACTTGAGCCATCAAAAACTATTATGGCTCAGAAATCTAGGTAATTCATTAGTAATTGCATTTAATTTTTTTTATCGTGTATTTTACTATGAAGTAATTCAATACATAAATGCTTCCAAGGTTTGTTTAAGTTTACATAATGGAACACAATATTATATTTTTGATGCAAGGAAAGAGTTATATCTGAAATTGGACCTTAAATAGTAAATTATATAGTTAGCTTTGTATTTTCTCCTCTTAAAGAATCGTATTTTATTTGACTTTTGGTTTGGAACAATAAATTCAAAATAATTCAAGGATCATTTATTGATTGCAATTCAGTAAGTGATTTTAGGTTTGTATTTTTTTTTAATAATTAAGTAGGTGAAGACAATGACATGATTTGCAAAATGGCTGCAGGATTTATGGAGCAGGGAGATATTGCTATTGTGCTGGGAAGTCCATTCAGTATTCGCATTTGTCTTGAGAAGTCCCATCCAGTAACCTTGTCATCTCAAATTATTAAAAAATTTGTGGTTTTTGATCATCCTTTTAATCCTGGTGTATATTTAGTGCTCAGTTTGAGTATTATTATTTGGTTAATTACTTTTTTGGTGTGTTTGATCATCCTGTCAAAGTTATTGCCGATTTGTGTATTTATTATTATGAAACCAAGTGACTTACCGATTTTGAATGAAATTGTTTTACAAAGGTGATATTTTAGCCACAAAATCTTGCTTCAGTAATCACATAGTTTCACCAGATTGCTAAGGCAGAATATGTTTTATGCAATAGTGTCAAAGTGCTCACGCAGGTTGTGATTGATGACCACTTTGCATGCCAGGCACCAAATTGCTTTCTTTTCGAATTATTACCAGGTTCAATATTAAAACATAAATATATGCGTTTATATTATCAATTGATGATAAAAAGGTAAAACATTGCTTATGTGCCTAGTTTAGCATCAAAAGTTTTTTTTAAAAAAAGAAGGACTCTGTAGAAATATTAATTATGTCCCTCTATAAAATTTATTTCAAAGCTGAAAAAGAAGCAAAAGATAAAATAAATGCTAAATTTTTAAAGATGTGCAGAAGGGAAAGAATGATAGAAAGAAACCAAAAACTGAGCAAGTCACCCAAAAACAATGTTGCTTGATAATGATAGTCAAAGAATCACAGATTGCTTCTAGTGCAACATAAATTTAGCTTTAAAGAAACCATGAATCCAAAGCCATATGTTCTCTTTTTTGGGGGCCTATGAACTCTGTGCTGGTGTTCATGAAATGAATTTTTTTTCCCCCAATTAATGTATTGTTAAAATTGCAATACATTAATTTACAAGTTTAAACTATTTTTATCACTCATTTTTCATTTGGAAGTTAAGTTTTGAATATATATATATATTATTTTATATACTCTTAACTTCAAACTAAAATGATTAAAACCTCTTAGTTTAATACTAAAATTTTTAAACATATAACATTTTGAAACCTTTGCATTGGATATAATTTAGCTTAAAATATCAGCTGATCTTAGTTTGGCCATTTTACTGTCTTTCTCCTATATTGATATTTTAAGGATACCTTCAATGAATGAAATGATTCTTATACAACACAGAATTTTATCATGTTTCATTGTTAACCACAATCACATCATTAGAATTCTCTATTTATTGATTTATCATATCATCCAGGATATTTTAAACACTAGAGAAGCAGACATTATTATCAAATTCAATTTTCCATGTCATCAAATTGCAAAACGTGAGAAAATTTTAAATATACAAAATTATAATTCTTTATTCATTCAAATTCTTGATCAAATGAAACTTTTAAGAAATATTGCTTTTAACATTTCTTTCTTCAGAGTGATTATCATATTTTATAAGTAATATAACAGGGTTCCCACGTTCATTAAAAGTGCCTAATATTTTTGAACTTGTTTTCAAGGTCTTGAAAATGCTTAGAGGTGCTTAAAAGGCCCTAATTTTTGGGGATGTTGTGTGCCCAACTGCAAAATTTATAAAAATACAACTTGGCTTGCTATCCCATCACCCCACCACTTACCCACACCGTATCAGAATTCACTGACATATTTGTATCACTCAGCCGCCAACTTGTAACTTTTTTGTTAAAATATATTTTACTAAAAATTTATATACAGACAAGATGCCTGAAAACAAATTTTCAAAGGCCCTTAAAAACATTATTGAGGTCCTTAAAATTTATTGATTTTCATTCTGTGATTTGAGTGGCAACCCTGTATAATAAAATAGAAATTTGTTAGAAGTTTTTTTAATACACATGTTTTTCATTTATAGTATAGATGTTTCTTTTGAACCCCATCCTGATGCAGATCCAAAGTCCCGTTCTAACCATCTGCTGCGCTTTCAGATTAATCCAACTCCGAATTGGGGTCCAAAGTGTCGTGCAACTACAAGGTAATTTTCACTTCTTGAAATGATAAATTGAAGATTTTAATTGCAAATTACTAAAGAAACTGTAAAAATACTTGAAAAAGAATACAATTCTTTGTTTATAATAAATTTTAATTTGAAAATTCTATTTTTGAAATTTCAATATGTATTCCTCCTTTTGTATGTATTTTTATTTTAGAATGTAAAATATTAAATTTATGCAGTCAGTGAAAATTTTCAGTGTTTATGCAGATTTTCGCTTTTTTTTTTTCCTGAGAAATTCCGTTTTTTCTACGATTTTATTATATTTAATTGACTTATTAGGACTTTATATATCAAATTAATCTTGCCTAAATCCCCCTTTAGAATAAAATACATAGTTGTACCACTGTTCTGTACACATTTATATCCGTATTCAATTTTTGTAGTTAAAAATTAAGTTTTGTGTATTTCCCTCTTTTTTACATTTTCATTGTTTTCACCCCTTATAGTACAAATTTTAACACTTCAATTTTATATGCAATGATATAGTTTGCACACTTGTTTTTCTTTTAGAATGTAAAATTTATGAGCTTTGAAAAGAAAAAGTAAATATATTTCTATTTAAAGACTGCATTTTTTTTTTTTTTTATTTGATTTTTTTAGTTTACTTCTACTTGCACTTTCAATTTTTACACAAACTATGGTTAATTGATATTTCTGAATTAAAAGAAAAAAGTCAGAGGAAAAAAGCATATTTTTTTCCCTGTAGGTTAACAATTACCATTTATTTTGTTCTATGTTGTCTGTTTATATAAGTTTACTACAAGTCAAATTTTTGGTTAATTTCTTTAATATAACAATGTTTTGGCTAAGAATACTGTCATTAATTAATTTCAGATTATTTAAATTTCTATAATTCAAACCACATAGTTACAACATACAGTTATCTGTATTAATTGAATTTATTTTAAAGAGCTCGTATGGGAATAATTTAAATGTATGTTTAACAGTTTCTATGAATTAAGGATTGTAATTTTGTTATGTTAGTTTGATTATAAATTATTCAATATGTATTTACTTATATTTTTTAAAACTTTTTTTGGGCTTTTTTCATTTTAAGATTTTTATTTTATATTCGTATTAGAACTGAAAAATTCAATTAATTGTTTGCTTTATTTAAGTAGAACTTTGTATTTAAAGTTATACAGAACCTTAGTGTGTATATACCCTATTGACCACTAGAAAATTTGTTTGGCAAACTCATTTTAAGTGTTTTTATTTTTAGCCTTTTTCAAAGTAAAGAAGAAGAAAAACGAGTTAAGAGACAAAATAAAAGACTGAAGAAAAATGAACAAAGCAACAGCAATAAAAAAGTAAAGGTATATATATTTTTTCATATTGGAAATCAGAAAGATTTTTATGCATATCTTAAATTCCTCAATTCGGTTTTCATAATGGATTCTTAAATTTCTTTCTAATTTTCTTACCCCAATTCTTATAATACCATTTTTGAATAACACTAATGGTTTCTGGTAAGTTTTTAGTAGAACTAAAATGTGAGGAGGGCAGAATCACATAGCAGCTGTTAGATCTAATAAAGGGGCAAATTTAATGATGAATTTTATCATTTTAATGAGGAAAACGATAAATTCTTTTGTATTTAGGTTTTATAACAATCAGTATTTTAACTAATTTCAAAACCAGTACATTTAAAATTCCATACCTGTCTCAACCTACTACTTGTCACTTTTCTGCCTTTCACTGTTTTGCAACTATGTAATTTAAAGTTAGAAATACTTTCTGTAAGACCTTATATGTTAAAATGTTAAGTAATTCTTCAATACTTAATTAAAGTAAATTTAAACACCACCATTTATAAATGTTCATTAAATTTCTAATGCAGGGCTCCCACAGTAAAAATGCTTAATATTTTTTAACTTGTTTTCAAGGCCTTGAAAATGCTTAGAGGCGCTTAAGAGTCATGAAAAATATTTTGACGTCTTCAAAAGTCCTTTATTTTTGCGGATGTTGTTTGCCCAACTGCAAAACTTATAAAACTACGATTCCGACTTGCTATCGCCACTTGACCGCCACTTATCCGCACCATATCAGAATTTTCTGACATATTTGTATTATGCATGCGCCAACTTGTAACTTTTTGGATAGAATATACTTTATTTAAAATTTATATATTTACATGATGCCTGAGAGCAAATTTAATTTTCAATGGTCCTTAAAAACATTATTTAAGTCCTTCAAAGTCATTGATTTTCATTCTGTGATTTGAGTGGGAATCCTGTAATGGCTTTACATAGTAATCTAAATTGCAATGAAGTTTTAAAATGCCTATTCTTTTATTGTTATATATGACTTCAAATAATCAACCATTTACTTCATTGCTGTTAGAGTATAAACAACACTAACAATAATACATTAAAAGAAGTGCACATTTTCATAGGAAACTATTTCACTCTTTGTGTTATCCTGAGAAAAATTATTATATAGTTATATCATTTAGATAAATGTATGTGATATATTGCAGTTGTTGCTTATGTGTATTTGCAATATAAATAATTATTAGATGTGATTTTAGTGTATGAAAATTATTTATTATGTTATTTAAAGGAATTTTCTCCTGTTTTAGAATATAAATGATGAAACAGACTCCAGTATATGTACTTGAGTGACAGAAGCTTTTCACCTGTAAATACACATAATAAATTTGTTTTGATAAAATCAAATAGTTTCTTTTGTCTTGAATGAAGTAAAAACATTAAAAATTTATTCAATGTTCCAATACTATTAATCTAATTTATTATGCAAATTATCGTAAAGTATTTTTTATGTGTAATTTTTCTCTTTAACATTCTCAGTGTTAAACCTTTATATTATAAGCCCCTACAGAGTATTGTTAAGACTCGCTGCAGTCAGAGCTTCTGAATGTAAACATCATAAATATTGAAACTTCGGAATATAATTTAAACTGTAATTTTTGTACATTATTTAATAGAACAATCCTTTGAGGCAGTCCAGTTGCTATATTTTCTGTAAATATAAGAGTAGTTAAGCATAGTTTGTATGAGAGTAAATGATATCTTGAACTTGGGTTTGCAACTTGCTGCACGATTGAGCTTTATTGATTTGATGCATTTAACTGTACATTTTGCAATTGAAATTCGTTTAGCTTTTTACAGGCAATGCTATCAGTGAGTTCTAGAATCCTAGTCTTAAATTCAATATAAAATTTTTTGACAGTTGAGAGTCAAAGTAAATGAATTCATGCCGGGAATGTTCTGCAAAGTTTTTTCTTGAATTGAGTAGGCTGCTCTTTATTATCAAAGAATGTTTTATATGTGATTGAAGTCTTCATTTGACTTCTTTGCTTTAGGTAAGTAGCTTCTACCGCAAGGATTGCATTTGCCTCCAATTGTACTTAAATGTTTTGATAATTCCTAAAAAAAATTAAAAACTCTGAAAAAGTCCCTATTTTCCTTCAAAACTCGCAAAGACCTGATATTCCTACAGATGTGAAAAATGGTTTTAGTTAAATTATCATGTTTGGGGGCCAAATTTGCAGTATTCTTTAAAAAAAAATCAAATTGAGCTCTTCTTAAACCATTAACAGTGTTTGATAAGAAAAATTGTCAATTAAAACTTACATTTTTTCTTTGCCAATAAATAATGAAAACGATTTCACTTAGTTTTCTAAAAACAAGAGAATTTCTAAAAACCAATCGTTGGCAAATTTTACAAAAGCTTTGTTGGTGAAAAATTGGTTCAAAGTTAGAATTTCTGTTGGCATGAATAATGTCTTGTCTATCAAATTGAGAGATGTAAAAAAACTGCTTTTCTTGCTATTTTTTTTTATCTATTTTTGTGCTTTATTATAATGATATAATTGTTTAATTATATAACTGTTATTATACAAAAAAGTTGTTTGAAGTGCATTTTTTTTTAAATTGAAAGATTTTTGCCTGTATCTAAACAAGCTTTGGGAAGAATATGCCTGTGTTAGGAGCCCATGTCAACTCCAAAAGAAATATTCCTAAACGTTTTTTAACTTTCCCTAAAATTTTCGCTACAATGCTCCTGAAATTTTTGGAATTATCCCTTAAATTCCTATCTTAATTTTTTAGTAAACTCACTGTACCCTGTGCTACCGTCATCACAGAGAAAATATTATTCAGCCGATGGTTAACTGTAGATCAATGGAAGATATTGTTAGTGTGTCCAAAATGTTGAAGCATGTTTCAGAAAAAGGAAGAATTCCAAAGATTTAAACTGATAATATATTTAAATACGAAAAGATAATTTACCAATAATATCCGTTTTGATCAGTATAAAAACATCAAGTTCAGGGCCTTCTTTGGGCTGTAACAAATTAAACTAGCAACTCAGGGTGGTATGTGGAGAGGATTGGATAATTGTGCGATAAACAGAGGATAATTCTATTTTTAAAAGCAAAAAGTTAATTGCTTAAATGTCTTATCACAGGTTTTATAGTTTTTTGTGAATACCTCAAAGTATATTGATGCAATTCTTTGCACTTGTCAAATATATTTAATTACATTATTGTTATTGACCCAGAACTAGTTTAGAGTTCAGTTAAAGACTCCGAGTTCTTTTTCTTTGGATAGGGTTGTCAGCAGTGGTGTACTAAAGTCATAAATTGTATCGAAATTGGTGTTAAACAGTTTGCCTATCCATCCAATCGCCTGCTCTCTCCCATGACCATCGACAAGTGGCGCAGCTATAGCTCTGCTGACGTCACATTATTGGTCATTTAAACTGGTTCGTTGACATCACGTGTAAATGAAACTTAAGTCTTCTAGACTACAAAATATTCAATTGGAAACACAAAATCCTTTAAAGTTCCTTGGTTCACAAATTCCAAAATACATTCCTCCATCAATGTGGTCAATATTTGGATTTCTGCATTCTTTAAAATCTGGTTTAACAGTATAAATTTTAAGAAAAGTTATTCTTGTAGTATGAGAAAAGAAGTCTGCTTTCTTTTGCACTCAGATAGAAATAGTCTGTACCTACTGTCAATGCTGAAAATTCAATCAAGGTGAGCCTGAAATGTGTACCCAAAATCTTCAAAGGAACTGTGCAATATAAAAAAAAATCAAATTAACGCATTAGTAATAAAAGCATTTCAATTCAAACATGTACAAAAATCGTAAACAATTTTATATATATAAAAAAAAAAAAATATGTGCATGTGTTTATTGATAATTTTTTGGCACTCTTCCACAAGAGGGATTTCCTTTTATTTCTGAATGTTCAAAGAAATTTAAGTTTTTCAGTGATAAATGCCAGGCTTTGCTAAGTTTCTAATTCGTATAAAGAAGAGGTGGTAAAATAAACAGCAATAATTTACGATGGAACAGTTCCAGAGCACCTGCCTATTGCGGATGCGAAAATAAAAGCTACATTTCATGAGTTATTTTAATTTAATTTGGTTAGATATAAAAGGACTAGGCATAGTTTAAACGGAAGATACAACGGAATAGCATACCAGATAAACTAAAGGTTTGGGATACCAAAAAAAAAAACACTACCCCATAAAAAATAAAAAATAAATGCATTGCCAACTTTTATTTGAATTATCATCTAATTTACCTATTTTGATTGATTAACATGAAAAGAAACATTCCGTGCCATTTCATACCCCCTCCCTCAACAGTACCTAAATAGTTACCAATCGCATTTTCTCTTCCACCAGTGTTCAGGGTATCAACGTGCATCACAAAAGGTGCAAGTGACCCGAATATAAAGTTTATAGATTTCTGTAGTCCACTTGTATAAGTTTTTTTTTTTTTGGTACTTACGTATTATCCCATCGACCGTTGAAAAGAGACAAAAAGTTCGTCAAACAAATTGATTCTCGTAGTCTAGTCGTTCTGAACGAATGCTCTATTGGCTGCACTGTTGAGGTATTTCACGCGAATTCCTAGCCATACCCGACTTCCGAAGAAGATAGGCGGTTTGAAATTTCTGTTGACAACAAAAAAGTTTAAAAACAGTACCGTATTGTTTTATGGTTTTTTTTTTAATAATTTTTGGACTAGGCAGTGCACCGTGATATATTTATTAGTCTTTGAAGGGGGGGGGGGGAGGGGAGTAAGAAATAGCTTCTTTCTTAAAAGTGAAGCAATTTGAGCATAATTTTTTGCATTTGCAACGTATTCCGTCACTTTTTTTTATTATCTCTCTATACTAAAAAAAGTAAAGATTTAAAAGTAAAGACTTTAACCCATAAAAACAAATTTTTTAATATAAATCTCTTATATGCATTTCCAATTTTTATGTGCAATTGCAACTTATTGAGCTTAAATCGAATATTTATGGTCTATGATCCCTACGAAGAGAATACCCATGCCGAATTTTTTACAAATTTACTTTCTCCCCCAGACTTGAATGAATGCATTATCATCTCCAACTAATCTATCTACCAAGTTTGAGCTCAATTAGATGACGGAAAGTGGGTTGATTAACCCATCGAAGATTTTGCCTCGTCAACCGTGATAGGGAAAAGTTTCAAGCTTGGTATCTGAATAATAATGAGCAAAAGCTAATTTCTGATGTAAGGCAATAGAAACGTGTATAAAAGAGGCTTTTGCGTGACAGTCCAAAAACTTGATAGAAAGCATTGTTATCGACATCGAATCTATATGCCAAGTTTCAGCACGACTGGATAAACGCAAGTGTGTTAGTTAGTCGTCCGAAGCAACGATAGTAGCGTGTTTAAAAGCAATTTTTAAATGATATGTATCAAAACTTGATAGAATGCATTGTTATCGACATCGAAACTATCTGCTAGGTTGCATCCAGATTGGATGATGGCAAACGCGTTAATTAGACCTCTAAAGATTTTGGCTGGTCGATTTTTTAATATCCGCAAAATGTTCAATGAATTGTACAATTGAACTGTTGGAATTAAGCTTTGTATCTGGATAATAAAAAAAGTGAGTAAAAGATGTTAAGTCTGTCATAAGACAATAGTAAAGTGTATAGTTAATTAACACATTTATTAAGTGACAGTGGTAAACTTTGAGAGAAAATATTGCCATCGGCAACCAGTTTACCTGCCAAGTTTCCAAGTTTCAGCACGATTGGATGTGGTTTTATTAGTAATTCGAAACACCAATCGTAGCGCGTGTAAAAGTGGTCTTATAATGACAGCCTTAAAACTAGATAGAATGCATTGTCATCAACATGGAATCTATCTGCTAAGTTTCAGCTCGATTGGATGAAGGCAAGCCAGTGGCGGCTCGTGAGTAGTAAAAGTGAGAGGGCCTAAATTAACGATGACATGGGGTAATGCACAAACAAACAAAATTATGAAAAAAATTAAACAAATTATTCAAATCGATAATAATAAGGTATATTTTTAATAAAACAAATGATTGTAACAAATTCAACATTCACAGCAAATGTGGAGCCAATGGCTTTTGAAAATTACCCTTATGTCCCATGACTTTTTAACTTCATGGCTCATAGCTTTTGAAAATTAAAAATAAAGTGAAGAAAAGTGGTGAAATTTTCAAAAAAAGGTATAGTATAGTATTTAAACATAAAATTAATGCATACTGATTCATTAATATTTCATTTCTCAACCGAAAAATATTTTCAATCTTATATTTTTGCTTTTTAAAAATTTTGGTTGTTTGTCACTAATGGAATGTACCAGAAAAAATTCGTTTATTGTTGTCCTTGTAAATGGATATTTCAGAAAATTAAATTTAAAGATAGTTAATATTGCAGTACATCAAGGACAAGATTTAAAAAGAAATTCAATTCAACAAAATTCTTCGTTACATGCAAATTTGATATAAAAATGAAACTATAATAAATCTCATTCACAATTTTATCAATATTTTGGTATAAATTTAAAATAGAACTGAGACCACGAACTTAATGCTACTCTTTGCAATAAAATATAGATCCACCGCTTGTTTTTTGGAGGGTTTTTGAAATTGGGATTGCTAATAAATCTATCTTAATTTGTAAAAAATAGGTAATGAATTTTACTTTTGGTAAAATTACTTAAAGTAAATTCGCCAAAAAATTCACGAGGATTAAAACGTAACCACTTCATTTAAATAATAACATACTTGCAAAATTCTATGTTGGGGATGGCAAACACATTTATCTGGATTAAAATTCTTTAAATAATGTTTCCAAAAAAAAAATAATCTTGTTTTTTACTAACCATAAAATGAGGCTTCATTGCTACTCCAAAGTAAAAAGAATGGTGAAAGTTGTAGTGGGACCAATGTCTGCATACTCAGAAGAGGGTTTAGACGTTAGTCAAGGGAGAGGAGAGATTGCTACGATAACTATTGTTGTATATCATAACAGCAATTAAGGAGGGAGGGACAGCATAATTATACTTGCTGTATAACTCACATACCTAATCTCCTGAATGAATTAAAAAGAAGAATGATGCTTTTATGATGATTAAGATTAAAAAAAAAAAATTACGTAACCAACTGAAAGCATCCATTCGAAGAAACCTGGGATTACCCGATAAAATGCGTGTCTAAATATTTTTGAAAAATAACTATTCTGTTTAAAAAATTATTTATTGAGAAAAGCTTATGCTTATATTTGAAATTTATAGAGTAAAATTAAATTATATTTTCGAGACTTTTTGTTGAAAAATTAATTCCCTTTTCACCACGTAAAAGTATAGTTTTCCGACTATTTTCTCTGGCTCTCCCAATTTCATTCACCGTCATTACCCCTTGTACGTTTGTTCTGTTGCAAATCTCAACACTTCTTATGTAAAGTTGGCGATACATCGATACGGCGATATTTTTATCGAAATTTTTTTATGATCTTTTTTAATGATATTTTTTAATTATCGTTTTGTAGTTCCATGTGTTTTTTCGATTTTCTTTAAGCCTTTTTCAAAAACTTCAAAACTAAAGTTCAGACTTGACTGAGAGGCAGTTAAAAGGCTCCAACTATATATATATATATATAATTAACACGTTTTTTCCAATTTTATTTTAATTTTTAAAAGCCAGGAAGGTGCACCCCCTTTTACCCTCCTGTTGGCTCCATATATATATATATATATATATATATATATATACATAATTCATTCATCGCTCTGTTAATTTTTCAATTATTTACATTGTAAAAATATTATGCTAAATATTCAGCGTTGCCATTAAAAGCTATTGAAAATTATCTAAGTTTTTCTTAAAATTACTGCACAAATCAAGCGAAAATATAACTTTTTCTTTTGTGATAGATCCATTTCAGTTGGAAAAGTAGTCACCTTACAAAAAGCAATCATGAAAAGTAGACATTTGCCCCGAAAAACTTCGTTTCTGGCAAAATTGAAAATCAAATAAAAAAATCATGTGTCGATAAATCGATATTTTATCGATATTTTTTTTATGCAAATATGTAGTATCGATATTTATTTTGATCAATATTTCCGACCTCTATTCTTGCAACAATTCAAGCTCGATTACTAATTGCAGTGATGCTTTCACAACACACAAAGTGGACCATTCCTTATAGAATTTCAGTAAATTGATAAGCATGCAGGTGGAGCCCTCCTCCCCCTAAACACGCAGGAAGTGAAGGACCTGACTAGAAGCTTTATTCTAAGAGATCTTTTCTTCGAGAAAGGGATCGCCTACTCCCCAAAATGTCTGAAAGAATTTCGGTAGACTTCAAGGTCATTATGATGGAGTCTTTAAGAGGAGAGATGGACGTAGTATGTTTTTATTGAAATGGTTGCTCTTGATTGACATTTTCACGAGTTTGTGGCAAAAGAGCTATCACCACTCACAATAGTTTATATTGTAAAAATAATTGCTTTAATTTGTCTTGCCTTTTAAAAACATTTTATAGAAATTCCACAACAAAACAATATTATCAAGCATAGGACCAGGGTTTAAAAAAGTAAGGGCACCCACACGCCCTCCTCCCCCTGCTCCCTGCAACAGCCACCACTGAGGCAAGCATGTTAATTAGTTATCAGAAGCGTCTATAAAAGAGTGTGTAAAAACAGCCTTTTATTGACAGCGATAGTCCCCAAAACTTGATAGAATAAATTATCATCGACATCGAATCTATCTGCCAAGTTTCAGCTCGATTGAATGGAGGGAATTGGATTTATTAACAATTAGAAGATTTGCACACCTCACACACAACACACAAAATCGAAGTTAATATAAGGGATTTAAAAAATGGTGCAGCTGAATGCTAAACACCTAAACTATATAGAAGTACGAAATTTGTTATAAATAGTCAGAATCAATTCTACCGATGTCACAAGATTACCAATCTTTCCTAAAGGAATCGATTTTGCATCCACTTTTTTTTTGTGTTTCAGTTATTCCACACATGAACAAAGGTTTGAATCCAAGACTATATTTTAAGAGTGAAGAAGCAGAATAGTGTCTTACACATATGTGTTGAAAATTGGTACTTGCGTGCATGATTATATGTTCCTTAGCATTAAACATGTGGATGATTGAGTTGCCTGTATCATTTGCGTGCTGGTGAAGGAGTTCTCAAGCATGGAGATTAATCTAATTATATATAATGGATGCAAAGTTTCTGAAGTATTAGTGCGAATTTTACTTTTCAAGAATTGGCTCGAATTTCTTAAAGATAAATTAATTAACAGTTATGCATTCATATAAATTTCAAATGAAAACTATAAAATCTATATTATACGACTAATGCCCTTTTTTCTAGTGAATTCTACCGCTTTTCATTATTCTCTTTTATAATTTTCAAAAACCAAGGAAACGCGCTTGTACCTTCGTGGTACGCCCATAAAATATTACTAATGGTACAGCCGGACATCAGGGACAGAAGTTGCAATGTTGTGTTTAGGTTAGAAATATGAAATTGGAATTGATAAATGGAATAAGTTGTCAGACTACAATTTACAAAATATCGCATCTATTTGGGAAGAAGGCGTATCACAAAGAATCAACATATATGGGTATTAAGCTAGTAGTTCGGATTGTGTGTTTGTATTAAAAAGTATCGATACATTGCCGATTATTTATACGCTAAGTGTTCATTTCTTGAAGATTCAACATTTATCAAAAACCTGGTTATGATGGTACTGAGGGTAGGAAAGCAAATAAATGTTTAAATCTTTTTTTTTTTACTTATTAAATCAAGGAACAAGCACTTTTGAAATGTATTCACTATAAGAGCATGAGTTGTAAGTATACTTATGCATCAAATTAATTATATCTATAGTTAAAATGGTCATTTCTCTTGGGCTGTATAGCTCGTTAATTCCAAACACACAACCCGACGAGCCAGTGAAGGAACAGAAAGATTATTTTAACTTTGTCAGAAACTGGAAGAGCTAACAGAACGGAAAATGGTTTCAGAAGTCCTCAAGTACTGTTCGAAGTGTATTCTTGGCAGTTAGCTTGACAAATATTGAACTTACTTTACCTGTTACAATTTCCTGACCACCTTCGGTTTCACCTTCTATGAGTCACAAAATTATGACACCTTTTATGAGTTTCTCAATGCACCCATGAGTTTCTGAATTATGGCACCTTCTATAAGTTCCTGAATTATGGCACCTTCTATAAGTTCCTAAATTATGGCACCTTCTATAAGTTCCTGAATTATGGTACCCATGATTTTCTGAATTCTGACACCTTCAATGAGTTCCTGAATTAGGACACCGATTTTGTCTTCATGCATTATAACTTTATATGAGATATCTAATACGTAACTTTGAATGAATGTGTAAACTTGTAGATATTTGTAAAAGAAAAGCAAATATACGAAGCCTGGTTTGAATACGAGTTGGAATTGTGAAAACTTTGAGATGAGCGCAAATGTGAATTGTGGTCTAATGATTGTTTAAGTAAATCCTTTTTAAAAAGAAATGTATTTAACTTTATCAGTAAAGAAAAAAGAAATTCTTAATAGTTGATAGTCAATTCTATTTGTCAATTCTAATTGTTTTTTATCTAATAGTAAGTTTTTTTTATTTATATAGATATGTTAGGGCGGTCCAAAAATGGTCGATTTTATTTTTTTAAGATTTTTAATGGTGCTACCTGTTTAATTTGTTCCTTTTATATAAAAAATAAATAATGTAAAGTTTGAGCTCATAATTTTAATATTTAGAGGTAGCTCAACGCCCCCAAAGTTTTGTGTTTGGGTATTTTATGCTGCAGAAAATAACAAAATTCAGGAAAATAATAAATATTATTTATTCTTTTAATAATAAATATTATTTTATGAAAATGTCTAGCATTTCGGAAGATAAAAATAATTATAAAACAATGTAATAATTATACAATAGTGATATTTAAATATCAGGGGATGTGCCAATGGTTATTAAAATCTTTTTTTTTTTTTTTTTTTTCCCCATCAAGATGACTTTGGCGATAGATGTTCTTCCACCATTTGTAGTAAGAATCGTTGCTGGTTCTCATTGTGTGTTATTCTTCCATTTAACTGTTTTTAAAAATTTCTCTTTAAATTTTTTTATATTTCCTCTTTCACCGTGATCATTGACTTCAATGGTTTGTACAATTTTTAACGCTTTACCCTAACCCTCCTTAGCCTCCCAGATTTCTGTATCTACTTGAAGAAATGTATCTGGTAGGCTAGTTCTTTTAAATAACAAAGTTCCAAAGTCCTCAAATTGCATGTCCATAAATGTTTTGAGTTTAATGTCAGGACGCTTTGTAGGATTGTTTCCTCCATTAACTTCTTTAATAGCCTTTATAATAATTATTTTCAGGCAGTGAGGCACTTGGTTTTTGACGAAAAGAGTGTGGGTTGTGATGGGTGTGATTTTACTCATATAGACATTCCATTCGTTGAGAAAAAATTAAACACTGATCTAATACGTTTGAGCAGCTCAAAACTAAATTTCAGGAACAGGGTGCTAAATTAATAGGACAGTAAACTGTTACAAGACTTAACTAGAAAAGAAAAAGTCCCTGTTATCGTATTTAGAAAGAGTCCATCAAATACTTTCAGCGGCCAAATTTCCATTAGCAACCGGAGAAAGTGAAACTAACAGTTAACTGTTGTTAATGCAGCGTCGTAGGATTGGAGCTTAGCCTTCAATAATAAAGTATGTGCTTTAACACAACAAGTGGTAATACTGGCCAAAAGAATGGTACCCGTCTCTTTCTTGAACAAAAAAGCAAGCAACTGCTTTATCTGGCTTATCTACACGATATTATGGTGTTGGTTATTAATTTAGATTATAATAAGTGAACTAATAAGTACGAACTAGAAAAAATTCCTCTCTTAAAAATATTCCAGGCCTACTGGGAAATCATTGACAAAGAAAAATATAATATAGTAATTGTTAATAAGGAAACCTTGACTCAAAGGGCTCATATAAAGACCAATGTAATTAGATATGATGAAAAATTATTGAATGAAACCCAGACAAGAAATGATTCCAGATAATTTTTCAAACTGATTTTAAAATTAAATCTTATCTTGCAGATTCAGTTTTATGGCACCTGCAGCAATGCACCATACCCCGATGGATATCAAAAGTGTTTTACGCTTAAAATATAGATGATTAGTTATCAGTTCAACATTAGTACAAGAGATGAAAAAGGATTGCACAGGATATATATATGTGTTATACCTATAGACTTGGATAACAGCTTCTTCACCTCAAAATGCACCATAAAATGATTTTAATTTGATAAAATCCCTATCGCAATATAAAAATATTGATGAAGAAGCATCCAAAGTTGCATAAACAAGGCTAGCCAATCGTCTTTGGTGTTTGTTAAGAATCTTGTGACTCTTTTTGATGCCTTGCGATCAGAAACTTTCATTCTATCTAAAGTTATTTTTGTCGTTATACCTCTCATTAGGTATTTACCGGCTCAGTTGAAAATATTATTTCAAAATATATTTCATAAAATATTTGTTTACAGAAAACTTGCATTTCAATTTTCCTATAAAATTGGCTCACATAAAGATTAAAACACACACACACACAAACACACACACACACATATATATATATATGTGTGTTCTTTCTGTTCTGTTCCATTTGATACTACTACTGTGCATTTCTGTTCCATTTAATACTACTTTAATACCTCTTGTGTATAAAAGTATATATATATATATATATATATATATATATATATATATATATATATATATATATATATATATATATATATATATATATATATATATATATATATATATATATATATATATATATATATATATATATATATATATATATATATATATATATATATATATATATATATATATATATATATATATATATATATATATATATATATATATATATATATATATGATGAAACAACAATGATGTGTTTTTTAATCTTTATGTGAGCCAATTTTATAGGAAAAGAATCTATTGGACAATTTAAAACAAATTCTTCATGAAATTTCAATTGGATTTTTATAACATAAACTCAAGAATATAAACCTATTCCATAGCTGTTATTAAAAAAAAAAAAAAAAAAAAAAACACACACACATCCACACATTCGATGCAAATCAAAAGAAATATTCGTTAATTTTTACAGAGTAAACTGATATAAAATATTGAAATTTACATGAATTAGATCATGGGCGCCGATAGCATTATTTCCAGGGTGATGCATACCTTACACTAGAAAAGGCTAGGTGTTTAAATTTTATTCAAACCTTGATTTTTTAGTTGGATTTTTTAATAAAATATTAAAAAATAATTATGTAATAAATTTCTGTTCCATTTAATACTACTTTAATACCTCTTGTGTTCGCCTATTCTCCAAGGAATCATAACACTTTATATATAATTTTCAAATTCCTAGGGGTGCAAGCGCACCGTCTAGCATCTTCCTGGCGGCGACCATGAATTGGATCTAAAGAACTAGTTTTAAATTTAAAAAACGCATAGGTAATTAAATTTATATTATGCATTAATCAACAACTTGACGCATTCAAGTCTAAAAGTCCTCAGTAAAGAAAAATGAAAATAAAATTAAATTGTAACTCTTCCAATTCTATAAAGCTGCTCGTTACGAAATATTTTCCCACGCTCCAAGTGCAACTCCTCGTTGGGGGGTTTGGCGTGATTGGCGACACTTTCATGATCGCCAAGAGACAATTCAAGGGAAAATCTTTAGTTACCTGAGAATACACGTTTATTTCAGAAGCGATGATTCTGAAAGTACTTTCTCGCTTCCGGTGTTCTGACGGAAGATTGCGCCTTTCGGAAGTTTGACAGTTCTTCGATACGAAAGATGACAGCTATTAGCATTTTTATTGGATGCGTTGTTGCGGTGAGTTCTGTTTTATAGTTGTTGTTGCCATTTTTGAGATTAAAAACATTTAATTTCTTCACTTAAAACTTAAGACGAATATAATTAGAGTCAATTTTATGTTGATTTTGTGGTAAGGTGAATTTGGAAAAAATGGAATTCATATGACAGCAGAGATGGTGAAATGAAAGTTTTGGTTGTTGTTTTAATTTGTGATATTATTTGAAAATTGTAAAAAAATCAGTAAAATTTTGAAGATTTTTTTTTTTTTTATGTAATTTTTGAAAAACGTCGGATACAAAGGTTTTAAAGGTAATTTAAAAAATTTGCTGTATTGCTTCAGTTACATTTCATAATAAATTTTTTAAAAAAATAGTTGAACAAATGTTTTTCTTTCGAAATGTCTAAAAAATTTATTAGAGAATGTAAAAATTTAAAACAAAAATTTAGTTTTTGAATGCTGAGTGATCTATTTCTAATTCGATTTTTTAAAATATGACGATTATTCTTCCAGAATTTAATTTTAGTTTCAAATTGCTTATAACTAAATACTAATCAAGATTTTTGAATAAGTAAATGCAAAAAAAAAAAAAATTAAAAATATGGTAAATTCAGTTGAAGGACAGAAGATGCTTCCTGAAGTTTTAATTACGGATTCATTTGCATATTTTACAATGAAATTTTTTATACATAGCACTAAAATAAATTATTTATTAATTTATTTTTAATTCTAAACGTCTGCTATTATAAAATATTAAGTTTATCTTTCTTTTAATAATATTTATGGGTCTTGTGTTTCAATCAAATCTCTTTCGAATTTAGTCTTGTTAAGCAAAATTGTACAACCTGTTGTGAGTAATAATTCTATGGGATGCTTCTGGTATTTTAATTTACGTATAATCATAGTTAGACATGGTTTTTAGGAAATTGAACTATAAATTGAAATTAAACTTGCAAAACATGTAGTCCGTTAATAATATAAGTATATTTGTAGCTATATTACTAGAGATTTCATACATTTCTATAAATACATGATATCACTCTATAAAAAAAGAATTTCACTTTAAAAAATTAACATCCTTATATTAAACTCTTATTGATTTCTGGACCTAATTACTTTATTTAAAAATACTATACATAATTATTGTTACATAATTATATAAAAATATTATATTAAAATACATTCAATGAACAAATGCAATTTTTCTATTGCAAATTTTTATATTGATAAGATATTTATATTTAATAAATAATTATGATTAAATGTTCTTCGTCTATTTATCTAGTTAAATACATATATATTGTTATAAGTATAAAACATACACGATTATAAAAAACTCACAAATAATAGGTCTGATACGAATATATAACCTTTATTAATCATGATTTTTAATCAAATAGTTTTAAAACTAATTTTAAAATGTTCTAAATTTGACTTTTAAATTTTTTTAAAGTTATTGCTAATATTTAGAGGAACATGTTACACCTTTGTCTCATTGTAATTCTTAGCAGCATTTCTTTCAGAGACATATAGATACATACATAAATACACATATATGTATGTGTTAGTGTGTGTATGTATGTATGTATGTATGTATGTATGTATGTATGTATGTATGTATGTATGTATGCATGCATGTATGTATGTATTTATGTATGTATGTACGTATGTACGTATGTATGCAGTGTTCACCCGTTAAATACTTCCAAAGTGTACTTTCATCCCCTCTTTAAATTTTAAGAGGTATTTTTTAAACTACAACAATAACAGTGATGCACAATCGCGATTTCACGTATCAGAGCGGAAATATGCTTTTTAAATGCTAACTAAAAACACTTGATGGTTATAAACTTTAAACTAACTCTTAACACTATGCCGTTCGGGAAATTGCCGGCAATACTGCGAAAACTATCGCGCAAATGAAGGAGAACGGAGAAGTAAAACTTGAAAGTTTACGATATCCCGAAAATCTCGAAAAAACGTCGGCGATAGACATATATATATATATATATATATATATATATATATATATATATATATATATATATATATATATAAATAGACCTTTAACTAACTTTGATTTTCTCTAAACGTGATATTTCAAACTTCAATGCACCTTTTCTAACTAACTAGCAGAGATATTCAATGACTTTTTTAACGAAATTGTAGTACATAGCCTACAAATTATACTGAGGCTAAAAAAGTCCTGTTATTTTAGAAAATACTCTTTTTAAATACCATCTTTGTAAAAAAGAGGTTTTTCCGAAAATAATTGTAATATTGATTAAAATTTAACAAAACAATTTATAATAATTTTGATTAAACTTTAACCTCAGGTAACAATAGGTAAAATAGATTTTGCGTAAGTTCAAATTAATTTAAATCAAAAAATTAAAACTCAATTGTTAAGAACTTTCCAAAAAAAGGCTTTATACAAATAGGCAATTTAACATTACGAATACTGAGGGTACTGAGTCCCCTTTAGTACATTTAAAAGAACTTTAGTATAAAATAGATATCTGTATTATACAATATTGAATATATTAGAATTTTAGTACAGTGTACACGCAAAATTAGAGTTAGAGAAAAATAATAGTAAAACCAATTTATTTCTATTATACTTTGACAATATACCATATATTGTAGACGCCAAAGACATTAAACAAATAACAGCCTACATTACATTAAGCTAAGCCCATTTGATAGTAAGTGTATAAAAAATAATAATAGCTCCCCATCTTCTAAACTTTCATATCATTCTGATTGCGTGTTATCACAATAGAACTAAGAACTGAATCGTTATTGAACTTGTATTTTCATAGAAAGACTCTAAATATTTTATTTCGTTTCGTTTTACTCGTTTGCTAATAAAAACAAGAAAGTGCACCTGCTCATACGTAAGTTATGGCAGAAATATTAGAATATTGCGTGGTTAAAGAGATTGTATATCCATTTCCTCCTGAATATAACAAAAGCTTCTTTAGAGTCATTATTATACTTTAAAAACAGATTGGAAATCATTTCTGTTATCAGAAAATGTAAACAATAAGGTTTTCATTTTAATATTTTTAAAAAATTTTTAAATAATTATTATTGTTCGATATTTAATAAATATAATGGATTTAAAATGAAACCGGTGATTAAAAAAGTATGTTATGTGCATCATAAACAGTTTCACTCATTGTGTCTTCATAAAGATGACTATAACATTTAAAGTAAAATATTTTTCATGTTACCCGTAATGACCTATACGAGAAATTATCATTTTCATTATCCTAATTTTAATTTATTCTGCTTAAAAGATCATACAGATGGTTCCAAAAGAGAAAATTTACATATCAAAGGGGATTTAAATTATAGCTTGGATAGTCAATAAAAATACAACTAGTTTTATTCCCTTGTGAATAACTGTTTGCGAGGTGTTTATTTTTACTGCCTGGAAGGCATTTTTGAAGGCATTTTAAAGGTTCCTTATTGTAGTTTTTTGTCGAAAATTGCCACTATGGTTGCAAACTTATGTTATTATTTTGTAGAAGCAAGGAATTGATATTTACAGGAAACTATATTTTTTCACCTATACACCTATACAATAAATGAGTTTCCCAATTCCAAAAGTCGTTACATCCTTAAAAAAAAGCAAAAAAAAAGCAAAAAAAAAAGCAAAAAAAAAAAAAAAAAAAAAAAGGCACACACACAAAAAAAAACCTTGTTACAAGACTAAAATGTAGATGTTTTTTTTTTTAAATAATTTTTTAGGGTTCTTTTATACAATTTTATACGACTGTTGTCAATAATATCATAGTATTAATTTATTTGCAAAATAAGAACATCACAACAAGTTTTGGAGCTGAATAATAGCCATAATGAGTTTTGGGTCATATTTTTATGCTCACATATTCAGTGAAAATACAAATTCAAATTAGAAAAGACGTTTTTTACTAAATTCTACTTGAGGTATATTCACTTATATCAAAAGGACTGTCAAAAGAAAATTAATCTTTTGTACTTTGAAGTTCCTTCGTCATAATTAAAAAATAAATATAGTCTTTAAAAAGTGTTAAACTCCCAAATTATTTTTCTCTTCATAAGGTATTCTACAGATATGTGTTCCTGGTCGTTGTGAAATAATTTTTTGATCTAACTTCTTGAGAAACTGGAGTTTTGGATGCATATCTTACTGAGACTCATAATGCTTTTGAAGTTCATTCAATTTCTCAGCCATTAAGACAACACCTTTAGAAATGGGGTTTAGGGTGTATTTTCTTTTTAAGATTATTTTATTTGCATATCATCTCTTGAAATGATAATATTCAAGTTGTATCCGATCCCTTCTTTATTGTTGCGTTGTGCATTTCCATGAGTATTTTCTCGTTGAGCATAAACAGGAAGTGCCCTTTTGCTGGATCTTCGGGAGTGTCTGGTACAGCAAGAGTTTCTCAATGCTTTGCAGTGCCCAATACGGCTGTTTTACAATCATGTGCTTTTAAATCTGTACCTAAAGCAAAAAAAGTTCCAACTTTGTTAAAAGTTTCATCATAATCTTGAGAATTTACAATGGTTGATAGCTTAACTTTTTTTTTAATTCTGTTAAAAAACGAAGAATGTAAGAATGACCAATCACAGGGAAGAAAAGAAGAATGATATTTTTAATTGCTGGTGAGGCATTTTTAGCTATCCAAGTAAAAATCATTGTTACAAGTGTAAAAATTTTGTTCTGTCTACCCTAACTGTTTGCGCCTTGCTTAATTGTATTAATATTTTCTAAATCAGTATTGTACAGTTAGTTAAAAATTGCAGACGCAATTTTCCAGGATCTTTTAGAGTATTTACTTTACAACAAACAAAATAAAAGTACTTTTTGTTGTTTATTTATCCTAGGATAAACCTTCGTATGCTATCAAGCCAATTTGTAATAGTACAGCTGCCAGAGGGGATGTAGGGACTTATTAGGCAATCTGGAAAGATGATATTCTTTTGCAAATCAAAAGAAATAAATTTTACTGTTTCAACTGGAGTACGTTATGTGTCTTAAAAGCCTTTGTCTTGGCCTTGTTAATCTTTAGTTTTTCTATTTCATAATTCCTGATTTAAATTGTTCTTTATGTATAAAATAAAACGAACAAACATCAGTTGCAGGTGATTCAAACCTAATTTTGAAGTCTTTTTTTTTCAAAAGCAGTACGAAAAAATTCATATTTTACTTTCAAGTCGTTTTCACTTTTTTCATTATAAAAAAAAATTTGAAAAAAAGCACCATGGACTTTATTAATATTGTATTGAAAAATAATGAATCAGATTCTGCCATATTTGAATAAAATGCTATTTAAATTTTAAAAAAAAATAGTAATATATAGTACCTGGAATTGATACATTAAGTGAACCGTAAAAGGCAATAGGACGTAACAACTATTGGTTCTGTTATTGAGAAGTGGACATAATAGACCACGTAACTGTTGGTGCTGTAGACTTGACGAGTTCTGGAATTGCACCTAGTTTTCATCTTCATTTTTAGGTACAGAATAATGACTTTTGGAACTGTTTGACTTCTGAAATATGTTAACCATTTATCTAAAATTGTAAATAATAATTATAATTATTATAAAAACTTTGGACATAACGAGTTTTGGAACTGCGTAACTCAAATCTATATCTAGTTTGCTAGTCTCATCACAAAATTATTAGATTTTTATTTTAACTTTTAACATATTATTTTCATCTGGTTATTAAAAGGGCTTTTCCTATTAATTTGATAAACTAATGCATTACATTAAAAAAGTTTATGAAATTCCTGTATAAATAAATATTTTTTTTTTTTTATTTACACTATATGATGACAGCTCATCCCAATCAATAGTTGCAAAACAGAAAACCATCTTCATGTTACAAATTATTTTCGATTTTGTATATATTAAGTAAAATAGTAATATCAATTAATAGAATTATTATATTTTCTTTTTAATATTATAGAAAATAATTGTACAATTAAATTACTACTAATTATAAACCAAAAGACATCAAATTTAAAGAATTATATATAAATTCTTAAAAAATGACATTTGTGTGCTTAAAATAATTTTTTATTCAAACATGAAAGTTTTCTTTCCTTTATTACTGTTTCCTTTATTTCTGTCCTGCTATCATAAGTAAGATATCCAGTTATGAAAATTTCAGATCATATTTGAAGTATATTTTGCATTACTGTTGGAAAAAATTAGAGTAGAATGATTTGGTTTATCATCAATGTCTACCTTTTCACACTTTACGTCTTTATAAATCAAAGCAAAAAAAAAACTAATATTCACAGAGTGGATGCTACACTATTTGGATTTTATTAATAACTGGTAATCCTTTTTCACATCAATAGTAAATAATATACGTAAGTTAAAAAAATAACCTTTCATATTAATTGATATCTGGATATAAAACCGACTGTTATATTTAGAACATGATTTATCTTAATGTTAATATTTCTGAGAACATTCTATATGGGCGATTGTGCATTTAAAATTATATATTGATAAGTGAACAATGACAACATAGGCAATTTGTATAATCAATAATCGGTAGAAATTTTCAACTATATCATGAAAGAAACCTTAAAATAGTTTTGGTATAACTAAGTGAAATACAATACAAACCAAACAAATAATTTTATTAGAGACGAAATATATCACACATGTAATAACACTAACTAGCATAAGTGATCTAGTAATGCTAAAACTATATAAGAAATACTGAGAAAAGCTATGCCATAAAACATTTTATTAGGAAATAAATTGTTTTATTGTACATCATATAACGTGTGTAAGGGGTAGCAGCAATAAAAAGATGGATTTATTTTATGACGTAAGTTTTGTGGAAAAGTTTAATACTAAAGTCTCTTTAAACTGATAAAGTTATGAATTCTAAAGCATACGTGTACCGATTTTCCTCATAAAAATGAATATTATTGCTTCATGAAATCTGTCTTGTGGTAAATTAACGCTATGTAAAACTTAAACTAAAAAACTTTAATTTAAAAATTGTGAATGAATATTTTATGTTTTTGCTCAAACGTTTTAATATTGATTTATAAATCTAACATGTTTTAGGTGAGTTGTGTGCAATATAAATTATTAAGTATTAAAATTATACGCATAATATTTTAATTCTTATTAATATACGAGAAAAGGGTGTTTCTCTAAGTTATATTTTAAACTATTTTTCAATTTCAAAGTACAAAATAAAGGTTTTACTGGAGAAAACTACTGCATTTTTAAAGACAAATGAAACTTTCATTAATACTTTTAAATTTATTTATTAAATAACTTAGCTTACTATCGTACTTATAATAAAAAAACTGATAAATTTATTTAATTGCTAGTAGCTTGGTTTCATATTTTTAATTTACTACCATAAGTATATTTGATGAATATAACGTCTTTTAATAAGGTAATCTTACTAAAGAAAGTTAAGTATTTAATATTTTATGAAAAGAGTAATATAAGCTATATGCGTTACGAAAAATTCTGTACCTTATACATAATTACACATCCTGAAATAATTCCAATCTCCCAGTTAGTTTTTCCTCGAGTAAATTATTCCGTTTTTAATATTTGCTCTTTTTTTTAAAAAAAGAATCCACATTCTGTGGAACATTTTATTCTCGTATTAAACATAGACACGGTCACTGTTCTACGTAACGTGGATTCCCAGATGTAAAATTGAGCATAAATATCCCTGTTCACTTCGTAATAACAAGATCAAAGTAAATTTCTCGAACGTTTTAATCGAACGAATCCAATTATTTTCTTTATAAATCTTATACCAAACAGCCCTCAGAGAATCAGCGAGCAGGGAATTTTACACAGTGTAGCCACGGGGGGGAGAGAAGTTATTATTGTCGCTGAGGCAGCATTAATTCTCCGAACTCAGCCATTAAGAACTCCCTTATGGTCATGCTTTCATTAGCTGTGGGAAAGAGAGAGTTTACTTTAGTTTGGAAAGTTTAGGAATTGTTTATTTCGAAAGAGGTTGCTCATTTTCTGTGTGGTGAACAATTGACTACTTTTAGTAAAACAATTTTACGTGATTGCTAATTTTGGCTGTAAAGAATAAAAAATTAGTTTGCAGTGTCTTCGCTCGTGAAACGCCATGAGAGCGTGAAGTTTCTAATGTGTAATTTCTTTGTTTATGTATACATTTTAACTACAATAGTCTGCTGGGGCAAAACTGGCCGAAATTATTCAAAAATCGACTTTGAAGGAGTTGAACAAATCGCGATAGCAAATATGTCATAATTTGCAGATAATGAGCATTATTTTTTATGTTGTAACCCACTGCTCTTTAATTTTCAAAGATAAAGAGTGCAGACGATATTTATTCTCTGACAAAAATGCTTCCATTTTTTAAAAGTGAGCCAATGGCAATAAATATTACGTTACTAATGACGTAGATAAACTTGAAGTCGCTACTTGGTGACACTTTTATTTTGCGAAAATATTTGACGAGAAAAATTCGGAAATATAATTTTATGAATATCCTTGCAATTCTTACTCAATAAAGAGTTGGATAACAAGTGTAGTTGATCTCTAAACAAAGTTATAAAAACTTTTTAGCTGCATTTCATGAATATTTTTAAATTGTAATTTAGTAAGAATGTCACCTTTTAAAGTATATTTTAAAAAATATTAAAAAAAAACTTCTATTCCTGAAATTATAAATTTTACAGTGTGAATTGCAATGAAGATAATCATTCTTTTAATCATCAAGAAATCCCTAAGTACTCATTCGAAATTTCTGAAACTTTGAATTCTGATACTTTTTTAGAAATATGGAATAGTATTAGCCGCTGAAAATGTTAGGGTTGGGTTTAAATTTAATATGTTGGTGAACCTTTCTGACCAAAGAACTATATTGCAAACTATCTACAAATTAAAGTGAAATTCTTATTTTTATTGCGTAATTTAATGACATATTATATTGATACAATGTTTAAACTTTTGCTCTCAATTACAAAAAAATCTCCCAATATAAATACTTGCAGTGAGTATTGGTTAAAAGAAAATTGACAGTAAAAAGTTACAGGTACTAATACATTTATTTTTTTTATCTCTCTTTTGTGACTATCACAATTAAAAAAATACTTATTCTGTAATTTTTACCCATTGGATTTATCTAGGATAAAATAGAACAACCTAATTTAAATTATAACATGTAAGAAAATAGATTGAATATATCTTTCGACATTGATAAATTTTTCTTAATAGCGCTACTTACTCTATGCTTATCCTGAGAAAGAAAAAAAAGAAGAAAACTAAAAGTGCTTTAATTACGAAGCTGTTTTTTTTTTTTTTTTTTTTTTTTTTTTTTTTTTTTTGCTGAATAGAAAAAGGTTTTTTATCATTTGAATATCTAAAGTAAACTTTGAAAGGGATTTTATGTGAACATTTAAGGAGATATTTACTTACACCTAAGTACCTGGGAACTGTTTTAAGAAAATTACTAGTTTGCACAAGAAGAAAAGGATTTTTTAAATAAGTTTCGCAAATTTTGTTTTAAAAAAAGTCTTCTTTTATAAGTTTTTCTACTATTTAAATAAAAAGAGCATTTTGTTAATTCTCACTAATTACCCTGAAACTTTTCGTGATAGAATTCAAATCTATTAAATAAGTTTATTGATTATGTTCCAGATTTGTTTTATACTTTTCCAGCTGTGATATCAAGCATTAGTTAATTTTTAATAAAATATGGGACAAATATCTATTTTAATTTCGTGTTTCTTTCTTCTTTTTTTTTAAATTTATTTCTTAAAATATAAAAACACGAATTAGTAGACATGCAGGATTGCTAATAAATGAAACTTAAGTATGGGAAAGAAAGCTTAGAATGAGTATAGAAACGACTTGTGTGCTGTTACCATTTCACTCGTTTTAGAGTTTGTTTTATTTAATTAAAATATTCATATTGAACACATTACATGATTGCTAAACCGTTGTAGTTTGACTATTTTTTTTATAAAAATAAATGTTCTTTTTATTAATTTGTCTAGTGGGAAAAACCGAGTTCAAATGCTTTCCTTATGAAACATTTAAAGGGTCTGGGACTCAAAATTTCTTTAAAAAAAATATATATATATATATATATATATATATATATATATATATATATATATATATATATATATATATATATATATATATATATATATATATATATATATATATATTATTGTAATAAATAATAAGTGTATTTTTTAATAAAATGCCATAAAATTTTGTTTCAATCATTAGTTGAAATTGAAATCTGCATATCTATATCTCTGTTATGCTATCTTGAAACTTTGAAACTGTTTTTCTCGGTGATGGTTTTTTGTCCCTTTTTTGAGTTTAAATTGATATAACTTAAAAACTACTTGTTATAAATCCATGAAACTTTCCACAATTATTTTCCATACATATTTCTTTAGTTTGTCTTCAGGAATTATGTTTTTTATTTAACTTTTTTTTTTTTTTTTTTTTTTTTTTTTTAGTTCGTGGAGCTTAACATTCAATGGATTTTATACAGTTTTTGCGAAAAATATTTTTTTTTTAAATTTTTATAATTACTTTTTTGAAAAATCATGAAGACAATTTTTGAAATGAATTATAAGAAGTAATTTTATGTAAAAATGAAGTGATTTTTTAAAAAAGTTGTTTAGATATATCAATTTAAGAAATATCAAAATTTTGATGTTTTTTAATTTTTTTAAAAAAATATTTTTTTAAATTTGAAAGTTAAAAGTAGTTTTTTAAATTTCAAAGCATCATACATTACTGCATAAGCATTTCAGGAAAATAATTTCAAAAATAAATATTTCAGAATTATGAGTCCCAGACCCCCTTAAAAAGCTAGATTTTCATTTGAAAAGTGTAACAAAATGAGTAGTAAAAATCTACTTCGTAGCACCGTAGCCTGGTACAGACCAAGACTGTCTCAGTCAATTTCCCCCATCGGGTTCTGTCAGCCGCTATGGCTCTCCATTGGTTGATTTTTAACGTCTTTAGATCATCCTTAATGCATTCAATTCATCTAGAGCGAGGTCTTCCATTTTTTCTAACTCCTTCAACTTTAGAGAAAATCATTTTTTTAGTTGGATTTGTTTCATCATATCTGTATATCTGTCCCAGCCATTAAATTCGATAAGATTTAATAACTCGAAGAATATTTGGTAGTCTGCACTTTAAGTACAGTTCGTGATTAATGCGTGTTCTCCAGACATTGTTTGCTTTTACTGCTCCAAGAATTTTTCATTCAAAGGTAAGCATTTTGTCTTTTTAAGACTTGTTTAATACCCAACATTCGCTGCCATACAAAATGATAGTCCTTATTAAGGTTTTACACAAGTTAAATTTTGTATCCAAGTTTATCAGTTTTGATTTAAGTAAATTTTTCAGACGTATAGTACCTGTACTAAATCTATTTATAGTACTTGTAGCACCTGTAGTAAAAATATTTAACAATAAAATATTTACAAAATTCGTTTGTAGTAAAAAGTTGAAAACTTTATTTCATTGCTATGTATCTAAAATTCGGTTAACTTGAAAAGTATATAAATACATAGGCTAAAAATGCATTGCTCTCTTTAGAATAGGCATAAGGTTTGTTTAGTTATCTGAAATAAGGGGAATTTATATTGAGTCTTTACTTTTGCGAGGACCAAACAATAAGCGGTTTGACCCAAGGAAAAGGTTTTGAAATGCCTTGCTATTATTGGACGACATGCTTAGTTTATGATTAAGGTGTACATTTTTAGTAAATTCATCAAAAGTTGGACCGAATATAGTTTTTGTAACTGTAATGCTTGTTAATTAAGATTAGGTAGTAAACAAAAAGAACACGAGTGAGTTTACATCGTAAAACAACCTCTCCTACGCAAACGCCTTAAATTCCACAGCAGCAGGTTTGGTTTGGTTTGTGCGCTCAACGATCTATAATTGTGCTCAATAACGGCTAATCAGGCCAGGACCTAAATCTTAACGTGGATTCCAACCCACAACGAACATCCATGCCTAACCTGGGATTCGAACCGGCTCCTTTGGCATGCGAAGCCAGAGCGCTAACTCCACAGCCATCAGGTGTGGACAACAGCAACAGGGAAGAATAACGCAGCAATTTCTTCTTTACTAGTAAAATGTTGTCCAGAATCTGCCAAATGGAGAATAGAGTTTATTATCATTTGAACCAGAGTACCCGATTATATCCTACTATTCTGTTTTCCTCCACTCTTTAAGTACAAAGAACTAAATTTATGCTAAGTTTTTACGTGTTTCGATTAAAAAATTTCAAAATTTGTAATGCCCTGAGAAGTTCAGTACTTAATTGTTCGCCAGAACTTTGAGCATCAATAGTACTAAAAGATAGTATATATAATTATTTTCACATTAATACTGAGAAATCTATTTCTGTATGATATAGTATAATGCCTTATAATAGGTATCTTTAATGTAGAATTGTTGTGATTGAGTGTTGTAAATTTAATTTATTAAAATGCAACATGCTTTTCTGCAACAAGATGATGTGCACAGGAAAACTACATGTACAGAATATGAGATTGGGTATTAAAAAATTTTGTGGTCTCCATCATGAGAGATGTATTGAAAGGAAATTGAGATGTGTAATATGGCTCTCATGCAACAAATTGTATCCGAAAGAAAAATCACATGCACTGAAAATGAGAGTAGAAAAATTGTTAGATGGCACTGTAATGAGTGAAATAAACAAATTTTTTAATTATGCAATATGCTTTTCTGTAACAAGATGATGTGCACAGGAAAACAACATATACAGAATATGAGATTAGATAAAAAATTTGAGGTCTCTATGATGAGTGATGTGTCGAAAGGAAATGAATATTTGTAATATGGCTTTCCTGCAACAATTTGTTGTGAACAGAAAAATGACACATACAAAACATGAGAGTAGAAAAATTGTCGGTGGCACTATGATGATGATGTATCAAAATTAAAAAATTTTATGTAATATGCAACATGCTTTTCTGCAACAAAATGATGTGCACAGAAAAACAACATGTAGAGAATATTAGATTAGTTATTAAAAAATTTTGTGGTATGATGAGAGATGTATTAAAAGGAAATTGAGTTGTGTAATATGGCTCTCCTGCAACAAACTCTATTAGAAAGAAAAAGGACATCTACTGAAAATGAGGGTAGAAAAATTGTTAGGCGGCACTGTGATGAGTGAAGTAAACAAATTAAATTTAATTATGCAACATGCTTTTCTGCAACAAGATGATGTGCACAGGAAAACGACATTCAATTTAATTATGTAATATGCAACATGATTTTCTGCAACAAGATGATGTGTAATATGGCTCTTTTGCTACGAGATAATGTGAATAGGAACGTACAGATCTTGAGAGTAGAATCTTTTGTGATCACGGTGGTGAATGATGTCTACAAGTGTGATGGATAGGTGTCATTGAGATTTTTACATTTTTGGAATCAGTAAGTCTCCCGATATAAAATACAGGTTAATTTTTGGCTCGATAGATACTAACTACACACGATACAACCTAACCACACACGATAGAAGACAAAGTAAAAAATATGTTAATAATTATAAGATTATTTATATTAATATTTACCTTGACACATTCTACAAAAGTACAATTAATAAAATGTTTTCCAGCTTTTAAAAACAATGAAATTTATGCACGACATTACGCAAAATTTGATTTTTTCGTCATTATCTCATCGATCCGAACGTATAACAAATCACAATAACACCTTTAAAAACTTAAATTTTCAAATTCAGTTACCTAATCCCAAAAACTTGGAATATTTGGTGAGTTTGCTTAAGTGAGTATGTATAGTTTTAAAACTCGGTAAATTTAAATTTAACAAATTCATAATCAAACATGAAAAGTCTGTGCGCTCAAATTAAATTTTACTAATACAATTTGTGTACAAGAACTTTGAATAAGTTTGAAAAGAAAAATCTCCCAGGCTTACAATAACGTATGTAATTCATGTTTGGATGCTCACATACTATAAATAACATCGATATACCAGTCATAGTAAAATTACTTTTTCTATTTATTCTTGCTATTAAATTTAAAACAATATATATATATATATATATTTATATATATATTAAAGATTGGTTGGTTGTTTTCAGATTATCTGGCGCCGTCAGCAACACGAGGGCTATAATGCGCCGAAACATTCGTCATTTGACAAGCCAACATACATTTACAAACACCCATGCCATACACGGGACTCGAACCCGCAACCTCGTGGTCTAGAAGCTAGCACGCTAACCACTATACCGTTTGGTCGGCATATATATTAAAGAAAGAAAGAAGGAGGGGGAAGGGGGAAAAATCAATTCTTGGACAGACCCAAGAGAATGCGACGTTATAGTGATATTACTAGAAATTGGTATTTAAAAACTTTAAAATAAAGGAGAATCGGTAACCATTAAACTATTTTTAATTTATTTTTTTGGAATTAAAATGTTTTGTGGTATTTGAAACATCAAATTAAAATTTGATGAAAAAAAATATCTGACCATGATTGTAGTTCATTAACTTTTAATTAAAGGAATTTCCAATTATCTTTCCTTTTTTTAAAGTATTCTCTAGATTTTTCTTTAATGTTACGTATTATAGATTCTATAATTTCAGAGATTGGTTTTTTAATAACAAAATAGTTTCGAAGAAAAAGAAATAAAAACCACGTGTATTGGTAAGGAATTGGAATAATCATTATCTTCTTTCTTTCATATAATTTTTCAACATTTAAAAATGGGATTTAAACTTTATCCTCAACTTTATCCCTTAAGTTCTTGTAAAACTGTATTCAGAATGAAAAGAAGATTTTTAAGTATACATTAGAGTTTAGAAGCTACTGTAAAGTAGTAAATATGAAGAACCTGGATTATTAAAAAGAAATTCAAACATTTTTAGTTCCGTGATTGATACAATGATATCTCTATAAAAAAGAATCCCAAGTTTTTATTCATTAATAGTTAATAGATTACATTAAAAACTTCTTAGTATAGAGGAAGTTCGTTAGTATATTTCATGTAAAAAGAAATATATATATATATTTAAAGAAAATATATTTTCAAATAAAATAAAGCGGTCCTATTTCTTAATATTAACCCAATTTGTGACTGAGTGTTAAACAACTTTGGATGTGTCTTATAACTTATAAGAGATAGTGTAAACCAGAAAATGATTATTGCAAATACTTCTTTAGAATTTGATTGCCACAAAAATTGTATGTTAAGAAAAAGAATCGGGGAAAAAATCATTCAGTTAATTAAGTATTAAAGTTTATATGAAAAAGTATATTCTTGAGACCAAAAAACATTGTCATTACAAAAGATCAATATACTTAAAATACCACAAACGAATATTTTGAAGATCAATATTTATTCGAACGCTAAACACAAGAAATCTTTTTCCTTCTCTCCCAAACCCCCCCCTCCCACTTCAACTCTTAATTTTTTTCCCGTTTTCGCAGACGATAGTCCCGAGATCTTCTCACGAACTGTTTTCTTTGTTCTCTTCAAGACGGTTTTCGCATCAATCAGCTGTTTCACTTCATTTCACTTCGAACGAATAGCCAGGTCACGTTATTCTACCAGAATATTCGAACTTTTTTTTTTTTTTTTTTTTTACAACTGTCTTCTGTTTACCCTTTTTTGCGTGGATGTTACGTTTAAAGAAGAAAAAAGTACCGTTTACTGTTTCTTTTTCATTTCCTTCAAATTTTTCCAGAACTACATTTTAAAATTCAGTTCATGGTTGTTTTAGGTAAATAGAATGAAATGTTGTGTGAGGGCGATAAGCAACGATATAGCATGGCGTGTTTCATGACTACTAAGTAAGTATGTGTGTTTATTTAACATGGGAAAGAATTTCATCATAATAAGAATCGCAGATATATCATCGTATTATTACATGCAAATTCTTTAATCGAAACTATGGTACAGTACGCAAAAAAAAAAAAAAAAAAAAAAATCCGAATGATGGCTATATATTGTATTCTAATTGATGGAATAACAAATGTCAAGTACCGTTGTAAATCATGGAAGGTTTTTATTAATTGTATATAAGTTTTTTTTTTTTTTTTTTATCATGAAGTGTCATCTACGTATTAAAACTAAACCATACTTTTAAAAGTTCAATAGCAACCCTATAATATTATACCATATTTAAATTTAGAAAAAAAAAAAACAAAAAAAAAAAGAAAAAAAAAAACAGAAAAAAAAAAACGTCTAAACACCAAATTTTATAATTTTCCAATGAGTAGTTAGTAATTTAAATAATGTAAAAAAAAAAACGGCAAATTAATGTTAGTTTTGCATTTTTCTCTTGCTTTTTCTCTGAGCTTTTGGGGTTGGGGCACTCGAAAGAATGTTCACAGAAAAAGCTCTTGGTTTTAAAAGGTTTTAGAAATTTGTCCAACACCTTGACGAAATTCCAAATTTCTGCCATTTTCCATTTCATCTTGTTTTCTTATTAGTATTATATGCAAATTTTTAACCTAGCAGCTTAAGCGCTTGTAATTTGTTGTATTTCTTTTGTCTTCATATTACTGATTTTACAGTTGGAACTTTACTTTTAATTTTTATTTTAATATATGGACTAACTGCCTAATTTTTGGTATAAATTACAAAAAAAAAAAGTAACATAATGCAAAAAAAAAAAAAAAAAAAAAAAAAAAAAAAACCATAATGCAGACAAACAAAAAAAAATAACATGATGCAAACAAACAAAATTTAAATGCAGTTACATTAAGTGTAGTTTCAGAGAAATCTAAATTTTGTCTCACCACAAAATAATAATTGTTTTTAATGCAAAGAAAACACCTTATTTACTTCGTGATATATCGTGATTCATCTCCGTTTCTTCTTTAGTGACGTACAGGGTGGTCATAATTAAACTGTACCAATTTAAAGAAATCTAGTGTACGTTCTAATGACCAAACCTTCTTAATACTTGGTATACGTATATACTTTTTAAATTAGGAGAAAATTATGGTATGTGATAAAAGTAATATCAGTTTAAATTTTCGTGGCAGTTTTAGGTATTATAAGCATTTTAACTTTTCTTCTTCTGAACCTTGCGAGATTTTTTCTAGAGATCTGACTTGTTAGTTTAGAAGCGTCATGTGGAAATTTAATTTTTTTTTTGTAACTTCTATTTAACATTTTTCTAACTTTCTTATATATTTTCTCCATGTTTCAATAATACGTATGCAAAGTTTTATGAAGATCTTATTTAACAGGTTCCAAACTGCTATAAGCAGGATTGGTGAGCAAATTCAAACATGGACTAACTGCCTAATTTTGCAGTACATAAATAGTAGTCACTACCATTCGTGCCCCTTGAATGTTTCCACAGAGGTCCTATGAACATGCAATATGTAGATGTTAAGTCCAATTGATTCCAACATTTGGAGGATTGCGTGTCGTGTTAAGATACATCCAAAAGTCACGACAGTTTCAACGTATGGACCCCATACCAAAAGAATGAAACATTTTTGATTATCTGTCTTGCTGCTTTATCATAGTTCATGATAAATCATTTCATCATAATTATGTGTATAGGGTGGGTTTGTACTGAATATGTTGGATTGTTGCAGTTACCGTCATTAAAAACGAACATTAATATTTGATTCAGGAATACAATTTTAATGATTGTTTTAAATGAACTGTAAGTTGTTTTTGCTGTATATTTATACTACTTAATTAGAACTTGATATAAAAGCTTATAAAGTCTTGTCTACGGTACAAGCGGAAAGCGATGAGCGACTTGAGATGACACGAGCGGTAGAGTGGGGGCTACGATAAGAGAGACAATAAATAGACTGGACCGTATTTTCCAACAATCCCTAACATAGAATTTTTGAGAAAATAATAAATAAAAAAAAAACAGTTCAATTGACATTGAGAAAAGTTTTTTTTTAATTCATGTAAAACAAAAATACTAATTAATAAAGTCACTATGCTTGTCATTTGTAAAACATGGCAGGCATTGAAATTTTGAGATCAAAAAATCGTGATCGAAGTCTGTTAATTTTTCCTTCTCTGTCATTTGTTACTATACGAGAGCTTTTGAAAAACTGCAAAAACTCTGGACGGGGAGTGAAAATTAATGTCTAGGGAGAGTGGTAAGCATCGAAGATCAAGCAGCAACGTATTTCACTCAAATGCTCGTGTTTATCATAACTGGCCGGCCCCTACTTCCGTTGTACTCAATAAAACATAAACGTAAGCGGCTAATCACTCGCCGCTTATCTCTCATAATGTAGCAGAGGTCTAAGAGTTGGTGACATTTTGAGAAAATAGTGCTCATTTAGCGACATTGAAATATAAATTGTCAAAGTATTCAAATTCAAACTCATTATTCTAATTTGTTAAAATATAAAGCCCTTTCACTTAGAACTATAAAAAAGATAAGTTAATATTTTAAATACTTTAATCGATCTAATAGATCTGTAACTTTCAATTTGATGTACAAAGCGGCTATAATTAAAATAATACTACTTAGATCAGTGGAGACTGTAGAAATCATTTGATATTCATAAATTTTGCATACACATTACAGAGACCATGATAAAATGGTTTCTGAAAGTCAATAAAAAATAAAAATATATAAGATTTTTAAATATAGTACAATTTCCACACAGAAAAAAAGCTTCCAATTTACAACAATTATATGCCATAGTATAAAAACTTTTTTAATTATATGTTTTTTGAACTAAAACTACATCATAATTTTCCGATAATGGTCCAATTTTATCTAAATTGATTTTTCATATTATATTGTTTCCCTGGTATAAATAGCATCTACAACACATTTTTGAAGACAAAATGGTTTAGATTAATTTTGGCTACCATATATAACACATATCAGTGTCATGTTGAAAATATTACCCAGTGCAAGAATATTTAAATTGAATGCTAATTATTTAGAATATTCAACATATAATAATACGCAAATGAAAAGTAAGTATACAATATTTGGGTATATTTAATTATGAATATTCAAGACTTTTTATGGCGAGAAAATTTTAAATATATTTAGAAAGGATTACTTAAAACACAATAATATTAGAAGAATATTCAAAGTATAAATTAATAAAGAGAAAATCAGATTTAAAACTAATTTAATAATATGGAAGATATTATTTTTGTCCAATCCAACTATTAAAATATCACATTTATTTCAATCCAAATGCTGTAAGCTAAATTCTATAAACTTGTTTAAACAAAACAGTGGTAATTATACTTTTTTTTAATAGTTAACTAACATTTTAACTTGCAATCTTACAAATCAAACATATGAAATTTTTAACTTATTTGACAAGCAGTTTTCACCAATACCAATAGTCCTAATTCCTTATATCAATAAAAGGATACTGTAACAAGGCTAGTATAAATGAATTGCTTGTGAATTTTATAAATTACAACAGAAATTCTGGAACCGCAAGCTTTAATTTAGTTAGAAGCATTCCCATTTCTCGCAGCATGTCTGGGACACTTAGTTGTCAGCAATTCTCTCGGTGACCATTTGTCACAGATCTGTGTCTGCTACTACAGAAGAAGAAAAAATTGCCTCGGAGCTAATTCTCACCTTGGCAGGTCTCCATTGTAAATCGATCGAATTGTTTTACAAGATTGTTTTTAGTAAAACATTCTAAGAGTATGAATATATATATATATAAAGATATATTTTTTTAACTAGAAACCATGGCTATCGTAATTACATAGGGTGATCTAAAAGAAACAACACATTGTTTTTAGCATTTTAGAATTCGATATAAAAATGCTAGGTTAGAATAAAAAAACACGGAGTCACAAATATATATATATATATATATATATATATATATATATATATATATATATATATATATATATATATATATATATATATATATATATATATATATATATATATATATATTTTTTTTTTAAAGAGGTTTTGTTTTAAAATATATTCCAAAGAAAGTGAAAAACGGAGATTTTTTTCAACAGATGATTTTTTATTTAAAAATTGTAATGACTATCAACCCTAAATTACTTAAATAGTACTGAACAAGCTCACAAAAACTTACATCGCCATCTATTGATGAAACACTTAACTATTATTTCATTGAGTAGGAAAAAATAACCAAATTATTTCCTAACTTTTCAATGAAAACCTCATTGTTCTAATCTTAAATGTTCATGAATTAGAAGTTTTTTTAATGTCCTTTTCTTTTGAATAGTACTACTATAAAAATAACTACTGAGACTATCATTACATTTGGAAAATGGAAGTAACTTTAAGTTTGAACTGAAAACTGTTATTCGGAATAACTTTGCGTCACCACAACACATTAAAAAATGTAGGAGTAGTTCATATTAAGTGACAATGTCATAATAGGTCACCTTCCTCTATACATTGAAGTGGTTTGTAACTTTATTAAAGAGCACGATAGTTGTTTGAATGCATTGCTATTCCCAATGGAAAAGCAACTAAATGCAAATACCCATACCTATATTTAACCTTGCAAATAAAAACTAAATTTAAAGAGAGATGCTTAAAAATGTCTTAAATTACTATCACCAATACCAATTTTGAAAGTAGAATACAAAAATGACTGATATAAAACTCATTAAATGATGGCTAGATTAATAGTAAAGCCCTCAACTACCAGATTTTCTGTAGCCAGCTGACAAAAAATTTCAGTAGTAGCTCTTCACAGCTGAACCATCGAAAGGGGAAGACCTAAGTGGATAAAAACTGGTTATGTCCTATTTATCTTAAGCACATTTTCTTTTTAGAATGAAGAAAAGTTTTAATTAATGCTATTCAACAAAATATAGGCCGATCAAACGGTATAGTGGTTAGCGTGCTAGCTTCTGCACCGCGAGGCTGCGGGTTCGAATCCCGTGTAAGGCATGGGTGCTTGTAAATGCAGGTTGGCTTGCAAATGACGAATGTTTCGGCGCATTAAAGTCCTCGTGTTGCTGACGGCGCCAGATAATCTGAAAACAACCAATCAACAAAGCATAAAATGTTGTACAATTATATTCAATTTAATTTTGTTGCTTAAACTTTTCTCAAAAACCAAAATTAAGTTAAACTTTATTTGTAAATTATTATCTATTAAAAATCAATCCCTAAAACGCTTTCCATAAGAACCAAACTCTCATTCAAAATGAGACAAATTCCACCAGAACACGAAACGTCGCCATGCGCATGCGCATCCTTCTTAAACCACATTTGACATCCACTTCTCGACGTTGAATAAGCGAAGTCACTAAAAAACAAACCGAAAAGTCACGCATGCGATATCAATATAAAAACTGTCAGGTTTTGTGAAAGATCACTGCGAACGATATGCATTGAAGAAGAAAAACAAACTTCGGGGTTGCTTTTTTGAATTGGATTTCCCTTTTTTTCTTTATGGGTTGTTATTTTTTTGGAGCAAAATGCTTATTTATTAATATTTCTCTTTCACGTGCGGGTTGAATTTTTGACAATGTGGGATGTTTTTTAAAACGAAGTTACCTTTAGATATGCTGCCAATATAAGCGTAGCTGAGAAGTCAGAAAATCGGACTAGGGTTGCCATTTTGAATAAGAAAATCGGAAACTGAAAGTTCTTTTATCGTTTTCAATTTAATACCTATTGAAATTGAACACCAATGTAAGAACTGAGTATCCGAAAAAGATCTTCACGGGGTTTATTTAACTATTAGAGATAGGTAAGATAGAAGTAAATTGAAAAAAAGCCCTCAAAATTAGGTAACAAGTTATAAGAAAATAGTATAATTTTCATAGGTTATTTTATTTCAAGTCACGGAATTTTAATTTCTACAAGGTGCATGTTGAAGAAAAAGACCATTGACAAAATTATTTCAGAGGTTAAATCTCATCAATGAGAAAAAGAAACAACCTTACACATCTTTGAAATTGACTCAATTTGAAATTTTTAAAAAATGAATGGATAGTGTATTTATATAAAAACTAAATTATTTATTTATTTATTTATTATTATAAAGCACACTACAGAAAAAAATTCCATTTAAAGTGTACAAGGAAAAGTACAATACAAACAAGCAAACAATAGTAACAAAACAAGAGCAAACAATAGTAACAAAACAAGAATTAACCTATCGCTTATTGGAATTATATGAAATATCTTTTATTACAATCAGTTTGAAAAGTTTATTTCTTATAAACATTCATTCTTAGCAATATATATATATATATATATATATATATATATATATATATATATATATATATATATATATTACAACCCAAAACTTCAGGTATTAATAATAAATTTAATAAAACTATGATGTAATAAAAATAATTTATATTCAACAGAAAAAATTTAAATTGGAAAATCCAAACTAACGGATTATTGTTTCTTAATTTTTTTTTAAATACAATGCCCGCACACAACTCATTTCCAAATCATATATTACAAACATAAACTTCAGGTATTAACAATAAATGTAATAAAACTACGATCTAATAAAAATAATTTATATTCAACATATAAAAATATAAATTAGAAAATTCAAGCTGATAGTTTATTATCTTTATTTCTTTAAATACAATACACAAACACAGAATACATTTCCAAACCATATTATAAACACAAACCTCATGTATTAACAATTAATCTAATAAAACTATGATCTAATAAAAATAATTTATATTGAATGGAAAAAAAATCTAAAAAGGAAAATTCAAACTAACAAATTATTAGTATTATTTTTATTTTATTTTTAAATACAATGCACACACAATACATTTCCAAACCATATTACAAAATTAAACTTCAGGTATTAAGAATAAATTTAATAAAACTATTATCTAATGAAAATAATTTATATTCAAAATAAAAAAATTGATTTTTCTGAAAGTTTATTGTTTTTATTGCTTTAAATACAATACACAAACACAGAAGACATTTCTAAACCATATTATAAACACAAACCTCATGCATTAAGAATAAATTTAATAAAACTAAGATCTAATAAAATTCAAACTGACACATTTTTTTTAAATACAATGTACACACACAATACATTTCCAAACCATATTGCAAACGTAAACGATATTGAGAATAAATTTAATCAAATTATGATCTCATAAAAATAATTTATATTCAACATAAAAAAAAATCTAAAGTGGAAAATCCAAACTAACAGTTTATTTTTTTAACAAACATATACTAACACAGTACACATTTCCAAACCATATTACAAACACAAACTTCAGGTATTAGCAATAAATTTGAAGATAAGCGTCGAAATGTGGGAACCCAAAGTGTATGGGAAAGTTGTCAGCTGGGTCGATCGTTAAAATACTTGAGCGTTTCCAATTGCGTGCATTTTCAAACTGAAACACTAACATCATGCTATGCATTCTTTCAATACATAAACTGGAGATGCTCTTCATTTTGAATTTTTATAGGTCCTAACTTCTTTATATGTTATTTTCTTACGTAATACCTTTAGAGCTCTAAAGAACAATGGAGTTAGCTTTTTTTTTTCTTGAAGAAAGAATGGGGAACTTCTTTTTTTCATGCAATAGATTATAGATGTTGCGTTTTCGTGTAACATAGCGATATAGATTTATAATTGGTATTGATTTGTCTAGGAAATGTGTTATGGAAACTCTAATAAAAATGGCTATTTCGTACTTGGAAACGTAATTTTTGCGTTATTATTTAGTTTTCAAAAATTTATTGTAAATATATTTTCATAAAAAAAATTTGGTGTACTCATAGTATCAGTATTTAAATAAATTAACAGTAAAAAATTAGAAAATAATTTATTTTTTTCTGTGACAAAATATAAAATGTCAATTCGGTTTTTTTTTTTTTTTTTTTTTTTTTTCACTTTATTTGTTTAACAAATTTTAATAAAAATTCTTTTTAATTAACTGTATACATCTGTCATTTCATTTTTTCTGCACCATCAGTTACAATGTAATGTTGGAATTCTTGTAGAATTTTAGCCCATTTTACATCATTATCAAAATTAAAATATTACATTTCAAGCATGGACGCTAGCAGAAATATTTTTGAAAGGGGGTGCAAGACTGCAGAATTTTATAAAAATTGTTAACTTTTCAAAAATTTTAATTGTATATCCTAATAGGCTTGGGCTATGTTAACATTTCTGCATCGCGATATATCGGGAAGCAGACATCACGATGTTAACTATATATTTTTTACAAAATACTATTAAACAACGTTTCATAACACGCCGAAAGAAAGCCGAAAACATGTAGCCGAAAGTTATGCTTACTTAGATTTTGTAACATTTTATTGAATTCATGTATAGAAATTTATTTTAAATAACATGAGTAACGACCAAATTACTTTCAGAGGGATACATAAAGAACCCAAGAGGTATAAGCCGGTTATTGTTATTATTATTATTATTATTATTATTTTTTTTTTTTTTTTTTTTTTTTTTTTTTTAATCCGGATTTTTCAATTTCTCTATCTTAATGAAATTTTACTTTGTTATTATCCAGGGAAGGAGGGGGGGTAGTGGGGGGGTGGAGTACAAGTTCACATCCTGGCGGTGCACATGTTACTTTAGTTATTGGATATTCTTAATTATTAAATCAAAAACATACATTATAATGAATAATTTATTACTTACTATATACAATATAACTACTAAACAATAAAAATAAAACTTATGCATAACATTTAAAATTCTAATGATCTTTATTTTGTGCCAAAAAAATATGCATTTCTGCATTTTTAAGAAGCCATGTTGGATTGAGTAATTAATCTTATGGAAATAAGCTTTATTCAAATTGTACAAACTGAAAAAAAAAATTACAAAAAATTATAAAACATTTATTTACTTACGAATCAGAAGAGAAAATCCTTCAACGTAAATGGGGGAAAAATCGTTTATAAATATTTAAGCAATCAAACTAGAGAAACAACTGTGATCAGTCCATGCGCTAGTTCATATTGACTTTGGCAGATATAACAAACCATCATAACAATAAATAACCTAATTATCTTAACTAGATAAGAACTAGACAGAAATTACCCTGCTAGAATACCCCAATCCCCTTGAGTTAATAAATAAAACAAAGCTCTCAAAGGGTAAAAATGTTGGATAAAAAAAATCCTGAAGTAATTCTGATGTAAAAGATTTAAAAATACAAAAATGTTGTATTTTATTTCTTCTAAATTAGAGGAAAAAATAATAATAATAAAGAAAAAAAATGAAACACAAAAAGGTTAGGAAACACTCAATTGAATTCTAAAAATAGAATATCAAGGTCTTTTATCTGATGACAAATTAAATAAATATCAAAACGTTTTTCAAGAGTTGAGAGAACAAAAAAAATATGTTCAAACAATAAAAGGAATACTTCTTTCATCGAATCTCCAATATTACTAGACTATTGGCGCCTGAAAACTACCAATACTCAGCTGTAAAAATGAAATGGGAAATAAACGCGAGACCTAAAATTTAAACATCGCACATACCGAAGGTGGATATGATTATCACGATGCGGATGAAGTATCACCCCAGCAAAAGCAAATGGTAATCGCCTCAAACGGCGCGGTGTAGCTGTTACACTACGTTTCTATACAGTCTTGGATACACCGCGCATATGCAGGGAGGATTAACTGCTATTGTGGTGAAGTATCATATCACAAACGGCGCGGTTTCGACGGTTTCAATACGTTTCTATAGTATTTTAGACACACCGCGCATGAATAGTGGCATCAACGGTTCCTCGTCCTTGAAGTGTTAGGCAAGTATCGCTTTGGCAATACCAGCGCCTAATCTTCATGAACATAATCACATAACATAGGTTTCAAGAAATAGGAGAACTGCAGAAAATATAAAACTTGCATTTTAATTTACTGTCAGGTAGAAAGTTATCTAGAGAAATTAACAAAAATAATATTACTATTCAAACTAGATAATTTTAACTGAATATTTTTAGTTCTTATCTTATTATAGGTTCTTTTATGGCTACCATGTGTTCTTGCAAATGATGTTCTTCCATTCTTAGAAGAGTCTTTGTTGAGGTTAGAAGGAGCATCCCTGGATAACAGTGTAAGTAGTTTATAGTCCATTAAACAATTATTCACGAAGAAAAGGGTAGTTAGTACCCTAAATCCTTATAAATAATCAATTTTGAGTTATTATTGTTTATCAAAATTTAAATCCTCCTCTTTAAAAGGATACCTCTTTTGTAATAATACCTCAACTAGAAGTATTTTTAATAATTTTTTGAAGACAAAATTGGTAACTATTTGTATGGGTAAAGTTTTCTTTAAAATGCATTTTTCTCAAAACTACATATTTCATTATTCATGTACCTTTTTCTCAGACACTGCTCAAACTATTTTCCTGAAAGTTTTACCACATATTCATTTTATGTATCTATATATACTACAGTGATATTTTGTTGTTATTTTAAAAATATTTTTTTGTTTTGGCTTTTTTCGGCAAAAAAAAAAAAAACTTTTTATTTTTAACAATTTTGAGTGACTCTCACGAAAATTACTTTAAAAAGGTAAATGAATCACAATCAAAAGTTAACTTTAGTAGAATAACAAGTGTCTGCTAAATGCAATGAAAAAAAATTAGGCTTCTACGTCAAATACTTTCTAAGAAAAAGGTACATGAAATATGCCAAACTAACGTTACCGGTATAGAGGGTACCAACTCCACTTAATCTAATTACCAAATATTTATTTTAATTTAGTTTGTTTAATTCTGGATAACTTTTTTGTTTAAGTAGCCAAAGAGAACTATTTCTCCCATATTTTTAAATACTTATGTTATTTTTCCTCTTACCTTAAAACTAAAGGCTGATTTACTCGTTACAAGTAGGCCAAGTCACCAGTTAATAATATATTACAGCTATTGCCATCATGTAAACGTTACCTGAGAGTCACCATAGAAGGCAATTTTTCTGGTATACTAGTAGCTGGAAACTCCAATAGATCAAACGTAATTTGTTTAAGCGTTAATTCCACCTCTTGTGCTCTCACTTGACCACATACTAACGGAGTAACACTAGCTCAACACCGGGATTGTTCCAGTTTCTGGCACTGTGTAAACGGAAAACTAACATTCCAACAGTGACCTTCGAATCAACTTATCAGCTGGCATTCTATCCACTGGCAATAAGTTAATCAGCTTTAACAGATATTTGAATAATAAAATGAAAATGAAACAAATACTATAATACAGTACTACCTAACATTTTCTATTCTGTTATTATCTCTAATGCTACAGGTTCATGTCAGTTCTGAGGGGGGCAAGGATGAGAACGAGAGCCGTGACCAGGGTGGTGGTGGGGGGGCCTGGACCCCTTGGTCCCCCTGGATGACGTGTTCGAGGAGCTGTGATGGGGGCATTTCAATCAGCCTCAGGAAATGCAAGGGGAAATGTAAAGAAGGCGAACCCATTAGAAGACAGATATGTAACATGCAAGTAAGAAGCTCTCATTCCATATTACTAGGTTGAAATATTCTTAACGAATTTTAAAATTATTAAATAACGGACAATGGTTTAAATTTGTATGTTAAAGGGATTAAGTTGCTACAATTTTTTAATATTATAAGAAATTTTAATATTTTATAGAATAGCAATGAAGAAAGGATGAACTAACAAAAGTATTGCGATTAAAAATTGCAATTTTTTGTATTAAGCATTAAAAATATCGCATGTTTTGAAATGATATAAACGTCTTATACTTTTATAAAACAACATAAAAAGAACAAACGCTTAATATTTTAAATAATAGTAATGGAGAAAGGATGGATAAATAAAAATATTATGATTAAAATTTGTAGTTTTTTGTAATAGGTTTTAAAAATATTGTAATTTTTGAAATGATAACACATGTTCAATGCTTTTATAAAGCAACGAAGAAAGAACATATTAATAAAATTTAAACAACAATAAAAATTGTTAGTATAATTTTTTTTTTTTTATATTAAAAAATTAATGATTTTTAATTTGATAAAAAAAAGTTAAGTATTTTTTTTTTTTTTTTTTTTTTTTTGAAAAACAATGGCAAAATGACAGACAAAAAAACAACGGAAATCAGTGAAAGATTAAAAATTTATGCATTTAGTATTACAATATTATGAACTTTTACTTTCATAAAAAAAAAAAAAACTCTAATATTTTTATTAAAACAAAAGAGAATTAAAGGATAGAGAAATGGACAATGATGAAAATGCACAGTTAACTGCATTTAGTATTAAAATTTACACGTTTTCTAATTTAATAAAAAAGTTAACTATTTTCTTTTATGAAAAAAGATGGAAAAAGGACAGATAAAAAACTATGAAAATAGACGAAAGATTGAAAATTTCTGCATTTAGTATTACAATATAGACTTATAGATTTTTACTTTCACAAAAAAAACATCTGATATTTTTTAAAAAACAAAGGAGAATTAAAAGATAATGAAATGGACAACGATGAAAATGTTCAGTTAACTGCATTTAGTATTACAATTTACACGTTTTCATATAATAAAAAATATTTAATATTACTATACAAAAACATAATATGAAAAAGATATAAAAACCACGGAAAACGATAAAAAAAGAAAATTATAGTTTACTATTTAATACTAAAATATAAACGATGTTTAATGTAAGAAGCCACTTCAAATATTTTTTATAAAACAACGCCGTAAACAATAAATAACGATAAAAAATCACATTTTATAAATACATTATTAATAGTACTCTATTCTAAAAGCTCGTATGTATGACGTGACAATCTGCTTTTAAAACGATTTCTCGTTGGAATAAAAGACACAAAGACAATGAATTGGCTGGGTTTCAGATTGTCTGGAAGTTTTCCGAAGTATCTTTTGGGAATACCATTTTTATATGAATATTTATTGTTTAAAAATATAGAAAATTTATGTTTTGAGTGTTTTTCGAAAATTTAAGAACATAAATGCTAAATGTATAGGCGGATTTTTTTTAAAACAGACCAAATAGGATTTTATTATTAAAAATAAAAAGTAAGATTATTAGTTTTCTAAAGTTAAAATCAGTAAAATACATTGCATTTCTACACGTTTTGGAACGTGCTGAATTCAAAAAAGCAGTCTAGAAAAATGTCTATGTGTTTGGGGTCGGCATAACTCCCAAACGGATTGACCAACGACCTTGAAACTTGGTGTAGGGGATATTCGTGGCCATTGGATCTACCATAAATATTTTCGATAAAAATACACATGCTCTTAAGGTAGATGCCATCGTAAAATATATGTTTTTCAACGATATTTATAAAACGGCCATAACGGTTTTGATCAAAGTGTCTATGGAAATTCTTTTTAAGGTACTCTAAATATCACCACCTCTAAAATTCCCTTAAAAATACGATAACGGTGTAAAAAGTTGAAAAACCAATGTCTTTAATACAGAGTTCTCATTCTTTGAGCATCGTTCATCAAAGACTGTTTCTCCTCTGTTGCACTTTCAAAAAAGGATAATGTAATAATTATTGAAAAATATATCACCAATTTCGTCGATTCGGTGTTTGTTTGTTTGTTTGTTTATTTATTTATTTATTTATTTATTTATTTATTTATTTATTTATTTATTTATTTATTTATTTATTTATTTATTTATTTATTTATTTATTTATTTATTTATTTATTTATTTATTTATTTATTTATTTATTTATTTATTTATTTATTTATTTATTTATTTATTTATTTATTTTGTCAATGCAAAAATTATCGTCAAAAATATCGGGGTCAAACTGGAATTTTTTTTTAAATAATGAAAATATGAAAATAAAAGCAGTAAATTACATCAATCCAAGACAAATTTAAATACATTGACCAGTATTAGTTGCAATAGAAAGTTGTGCGATGTTCCATACCCCTACAGTATCTTTCTAATAATAACATGTTATATATATTATTTACTAATGAACAATTACTATAAATGTCAAAAAAAACCAAAAAAAAACAAGAATTTATTTTAAATGTTATACATGGAAGGATCAAAAAGTTATCAGAACTTTGTTTCATTTCATTAGTCGGTTTCTACATAGTATCTATGTTAATGCAAGAATAATTATCTTATTAATTATTTTTCGTACGTGTGGTTCACGAAGTTCGATTTAGACATAGCAGCACAATGTCAAAGTAAGGTTTATGCTTCTTGCTTCGTGTCGATAGCAATGTCAAAATATTAGCTGTGTATAAGCGTGGAAAATGTGCAATGGAAATTCTGATAAATATTAGTCTAGTTTACGGGGCTGAATCTTAAAAATATCTATTTACAAATGGTTCCAGAAATTTAAAAATTAACAAATCTCTGGAAGATAATGAACGGCTAGGCAGACTGTTAACTATAAAAAAAATCTGGAAATGATATAACGTATTTACACTTTGGGTTTGGTTCTAGATTTCTATTGCGCAAAACAACAATGCGACCAACATGTCACAGCAGTTTTAGTTTGGTAATCAACTGCGTCGATTGAATAGAAACGAACTTCACGAAAGTTATAAAAGCCAGTTTTTTCCATCATGCGAGTCGCAAACTTAAAAACTAACTACAATTACAAATTTTAAGACCAACAACAGGCTCAAGGCCCAACAGGGTTGGTCGAGTAACAAAAATATATATACACGAACATATATAGAAATAGAGTTTACATACAATAGTTACAGGATCATACATACAATATATAAAGTTGACACAGCGTTTGACAATTATACTGTAAAATGCAATGCAATGTAATTATAATGTGAATGCAATGCAATTATAATGTGTATGCAATACATAATGCAAGCTGACAAATTTTATAAAATCCAAAGGTACCTAAACATAAGTAACCAAATATAGTAGCTAAATAACCTAAATTAAATATGCTCAAGTTTTGTAGCACAAAATAAGTTACTTACCTAACCAGTGTAATCCAAATATTGCCCATTGACGATCCCCCACTACATATTTATACTAAACTTCAACTTAACTTGACATCACTAGACGATAGATCATCACAGTGCTCATAGGTAATTTATCCATTTTGGCGGCATGAAAGCATAATGTTCGCCAAACCACAACCCTATAGAGAACAAAAGGCTATAAGGTTTGGCGAGAATTATGTCTTCACTCCGCTAAAATGGATTAATTGCCTATGAGCAAGGTGAAGATCTATCGTCTAGTGATGTCAAGTTAAGTTGGAGTTTCTTAAAACTCTTTAAGCTCACGGAATTTATAAAATTTGCTTGCAAATCGTTCCAATCATTGATCATCCTATAGTAAAAATATTATTTTCACCCTTCCCTATTAAATTGAGATTTGAACAATTTGCACCCATTTCCTCGTGTCCTATTGTCAGTGACAAATTATAAACCCCTAACTTCCCCATGTGCAATAAATTTAAACTGAAAGACTTCCTCAGACTTTTAGAGCATCCTACCGGTAATATTCAAATAGATTTAAAATACATTAAATTTAAAAAATAAAAATTTATTAATTAAAGATAAATTTCTAGCTATAATTACCCACATAATTTACTATGAATGTTATGTATATTATTTAATGAAATTTTAAAATACATTATTTTTAAAGATAATTTTTAATGATTATTACTGACTAAAATTATCTTGCTTAATTTATAATAAAACACATTTCTCAATTTTTTACATGCGCTCTTTAAATATTTAAACGAATACCTTTTTTGCATGATATCTCTAAAGATTTTTTTATTTGATATTTTAACGTAATTGTTCAGTTGTTTATATTTCCCTAGTAATGAATGCTTTCATTTAGAAACCCAGACGAAGCCCTAAGTTTAAAAAGAACAATGCTATTTCAGTGTAATTAGCAATCTTACTTCATTATAATTGTGTACATTAGTTATCGTTATCAGAATTACTCTCAGTAATTGCACTTTAAGCTGTTTTTGTGTTGGAACGGGATTTCAGTTGGGATTTAAAGACTATAAAAATGGGTTGAATTTAATTAAAATTAGATTTTTAAATGATATATTTAATTTGCGTATTAAGTATAAATTACCTTTCGTGTATTTATTTAAAAAGTAATTGCAGTTAAAAGTTCAAATTAAATTTTATGAAGTTGGTATTTGGTACCCTTAGAGAAGCCTGGCATTTTTATTTAAATAATGAAAATCATTAAGATAATTGGGTTTTTTAAAATAGTAAATGTGTGTAATGTGAAAACTTCTGATTTTACTTCATTCTCACAATGATAATGAGAAGTTTTGATGGTAGTATTTTCTTAAAATATGTTGATCAATCTTGCACATTAGGTCATGAAGAAGGGATGCTGGTTAAAATTCTAATCCATTACCTTAAAAGACTAAAATACTTAAGACCGAAACATTCATAGCAAACAAGATCTGACTGATGTACGGTTCGATACGCTTTTTTAAAAGTAGTGGTATGGAACATCGCACGATTTTTAATTACACTATAATATTGGTCATTGCATTAAAATTTGATATGGTGTTATATAGCGTTTTCATATTTTCACTCATTTAAATAAAATTGTCTGTTTGGAGATACTTTTGGCAATATTTTTATATAGACAAAAGAAAAAAAATGGCTATATTATTCGATAGACATTGCAATGTCCTTTTATGGGTGCGAAACAGAAACAAATCCATTGTTAATGGGAAATGCTCAAGAGCAGTGAGCTATGTGTTAAAGGCCTTCATTACTCAACTTTTCACGCTTTTATAGCATTTCTATGGGGGTATTTTGGAGTTGGGGATGATTAGAGCACGTTTTTTCGTTTTTTATCAATTGCTGAAAAGCATAAATTTTTCAATGTCATCTTTATGCTATGCACATTTTTGACGAAAATATTAATAACAGGTCCCATGGCCACTACTTACCGGAAAACCAAATTTGAACAACGTTAATCAATTTGTTCGGGAGTTATACTGATCACGTATACATAGTCACACAGACAGACATTTCTTCTTGACCAGAATATTAAGATGAAAAAAGAAAAGAAAAATGATTTTTTTTCTTTTTTTCCTAATGCTATACTTTCATCAGCCCATGTAAACATATGGGTAATTGAAAGTAAAAAGACGATTTCTGTCAGTGACACGCTACTTAACTGCACTTTCTTTTATGGCTGTTAGTAGTTTCCAAAATGTACTCCTATTTAAGATGCAAATACGGAGCTGGTCATTTCGAAAATCCTCCCCTCTCTCGCAAGATTAAATATTGAGCTTTTGATCATTCCAAGTCATTCAATCCTCGTGTTACTGTGCTTCGTCTCAGTTCATATTTAACTGTTATTAACCTCCAATTTAACAATTGAACTAAATTTTACGCCGGACATCTAACTCGGAGGGAAAAAGTGCCTAGTGTTTAAGATGGCCTCATGATTGAAATCCACTTGGTATTCTGTAATTGCTTATATAAACATCAAGTACACAAAGTGGCGATTGTGACAGGTCGTCTAGTGTCAATTTTCACATTGCTTTAGAGAACTTTTTGTGTCTTTTCTCATTTGAGGTGCAAATAGGAGCAGTTACCACTTCTAAGTTCTGAAATCAAGCTGTAACTATTTTTAAGTACTAGATATTCAAAAATACAATACAGCTACTCAATTGAATTTTCACAAAAATAAACTTTTTAAAATTCATTTTCCAATTACTTTCCATTTGTGGAGCCAAATGATGTATAATCATCATTATCATATTTGACACAACAGCCCAGGGTAGACCAGGGGGTATTGAAGATTTCTCCAGGACAGCCTATTTCTCGACCTGATCTGCCAGTTCTTCACTCCGATTACTTTAAAATCCGATTCAACAGAATTGAGCTTCCGCAATTTTGCTCTTCCTCTTTTCCTACTCGTGAAAGGCCTCGCTACAAAAATCTTCTTTATTTGATTATTTTCATCCAATCTAGCACTATGAGATGCCGAGTTCATTCTTTTAATTTTAAATCTTTTAATGATATCGGGCTCTTTAAATAATCTATAAATTTCCGTATTCAAACGTCTTTGCTATAGACCATTTTCTTTGACACCACCAAGAATAATATTTCTCTCGAAAAGTGCAATTCTTCATTTTCTCCATTTTTTTTGTTAAAGACCAAGTCTTCGAACCATACATTAGGATTGGCCTAATGATAGTTTTATCACTGATCTCAATCTATAACTTCTGGATTGCTTATTAGCAGTTTCTGCTCTGCAAGCAGATGAAGCCAATTGAATACTTCCCCCATAATGCTATGAAATAGGTTGCCATGGTTACATACACATTCTAACTTGTTTGGAGGGAAGTTGCTAGTATAGATCACTATGGTGGTTGTTAAGCCTTCTTTTGTTTCAAGTCAATAACCAAGAATGCACTATCCAGATCTTGCAGTTAGAGATCAATGTGTTTTATACATGAAAAGCTTAGTTTTTCTGGAGAGAAAGTGGGACCTCAGTAAAGAAGGAAGTCCAAAGAAGGCTTTATTAGCCAATGAGATACAATTTTGAATCGTATCTAATTCCCTTGTGCTTGATCTAAAAATAATAAATAAATGAATGAATGAATGAATGAATGAATGAATGAATGAATGAATGAATGAATAAATTCGTCATTTCATATCCAGCCTTGTCCTGAACCCACTGACTTCCGTGCTACCCAGTGCTCGGCCTACAACAACAGACCTTACCGTGACCGGAAGTATGTGTGGCTTCCTTTCTACGATCCTGAGGACCCGTGTGCACTCACTTGCCAGGCGGACGGATTCAACTTCGTGGCAAAGCACTCGCAGAAGGTGCAGGACGGGACACGGTGCAGGGAAGGGGCATTAGACATGTGCGTTGATGGAAAGTGTCAGGTGAGTGGATGACAAGGCCACGTGTACATTTGAATAGTGTATTGTTCATATGTATTTGTTTTTGTAGAGAAAATGCCAAATAATATTTCCTGTTGTGAATTTTTTTTTTTTTTTTTTTTAAACATTTGTCAAGTTGTAAGCGTAAAAACACTCAGGCTAGTTTGATAGTATCTCATTGGACATGCTTGATTAAAGTTGTTTCACTGCTTTTTTTTTCACATAAAATTTCAGTCATATGTTTTAATGATGATAATAATGATAATCATTCCATAGTAAAAAGTGCTTTATACTACAAAATGGTCGCATAAATACAGGACCACCTTCTAAAAAAAACTACTTCAAAACAAACTGAACTGTCCTCTTGAATTATTCCCAATTATTTTCTGAAAATTTTCAACAATACCTTCAACATAGCATTAATGATTTAAGAGTTATAAAAATTCTTAAAAAAGTACTAAAAATTCAGCCGCACTGAATTAGTATAAAATATTGTAGACAAAGTCCAAACCTGATAGCCGAGGGACTATGATAAAAAATAATCAACGGATGTCAAAGCTCGTCCCTTTATTTTAAATTATTATGCCATGTTACAGCCCATAGGATGCAACCTTCAGGTTGGATCTACTCTTAAAGTTGACGAATGTGGAATATGTGGTGGGGATGGTTCCCAATGCCAGCGTCCTACGTTTGTTTGGCAAGAAGGTTCCTATGGTGCTTGCTCGGTGACATGCGGAGGAGGTAAGTTACACAATAAGAAAATCGAAAAGTTTCATTTTTTCACATATTTGTTATCATATAAAAATTATATCATCCAATTTAAATATATGTAATAGTTATTTCAGGAAAATTAATGTAGCTCATCAAAGCTATCGATTTAACGTATTTTTATGTCAACCAATTTAAAAAAAAAAAAAAAAAAAAAAACTTACAACAAAAGGTAGCTTTAGAGCAAATAATGGATAACAAAAATATCACAATCTTAGTCACTAAAGCCCGCTTTTTTTTTTTTTTTTTCTTTGATAAACACGCGCTGAAGTTCCTTTTTGGTGACAGTTTCAGTTTTGCTAAAAATGGTTGATGTAGTAATACTTAATTACCTCAAAATATTTTCTACTCTAATCCTTGAGATATTATTTTACATATTTTAAACCACATTATTACGACAAAATCTAAATAGAAGCCTAGTTTCTAACACAAAAACAAAAGTTATTTATTTCCAATTTTATAAGTAATCAAATCAATATTTAATACCTATTTTCTTAAATAGCGGACTGAAACTACATCTTGTTTATTTTCTTAATTTTGCTATAAACTTCATGTCTTCTCAATTTTAGTTAAGTGTTCCTTAATGTCGTTCCATCTTTAAGGACGTAATTTACAACTTTAAATTAAACTTACCGGTGTAATTATTCATTATAACAAAGTTACGACAAGTCCTAACAATGGCCATTCGTTACCTTTAAAGTAGACTGGTGATGCATTCTATTCTTCTTGGATTGCAGCCAAAGTGCTTTGTTTTAAAGCGGCTGCGACAAAATTCAGCTTATATTTTCCAGACAAGTCTTCAATCTAATAAAATAGAAGATGAATTGGCTTAGTATACCATATGGTATCACCAATTCATATTGCATTTATCCATTTTAAAATATCTAGTAGGAATCTTTTCATTAAGCTATACTAAAACTATTATATTAAATATTTTACAACACTTGTAATTATCAAGTTTATGAAGTTTTAATCTGATAAAATTATACTTTTCAATTATTTTATCAAAAAAGTGTCATTTGTAAAAAAAAAATTGCAGAAAAATAACCACGAAATATTGATTTCGTTATCGTCCCTAAAAAGTGTAAATTCGTAAACATATATATATATATATATATATATATTATAATATATAAAACAAATTATTCCATTAGCACTTTCTAGTTAAGTATTTTTATTGAACTCAAGAGTCGAATGCAAGAGTTCAAGAGTTTTTATTTTTAAATATTTGAAATTGTGAAATACTATACCTAACTGTATTAAATTGCCAATTGCCCGTATTTACAGTCTTTTTACCGATTAACTTCACCATAGAAATGAAAGATTCTTTACAATTTCGAATTTTTATTCTTTATAATATCCTTCAATTAATTTATACTTGGTATTTGTAAATATGGTAAAGAGAAATTAAACAGAAAAGTTCTATACTAACGAAAATAATAGTAAACTATTTTCTATCCTATTTCGAAAATTTGTATATAAATTTATTTCTGGTTCCTGAATCCTAATTTATTTAAATTCTTCAACATTCAACATTTAAGAAATTCGTTCAAAAGTAAGTTAATTTTTTTTTTTTTTTTTTTTTTTTTTTATCAAATTCTCATGTGATACATTTTTGAAATTTTCTTATCTTTAACTTTCACTTTTTATTGGGCAAAATGTAATAAATAAAATATTTTAAAATTTGGAAAAAAATTCAATTGTAACAAGTTTATTTATAAAACTTTCATTTTCTTATCTACCACTTTTAAGAACTACTATCAGAAATTCCCTTTAAATTTCCCAACCTTATATATTATTTGCTTGTACCTTACATATTATTTTAAGTGTCATATTCTGGATGAACAGACATTTAACGAATATCCGGCTAACGAATAACTGCTCTTCCGGAATATTAAACGTAAAAAAAAACATTAAAGCATATTAATGATTTAAGGCAACCAGTTCTTGGAACAATAACAAGTTTTGCGTACACTTCTATTTGTAGTTCATCCGATTAGAATTTCCTAAAGGGTTTAAGTATTTTACACAAGAATGTTACGTTAATAGAGTAATACTAATACTTCCAATTTTTACTTACACATGTTGGTAAATGTTTTGTTACTGACATTTAGTAAAAAATAAATCATACGTTTGATCAAATTTCCTAACAAATATATTGAGTATTCGGGAAATTTGGTGCAAACCCTGACGAAAAGAAACACTCCACCAAACATTCAAGGTTTCGGCCTGGTGTGTTAATTTTAAGTCAAGATACGAATTGCCCTTTAAGTTACTCTGGTATCAATTTCAAACTCTTCCAAATACAAATCTACCAGATGAAACTAATTCAACTGATTAGTTGAATTAGTAACATCTGGTAGATTTTAAACTGATATATATGTCATATGATTTTACATTCATAATTAAAGGTATAATTGAGCTTCTTTTACTTCCAGTTGAAACTTCCGAATTAACTTTAACATGCGAACTAATCTTAAAATGCAATTATTTTGTTACAGTATGTTTTCATAGAAATTTAAATTTTTATTCTTTTTATATATATTTGATGTTTAACAATAGCTTTGTTATATTTTTTTAGGAATTCAATTAACTGAATCTACATGTCGTAATAAAGAAACCAACGAAGTGGTGGATCCCCGACTTTGCAATCTTTCTATCCGTCCCAGAACCAAAGCGAAACACTGCAACAGGCATCCATGTCCAGTCATGTGAGACAATACCATTAAGTTTTCACCCTTTTTAGGAGACTATCTCTTAAATTTCCCCTCATTGTGTCGTTAATTTTTATCACGCAAGACAGCATAAAATTCGTGGAAGGATTAAAAAATGAACAAAAAAAATTAAGTATTTGTCTGCGAAAACAGTGTGGTCTGTAGTAAAACTCTTGTTAAAGTGGAAGTTATATTAATGAAATAACGAGTTCAATTCTTGCATAGAACAGAATTTCCCGATACAATACAGTAATAGATATATGCTTCTATCAAATGTTCTTCCATAGGTGCTGCTATACTTCAGAAACATAAATCGGCGTTAAATTTGATATAAGGACTAGGGCGTATCTAAAAAATCGCAATTTCTCAAATCTTTTAGCGGTAGTGCAGAAAATTTGCGGACAACCATCACTAATACGTGTGTGAAATTTTAAAACTCTGGGTTAATATCTTCTGTCGCCTCAATAGCTCGAAAGTTCCGAAATTTGGGCTAAAAGTGATTAAAATTCAAAAATTCATACAAAATTCCAGATTTCGCTGTAAGTTTAAAGATGGTGCTTACTAGTTACTATTTTTGACAACAACAACTATAATTTTTTTTATAATTATAGGTTAATATCTTCTGCTACCTCAGCAACACCACATTTTGGAAAATAAAAGGCTAAATTTTGAAAAAATAAATAAAAAATACACGTCACACTTACCTCATTTTAAAGGGACCAGAAATTTTATTGCCTTTCAAATATACAATTGACGATAGCATTACTACTTGTAATCCTTTTTTGTCTCGAATTTCGGCATGCGTTTTCTGGATTCTAGAGTAGCTCTTATGAATTTATCCCTGTTTTCTAGGAGGCTGCCGTGACAAGTTTCACAATTTGCTCGACTGCTTGTGTATGTGAAGGAAATTGTATGAAGTGCTAGCAGGCCTACGGCATACCGTCCTCTGTCATTTTCAAAAGATATTGAGAACTTCTCTCGGAGAACTGGCGGTGATGTCACAAAACAATTTTTCCAGTCAATGATATCAATGTAGACTTCAGCTTCAAAATTGATATCAGGATAACGAATCTGCGCACACCTCGGCTAATTTCTCTTGCCTTTATTATTCTTCGAGCTGCAATGATTCTGATATGACATCTTTCATCAGTTAACATGGCCAAAAGCATATTTTCTGGAGCAGCAAAATAAGCGTTTCGAGAAATAACTGGATCGATTACGTCACAATACTTTTTAGGCAAGTACCGAGATGAGCTTATGAAATGCCACAGATGTCATGTCTAGGACCGTCTTTTATGGAGTGATTAATCTTAATTCAAAACCATGAGGGTGCGTAGACTCTTAGAAGGAATTCAACTAAAGTTAGTAGCTCATTTGATGGGTCTGATATAGATATATATAACCTCAGTATTCGATTTGCAGTTGTAAGCCAGCTGGCCAAATTCAACGTTCCTGGTTCTAGGTTTGCTAGATCTAAACTACAAATGCCAGAACTAATGGCAGTGCAAATGTCGAATAAGTATTTCTGATCTGAACTGAGTAATCTACTATCAATGTGTGGCAACTCGATATTTATATAGACTCATTTAATATTATTAAAAGCAACGACTGAAAGTTTTTCTCATCCTTTGAGTTTTCGTCCAATGTTTCCAATGTAAGATGAAGGGCCAGAAGATTTGCCGTCTATTGACTGGAATAAGTGTTGTAATGGCAACTCATTAAAATGAAGTAAGCAGACAATTCATTGGAGTGGTCTCTGAAGTTACATTTCAAGCCTGCGAATTACACCAGTAAACATTCCTGTATTCACCACAGTGCCGTCACACCCGACAACTGTGAGCTTGCTAAAATCATCCAAAAAATTACTTGTTATGTATTTGTAAATGCTGTTCGATACATGAAGACTACATCCACTTTCAGGTGTAACATGCCCCACTTACGAAGAACCAGGCTCCGATACAATACAGTAATGCGCTTCTACAATTGTTCTTTGGAACTGCTTTCCCTCGAGTGTTTCTGATGTTAAAGTTTTGTCATGCCGGCCATCAAAATAAAGGCCAGATAGATTAAAACGATTTTCATTTAATTTTGATACCATTTGCTTGTAAACTCTTGATTTTTCCCTCCATACTTTGTTTTTGTCTGTGACGAGACTGGAATTCGATTCCGATATTAAACTCAAATCTTTCATAACACTCGATGCAATAGCAGCCGTGGCTCTGTTAGAAACACCATATCTTTGACTGACAATAATTGTGTTGTCCGATTTTACACGCATCTGAAGACTCCTTGAATCCTGCCGAAGAAACGGTGTGTAGGGCGCGTCTTTGGTATCCACTTCCGCCTCCACCTCCATCATATCTTCATTTTCCAGAGTAAAGCTTGAAACAGAAGCAGAAGACGCCTTTTTTTTTTACTTTGCACAGTATTTTGTTGTACTCGCATTTGACGTTTCTGAAGTCGTTTTGTTTCGGGTACATCAACACTTCCAATGAAAATTTTTCTTTCCATTCTTTGAGGAACGCCTGCTTATTTGCCGGAATTTTGCTCTCTTTTGGACAGATACACTCCTTAAAAATAGCGCATTTACAGGAAGATATGTCGAATAGTTTCTTTGCTTCCGTTTTGAAGTTCTCAACATTTTCAAGAGCATTCTTGCTTCTTCCCACACGTTTTATATTTTTCATGATTGAACGATATTTTTTATGGTAAGCTTGTATCATATCACAAACACGCTTATGTGAAACAGAAGGAATGGAGGAATCGATGAATCGGCGTATAAACTTTCAATTTTCAAAGCAACAGTTTCTGCAATATCAGAGAAGCATGGTTCTTTATTTCCATCAGTTTCATTACCAATACTCTATCTCTCATGAGCTCGACATCTTATGACGTCTTGATGTGTTCGTAGCATGGGTGAAAAATCCTTCGGTGTTCCAAAAATAGGGCATTGCAGCATTTGTCGATTTTAAAACTTTGAATGCGATGATTCTTGTATTTCTAATATTTACCAATATCTTTTACTAACAAATGACTACGACACTATAAGCTACGAGTAAAAAAAATTCCTTAAAAAGAAACGACTACATTGCTGCAAATATGTTTGATATGAAGATCGAAACTAATTGAAAGAAAATATTCTAGAGTTACACTAAATACTAAACAAATGAAAATGATCACGTGATTTATTGGTCGCTCCGATTTGTTTCTCGGGGTGAAAATAGGGGTGTTCCACTTTACTTTTCTGGCAGTACGCCAAACCCAGTGTGGTAGAAGATATTAACCAATAATTCTTGCATACTTTTTGTTGTTAAAAAAGTAACTTTTATTACGCGCTACCTCAAAACGATCAACGAAATCTGCGACTGCTGATTAAATATTGAATTGTATTCCTTTTTATTCAAATTTTCGGAATTTCCGGTTCACTGAGGCGACAGAAGATATTAACCTATAATTTAAAAATATATATATAGTTGTTGTTGTTAAACAATACTAACACTTAACCACTACCCCAATCGTTAAACGAAATATGGGAATTTTTAGGAATTTTTTAATTTTAAACACTTTTAGCCCAATTTTCGGAACTTTGGGGCCATTGAGGCGACAGAAGATATTAACCCAGAGTTTTAAAATTTCACACACTTATTACTGATGAGTGTCCACAAATTTTCCGCACTACCGCTAAGAGATTTGATAAATTTCGATTTTTTTCGATACGCCCTAATAAGGACACAATAATAGAGTCAGTCCAACCAATGCGTAAAATTTTCAATTACTTCTTCTTCTATTGGCTCGACAGCCCTTTGTTAGCTAAGGCCTTCTTTAAAATTTTCATTCATTCCTACCACTTTCTCGTCAAGGTGTTCTAATTAGTGACTCTTAGTGAAATTGAAAACTCTTGTCGTTAAAGAGGAGGAATCCATTCATGTCCATCAAATTTAATGCGATGATTAATTTTAATATATTTGATGACACTTGCATCTCGGTAAATCCTGTACAACTCGTTGTGAAATTTATGCCTTCATATGCCATTAGTATTAACTGCACCAAGGATCTTCCTCAAAACCTCAACTAATTCTCTTTATTATTTAAATAATATCATTTAGGGCAAATAAAAAGTTAGCATATATTATCCCTTCACTTATATTTTGAAAGTACAAGACTACAATGTGGGTGATACATAAACGAATGCCTAAACACACCAAGTGAAAATTACATAATACAGATATTCAATACGTGCAATTTGGTCATACGGCACACATCCAAACAGTATCCAATTCGTTCAATAGTAATTCGTGTGAAATCAAAAGATCTGGGTAGACACAGCAACAAGGGATCATCATGCATTCCAACACGCCCAATTCATGAATGTAGGAGTCCATCGTTAAGAAATTGAAAGATGAATGTTGGGGATTTAGTTGTCATTTATGACAACAACCACATCTGCAATATAGCCAGATGAATGCAACCCTATCACTATACTCTTGATGAGAACAAAGGATCCATATAGCTACGTACTTAAAAATGCTCACTCGGACTCCTGATATCAACTCATGTGATTTCTTCCTGTGGGATTGTCTGAAGAACATAGTTTATGCATCCTCATTGCCAACAGCAATGCAAAAACTGAAGAAATAATAAATTCTACAGTAACAAACATTGAAGGGAATAGGCTTCTGAATATTTGCAGTGACGAATTAGAGTACTGTTTGTATGCGTTCCGTGTGACTAAAAGAGTACAAATTGAGCGCAGTGTGTACCTACAACTCGATAAGTTTATGAAACTCTTCTCATGTATCACCCATCTCTGTAATTCTTATGCTTTAAAATGTAACATATTTTAATATTGGAGTCCTGAATTTAATTACACTCTCTCATGCAAATATTTTAGAATATTAAATCATCTTAATTCCATATCCACATTTGTCCATCCTGTATATTTGAAGCAATTTAAATTCTATGTTTCTAAATGGAGACGTGGTATATGCTTATTCAGTAATTTAATTGCACAATTGATGGCGAGCTTCTACTCCTTTGCTGCAGCTGGTCTACGGGGCAGTGGGGTCCCTGCTCCGCAACGTGTGGCACGGGAGTCCAGTCCCGACCCGTGTTCTGCGTTCAGGGCGGACCCAACGGATCCCGAGTGGACGTGAAGGCTGAGTTTTGTCCACGACACAAGCCCATGACGGAGAGATCTTGCACAGTGGAGGAGTGCCCGAGGTGGTTCCAGGGACCATGGTCAACGGTCAGTGTACACTTAAGGTGGTTGAAAATCGAGCAGTATGTTAGGAGTAGCTTCAAATTATATTTTAAAAGCATGTACTAAATTTGAATGCAAGTAGTTTAAAGTAACGGCATTGATTCTTAATAGCCCAGGTAATGAAGTCTAAAATTGAGCTTACGTTGAAAGAAATTAATTATACGCTGAATTTTGGCTCAAGTGTTAATGCACTTACTATATGAGTATTTCTTCAAAATTCCCCCTTACTCACCCTTGAACTTCCTCTTCCTCTCTCACCCTTTAAACATCCGTTTCGCAAGCCTTTTAGTTATCGCTTATATATATATATATATATATATATATATATATATATATATATATATATATAAGTCATTATTTATTCTAAAATCGTAAATGTTGTACCTTTTTCCCAATACCTATTCTTTACAAAAGCTACTAAACATTTTTCATAGACATAATACATTTTACGAGAATTTGCTAAAATAGGGTAATTAAAAGTAAAAAATAAACTGCGTAGTCCCGCTCTTTCATTAAGAGTCAAAGCTTTAAAAATAAGGTTTTTGGATGACCCATCATATATATCCCTGCAGTTATGAGATGTTCTTCTCTCATGACCAATTGCTTTACAGTGCTCTGTGACCTGCGGAGAGGGTGTTCAGACCCGAGCTATTTTGTGTCGAGACACCAAGAATCAGTACAGCGATTTGTGTGACCCGAACGAAATGCCGCGACCGCAGAAGACATGTGAACTTCCAGATCCGTGTCCCTTGCCCGAGGATACCACCACACAGATCCCTTGTATGTATAAAAGCAATCCAGATTCAATAACTGCATCATATTTCACATACAACGATTAGTGGCATATCAGATCACGTCCGTGTCTCGTGCATGAAGGTTATAAATGTAGATTTGACACAGTTAAAATAATTTGTTTTTCATATAGCTAATTTTATGTAAAACATAAACCAACTAATGTAAAACATAAACATAACAGTTGAATTCATCATAATTTTACAATTCTAATCTGTTTTCGAGTATAGAAATAAGAGCGCAATATTCCACGAATCAGCTTCAGAGAATTATCCTATTGTACTTTAAAGTGTGAAGAAAGAGGAAAGGATCATTGCTTGAACGGTACGACTCATACCTTACATATAGAGTATCCTCTACTTAAAGTATCCTCGTATAGAGTACATATTCTCTGCATAGATTCCACTTTCACAGAGTATTTCCAACATCGAGTCCCTTCTTATGCAGTGCAAAAATGTTCGGTATACAGAGTCCCCTTATAAATAAAATGTTTTAAATTCAATTTTCAAACAAATAACACAATGGTGAATTGTAAATAAACTATTTGTCAGAAGCGGCGGTTTTAGCCTTTAAATTGATATATCATTTACCGATGTCTGAGATAGAAATATTATGTAAGAGAATACTTTCACAAAAGCTATAGTAGAGTACTTTAAGGGGAGTTGGTACCCTATATACCGGTAATATTAATTTGGCATATTTCATGTACCTTTTTCTCCTAAAGTATTTGACATAGAAGCCTAATTTTTGTTCAGTGCATTTAGAAGACACTTGTTATTCTACAGAAGTTGGCTTTTGATTGGAATTCATTTCGTTTTTTTTTTTTTTTTTTTTTTTTTTTTTTAAATGAATTTTCATGAAAGTCACTCAAATTTGTTAAAAATTTTGCCAAAAAAAAGCAAAACACAGATACATAAAAGGAATATGTGATAAAAATTTCAAGAAGATAGTTTGCGTATTTTCTGAGAAAAAGTTACATGAATAATGAAAAATGTAGTTTTGAGTAAAACGTATTATAAAGAAAACTTTACTTACACTAATAGTTACCAATTTTGTCTTAAAAAATTATTAAAAATACTTCTAGTTGAGGTATTATTACAAATGAGGTATACTTTTAAAGGGGAGAATTTAAATTTTGATAAACAATAATAAACTCAAAATTGATTATTTATAAATTTGTGATTACCAACTTCCTTTTTAAAGAGTATAGATAAAGAAAAATTCTGAAAAGCCTAAAATAATTTAAGCTTTGTTCAAAAACCACTGTTAGTTTGAATCATCTTTTATATTTCACTTTAAAATATTATTATATGAGCGTTGGATCAAAACAAACTTTAAGAAATCCCTTTACTCAAAATGCTATTAAAGCCCTTTAAATATTTTTCTTAAAACAATAAAAAAACTTTTACATATGACAAGCTAATAAATAGCTCACAGAATTTTATTTATAGCCTCAACAAAACTGTAGCTTTTTGAAGAATTTTTTGTGAATAACATATTTTCTGAATATTTTCCAAAGCTCCCAGTGGCTTGATTTCCATAACTATTTTATTTAGGCAGCCATTATCTAAAGAGCCCTTCAAAAACTTAAGGAATGTTTTCTATTTTAATATTCATACTCACGAGGCACAAGTGAATTCGTTTTTTTTTTTTTTATTAAAAATATGAATAAACGCATGCAATAAGCGATAACCATTGTCGTGAAGACATTCTTTTAGTTTGCTTATTCGCATAATGAAGTCATTTCGAAGAACAAAAATACCATTCTCTTAGAAAAGAAATAAGCTGTTCGCTCTAATATTTTTATATTTGATCTTTTAAGGCACTTGTCTACACGATCAGTTTTTGTTGAAAACTGACAAATAATTAAAATGTAAATTCAATTTCAAAAGGTGTATTTTATCCCCTTTCTTGTTGTTCTTCAATGCTTAATAACTTTTTGATGCTTTATTGTACCCGGCTGTTTTATTCTATCTCCAATGAGCCGACCAAACGGTATAGTGGTTAGCGTGCTGGCTTCTAGACCGCGAGGTTGCGGGTTCGAGTCCCGTGTAGGCATGGGTGTTTGTAAATGTATGTTGGTTTGTTAAATGACGGCGCCAGATAATCTGAATACAACCAACCAACCAATCTATCTCCAATGATTAGTGAATAAGATGGATTAACTTCTTATCAACTAAAAATAACCAATTCATATCAGTAAAAAGATAATATTCATCAGTGGTTGAGAATTGGTCGAATACATTCAGAATTAAATTATTTTTTGTTAACATCTGTTTAATTTCCACAAACTTCCTTTATTTTTCGAAGAAACGACAATACTCCTAGATTGTGTAATACTCCTTAAAATACTTAAGGTACCAAACGGCCACATATTTCTCTGAAACTTTCAATTGTTTTAATTGTTGCAAATTAGCATTGTAAAAAAAGAAATTTCGATATCGTTATAAGCATGAGCGTCGACAGAATTACACTGGTGTCCAAAAATTAAGCATAATTGATAATTATGTGAATAAAAAAGGAACTGTACATCAGAATGGCGGGAAACGTGATATGCGAGTGTAAAATCTTTATAAAATAAGGAGGCAAATCAAAAGAACGATAATAATTAATTTTATTATCCAAAGTAGCAGTTTGAAAGAAACTGAGAATAGCAAGGGTTCACACTTTAAAGAAAAAATGAAAGAAAACATTAAATAAAATACTGATGCTGCAGTTTAACAAGGCGTGTGGTCACCTCTGACAGCTAGGCACGCTGCACAGCGATTTACCATACTTGCTATGAGATGATGAATGAGTTGTAGGCTCAAATGGTTCCAAGCTTCTTGGAGAGTTCTCTTCAGTTCTGTAACGGAGCTTGGTGGGTGCGAAAGGACTGCAATTTGTCTCCCGAGCATATCTCATACATGCTCGATAGGATTTAAATCGGATGAGTTGGCAGGCCACGACATGCGCTGGATGTTTTCCGTTTCAAGGAAGTCATCAACCAGCACCGCTCGGTGACATGGCACATTATCATCCATGAATATGAAGTTAGGACAGACAGCACCTCGAAACAAGCGAACATAAGGCTCAAGAACTTCGTCTCTATCTTTGACTAGTGTCAAAGCAGACCCCGTGTCAAAGAAATGGTGGTCTGTGCGGCCATCCATCATGATGCCTGCCCATACCATTATTCTCCTTGATGGAAAATGATGTCTTTCCGATATGTTTCTTGGTTCAGAACGTGTTCCACGTTCTCTCCATATCGTTACCTGACGAGAATCACTACTCAGACTAAACCGGGACTCGCCACTGAACATCACATTGGCCCACTCTCCCACACTCCAATGTTGATGTTCAAACGAACGCGTTTCTGAGCAGACGGGAGGGGAATGCAAACCGCTGGTCTTCTGGCATACAGGCCAGCATGATTGAGTCTCCTGTAAACAGTTTGTCTCGAAATTCGTATTCCTGTGGCAACTGTGAGCGCAGAATCCAGTGATGTGGTAGTACTGCCCCTCTGACGTCGGGCACTTATTACCAGATATCGGTTTTGGCGAGGGGTTGTGACTCTTTGTCAATCTGATACTGGTCGTCGGGTAATATCTCCCGTTCTTTGAAACCTCTGCCACAGTCTTGAGATCACAGACTGGTTCACATTCAGAATTCGAGACACTTCGGTTTGCGATCGTCCGGATTCCAGCATTCCAACGATTCTTCCTTTCGCAAACATGTCCAATTGGCGTCTTTTTTTGCCATCATTCACCTTGTTTGATGGTTAACAACGCTCTTTTGCACAGCAGTTGCCCGAAAATTGTCTGAACTGCCTATGCTGAGTGAATCGGTTTCTCTGCGTTCCGACATGCGCAGGTGTTTCAAGCAGGACGTAGTCGACTGGAAAGTTTTGCTTAAACCCAATGTTTCTTCTTCCCCCAATTAATATCCGCAAGAAATTTTGGAATAATTTTACGAATATTTACTCCATGTTTTTCGCATTTTACAATTTATGCTTAACTTTTGAACATCAGTGTATTTTCAGGGAGGAGTAGATGGTATCTAAGATGGTGCGAAGACGCTTAATTTTGTTTTGCTTTGTTATAACCTTGATTCTTCAATTGGCTATCGTTATAAAATTTTAATGTACAGTTAAGTGTTAAATTTCTTATTCATTGAATATTTTAAAAACTATATCATATCTATATTACCAGTGAATCATACCTCGTTTCTCCACATTATTTTAAATTTACAAAATCCAGAGGGGTGCAAGTGTTAGTCCGCTGAACTGAACATCAGGATTTTTGGAAAGTCCAGAAAAAAGCGAGGAAGTCACCCTATCGCAAAGTCTCGGCCAATAGAGGGGTCATTTGGAACATAGGATAGCGGGTTACTTTCAAAAGCCCGGGAATGAAGGGAATTTATAGGTCAAGAAGGGCAATTTTGTATGGAAAGGCAGGAGATTTGAAAGGGGAGGCTTACATTGAGAATTTCGAGAGAGGGCGGAATCAAGCCAGAAGCCAGACATCGTAAATACTCGGGGGCTTTTTCAATTTTAGGGGGATTTACAAAGGGTGGCGCCGGACTTGACAGTAACTTGACAGCAAACTGGGATTCAAAATTATTGAGGTCCAGGTGTCTTGGCAGCTGCAGGTAAGGGGGCATTCGGATTTCTAGGCGACACTGGGAATTGACGTCACAAGGTCCGAGTCCAATCTCTGACGCTTGTGGATCAGAGGCGGGAGCTCCGTGATGTTAGGGTTCACGATTGGCTATAGTTCAAAACCAGAGATTTGAAGCTACCGATTCCAGGACTGGCTGGAAGTGAATTTTGACCCCGCCTTGCTCTAGACGTAAAAAGGGGGACACGAGAGCCCGAGGGGACATTCGGAGTTTTTCTTTAAGATTCGGAGGTTGGAGTTCCGGAAGTTAATTAGCGAACGCCGCAAGCACTGTTGGATATTTAGGTTTTTTTCCGAGGATGGCAGAATACGCCATGACGAATATGGCCCCAGGTACCGTGATGTCAATTATTCACTTTAAGTTTAATCTCACAGCCTTCTGACTTTAACTTTTGAGATATTTACGATTAATTATAACCACAAAGTAGCGAAGGCCACTGAATCCTGACAAAATGGTTTTATCTAAATGTAATGTGTATGGATATATGTAAGCAGTACCCTATTTTGGTGTTTTAATGTAAAATTGATAATAATTGGTCATTAGAGATCGCTTTCAAAAAGTAGAATCAATGTTTAATTGGTAAAAAGAGAAGCGATCATTAATTGTTAAACGTAATATTCTATTCTGTAAAGTAAACCTAGTAATTAATAAATTTGTTTGTTATTTCTTTAGTTATGTTTATTGAACGGCTCTTTCAAACCACACTCATCAAAGGAGTTTCCACTATGCGATATTTCGGCTGATTTAATTACTAAACATATCAACATTTAAGGAATTTTTTAAACCATATTTATATAAGAACCTGAGGACTGTCTACAGTTTAACTAACTCTACTGCAGCAGACCAGTACAAGTGCACCCCCTTGTACCTTCCTGACGGCGTCAGTGCCTATGTTTATATGAAAAAATTACTTTCATATGATTCTCAGCTCTATTAATCGCTTTTTAATTGGTCTAATATTCCCTTATTTCATTAAATCTAAACTTCAACAAATATTCTCATGGATTATGAAACTTTCTTTAGAATATTTCACCTTTCTATATTCCAGGTGTTTACGTTCCCACCACTGAAGATGAACCATCTACTCAAACTACAGAAGAACCTACCACAGTCACAGAATCCGTTATTTTTTTAACCCAAGCACCTGCCAAGTAAGACGGATTTTAAGGAAATGGCCGTGATATTTTTAGTCATCTTTGCAATAATAGCGTAGTATGTTATTGAAGTTTACGAAAAAGAATGAGGAACCGAAATGTATAACGCACTTTCATTATATTTTGTTAGAAGAATTAAATGCAAATAATTAGACCTCCCCTCAAAAACCGATTAGAGATAAGTTGAAAATTTAGGTATGAAAGCATTTTGTTAATACATTTCAAAGGTCATGCGATATAGAAACTTTATTCTAAACTGTATGATTCACTCTCACAATAAGATTTATTATAACATAAAATATTTATTAACATAAAATATTTCGACACATTAATGAATCATCATTTATAAATGATTATTCATATAGCTACAAATCCATCTGTCTTCATGAAGAAAGTTCACCAAGATAAGATTTTATTTTATAAAAGATTTACTCTATATTAAGAAAAGTATACTTTTGTCAGACATATTATGTATAGTACTATTTTACTTGTGTAGCTAAGTTTTGTTTGTAGGAATTGCTCATGAGTTCATATCTGCTATTTTACTATATTTACTATATTTAAAATATCAAACGAGTTTTTACAATTTGAATTACTATAGCACTTAGAAATTAAATAAGATTATATCATTGCGTTTATTTTCTTTTATTCATAGTCTGACTTCATCTATATACTATTTCGTGGGCCCTTGGAGCCGTTGCAACGGACAAGGCTATCGCCGTAGAATAGTGCACTGCCAAACCTACCTGGAAATCGCTCGCACTGTGGCTAGGCTGCCAGACTCAGAATGTATAGGTAAAAGAACAACTCAGATATCCCTTCTGAAGAAATTGAAGATCAAGGGGAATTATGGTTTATGTATAGACTTAAAAAAACACAATTATGAGTGTTCTCAGTTGTCATATTAGCAGTACTAACTTATGGCAGATCATCAAGGGGAATGAACAATATAGCTCGAGGGATAATCCACAGAAATTATTGCAGTTTCAACCCGCTTCTATGTGTTTAAAAACTTTTAAATTTTTTTTTCTCAAAATCTCCTCCATAACTTAAACAGTTCTTTCCGATTGGAATATAATTTTTACTTATTAACTTCTTTATACTAACGGATGGTAGGTTTTTAAAAAGGTGAATGTGAACGATTTAGTTTGTTAGAAAACTTGCAAAAAAGATTCATGTTTTAACCTGTTACTACTTGTCCTACTTATAAATTGTGTTTTAGCAAAATATCTTCCATGTGACTTAAATAATTCTTCACAAATGGTATACAACTTTTATATATTAACCTATCTATAGTAATCGATAGTAGGTTTTTAAGGTAAGAACAATGCGGTTTGAGAGATAATTTACGAAAAAAAAAAAAAAAAAAAAGGAAAAAAAAAAAAAAAAATTGCGATTTTTACTTGCTTTTGTGGATTTTGGTGCAATCCTAAGATTTTTAAATTTTTCCAAAATCCCTTCCAAGCAATTTAAACCAGTCCCTCCATGAAACTCAACTGCTATAAAAACTTGAAAATTATCAAAAGCTTCTTGAAATTTATTATTGTAGGTTATTTAAGAGAAAGAAAGTTTAGTTAAAAAATGAAGCTTACTTATAAAATATCGATTTGATTAAGATGAAACAAATTTAGGAGCAAAGTATGAGACAAATATAGCCTTAAAATATAGAAAAACGCTTGAAAAATTTCAAATTTCTCGCACCAATCGATTAACCTGATTAGAAAATTAAATTAAGTAACGATTTTTAATGTTGCAGGGGTTTTTTTTAAAGCAGTATTTATTCAATTTACATTCTTTTTAAATCTCTCTTATCACATTTAAATTTAAGATTACAAAGAAATGCTGTCTGAGTAAGATAATGAAAACTATCTGAACGGTTTTCCATCATTTACTAGCAACTTATGAAAGAAAAGATTCTTCAATCTAAAACTGATTGGCGCATTAAATGTAAATGCAATCAGATTCCCTTGTTGGAATATAAATACTTCTATAATTTTTTTTTTTAATGCATAAAGATTAATTAAGAGCAAAAGCGGTAAGTATTCATGAGAAAGAAGATAAAATGTGATTTATAAGAAAAGAAGAAAACAACTAAGAAGGATTTAATCGTAAAATTTATCGGAATTGCTTTCGTATCTGCAGGCAGTTTCTGATTTATACTATTTTTTTATCGAAAATATATTTAAAGAATTTTTTTTTTCTGTTTAAAATATAATAAACTCTATTTAAATGTACCTAAGAAGTAACCCACAAGATAATTAAAAAGTATAAATCTGGAATAAAAAGTACTTAAAGTAAAAAACATGATAAAAAAATATTTTATATTTTTCATTGTAGTTCAGAACTGAATTTTAAATGATCTTTTAATGCGATTTTAAAATATTCATTGATTTGAAAAATAAATGATATGGATCGAAATTAAATAGAGTTTACTTGCATTAAATATCGTTAGCAATAGAATGGATTAAAGTTGGCATTAGAATGAAAATGAAGGTTTTAATTGCATTATGTTTTAACATATAATTGTTTTAAAACACTTTCTTTATAAGTGTTGTAAGTTTTTAATGTTACAAAAAATTATTTTCAAACCTTTTAAGATTAGTTTCAGCATATTAAATTATGTTTACACTAAAAAATAACATTTTTGGACAACATCTGTAATATAAATTATGGATCGGTGTCACAAATTTGTGCCATAAAATATTTTTTGGCTCACAACTTTTTAACACGTTTTCAATACAAAATCGAAAGAAGTTACAAAGTTTAGCTATCCTACGATCTACGATAATCTTCATTACAATTCAATTACGATGTTCTTTTACAGTTTTTAACTCACACAATCCCATTTTTGTGCAAAAAGGTTTCATGGAATATTATATAAATTAATTTGCAACTCAATTCACAATACCTTTTTCAATACAAAATCGAAAGAAGAATACAAAGTTTTGCTATCCTGCTATCCCAGATAATCTTAATTGCAATTCAACTACAATGTTCTTTTACAGTTTTTAACTCACACAATTCCATTTTTGAGCAAAAAGGTTTCATAGAATATTGTGTAAATTAATTTGCAACTAATTCACAATACGGTTTTCAATACAAAATCGAAAGAAAGTTACAAAGTTTTGCTATTCTGCTATCCACGATATTCTTAATTGCAATTCAACTACAATGTTCTTTTACAGTTTTTAACTCACACAATTCCATTTTTGAGCAAAAAGGTTTCATGGAATACTGTACAAATTAATTTGTAACTCAAGACACAATACGGTTGTACTCCAGAAATTATTTGGCATTCTACCCCAACGACGCTATTAAATCACCTTATGAAGTTGTTGTTGTTTCTTATCATCCATGTTTGATGGAGTCAGACAAGATCTATGAGTCCGTTGACTGTAAGAAAGTCTAGTACAAGAAGAGGATCTTGACAAATATCCTCCCTAGAGAGGTTCCAACAGTCCATCAAATGCTCAAGTGAAGCCTGGTGGTCATGTCACTTGGAGCAGGTGATGAAGACCTTCCTGCCCTCATTAATTGAGGGCAGGAGGCCACTTGATGTGATCGCAAGCTAGTCTAGAAATACTTTATGAAGTATGTTATTAGGGGTCTTGGTTTTCCTTGTTTTCACAAGAAGTAATAAAAATGTAAATTTTCTATTTTTTGATGCGTGTTTTATAATCATTGAAACCTTCTCCTTGTTCTAGCAAGTATTTGAGCTGATCCGATAGCTACAATAGCAGAAAAACTATATTTTTATGGAGAATTTAGCATTGTTGCAATAGCTCTTTCGATGTTTCGAACCCTTTTTTCTCAATTCGTGATTTTTGAAATTCTCACTTTAGTCAAAATGCTGAAACTTCAGCTAAATGAAATGACTTGAAATTTTTGGAGGTCATTCTAAATATCTATTTGACCAAAAAAGGCAGGGATTTTTCAATAAAATATAAACTTTTTTTTTTACAAATTCAAATGTTGAATAATATCAGTTTATTAAGCTTTTTTTTACCTATTTATTTTTTAAAAAAAAGAAGAAAAAAAAACGAAAGAAAAAAAAAAAAAAAACCGCTGACTTGTGGCAAATTTTGCAATTTCTAATGTATATGTATACCTTAAATTAAAAAACAGTTTGACCAGGGTACCAGGTAAGGGTACCAGGTCCCCTTAAAGAACTTTCTCACGAAACTCTACGGATTTCATTAGCATGAAATAAATTCAACACTATTTACATAAGCTGCGCATTTTCCAATTCCATGAAATAAATTCAACACTATTTATATAAGCTGCGCATTTTCCAATTACCAAGACATTGATTCAAAATGATAAGGTTAAGCACAAATACCATACGAAAGAATCCGCGAAATTTGAATCGCTAAATCGAGACGTTCAAATTTCTTTTAACTGACAGACTTTGATATATAGTTTTTATAGTTGTCATTTGATGGAAATGAGAGGAATTGTATATTTTACCTTTTCCAGATCTCCGGCCTATAGACGTGGAGCCTTGTGCAATCTCCTGTCCTCCTCAGTTCCCCTCTCGTGTCAAAGAACCTAAAAAGGAGGACATGATAGAAGTAGAAGAACTTGAAAACAGGCCGATCCACACTTGGAACATGGAAAAATTCACTCCATGCACTGCTTCCTGCTCAGGAGGTGACGAATATATTCCTCACGTAATTTCGGGGTAAAAAAAAAGTTTTGAGACACCTGGAGACTAGTAATTTACAAATATTTATAACATTTTGAATACACAAGGGAAAATGGGAAATATAAATTTTTTTTATACTCGAGTGACCATGGAAAATAATCCATAAAATTAAATATTAAAATTAATATCATTAATTACTATTGACAGTAATTAAAAATAAAAATCGATATTAATTAAAATGGAGTAATCGAATTAAATTAGTATTATAAAGTGCTATTAATGTTAGTTTAAATTGATAATAAATTAAAATTATAAGTAACCAATGTAATTAAAATTAATATATTAATTTACTATAATCAAGAAATAAATAAATTATAACAAATTATTAACTAATTAAAATTCGTATTAATAATAATTAAAGTTATGTTAAGTAAAATAAAAAATAATTATGATTAAAATTAATAATTATATTAATATTATTTAATATGAATTAATATTGACATTAAATAATAATAATAATTAAGATTTGTAATAATGAAATACAATAGTAATTAAAAATATAAAATTAAAAATTACAATTTTATAAAATAGTTCATTGACGCAAAGATTCCCCATCGGTAATAATTAATACAGAGACTGATGGATACTCCACTGGAGCTGAATATAAATGAAACTTCTGTAATTTTAAATATACATTACTCATGGAAATTCAAAAACTTTTTATGATTCCAAACTTCATTGAGCATTTTTGAAGTTTACACAGGTTGACTATAACTGAACAATAGGAACATTTACTCCATAACAACCTTTTGCAGACAAATAGAATACCCAAATAGAATATCGAACAGATTTTTATTTTACTAAAGCGTGCTGTACATAAATTATGTCTTATATATAGATAAAATTTCTCCTTTTATCTTCCCATTTATAATTAGAATATCAAGTGTTATTATTAGAAACTAAATTAACAATACTTTACGTAGTTTACCTTGTAACTAATACGATCATGGATATAATTTCCGCTATTTCTATATAAAGAAGAATGACTATTTGGATACGTAATAGAATGAAGGTCGATAAACCATCAGATCACAACCCTTTAAACAGGGCACAAGTAAGAATCGATGCGATGGTTTAGTCGAAGAATAGCTGTGCAATCTTTCACATTTCTCAATAGTTTGCCAAATTCTGGTTAGTGTAACGTATAAGCTAATATTGAAAATAAATGCGATTTAATTTCTAAAAAATATCTAAAATCGTTTGCTGATTGTGCATAAACTGTTATCAGAAATTTATTCTTCTTTAATTAAATTTTGTGACCAGAATCCTCCACAGCAGTTGTAAACTATCATAGATGCGAATTCTTCAATTTCTAGGTTTAGACTTTTAAAAATACTCATATTTCTACGGCAGTTTAATACTTCAATGCCTATAGGTACTCAATAATAATAAATCCTATAGTGTGGACAGGGTGTCATTAAATTGATATTTGTTAAGGGTCTGTCATTGAATTCGAATGTAGAGTGTTGCATGGCTACCCTATGAAATGATTCTTTCCAGTCTTAATTTATCATGTATTCCGGCAGACATTTTCTGGTCGTTACACTACTGTCAAAAGCATGACTTTTTTCTGCAATTAATACAATTACGATGCACCCTTTCAACAACAGTACTTAGAAATCCACAATTCTCATCTACGACCGAAATACTGTAACACATACCTCGAGCTTCAATGATTACACCACGTTGAAAATTACTTAAATTTGTATGCTTGGCTATTCAAATGAAAGAGCTCTAGCAGAAGCTTCCACAGATGGCTGAGTACATAAGCTCATGTCTACCAATTTTTTGACATTCCAATGTAAATCATAATGAACCTGTAATTGTTTTTACAGTTAAATTGTCGTAATTAATTTTTGTTAATTGCATAATTTACGTTATTTTTTCTACACGCTACATCAACAAAATGATATTCATATTAAGAAAAACGTCTCTAAAGAAACTAATAGTTTCTAAAACATAAAATTTTTACACTACTGACATTTTTTTATTTATGGTAGTCTATAAATGATCACTGGAATTTTAGTACTTTTTTATAACTTGCTAAAATAGAAAGGGAATCATTTGTCTCATTCTTTTGAAAAACACTATCCTAATACGAATTTATTACTTTTATCATTTCAGTGATACTTAAAATATTTCACTTATGGGAAACAATTATAATTTTAGTTTTAATGTTGGACGATCTTCATTTACAAACAATGGATGTCCGAATTAGGGGCAGATCCAGACTAAGGTGGATGGATTGTATTAACGAGGACTTTAAGATGCTAATTAGAGTCACCAACTGTAATATCCTGACAAAGAAGAGAACAGAATAGAAGAAGATTATGAGAAAGGTTTTGGCCTACAAAGGGCATCGAATCATTAGAAGAAGAAGTTAGACGACAAATTAGAGAAAGATTTTGAGCGAAAATACCAAATCTTTCTGCAAAATTGAAAATTTCTCAACATCTCTTTTTGTTATATGAGTTCATCAATTTTTTCTAATTAGATGATTTGATCTTAAATAATAAAGGAACCTTTTTATAAATATGAATATTATTCTTTACTTGAGTAGGTTCTCATACCTCGATCATTCGCTGCCTTCGCCTACCCGACCAAGTGGAAGTCTCCCCACAGTTGTGTGATTCTGATCTCAAACCCGAGACACTGACTAAAAAGTGCAATGAGCAACCCTGTCCTGTCATGTAAGTATTATAAGATCTGCTTACATTTTTGCAAATATTTATAATTACTAAAACTGCGCAAACTCATCGTAAATGATATGATTTTGAGATGCAACATTTTGTTTTGTCTTGAAACAAGTGTTTGTAAAGTAAATCCCCTTTACGCAATAAACTTTGTGATCAGAATTCTAATATTTATTGTATGACAAAATGCATGTATCAAATAGGTGATATGAAAGTGTGATGAAAATGAAAGATATTTAGATGGGCCCAATTGATATAAGCTTTACTGGCATAATTTAAAGTACAACCTAAAAATTATTATAATTTTAGTAGGCAAAGAGGTGATAAATAGTGACCTAAGGTAGTTTTAGATTTAATGACTAGATGTTATTATCATTTTACAGCAAAAGAAATTGAGCTCTAACGACTATTAGTAAATATTAAAGCCTAATTTAACTCAACTATTGTACTTGTTGGATGAATCCACCTGTGTTTATCAACAAAGTACAGCTTCTATTCATACGTCTGATTCAGTAAAAATGTGGTTTCACCAGAAAAATATCAAACTTATTGACTGGCCTATACTAATTCTAGGTCTTGGTCTTGAGAAAAAGAAGAGAAAGCAAGCATGAAAAGTAAATAAAAATGGAGATCAGTATTTTTAAGTTTATGCTCTAAAACAGTGATCCAGCAAGCATGGCATGAATTGCTCAACAATTTCATGCAAAATTTAGTAATTTCAATGGAAAAATCCATTTATAAAGTGATAAAAAGTAATGAAAAAAGCGTAATGTATTAGTAGTTGTATGCATATTTTTTTAATTTATCCATAAAAGATTTTTTATTACACCCTATTTTATGATTAATTGAAAAAATGATTTATGCCCTATATTTTAGGATTAATTTTTAAAAAAGTGCTTTTTCTAATTTTCTTGTTATTTATCCCAAAATTTATTTTATGAAGTATTTATACTATGTCACATATCTTAATTATTTTATTCTTAGCTTTATTTGAATTGAATTTTATATGCTTTTGTCCATATTTGTGATACACACTGAATTTATGCAATATCTTAAAAATATTTTCATTATATCTCTAACAAATGGTTTATTTAGCTTGGAAATAGTTTTGACACATTACAATTATTTTATAATTATTAAATACGTTAATAAAATTATAAAATACACTAATAAAATTATTTCATAATTTTAATCCAATAATTTGATTAATTGAAAGTTAATTAATTCTTGATTACAGAACAAAAGAAGATATCATTCTAAAAATTAGAGTACGGATTTGAGAATTTCAAACAGAATATAATATGTAAAATTCTCGCCATCGGAACTTGAACTTGGAATGCGGGAATTTATATAAAGCCTTTCAGACCGCCAAACCCATTTAAGACAGAAGCACACTTTGCTTTATGGCTTATATTAAAAAGCAGTAAATTACAAAGAAAATATGGACTTTTATTTGTAGCTACAAATGGAATATCACCGAATTCGAAGAATGTTCCAAAGAATGTGGAGGAGGCATCAGAACTCGCTCTGTGAGATGCCTATCAACAGTCACAGACGAAGAAGTAGCAGCTATTCGATGTTCTGGGCAACCCCCAAAATCGTTCGAATCGTGTAACGTATTTGACTGCGAGCCATCTTGGAAAACAGAAGCATGGAGCAAGGTAAGAAATGAAGTGTCTCGCCGTTTGATCTCCAGTCATGACTAACTTTAAATATCCTTATATTATCTTTTGTTAAGATTAAATGCCACACTTAATAATCTTGGATAGATTCCGTATTGGATATTGGTTTCATCCCTGTTGTTCTTCTTAAAACCCTTTTAAATCTTAACATTTCAATCCCTCAGTAGAACATTTTTCATAATGTGATTGTCTGAAAATGTGAAAAAACTGTGACTATAAAAACAAAGCTCCACAATATCTCCATAGTTAGAAATGAAAGCCTGTTATTCCCAACATCAAGAGGATTTTTTATGGGCACTGTCAAGACAGTGTAATGGAGTGCATTTGCACTCCCATGGCCTTTGAAGAAAACAATAAAAAATGGGAGGGAAAAACGGTACGATTCAAAGGGAAAATAGTTGTAGGTTGAATTGAGTAGACTTAAAAGTTATTTATTTGAGTTAAAACATACCCTAGTAGCAATCACTGCATGGCGTTTCGTCGGCCAATGATCGGAATTCATCAAAGTCATCGGCGATTTCCCAGACTGATATATAAACACACCTGTATTTCCTCGTCTGCCGATGACCCTAAACTCATCGGCAAATGATATCTTCCCAACATCGGTGGCCGGTGGAGTTTCTGATCATCGTTTTTTGATCGGCAAACGATATCGGAACGACATCGGGGACAGGCGATAAAAAACTTATGTTTCTTTTTCTTGCAATTCCACTGAATTAGAGGCGATCCTTGAATGTATTTCAAATTTAAATCAAGTATACAATTTGCTAAACATTTCGCTTTGGCAATAAGTGAAAAATATTTTAAAAATAAGTGTACGAAAAATTTTAAATGTAAAAATATATTTCTCAAAAATGCAAACCACATAATTATATATTGCTTATCTAATACGTCAATAAAATCCATAAATAAAAGTTTTTATATAGTAAAAAAATATAGGAACAATTTTCTAAAATTAAAAATAAATTCTCCATTTCAATTTCAATATAAAATAAAAATATAGTCCTTATTTTTAAATAGTTTTCATTATAATTTGCTGAACTCATTTTGATCCGTTTTTTAAACATCTTTTAAATAAAATAAAAATATGTTTATATGTTTCAAAAAGTTAATCAAATTGAATATAGTTTTTTAAAAAAATTTAAAAATTAAATATATTTTTTTAAATGTCAAAATTATTAAGTAAACTCTTAATTGCATTTCAAAAAATATCATAAAATTTAAACTTCAATTAGTTAAAATTTTACAAAATAGATGGCGACACTATTTATTATGTGTATAAGAATACATAAACTAAATAGGTTTTCATATGGGATATATATATTTTTTTGCTATAATAAATAAATTAATATCATTTTCCCAAATTTATGGAAGATTTGCCATTTTCCGAAAATTCCCCATATATATAAAAAAAAAAAATGCTCAATTTCCTTGCAAAGTCTGTATGATAGTAGAGTTTTGTACTACAGTACAATTGCTATACCAAGAATCGCTAGTACCATCAGTCTAGTGGCCAAGTCAACGCGCTTCGGAGATGAATATCCTTGGTTCGATCCCTGGGTAAGTAATTTAGACAATTCTGCCGTGAGTAATTTGGTGGTGTTTATAACTTCGATTTGGTACTCTTAATATGTCACTGGAAATACTACAATATAAGAATTATGCGCTCTGGGTAAATATTTTAGTTTTGCATTATTTTAACTTGTCGTTTTTAATATTCGATACTTACATCTTTATTATTATTTAATGTTTATTAATTGATATTTTCGACAAAATAACGACCGTTTCGATATTTTTTTAGAACAAAATTTTCCTCGGATAGTGCTCGTATTTCCCCCTTTTCCCTCGGCTTTCAGACCAATCTTGCCGGCTTCACCTCGAATTCGATCAGTTTCCGGACATCGGCCAATGGCCGGCCACGGGAACAAAATGGATTAATTGCCAAGGGAAAGATAAGTTTAGGGTGAGTTTCCCGTGAATCGGCAATCACCGGCGATTCACCTGGGGATGGAATTCCGATCACCGCCCAAGATAAAATTGCTACTAGGGTAATTATTGATCAACAATTCATTAAAAAATTCAATCAAAAACTAAAGTTAGGAAGAAAAAACTTGGAAGTAAAAGCTTGCAATGAAATTAAATTGGTCATTAAGAAAAGAAACTCAAACTGTCATTCGTTGTATTGAATATGTCTTCTACTATTATTATTATGTGTTAATGGTTGGTTCTTAAATAATATTTTAACCCTTTAGTGCTCTCGCTCCTGTTCTGGTGGGTTCCAGACTCGCAAGCTTCACTGCGAAAAGATCCTGGCTCCCCTCAGCCAGGCCATCCAGCTGCCACCAGCCAAGTGCCTCAAGACAAGGCCCAAAGCCATAAAAAAATGCAATCTCAAGCCATGCCCACCACCTCCTAAGACCACAACCACAACTACCACCACCACGACTCGAAAACCAACAACACTTACCGTGGATGATGATTCGTTCTTACCGACTGTACAGCCAGGCGAACAAGTGTTTGTGCAGAAGCATCCGAACAGGTACCATCCATATCATCTCGATATTTTAAGAGTTTTAATTCAAGAGGAGTAAAGGAAAGTAAGGTTCTTCTTGGATAATTTCTGAAGACAAAGGAAGAAGATCGGTTTAAGTCCATTTACTGTCAAAATATAGCTAAGGTTTTCTGTTGGCGTGTTGGTAAATTAGCGGTACTTATCGATGGTAGATTTTCCAGGAGGGAAACTGTACAATTTGCAATTTGAAAGTTATTTCATTGAAAATTTTACATGTTTTTACGCGCTTCTACACGTTTTAAAATTTTTAGATTGCTGTTTCTTAATATCACTTGCAATTGACTTAAACCTCTACAACGTAGAATCCTATTCATGATTGGTTAAAGTTCCAATATTAAGAGCAGGTAAATTCCGTTAAAATATAGTTATCATTGTATTATGTGATACATTTCTTTTGGCTTCGTGTAACAGAACATCATAAGAAAATACAAACCAGTACAATCATTAAACAGGACCACAAAAAAAACAGAAATTAATCAACTATCTCTTTTTCCAGACGCGTCACTCTCAAAGCATCCGGTCAAGCCCTGCTCTACAAGGGATCCAACGTGAAGTTCCACTGCCCAGTGGACCCCCCGACCAACCACAGCAGGGTGCTGTGGTTCAAGGGTCACTTGCGCATCCCTCCATCCACAACAGTGGGTTGGCCGCGAGTGGCCGTGTCAGGAAAAGGAGCACTCAGGATACACAAGATTGCATTTGCGGATGCCGGGACTTATACGTGCCTGGCCGGTGCTTTCCGGAGCGACGTGGTTGTAGGGGTGAGGCCCCTTCCCGCCAGACAGACAGAATCTGGATTTTATGCTGATACCAGTAAGATGTTCTCTGTTCAGATAGTAGAGTGTCCCTTTTCAACAAGTTTTTAATTTCAATTTTTAAACATATTTTTAAATATAAATACAAAAGAAGTCGACTGTTCTTCTTTCCAGAGAATTCTATAAATTTAAAATTATTTGTTTCACTGAACCATAGCTTACAAATTGTCTATATTTTCCTCAAACGCTGATATGTCATAGAAATCAAAAGTTATCTAAAACTTTACAGTAATATTCATATTGTAAATGTGCTTATCCCCTAGAATCAGTTCAATGAGTTCTAGTTAGAATGAGTTCTAACTTCGTCTTACCTTAAATTTCTTAAAGGTTTTCTATTCAATTCGTATAGCGTGTTAATGTATAGGCCTAGTCCTATTGAGATTTAAATACAAAATAAATAGTTAAAGCAATGCTGTTATACTCGAATTAAAATATTAGGAAAGCAATTGAAAATTAATACCTCGTTAACGAAATGGAGATATATAAATTTCATTTGACTCGATAAATATTACATTATAAAAAAGTAGTGCTCTATGTGTGAAAGTTTCACCTTAAAAGACCTCCTGGAAGGAAGCCTCCTCTTCTTCACTCTGATCTTAATCAGATGATGTTCAACGCTCGGATCGCTCTTATACTATAAAATCTCCAATGAAACTAATCAGTGTCATGTGTACTTAGTTTATGAAAGCACTGTGTTTAGAATACCTCTGCTCAATGCCATACTTCTTTCTCGATCTCTGCTAAACAGAATGCGTTGCACCTTCCTCTTATTAAGTTCTACTCTAACTTGAAAGCGAATTTTTTAATTTTTTTCAAAGTTGAGGTCCAAAATTACGATGGAAAAGATTAAAAATCTAAAAAATCCATTTAACATTAAGAGGCAATTCATTTGAAACGTTTAGTAAGCCCACTTTAAGTGATGAAAAATTATTTTCAACCGTTTTTCCACCTAATACTTTCACTCAATTTCAGAACAACTTAAGCTTCTCAGACCCTGATCATCCCTTCTCTTACAGGTTCCACCACCTCCTCCACGACCCCTTCGGTGGAGAATCGCCACCGGAAGTTGGCCAACCGATCCGCCCTGCCTCAAGTGCGTCACTTCCTAGTCAACATGCGTCACTTTGAAGAGGAGCGCATCCGGTCGGACCCCGCCATTCTCGAGTACGAATGGTTAGTCGGCGAGTGGTCGAAGTGCTCGCACACATGCGGGGAGGCCGGAATACAGGTGAATTATCTTCCAGAATAAACTCCCCATTGAACATATCGTGTTTTCTTACTTGTGTGGCGTGTTTATTACATCGATGTATATGAAGTACATAAATTGTTAGCTGCTTGTGGGTTATAGAAAAGCCCTCCCCCCTCCCCAAAAAAAAAAGTGTGTTTAACGGGAATTTAAACATTGTTCAATCACGTTCTTTTGCTTTTTCATGCAAAATATAGTAATTTCATCATTAAGATTCAGCTTGAAAATTTAAAATTTATTTAAATATATTCTAATTAGTATACGAGGTAACTGTTAATTTATATGCACCGACAGCAATTGTCATAGAAGTTGAGTCTAGATATGGTCGAATGACCGTGTGCACTATCCACTTTTCAATGAGACTGCTTATGACACCACCTGGTAGCAAAGTCAGTAGATAGAGTAACTCCTCCGAAAACTACACTAGATATTTGAAAACTATATAAATTGCAAAATTGATGAACATCATTGGTTTGGAAGGAGAAGAAACATTATGAACATGAATACTTTGAATAGAAAGCGCACTACTCTCTTGTATTTGTCTGCCTCTTTTAGCTTTTTATTTATTGTCAGTTTTCTTATGGTACGCTTTGAGATCCATTGGATCTTTGAAATGCACTTCCTATGAAGTTCGTTCTTCAATTGGTGAATGGCAGAATAAGCTCATTTCTTTTTTTATGTAAATACATGAACGATTTTAAATTTTCTAAGTACTTGTCCTAACATCATTTTATATACTTGTCTCTAGCAAGCTTCCAATGAAAAATAATCTTATGCTGTCATCCAACAAAGGAAGAACGAATTTCATAGAAGTGGACATCACAAAGTTCTAGTGGGTCTCAAAGCGTTTAAATTAATGCACTTCAACTGACGATACACGTTAGTAAATAAAGGGTTAACCATGAACTCTCTGCCATAACTTGTTGTTTGTAATGCACCCGTACTTGTCTATTGATGAATAACTGATCATTTTCAAGTCTTTTTCTACTCCTCAGTGATAAGTGACCATTTTCAAGGTGAAAAAAGACTATCAACGAATATTATTTCTCTTCCCAAACCCTCGAGTAAAAAAAAGGTTAAGAGTTATGTATAAGTTCTAATTCTCAAGATTTTTTAAAACTCATTCGAGAAATGTATGATAATCATGAGATAACCTTTGACTGTCTATTTTTCTAAATGTTATGACTTGGAATTGTTAACTTTTTTGGCAAACGCTAATCCTTTAAAACATTAGTAATCGTTTAAGTGATTGAATAGAATCCAAAATAGAATCCAAAAAAAAAACAAATTTTTGATTACCATTTTATTATGGTGCTTCTATACTTGTACAGGTACGCAATACCGAGTGTCGCGTTACAGTGTTGCACAATGCTACGCGCCACGTGCCGAAGGGCTTGTGCGTGGATGGTGGACTGGAGGAACCTGTCACTACTCGCAACTGCCAACTGGAACCATGTCCGGAGTGGGCCACGGGAGAGTGGTCAGAGGTAGATATATATTCTCTTGATTCTTCTTGAAATCCTCCACTATATGTATAAAAGCTTGTTGCACACTCATCGGCAGTCGAGAGGAAATATGCAAACGATCTACAATGGCTCCATCATATATGTATATTTAACACAAAAATTCATTATACAAGCAGTGGAAAATATCAGGAAGGGTGTAGGGTGCGTGAAACACTTTTTATACAGTCTGTTGACAATACCGTTTACATCTCACAGTTTCCCTAGAGTTTGTTAAAGTGGCCAAAAGAACTGTGATGTCACGATGCGAACTCTATTTCATTACTAATTGAATTATATAACTTTTCTATGTGTGGCATCGCGAAAATCTGTTTGTGTTTCAGTTTCAGTTCGTGTTTTTTTTTTTGTGTGTGAAATAAAGTAGAGCCGTTAAGTTTACGTCTGAGTTAGCTCTATTTTTTATAGAAATATTTCAGAACTAGGTGAGCCTTGGGTTCTAGTTGAAAAGATAAATTAATCTGGGTCAATATAGATGTGTTTCTGCAGTGTAGAAAGTTCGTAGCTATTTTATAGAAGAGCAATTCTTCACATCTGGCGTCCGCGACAGGATTGGTAAGCGTCATTATGTTTAAATCTGTTAAAGGTTTTAAAAAGGAAGACTTAATTTACTTGTGCCAAGAGATTAACGAGGACTTACCGTTGAAAGTTACCATATCTACACTGAAAGATGTTATTCTAAACAGTAAATGCTATACAGAAGATCCGGACTTTGTTTCAGCCGTGTTAGCCACAACTGTTTCTGAAAGACAGGAAAAAGAAGAGGAGGCTAAAATTCAAAAACTTCAAGAAGAGAAAGAAAGAAAACTTGAAGAAGAGAGAAAGCTTCAAGACGAAGAGAAAAATCGCCAAGACGAAGAGAGAAAGTGCCAAGACGAAGAGAGAAAGCGCCAAGTCGAAGAGAGAGAACGACAAAGACAACATGAGTTGGAAATAGCGAGATTAAATTCCCGGACAGCTTTTGATGCTCAAGAAAATGATCAATCTACAGAATCAGGTAGTGTAAAAAAGAAATTTCACTTACCTAAGTTAGAATTACGTCCTTTTTCGGGAGATTTAAAAGACTGGTTGCCATTTTGGAGCCAGTTCGAACATGTTCATAATGATATAGATATAGCACCAGAAAATAAATTTCAGTATTTAGTGCAAGCAACCGTTAGCGGATCGCGCTCGGGAAGTAGTGGAAAGTTTTCCGCCAACCGGCGCCAACTACGCCAAAGCTGTAGAATCTTTAAAATCGCGTTTTGGTCGAACAGATTTACTTGTGGAATTCTATGTCTGTGAGCTTTTAAAATTGGTCTTGGAAAACGCTTCGCAAAGTTCTACTAGTAGTTAGAAAAGGACAGTACTGCCTCATAAGGCGGGATCCGGGAGGGGACGAGGGACGATGACGTCACCGGAAGGGGGCGTGACCGGATATGACATCACAGGAAGTGCCATCACCGGATATGACGTCGCCGGAACTCACGTCACCTGAAGTGGAGTTGAGTTGTTCCCCTCCTGCTGCTGTTTTAGTTTCGGTTTCGTTATAAGCTGTTTGTGTATGACGTCACAGTGGGAATGACGTCATAATTTGTTTTATATCAAAGTTTTGAGTGGTGGCAACACTTTTTAGTTTCGGTTTATCTTTCAGACGGAGTTGAGTTGTTCTAGGACTGATTCTTAGCGAATAAGTTAGAGTGATAGGCTTTTATTGCGTGACGTCACAGCGGGTATGACGTCATAATGTGTTTTATGTTACAGTTTAGTTAGGTGGCAACACCTTACATCTTGAGACATAAATTTAAGGCGGAGTTGAGTTGTATTTATGCTGCCTCTAAACGAAAACGTAATAGTGATAGGCTCTAATTGTATGACGTCACTGTGGGAATGACGTCATAGAGAGAATATGTTAAAGTTTAACTTTTTAAGTGTGGCAACACCCTGATATAGTTTTAAGGAGGGATGCGGGATGGGTCGAGGGGACGATGACGTCACTGGAAGTTAAGTTGTTCTAGGGCTGCTTCTAAATGAATAACTTAGAGTTATAGATATTTTTACTAGTGACATCACAGTGGGAATGACGTCATAACTTACTTTATGTTAGAGATCGACAAAATACTTGCTTGCGATTGGTCGGTTTTAGACACATTACCAAATACTCTCTTCTCAATGGTTGAAATGTGTCACGTGATTTCATTGGCTATACAGTTTAGTAAGATAGTTTTCTACAAAATTTAAGGTAGTGGCACCATCTAGGGATGAATTTAAGAGTCATTTACATTAAGTTTCTAAGATCAGAGATACATGCAAATAAAAAAAAAATCTTAACACGACTTTTAAATTTAATAAAAGTGAAGGCCATTTGCTAAGGGTCTAAAAGAACCCTAACCCCGAGCTACACGTGACATCCCGAGCTACACGTGACATTTCAATATTTTACCAAACAATTGTTAAAATATCGACTATCGGACGTTGCCTTCATGGTAACTCATCTACCCACCCCCCTTCCCTAACCAATTTTGAATAAGTTAATTTGAAAGACTCTAGAAAATGTTAATTATTTTGAAGTTAAATTTTAAAAGTGAGGACCCACCTCCAGCCCGATACCTCTTTTAGGAAGAATTGGTACCGCCTCACTCCACCCTATCAACAACAACAAAAAACCTATTCCAAAGAACGTATATTTCCTTGAAATATGAGGTCACTAACCAACCATCCAATAATATCTTTTAAGAAGACACCATCACCTCAAATCCTAATCAATTTTGAAATTTAGGAAATCTGAAAAGAAGATTTGTGAGAACGTATATTTCTCTCATGAATTAAATTTAATGGTCACATACAAAATCCTGAAAAAAAATTAACGTTAAATGAGCTTTTTAAAAATTTAGTTAAAGTAATATTTTAGTTAAATTAAGGCTTAAAAAGATAAAAAAAAATAAAAAAATAAAAAATTAAGGATTAAATTAATGATTTAAGGAATTTTGAAGTGACCATAGGCATAACTAGCTATACCATCCTCCAACAGGTATCGCTTGTCATCAAATGCCGAGAGCGCTCGCTTTCTTTGCTGGATGGAGAAAATGTGATGTTTTTCACTACCGATCCGATGCTGAACCACAGACGAAGGTTGTCGATTGAGAAGACAGTCTCTATAGGTCTGATGTTTTAGCTGTCTTTGAGCTGCTCTTGCGATTCCCTTGGCCGTTTGTTTCTCACCACACTCGCTTAAAATGGAATGCATTTTGGAACGAAGCCCTATGAACTCCAAAGCAGATTTTCCGTTAAGTTCATCCTTAAAGTAACCGATCTTCTTCTTGTTAGACACATCGTGTAGGGGATGATCTGATGGGTAGTCAGAAAAGTCAAAAAATCCCTTTAATTGCTGTAAGTCAGCAGTCAGATCTGGGGTGGTGAGTCCATAAGTGAGTGAATCTGTGTCGGTGAATAGTAGGCGGGCATTACTTCCATACTTCTTCATGATGACATTATAGTGGAAATCATACATTAAAACCTTACTCAGTTCTAAGATGGCGAAACCAGCATAAATGGGTCTATTAAGTGTGGGACTTTTAACTTTTCTTTGTACTGCTGCCAAGCTGTTATCAAACTCAGTGAAGGCGTGGAAGGCAGGAGACGCGACCAGTTTCTTGGCTTTATGCGGGTTGTTCACCAACTGACCATCCACTCTATTCCTCAGATTTTCCATAGTTTTCCCGAACACCGCATTGTTGAGAAGTTTGAAGAAATCTTGTTCAAACGATGTTTTGGCCAGTTTTCTCTGCTCCGTATTAAATGCTATGTAGTCCTTCAGCCAAGGTTGTTGATAGAATTTTAGAATTCTATGGACTTTAGTTAGTTTCAGTCCCAAGGAAAGGTATAGCTTCAGATTACGATAGTGTATAACATAATTCTTCTTTGACTGAAGATTCGGAACGAGTTTCTCGCTGGAAGAAGCTGGCTTCATCTGCATTTCTTCCAAAATCTCGAGGGCGGTAGGAGACAGCATATTTGGCTTTATGGTGAAGCGTTCGGGAGCCAGAGGATAATCATTATGGAGATCGTGGAGTTCAGCAGGATAGTCGAGATCCACTTCTAGGATGAAACCCTCATCTGCATCATCTGCTTGGTCCAAGATGATTTGAGTAGAGATGTTTTCAGGGTCCACCCACTGAAAATCACCAACAGGTAAATATTGAGACATGGCCCAACCTGAAAGAAAAATCCAATTAAATCATTCAATATTAACATAGAAGCTAAATAAAAAAAAAATGACAGTTTTAAAGTAAATTCATGCTTACCATAGAGGTTATTGGCATCCAGGTACAATATATGTTTCTTCTCCTCAGCAGCATTATATTCAGGACAGCCTGGATGGTTTGCCTGGCTATGACGATGGGTGATGACGGAGACTCCTCCCCGAATACCCTTCTCTATGAAGAGGTGCATGTCAATGTCGGTGAATAAATCCAAACCGACATCTGACATCTTGAGAGCGGCTTGCCACGCTAACCCCGGAGACGTCATCATGTGAGCAGCGTCTAGCTGGCAAAAGTCCAGAGTTAGGCGGCGGAAATTCTCAAAAACATCAGAGAGGAGGAGCACATCCGTCTTCACGTACAGGTCGTGATATTCGCCAAGGTCTTTGATGCCGAAAGCTTCCCAAACAACTTGAACGTGGTCATAATCTGCATCGGTGATGGAGGAGTTTGTAAGGGTGCTATAGAAGGCTTGCTGAGGTGGCAGAGATGTTTCTTGAAATTTAGTGAACGAGTCCATGTACTCATAAGGGTACACTCCCTTCTTCAGCAAGAGATCTAAGGAAAAAATAAAAATTAAATGATATTGTTAAGAGAGCATTTATATAATATTAACATTGACTATATTACGTACCATGGTTAGATGCGATAGAACTCTTCAAAATGTGAAACTTGTCTCTCTCCAGATTATCGACAAGTTTCTGAAGTGATGCGTTCAGAAACTGGAGACTGTCAATAAACTGGAGAGTCACCGCGATCTTGTCAAGTTTCTTGGTGATGGAGAAGGAGAAGTATTTCTCCATCGTTGTAGGGATGACTCCAATGTCATGATCAGCCACTTTCCCTAGCCCCTGCATGATCAAATGCGCATCATAATTCTTTAGGTTGTGGAAGACGCAGGGAATCATTTTCCGCAACCTGAAGGCAAGGTTGCATTCATTGTGGAGCACTTGACGGAACTGACCGGTCAAGTGATCGTGGTCGTTCACCCGATCAGTTCCTAGTCGACCTTTGCAGAGGCCGCAATGAGTCGTTGCGTTGATGGTAATTTGATCCTGTGCAGTGATCTTCATGGGGATGATGGTGGTCAGCTTCACCGCCAGCTCGTCCTTCTCTGCAATGATACTACTGATGAAGTGGTCCACTGCATCTTCTCCCCTGTAGACAGAGATGGGTTTGGTCGGCTTACTATCTGGACCTACTATAACGTACGCGTATCCACAGGGGACGTGGGTAGCTGTCTTCATAGTGGAAGTGGAGGTGGTGTCATCAAACTTCTCCACCAAGGCCTCAAAGTCCGCGTATATGATATACGGGACTTTCTGGGTGAACTTGTACTGACTAAATTTCAGAACACAGTCCTTTGGAGTCGGCATCTTGATGTGTTGGGGTGAGTGCTCATTATAGTACGGGATATGTGCTTTGAGAGTCTCCTCCTTGGCAAAACGGTGTAGACAAGAATAACAATAGAATCGCTTTCCATCATGCTTGGTGAGGTTGGTGAGGAGACGACTCATACTCTTGATGAGGCAGTAGTGCTGCCTCTCTCCTTGAAAAAAGTAAAGTAGGTTGATAACATCAGGGTACTCCCTCTTAGAGATGTAAAGAGGCAGCACCTCATCATCCTCATAGCCATAGACGTTAATGCGGAGGTTGTTCAGTGCCTCCACAAAACGAACCTTGCAAGGTGGAACTGGGCAGGATACATTCCCCATTTTGAGCTCCTGCTCGAATTCCAGATAGTGACTGACACGTTCCGGGTTATCATCTCTGCTTACAATATGAAGGGCTGCCAAAACGCTCCAGATGAAGCACTTGTTGTCCTCATTCTGGATGTTGAGAACAGCCTTCCTGAGAGCCAACTTGTTGGTTGGTTGGTTGTATTCAGATTATCTGGCGCCGTCAGCAACACGAGGGCTATAATGCGCCGAAACTTTCGTCATTAGACAAGCCAACATACATTTACAAACACCCATTCCTAACACGGGACTCGAACCCGCAACCTCGCGGTTTAGAAGCCAGCACGCTAACCACTACACCGTTTGGTCGAGGGATGTAGTTTGTTGGGTAGAGGGATGTAGCTGCGTGGTGCTAGGGGCTGGTAAGTTGCCATCTTCACTTCCAGATGGATAATGGCATCCAGAACCCATCCAGACCCCCTCTCAATAAACTCGTCGAAGGACGTCTTTATTTTTTCGAAGGCCAGGATGATATGCGACTCCAACATACTGTCGTCCAACTCCATCTGCACCTTGCTCCGGAAATAGGGGGTGGCAAATTCTTCATCTCCCTCATCACTCTTACGAACGAAGCGGATTTTAGAGACAACATACCACTTGATTGCCCTCTTCTCTCCCAACTCCTCCTGCAGCACATCCTGAACTTGGGGAGTGCTTTCCCTAATGAAGAGAGGCAGGTCTCCAACTGCCTCTTCACTAGGGAGTATGGTTTCGGTGCTGAAGACGTCTGAGGTCTTCACCTCCACTTTCCTCCTCTTCGGGGTAGGGGGTTTAGCTCCTCCGGATTGCTTAGGATGCTTTGCCTTGATGTGATGACGTAAATTCTGCCGAGTGTTGCAGCTGTCGTTACATTGGCGTCAAGGAAAGGTCCTCTGGTGATTAGCTAGATGCTGGTGCATATTGTCCTTCCTCACAAAGGACTTGCCGCAGTCAGGACAGTCATAACTGGACTGATCCTTTTTATGACTCTCCATGTGTCGATCCAGATCCGATTTTCGAGTGAATGACTTCTGGCATATCCCGCAGGTAAAATCCTTCTTGCCAGTGTGATTCTTCAAATGCCTATTGAGATGACATTTCTGGACAAAGGTCTTCTCGCAGATATGACATATCTGTTGGAAAATAAAACTATGATGAGTTACATGAAAAAGTTCAAACACATTAGTACCACACATAATTTTAAATATCTTCTCTGAAAACACTATATTTTTAAAAATACATCAACTTTAATTTTAAAAAAATCTTTTCTTCTTCTGCAGCTTCCTTCTCTGAAAACACCTGAATCTTGTCAATTTTATTTAATATGCTAAAAGTCCTCTTTGAAACAACCTTATTTAAGAAAAAAATTCTTCTGCAGCTTCCTTCCCTTAAAACATTTAAATTTTCTTCTGAAAAAAAAAAAATTAATTTCTAAACGAATACTTACATGAGACTCAGTAGAAGGCAGACCTGCATTGAAAGTTTGAACAAGTGAGGTGGAGGATGGTCCAGCAATGGAAGGTGCAACAACAGGTTTTGGGGGAATAACAGCAGGAGTCTGAAGAAAAAAAAAAGAGTTTTAACAATTTAATAATCTATTTCAACATTTTTCACATATATCTGCTTAGAACTGAATACTTACAAGTACTTTCTGATGTATTTAGAGATGACGATTCAAATGTCCCTTATGGTTGAAGGTCTTCCCGCAATCAGGACAAGTCTGTTGAAAAAAGATAATTTTTTATTAAAATATTCTTAATTTTAATTTTTATGAAACCTAACTATGTAAGACAACTTACATAAATGACATTAGCGGTGCGATTAACAGGCAGATTTGGAGTGGGAAGAGTGGGGAAATCCTAAAAATTTCAATATGAATTAATGTCTAAAGAGACTTACTTTACATTAACCATTTAAGTTACAATAAATAATAATACTTACAATTGTAGAATTCAGTGCAAAGGGCATTGTCACCACAGCTCTGGTAGAAGGACCAGCAACAGATCTAACAGCAACCTCCTAAAGTAAGATATTGAAAAATTACTCTAAGTGTTTTACGTCAGAGAAAAATCGAGCATGGATTTTGGATAAAATGAATATTTTTAAATTATCTATCACTAAGAAATAAACATTTAAGAAATCGGGCGTGGAATTCAGGACGTCTTCAAATAGTTATAACATTGAAAATTACTAAGTATAAAAGCAATAAAAATTTTGGCGTGAATTTGGGACGACTTTAAACAGTTACAACATTGAAACTTACTAAATACAAAAGTAATAAAAATTTCGGCATGAATTTGAATAGTTACAACATTGAAAATTACTAAGTATAAAAACAATAAAAATTTTGGCGTGAATTTGGGACGACTTTAAACAGTTACAACATTGAAACTTACTAAATACAAAAGTAATAAAAATTTCGGCATGAATTTGGGGAGACTTTAAATAGTTAAAACATTGAAAATTACTAAATACAAAAGTAATACAAATTTCGGCGTGAGTTTGGGACAACTTTAAATAGTTACAACATTGAAAATTACCAAGTACAAAAGTAATAAAAATGTCAATAAATTCATCTAATTAAAGAATCTTGTGTAATTTTAAAGCCATGTATATACAAATTCCTTTACTTAAAAAGCAAGTAAAAACATTATCTAAACTAAACACTCTTCTTAATCTTAACTCAAAACACAAAAACATATATAAATTAAAATTATACTAATACAAGAACACTTACTTGGGCATTAGGCATAGCGTCATCAACTTCCATAGCTTCATCAACATCCATAACGATATCCATGGTAGAATTCATGTTCAAGTAGCTGGAATTAGAAAGCATTGTTAATTTTCTACTTATATTAAATGATATACATTTCAATGCAGGCGATACTTAACCCTAACATTAGTGTGCGATACTTAATTCTATTTTTACACGAGATACTTAAGCCTATTTTTTTACACGTGATACTTAAACTAGCTAAATGAAATTTACAAGCGGTAAATAATTCCAATAACACACTTCTAAATAAAATTTACACGCATAGTAAGTAACTTAATTTTTTTTATTTTTAAACTTAACAATACTAAATAAAATTTACACGCGCTAAGTATTTTAACTCTTTAGTTCCCAATGCAGTTTTCTGGAATATCCTTTAGGGACCAGGTTCCCGCCCGAAAAGAAAAACCATTTTCACCCCTCCAAGTGCAGCATTTAGAGAGAAGGGCAATAGACCCCCTGCTAAGCTAAGGGTAATTTATCTCTCTTCGCTATCTGGTTTCCAGATAGAGATTGACAACTAGTAAATCCTCAAGGCGTTTTGTTTGTTTTCTTTAGTAGTACAAAGTATTTGTGTTTTTGACATGAAGCTGTGAAAAGAAAGGCTTCCAAAGATAAGAATGAAAACCACCTGTTATACCCACCCTAGTGTGACGACAGTCGCAAGAATACCTTGGCCCCTCTTCTCCCTCCCGCTGTGAAGAGAAATCTCTGACCCATTGTAGTGAGCCGTTAATGGTATCGGACCTCCAAGGTCCACCCAAGAAGGGGGGTAGGAATTGTAAGTGAAAAGACACGGCCGGAATGGAACTCAGCCGGCTGGGCCGTTTGGGCCGTTACGGGGATTAAAGAGTTAATGCTTGGTAAAATAATTTAACATTTAAATACACATGTTACTTAAAACATTTGAATACACATATTACTTAAAAGATACTAACATTTCACAAATAATAGAAATTCACTTACCGAATAATTCAGATGAAATCAGCAAAAAGCTAAAGTAGCAGCAAAATACGATAGGCAAATACTAATCAAACACGATAAACGTCTTTCGCACTCAGGAATCTAAGTAGAAATGGCGAGACGGCAACCGGTAGCGTCTATATATGAGGGGTGATCACGTGACTTCACCGACCAATCAGGTTTCGCGCTAGAGGGCGCTGCTTGGTTCTAACCGGTCAGAGCGGGTGGGGAGCGAGACTAGGCATGTTTCAACACGCTTCAACGCGTTTGCGAGTTGAGTTGTAGTGTAACGATCTTGCTTGAAACAGTTAAAGTGATAGATAATTTGTTCGTGACGTCATAATGAGGATATGGCTGGAATCTAGCATTTAAACAGATAAGGTATTGGCGCTTATTTATTAAATGAATATTTATTTATAGAAAAATTATCACGTGGGTTTTTAACGTTGATACTTGTTGAAATGGAAAGATTTAAGTAATAGTTGATGAATAATTATAAAATATAATTTAAACTAATTTTAAAACTTGCAGAAAAATTCCCACGTGGTGGGAATTGAAGATAGCGTTCTTGCTTGAAAAATATTTATGTTACGTCACAGAGGGGATATAGTGGGAATTTTGTATTTAAACGGAGTTTCAAGGAATTTTAAGGTATTGGTATGATCTTAAGGATATTAATTTTATCAAGTTTTGTTCTTTATAAGGTAAAGTTTGTAGTTGAATGTGTTAGTTGCAAGTATGGTTCTATCGAGTGAGGTTGTGAATACTGCATACTTGTGTATTTGTTTATGTGTTGCATTATTATTTATTTATTTTTTAAGTGGTAGTGATCGATTCGCTATCGATTTTACGCTTCGTCTCAATGAAACCGGAAACTTATCTCTTTCAATGTGAAAATGTTAAGAGTTAGGATACAGATAAGAGTTAATAAAATTTCTTGCTGTAATGAATGCGACGTCATGTAGCAAGTTTCGGTGGTATCGATGCATTATACCGTGCCTCAGGAAGAAAGATTCCCAAGAAAACGATACAGAAATGGCTAAAGGGGGTGGATGCGTACACTCTACACAAGCCCATTCGTCATAAATTTCCTACGAATCGGGTGATTGTTTATAACATTGATCAGCAATGGCAAGCGGATTTGGTGGATATGTCAAGTCTTCAAAAGTTTAATGATGGTTATCGTTTTATTTTGAGTTGTATTGATGTGCTATCAAAGTTTGGATGGCTAATTCCTCTGAAACGAAAGAGAGGTATAGATATTGTTGAGGCTTTTCAAATAATATTCGATCAACGAACTCCGAAATCACTTCAGACTGATCAGGGAACGGAATTTAAGAATAATCTATTTCAGACCTTGTTAAAAAAGAAGGGGATTAGATTTTTCACGACATATAATTTGTCGAAAGCAAACATAGTCGAGCGTTGGAATAGAAGTATTAAAACTAAAATGTGGAAGTACTTTACTGCTAAAAATACGCATAGATACATTGACGTATTACAAGATTTAGTGAAAAGTTATAATCATACTTACCATTCAAGTATAAAAAGAGCTCCCGTGGAAGTGAATGCCGAAAATGAACAAGATGTTTGGTTCACTCTCTATGGAGATATGGAGAATTTACCTAAACCCAAATGCGTATTTAATGTAGATGATGTAGTTCGCATTTCAAAGAAGAAATTAACCTTTGAAAAGGGGTATGAAACGAATTAGACGGAAGAATTGTTTGTCATAACAGAGTGTGTCAAGAGACAACCTGCAGTGTATAGAGTGAATGATTTATTAGGAGAGCCTATACAAGGAACGTTTTACGCACAAGAGTTACAAAAAGTAACAATGAAAGACGAATTTCCTGTTGAAGAAGTTTTAAGAAAACGCATGCGTAAAAAGAAAATGGAATATTTTGTGAAATATCGAGGATACCCCGACAAGTTTAATCAATGGATCCCCACTTCAAACTTACTAGCCCTATAAATACTACTAGCACATGTTGCAAGACTCATTTGCTATCATGAGTTTCTACATAACACTCATTTCGGATAGTTCCATGTCCTATTTTCCTGAAAATAAAATTTCCCATTTTATTACTCGCTTACCCATACCAATTGAACTGAAAGGAGAATGGGAAGTTGGAATGGTAAAGTTTTTATATCCGCATACTTGGTATAATGTGAATCATCAAAATAATTTAATTGGATTCGAGACGAATGGAAAGTTAGAGGTAGGAAGAAGATTACCTCCGGGTTGTTATGAGACAGTTCCTGATATTTTAAAGGCTATTCATGTGAAAGAACATGATGATAAAATTGTCACAAGTTATAATGCGGTAACTAAGCGTGTTCAGATAACTGTGAAAAATAATGCGAAACTCATATTATATCAAGGACTTGCTGAAATGCTTGGATTTGAACCTATGGAAATAACTTCGTTTGACGCAAGTATAGAAACAACTGTTGTGGGTCCATTCGTAGCCGACCCCTCTGCACATTATCGCGTATTGATTATTTATACGGATATAGTGGAACCACAAATTGTGGGAGATGTCTTAGCACCTCTCCTTCGAGTGGTTAGAGTGAGAGGACAAGATGGTGAGATGATTAGCGAACAGTATGATAGACCGCACTACTTACCTGTAAACCGGAAAATTATTGAGACTTTGCAAATCGTTATAAGGACGCACTCGGGATGTTTAACGCCATTTGAACGTGGGCGCTCATACGTGAAGTTACACTTTCGTCAGAAGTCTCTCTCATAATGTATGTCCCTTACCAGTGTTGTCAAAAATCTTTCGAAGATTATTATGTGCAGCAGACGGGAAAAGGCTTGAATTATTACCAAGGAAGTTCTTATCAGAGAGGATATGGATTAGGAGGTCTATTCAGATCATTTTTTCGTGCCGCAGCTCCGCTACTGAAATCAGGTGCTAAAGCTATTGGGAAACAAATGTTTCACAGCGGTGTCAACCTGATGAATGATGTTTCTCAAGGTCAAGATTTTAAAATGGCCGCCAAACGAAGACTCAAAGAAGCTGGAAATGTGTTAACAGATAAAGCCGCCACCAAAGTCAAGACTATGATTGGTAGAGGAAAAAGACATAAAAAGCGTATGCAGAAGAAAAAAAACATCATTCCACGTTCAGCCAAGAAGAAGTGCACATCGCATGATATTTTCTCCTAATGGCTTCCTTCATCTACAAAGACTCTGCTCCTTGCGTCAAGTCGGAATTAGATTTATTTTCAATTCCCCCAACCCAGACCGTTATCGAAAAAGGACAATTTGTCGAATTTCATCCCCTTTCAAGTGTACGAGATGGTGTACCGATTGAATTTTCAATATCAGGAAGTAGTGAAGAATATGTGGACTTAGCTGCTTCCTATCTACACGTGAAAGTGAAAGTGATGAAAGCAGATGGAACTAAACTACCAGAAAAGGAACCAGTTGCTCCCGTCAACCTTTTCCTTCATTCGCTTTTCAGTCAAGTAGACGTTAGTTTAAACGAGAGAAATATTTCTTCTGCAAGCAACACTTATCCTTTTAGAGCCTATATAGAGACATTGTTAAATTATAGGGAAGATGCCAAGAAAAGTTTACTGACCTGTGAAGGATTCTACAAAGATACGCAACCTGATATCATAGACCCCATAGATGAGAAAGCTGATGCTGGATTGAAGACGCGTTACAATCTTATCAAAGACAGCCAGACCGTAGAAATGATTGGTCAACTCCACTGTGACATTTTTCAACAAAATCGTCTCATGATTAACTTGGTAGATATCAAAATTAAAATAATACGCAGCAAATCCTCATTTTGCTTAATTTCAACCAAAGTGGATGGTGATTATAAGATAGTTCTAGAGCATGCTTCTATATTTATAAGAAAAGTGAAGGTTAGCCCTGCCGTTGCTATTGGGCATGCTAAGGCTTTGGAGAAGACATCGTGCAAATATCCAATTGATCGTGTGATTTGCAAAACTTATAGCATTGCCAAAGGGAGTTGGTCCTTTTTACAAGATAATGTGTTTCTTGGACTCATGCCAAAACGTGTCATTCTCACCTGTTTAGGAAATGCTGCAATGAATGGGCAATATTCAAAGAACCCATTTCTCTTTTCTCACCATAGTGCAAACTTTGTATCTATTTATGTAGATGGACAACCGGTTCCCTGCAAGCCTTTAGAGCTTAATTTTGATTCCAACAACTACGTTCGGGCTTATCACAGTTTATTTTCCGGATTTAATCGTGATAAGGGAATTTACTTATCTCAAGAAGAATATGCCAGAGGACATGTACTTTACGCATTTGATCTAAGTCCTGATCTTTGCGACGGAGAACATTTTAATCTGCAACACCAAGGAAATTTACGTGTGGAAATTAAATTTTCCGAGGCTATTACGGAAACTTTATCAGTGCTCATTTATGCAGAGTTTCAAAACGTGATTGAAATATCCAAATCACGTCACGTGGTGTGTGACTTTCCGAATTAATGGATACCCTACAAATAACTAGAATTCTTTCTGGAAATGCAAAAACCAAGAATATATTCTTGGGTGTTTTCTCAAGTGATCGATTACCAACATATGTTCGAAACTTTCCAGCCTGTTTTATTGCCAACACTGACAAGTCCAATCAAGAAGGTACCCATTGGGTGGCTTTTTATATAGAATCACCTACAGAAATATGCTTCTTTGATTCGTTCGGAAACCCACCGTCTTATTTTCCCGGAGGAATATCAAGTTATGTAAAGCGTTATCGACATGTAGAGTTTAATCCTATGATACTTCAATCGAATGCGAGTTCCGTGTGTGGACAATATTGTATTTTTTATTTATATTCTAAATGTAATGGACGTTCTATGAACGATATTCTCTTGTCTTTTGTACCCAATCAAATATGTAATGATATCAAAGTGCATCATTTTGTAATCAAGCACTTTAGAATTGTAGCACCATTTTATCAATAAAGAAAATATTTAAACAGTAGCACTATGTCTCGTCTCTCATTCAACATGGAATTTCCAAAGTTGCAACATGCTTTTACGATGGTAATCGCCGGTCCAACAGGATACGGTAAAAGTTATTTTGTGCGGGATTTGATAAGTGAAAAACAGGGGATGTTTTCAATTGTTCCCGATAAGATTGTTTGGTTTTATGGAATACATCAACCCTTATATGATGAAATTGATAATGTGACATTTGTAGAAGGTCTACCTACGACATTTAAAGAATTTTTGGGCGAGAATACACTCTTCGTAATTGATGATTTAATGTCAAATGCTAACAGTCATTTAACTGATCTTTTTACAAAAGGTAGTCATCATTTAAACCTGAGTGTTATCTTCATAACACAAAAATTTTTCTACAAAGGGAAAGAAATGCGTGACATTACATTGAATGCACACTATTTAGTACTGTGTAAAAATAGACGAGACGTGAGTCAAATTTCACATCTAGGAAGACAATTATTTCCTCGACATGTCAAGTTATTTCAAGAAGTCTTTGAAGATGCAACGAAAAACCCCTATTCCTATTTATTTATAGATTTACGTGCCGAAACACCAGAAGAGTTACGATTACGTACCAAAATTTTACCTACTGAAAGACAGATCGTGTATCAATTTAAATGATATAAAAGTGAATGACTTTGAAGATAAGTATCATTTAGCAAGATGACGCTTAAGAAGGAGCAACTCAATCAATTACGACTGTTGCAAATTTGTCCGTTAAGGTTACGATAAACGTTATTAAGTAAACTCAATAAGAACTGTATAAAAGCCATATGCGAATGTTGCATTAACACATTGAATGGAAATATCCCATTGACTGCACGACAGAAGAAAACGCTCTCTAAACATAAGAAGATATTGCGTCATTTAAGTAATCGTAAAGTGTCTTTACCGAAAAAACGTCAAGTCATTTTACAGAAAGGAGGTTTCCTCAACATACTTATTCCTGCAGCCTTGAGTGTTTTAACTACATTATTTCATGGCTCAAATTAAGAAGTTTGCTCTTATACCCAAAGAATTGGTGACAAAACATACTGTTTCCAATAAAAGGCTTAGTGAGCTTGATAAGGCAATGATACAAATTTTACATAGTGACTTACCTGATCATGAAAAATTGGTCCTCTATCATGAACTGTTGAAGAAAAGTTTAAATCTGCAAGAATTTGGTTGGAATAGTGAAGTCTGGATCCAAGTCTTTTTCGCTGTCTTTATGAGCTCCAATCTTGGCATTTCCATCTGCATATTAGTTGAGAAGGGCATAGTTATATTCTTGTCCAGTCTTGTTTTCAACATTCTTCTTAATATCAAGCAGTAAAGAGGTCCATGGCTTGGCAAAGACGCACGTTCCGGAAAAGGCATAGTTCACGCCAGTATCACCAAAACCGAGCACTTTCCTTTGAGGCGTGTAACTTTTTCTATTAAAGTTTAATTGCAGATTCTCAAACTCGTAGTTCAACAATTCATGCAACAACTGCTGTGATTTAGCTGCATCGTAAAAACTTTCAACGAGCTCAATATGTAAATCAGACGACATTTTCACTTCAAACTAATAAGCACAACTTCAAAGAAACAGCAAACGCACCTTCACTTGACAAAATCAGGAGAGAAATGGGGTCCTCGCTGAATACAAGTTCGTGAGTGACGCAGCTCACCCCTTCTGATTGGCTGGCAGTCAAAACAACGCCCTCTAGCGTGAAACCTGATTGGTTAGGCTTCCCCTAACACCTATCCATCTTTATCGCCATGCAATATCCTGTCCCAAACTGTTCAAACCTGTTCAGACAGAATGAGTCATCCGATTAACACCTGCTCGTATCTAGATCTCTCACAAGATGTTGCCATACCTTAAATGCTAAATCTTAACATACAATAGCGTCATATTCACTGTGAGGTCACTACTAAAAATACCTATAATTCTAAGTTATTCGTTTAGAAGCAGCCCTATAACAACTCAACTTCCAGTGACGTCATCGTCCCCTCGACCCATCCCGCATCCCTCCTTAAAACTATATCAGAGTGTTGCCACACTTAAAAAGTTAAACTTTAACATATTCTCTCTATGACGTCATTCCCACTGCATTCCCACAGTGACGTCATACAATTAGAGCCAATCACTATTACGTTTTCGTTTAGAGGCAGCATAAATACAACTCAACTCCGCCTTAAATTTATGTCTCAAGATGTAAGGTGTTGCCACCTAACTAAACTGTAACATAAAACACATTATGACGTCATACCCGCTGTGACGTCACGCAATAAAAGCCTATCACTCTAACTTATTCGCTAAGAAGCAGTCCTAGAACAACTCAACTCCGTCTGAAAGATAAACCGAAACTAAAAAGTGTTGCCACCACTCAAAACTTTGATATAAAACAAATAATGCCGTCATACCCACTGTGACGTCACACACAAACAGCTTATAACGAAACCGAAACTAAAACAGCAGCAGGAGGGGAACAACTCAACTCCACTTCCGGTCACGTGACTTCCGATGACGTCATATCCTGTGATGTCACTTCTTGTGACGCCATATCCGGTCACGCCATATCCGGTCACGCCCCCTTCCGGTGACGTCATCGTCCCTCGTCCCCTCCCGCATCCCGCCTTATGAGGCAGTACTGTCCTTTTCTAACTACTTCTACTGTTAATATATGTGCTCTGTATGACCATTTGGAGTCTCAAATCAGGGCATTAGAGACACTTGGCGTAACAACGGATAAAAGTGCTGCTCTACTTCATCCTTTGGTTGAGTCATGCTTACCGGAAGATCAAAGACAAAGAAGTCCTGATTTCAGCCATAGTGGGGAACCACAAGAAAGGCTTAGTAGCTTATTAACATTTTTAAAATCTGAAGTAGAATCAGAGGAAAGGATTTGTTTGGCGATGCAAGGTTTCGGCTTGAACAAAAAGAAATACAGTAATGGGTTTAGAAATAAGAAATTTGAAACAAGAGTGAAACAGAATAAAACACCCACAGCCGCCGGTCTTTTTAACAATCCTCATACTCAAAAAACCAGAAAGTCGTGTGTATTTTGCGAGAAAACTCATTCCAGCTCAGACTGTTTTTCTGCACAAAGGATGAGTTTACTTGAAAGACAAAATATTTTAATGGAGAAAAATTGTTGTTTTGCCTGTCTGGCTCCCGGTCACTCCGTCCGAAAATGCCGTTCATTTTTGAGATGCGTAATTTGCGGGAAGAAGCATGTTCCCTTAATGTGCGAAACAAACGAGTCAAGGAAAAGTGATTTCAAAATGACAGAAGAAGCTGAAGTTGTCAACGAGGTCAACATGTCTAACCTGAGTGTGGGTCCTAAAGTGTTTTTACAGACTCTAAAGTGCAAGCTCATATCAGATAAGAAAGGCATTGTCGTGCGAATTGTTCTGGACACCGGCTCACAAAAGTCTTATATTGTAAAGAGTCTTGCTGAAGAAATGGAATATGCACATGTAAGGAAAGAAACTCTAGTGCATTCACTATTTGGTGGGATTAAATCCAAAGAATTTGTGCATACATGTTACAGAATTAGATTGAAAAATATTAAAAACAATTTTGCGTGCAACTTTGAAGCATTGGATCAAGAAACTATATGTAATGATGTATCACCTGTGAATTCAGGGCCTTGGTTAAAAGAGCTTCAAGAAATGAATATAACATTAAGTGATGTTGGAGAAAAGGCACATCCCGTGCAAGTACTTATAAGAGCTGATCTTTTTGGAAAGATTTTAACCGGTCAGCGTAGAGTCCTATCAAGCGGATTAGTGGCCATCGAAACTTTGCTTGGATGGACTTTGTTAGGGAAAGTTCCTGAAAGTGAAGTAACGTCAAGCAAGTGACATCACTTTTCGTTAAAGAATTTGACATTTCAGATTTCTGGAAGCTGGATTCTATTGGGATCAAGGATCCTATTGAGAAGCTCTCTAAGAAAGAGCAAGAAGATTTGACTGCTGAAAATTTTCTTCAAACTTTTAGGTACAACAAAGATAATCGCTATGAAGTCCACTTGCCTTGGTTGGATGACTCTGTACCTTTACCGAACAATTTTGAACAAGCTAAAAGAAGATTAGACACCATAACCAAGAAATTATTTCAGGAAAATTTGTACGACAACTATGAAGGCATATTTTTAGAATGGCTACGTGAAGGAATTATAGAAGAAGTACCAGTTGAAGATAAAGATTTGCCTGCAAATTACCTACCTCATAGGCCTGTTATCAAAGTTAGTAAGACAACTCCAATTCGCCCGGTTTTTGATGTATCTGCTCGAATAAAGGGACATCCGTCACTAAATGACTCCTTACATAGCGGGCCAAACTTGATTGAGTTGATTCCTGATATTTTGCTGCGGTTTCGAGAAAAGAAGATTGGCGTAATCGCAGACATAAAGAAAGCCTTTTTGCAAATTGGTCTTTGTAGAAAAGACCGTGACTTTGTGAGATTTCTTTGGTGGACAAATAAAGCTTGTGAAGACTACAGATTTTTTCGTCATGCAAGAGTAGTTTTCGGCGTTCGTAACAGTCCATTTCTATTAGGAGCTGTATTGAAGTACCATCTCGAACAGAATGCTGATATTGATCCTTTTGCAACTGGATGCCTTTTGAAGAGTTTTTATGTGGATAATCTTGTAACCAGTGTCCACAATGAATTAGATTTGCAGCGATTAATGAGTACTTCTAATGAGTTAATGAAGAAAGGTGGTTTTATTCTGCGGGATTGGGAGTCTTCATCTTCACTAACAGAAGATGGAGGATCTAATACAGAGGATCTTCTAGGCCTTCAATGGAATAAAACTAAAGACTGTTTTTCGTTAAATATCAACTGGCTGAAAGAAGTAAATGTCGAAAACATCACCAAACGTACTATATTATCTGTTACTCACAAAGTGTTTGACCCTTTTGGTTTTGCCTCACCTGTAATGCTTTGTCCCAAGATTATGCTACAAAAAACCTGGAAATTATCGTTGGGATGGGACAAAGAAATCACTGGACCCCTTCGACAAGAATTTTTACAATGGTTTAGGGAACTAAAAGAATTGGAGAACATTAACATTCCTCGCTGGATCAAAGTTACTTCAGAAAATATGAAGGCCTTCTCCATTCATACATTTTGCGACGCAAGTAGAGATGCATATGCCGCCGTTACGTATCTTGTACAAAAGGGAGAGAGTGAAATGGTGCATTTTTTAGCCTCAAGATCTCGAATATCTCCTCTAAAAGTTACGACAATTCCAAGGTTGGAGCTGCTTGCTGCATTGGTGGGAGCAAGATTAACTAAATCAGTGTTAGATGCTCTTGGATGGACGGATATTAGATGTTTTTATTGGAGTGATTCTACTACCGTTCTTACTTGGATCACTAAAGATGAAAATTGGTCTATTTTCGTGAATAACCGAGTTCAAGAAATACGGAATATCAGCCAATTTCTATCTTCTTGGCGTCATATTTCTGGATTTGAAAATCCTGCAGATTTGCCCTCCCGAGGATGCAAAGCAAGTACTTTAATGAAAACCAAATGTTGGTGGGAAGGGCCAGGATGGCTTAGTTCATTCGAAGACGAACGACCATGCAGTGAATATGATGACCTGGATGAAACTGAGGTACTAAAAGAGAAAAAGAAAAGTTCAATATTGGCTCTGGTATCTGTAAATAACGATTCTTCTACGGGCTGGCTTTATCAGCGCTTTTCAAAATATGAAAGCATTGTGAAGCTAGTGGGGTGGATTTTGAGATTTGTAAAGAACTGTAGATGCGATGTTCAGCTAAGGAAAAAAGGAGATCTGGATGCTGAAGAATACAGGGCAGCAGAGAAACAAGTAATAAAATTAATTCAGTCTGAATCTTTTTCAAACGAGCATGATGAAAAACTAAAAGCTTTGAGTGCGCATAAGGATATTGATGGAATACTACAGCTCAAGATGAAAATCGTTTCCCGTCAAGATACAAAAGATTTTAGGGAACCAGCTGTTCTCCCGTCCAATCATGAAGTTGTCAGAAGGCTAATATTTTCTCATCATATAAAAAATAGTCATGCTGGAACTCAGATTCTGCTTAATATTTTGAGAGAACATTTTTGGATTTTGAGTGGAAGAAAAACAGTGCGCTCTGTCATTTCAAAGTGTGTCTCTTACAAAAGATTTTCTTCTAAATGTTGTGATGCTCTATCTGCTCCTTTGCCTGAGGCTCGAATAGGGTCATTCCATGTCAAATCAACACGGCTCCCAACCCGACCCCTTTAGAATTTCATAAAATTTGGTTCACTTATTAGATTCATAGAGAAAAGAAAAAATGACAAATATTAGGTTTGAATCTCGTTTGGTTTCCAAAATAGAGAGTTTCAAAAATGGACAAAAAGTGCAAAATTTCGTATTTCTTGCTTTACATATTTGGGTATAATTTTTTCCCTAATTATTATAGAATATTAATTTTGGTGTCAAAAGAAAGAAAAAGATTTGATCTTTCTAATAATGTATTATTTACGTGTATTTTTTTAAATTTTCATTTTAAGATCAAACAATTTGACCTTTGACCTTGAATATCTCAAAAAAGGGTATTTTATTTTTTTCAAAAAAATATATAATATTCTTACATCAATTCTCTACACAAATATATTAGTCTCATTTTGGGACCGCAATGGGATGCCAAGTTATAAATTTCAATCGTAACTGTAGTCCCACTCTTATCCTACAAAAACTGTTTATATCTAAATAGCTTTTCCTTTTAAAATCTCTCTATATACATGTAATGCGAATAAAACTTTAGCGTTAATTATTTGATAAAAATTATGATTATTTATATTTGATTTGTTATAACTTTTTAACTTTAATAGCAAAAAACTAATTGTTTACTTATACATTGAAAAAATTAAATTTTTCGGCATTGCATTAAGTATCCAAACATCGTTTGCTGTAAAATTAAAAAACACGACCTAGATAATTGGTAATAATGAGTTTTTGAGATAATTATTTAAAAGGAATGTTGCATGCAATCAGTAACATTTGTTGATACAAATTATTAGGAAAATATCATATTTTGAAATTAGAAAACAGAAATACTTAAAAATTTTCTATTGATACATTATCTTTAAACTATTGTTGAAGCTAATTTATCAGATGCATAAGTAACTTCCTTACATATGTAACGTCTATTAATTATTGTGACTCTTTTTCACTTAATTCATTGCATATGTAACTATTAATTTTATAATTTATTTTTTTGTTTGATTTTTTTTTCGACCATGGAATTAGAATACATTTTGCACATAAATTGGCTGATAGAAATGGGTCTGAATGCATGAAATTTTTGAGTACCTGGAATAGTTTGGGTGGTTAAGAATCGTTTCTGAAGGAAGATTTTTTCTCTTTTATACTGTAAAAAAGTTACTCATGCATACTGCATTCCTTCAATATCGGCAGTTCCCCTTTCAAACAACTGTCTAGTAGTCATTATCTGATCTTTAAATGGGCTCTGCAAACTGGCACGAGCGGCTAGCCTTTTTATGGTACCTCCAATGCCATCTGAAACTCCTTTACCATGGAACACGAATGATTTTTTGGAACACGATATCTTGTTTTTTTTATGCATCCAAAAATAATATTGAGTCATCTGTTTCTGCATTTAACGGCCTGTTGAAGTTGAAATATAAATAAAAGCAAGGGCATACCTAGATATTTTTCGGAAGGGGATATGAAATTATACGTCACCAAATCATTATAATCCCTTTAGTTAGTAATGCAGAGTATGATTAGTAATTCATATAACAGGTATTTTTTTCTACATACGTTTAGAAATTTAAAAACATTTGAAATAAATTTACCATTTAAAAACAATCCTTTGATTTTTGCGTTCTAATATCTAACAGAAAACTTCGGGAGGGAATATATTCCCATATACTTTCTCCTGGCTACGCCACTGGATAAAAGAACCAAGATGAAAATCTTCACCATTTCCTTCCTTTTGAAAACTAGACAATTTACACTCGATTGCCTGTATATTCGGCCAACCAAATGGTATAGTGATTAGCGTGCTAGCTTCTAGACCGCGAGGTTGCGGGTTCGAATCCCGTGTTAGGCATGGGTGTTTGTAAATGTATGTTGGCTTGTCAAATGACAAATGTTTCGGCGCATTATAGCCCTCGTGTTGCTAACTGCGCCAGATAATCTAAAAACAACCAACCAACCAGCCTGTATATTCGACTGCATTAAGATATGCGAATATGGGATTCTTCAGTTCGTACTCAAAGACGATTATTGCGTGAAATTAAGGACAAGAGTTCACATTTGAATTTATATTTTGGCATCCCATTGCGGTCCCATTATGAAACTAACATATTTGTGTAGAGAATTAATGTAAGAATAACATATATTTAAAAAAAAAAAAAAAAAAAAAAAACCCTTTTTTATTTAGATATTCAAGGTCAAAGGTCAAATCGTTTGACCTTAAAATGAAAATTAAAAAAAATATCCATAAATAATACATCATTAGAAAGATCAAATCTTTATCTTTTTTTTGACACAAAAATCAATGTTTTATGATAATTAGGGACAAAATTATAACCAGATATATAAAGCAAGAAATGTGAAATTTTGACCTTTTGGCCCATTTTTGAAGCTCCGTATTTCAGAAATCAAACCATATTCAAACCTAATATTGGCCATTTTTTCTTTTCTATATAAACCCAACAAGTGAGCAAAATTTTATTAAATTCTGAAGGGGTCGGGTTGAAAATGTCACTTTTTCGTGTTGATTTGACATGGAATGACCCAATACGACAAGCAAATGTGTTCGAGATCTGTGGAACTGACCTGTCAGGACCTTTATTTTTAAAGGATGGAAAGAAGGCGTGGGTATGCATTTTTACATGCGCCGTATATAGAGCTATCCACTTAGAGATTGTTACTTCACTATCTACCGAAAGTTTCTTGCTAGCTCTACGGCGATTTATTGCCCGGAGAGGCCGATGCGAAACCATATACTGCGATAATGGCACGAATTTCGTGGGAGCTTCCAATTTGCTAAGAAGTTTAGATTGGGACCGCATCTGCAACGACAATGCTATTCATCCAATTAGGTGGAAGTTTAATCCCCCTTCTTCATCCTGGTGGGGAGGATGGTGGGAGAGGCTAATTGGTATTCTTAAAAGTCTTTTGAGAAGAATACTTGGAAGAGCAAGGTTGACATACGAAGAATTAGTGACTGTTATTTGTGATTGCGAATCTGTTATCAACTCACGCCTTTTGACTTACATCGACGAATGTGACTCAGAATTCGTTCCACTTACCCCTGCCATGTTTCTTCGGGATATAAAGTTCTCTGGTGTTCCAGACTGTGATGCTGCTGATCATAAAAGTCTTAACCATCGCATCAAATACAGGCTAGCTTTGCAGAAAGACATTAGAAAAAGGTTCAGGTCGGAATATCTTGGATCTTTGATAAGGAGGTCAGAAAAGACTAAAACTTCGAAGATTGCTCCCGGGGATATTGTTCTCATAAAAAGTGACAACGCTAATCGAATCGACTGGCCACTGGGAAAAGTGACAGAAATGCTGCCAGGGAAAGATGGTGTGTGTAGACTCATCAAACTTAGAACTTCGCGTGGAGAAATTCTGCGTCCGATTCAGCGCGTCTTCCCTTTAGAGATTTCTTCCAGCGAATCGCCTTTTCCAATGGATAAAAACGCACTATCTACGAAAGTTGCCTCTATGAACGATGGCATTCCTAAGTGTTCTGATGACAACTCCATCGACTCTGCAATTGTTCAAACTAAGACAAGGCTAGGTCGAACTGTAAAAATTCTCGAAAGGCTGGATCTCTAATAGAGTTGTTGAGTTGTGGAACTTTCCACTACTCAAGGTGGAAGAATGTGATGTCACGATGCGAACTCTATTTCATTACTAATTGAATTATATAACTTTTCTAGGTGTGGCATCGCGAAAATCTGTTTGTGTTTCAGTTTCAGTTCGTGTTTTTTTTTGTGTGAAATAAAGTAGAGCCGTTAAGTTTACGTCTGAGTTAGCTCTATTTTTTATAGAAATATTTCAGAACTAGGTGAGCCTTGGGTTCTAGTTGAAAAGATAAATTAATCTGGATCAATATAGATGTGTTTCTGCAGTGTAGAAAGTTCGTAGCTATTTTATAGAAGAGCAATTCTTCACAAGAACACTTCCCAAAAACAGAGAAACTGCCGTCTGTCCGTGATAGACATAGAATCCAGATTATGTTAACAATCTTTTATTAATTGGCAAAAAAGTCATGTACGTCACCATTGAAATTGCAACCAATAGACATTCTGAAGGCTTACGAAAAAGCTCCAAGTTATGTTATAAGCTCGAAGTTATTCAGGAGGCATATTGTAAACGTTTCAGTCATGATTTGGGGAGCGGAGAGTTCAACTGTATTATCTAAAAGAAAAGTAAAAATCTTTCGTACCTCAACAACTATAATGTATGGGGGTTTTTTTTTTGGTTTTTTTTCTGTGGACCTCCTCCTGTTATTTTTCAATGAGAACTCAAATCATTGATTTTTTCCTACTCGGCAATTAATACATCTTTTTGCGTAAGATTTTAGCTAAATTATTAAGTCGATAATGACGTAAATTAATCGGCACTTTCTGGCAGAGAAAAAGATGGATAGGCGAGTAGGAAATTACACAGCTTTGGTTTATGCAAGATGGTGATGGTGCACATATGCAACAGATAATTGCCATCTTCGATGTCTTGTAAGGACAATTTTAGGATAATGCCATTAAACTTGATTACACATAGCGCACTATGTATATGGCTAAGACTGGTCCTTTTAATCATCAGATCTACCCTAGTAGCAATTTTACCTCGGCCGGTGATCGGAATTCCATCCCCAGGTGAATCGCCGATGATTGGCGATTCACCGGAAACTCACCCTAAACTCATCTTTCCCTTGGCAACTAATCCATTTTGTCCCCGTGGCCGGCCATTGGCCGATGTCCGGAAACTGATCGAATTCGAGCAGAAGCCGACAAGAATTAGTTCGAAGGCCGAGGAAAATTTTGCTCTCAAGAAATATCGAAACAATGGTCGTTATTTTGTCGAAAATATCAATTAATAAACATTAAATAATTATAAAGATGTAAGTATTGAATATTAAAAACGACAAGTTAAAATAATGCAAAACTAAAAGCCGGAGCGCGTAATTCTTACATGGTAGTATTTTCAATGACATTTTAAGAGTACAAATAAATCGAAGTTATAACACTACCATATTCAGAATTGTCTAAATTACTTACTTACCCTTGGATCGAACCGAGGACTGTTATCTCCGGAGTGCGTTGACATGGCCACTGGACTGTAGTTACTTGTGATTCTTGGTATAACAATTGTATTGTAGTACAAAACTCTACTATCATACAGACTTTGCAAGGAAATTGATCGACATTTTTTTTTATATATGGGGTATTTTCGGAAAATAGCAAATCTTCCATAAATTTGGGAAAATGATATTAATTTATTTATTATAGCAAAAAAATAATAGTGTCAAATAAATAGTGTCGCCATCTATTTTGTAAAATTGTAACTAACTGATTTTATGATATTTTTTGAATTGCAATTTAAGAGTTTATTTAATAATTTTGACATTTAAAAAAATATATTTAATTTTTAAATTTTTAAAAAAACTATATCCAATTTGATTAACTTTTTGAAACATATAAACATATTTTTATTTTACTTAAAAGATGTTTAAAAAACGGACCAAAATATGTTCAGCAAATTATAATGAAAACTATTTAAAAACAAGGACTATATTTTTATTTTATATTAAAATGAAATGAGAATTTATATTTAATTTTAGAAAATTGTTCCTATATTGTTTTACTATATAAATAATCTTTTATTTATGGATTTTATTGACGTATTAGGTAAGCAATATATAATTATGTGGTTTGTATTTTCTCAAAATATATATTTACATTTAAAATTTTTCGTACTCTTAGTTTTAAAATATTTTTCACTTATTGCCAAAGCGAAATGTTTAGCAAATTGTATACTTGATTTAAATTTGAAATACATTCAAGGATCGCCTCTAATTCAGTGGAATTGCAAGAAAAAGAAACATAAGTTTTTTATCGCCTGTCGATGTGGTTCCGATATCTTGCCGATCAAAAAAACGATGATCAGAAATTCTAATCGGCCCCCGATGTTGGGAAGATATCTTTTCCCGATGAGTTTAGGGTCATCGGCAGACGAGGAAATAAGGGTGTGTTTATATATCAGTCTGGGGAATCGCCGATGACTTTGATGAATTCCGATCATTGGCCGACGAAACGCCATGCAGTGATTGCTACTAGGGTAAACCCGTTGATTTTTATTTATGGGAGTCCTCGGTAAGAATCCTACGAATTTGTTCTACCTGAAATTGAACATTGAGCGTGAAATACTAGCAATCCCAACGGAGGCGGTGACCAATTCTGCTATTCATTTGAGAAGATTCATTGAAGTGAAGTGAGATTATATAAATGACCGGACATAATCCCCCTTATTACATATTTGTATAACCAATGTATATATTCCTCTGTGTACATATTCAATAAAACTTTCTCTCTGGTAAGTATCTAACAGTGTCTGTATATGTGTTTTCGCTTTAAATATTCCAGTGTAGCACCAAGAACTGCCTGTCTTGGAACACAGCTTACCAGAAACGGAGCGTTTTGTGTGAGATTGCCAACCAAACCGTGACGCCGAGCCACTGCGACAACCGAAAGCGGCCTAGAAGGAAACAAGAGTGTTTCAATGCTGACTGCAGGGGGACGTGGAAGGTGGGACAGTGGTCAGAGGTATGGTAATGGTATCAGAGCTTGACATTGTTTTTTTTGCTTGGAAGTCAATATTGTAACATATTTCAAAAAGCTTACAACCTCGAGAAACTTAGTTGCGATATTTGAATTTTAATGTAAATGCACTTTATAACTGACGCGTGAAACATATAAACAGTAAGCGACAAAAGTTCAAACAGCAACTTTTTATACATATTTAATTGATAATATTCAAATAAATTAACTTAACGGTTTGGTAGAATGGTGTTATAAAATAGTTAATCAGTATTAACCCTTTAAATCCCACTGAGTCAGCGTTGTGGATTTCACGAAAACCCAATGACTTTCCATTCGAAAAAACCCGAAATGAACTCGCCCGACTCGTTCTCCTGTGGGCCACACCTGGGTTTCCTGTGGGGGGTCACTGTCAACCATTAATAACAGATCATTACTATATGTCTGCAACTTGCATTAGGGTTGTGCGTTAAGTCATCTATTTGATATGTCGGAGCAGTTAGTCGGCATCTTATCAATGAATGAAATGCCACCGCTAAGTACTTGGAAAGATTCGCATACAAGAAAAATCCCCGACTATCTTACTCAGTGTCCAAAGGGTGGGGCAGTTTGACAATGAGTGCCCTAAACCCATGGCTCCCCTTTACATGTTCCACAATAGCCTATTGTTGAGGACCGTCACGCTTCAAACAACTACTGCCGGGAAGATTCACCACAGTTTGAAATATCCCTATCCTCCCTTGACCCGACCAAAAGGTGACTGGTTGGGAATTTTTTTACAAAGTGATTTTGGGCGGGTTGGGATTTAAAGTGTTAATCAGTGATATTATTTATTGTATTCAAAATGGCATTTTTTAAAAAGTTAACGGCAATCAGCTGAAGACTTGAATGCAAAATTAATAAAACGGCAAAAATAATTTTAATTGATAGTTTAAAGATATAAAATATTGTGAAATTCCAAGCTTTGGGAAAAAAAAAGTAATTTTTTCTAAGGGGGAAATGTTTTATTCATTGCTCTTTTTCTACAGAAGACTGATTAGATGTCAACGGTGTTGTTATTTTAGATTTTACAACACAAAGCATACGAAAAATCAGCAGTCGAATTTAATTTAAATTATCCATGCAAATATTCAGCAATAAAACATTGCAAAATATGTAAGAGAATTCACTGCAAAAATGTGGAATCAAATACTTAAAAGTATTTATAATGCAATTCTAACTTTAATGCAATATCAAATGTTTAAAATTTTATAAAACCGCAATAAAGAAATTACACATATAACTAACTGCCTAATCAGATACTTAAACTCATGTATATTTATCGTTAGCAGTTTTTAGGTCTTGTGATGAATGAGGATCAAATTACAAAAAAGATCATTGGTGATAAAGTATTTATTAAACATTTGTTTCAGTGCCTGGTGACATTTTATTACATAAAAATTGTTAAAAAAACCTCTCTAAAATTCAAATTTTCCAAGGCTCTTGCGACAGAAGATAAATTATAATTAAAAAAAAAATTACCCTGCGCTGTACTATAATCAATGGATAACTTTTAATACTATCAACAACTATGAATTTTTCACTTCACTCTTCTGTACATCTAAGACATGGATAGATGGAAAAGATATACGATCGTCTTAAGGAAAGACGCTCTTGGTAGTTTTCAAAATTTTCAATTTCTTTTTGCATTTTCTAAAAATTAAAATCTTTTTGGTCTTAAAATGAAATATATAACGTATCATTCCGACCAGTCAAAGTATTTACATTTTGTGTGCGTGTGTGAAAAATTATCCTTTTTGCGTTTTCGCTATACAATACAGAAGCTTTGAATGGCTTTATCTCAAAACTCTTTTTGTTCAAATTTATTAATGTTTTTCTCAGAAAATAAACGTATTATTAATGCAAATTTGATGTAACTATTTATATGTCTCTACATTCCATTTACTGAAAAGAGGTTTTGTGAAAATAATTTTATTTTTATTCATATGCTAAATAATGAAAAAAAGCAAACTTTTTTTATATGAGTGTAAAAGACCATAAATATGCCAAATTTAAAAAAAAAAAAAAAAGGAAAAAAAGTTATTTCCAGTAGTATTATAATTGTATAAGGAATTTGCGTATCAAACTTTAAGTTATTATCTTTGATAGGTTCTGAGAAAAGGTACATCAAATAAGTCAATTGAACACGAATCACATAGAGACGTATGTCTCCCCTTAACCCTTAGTACCAAAATATATTATTCAAATTCCAAATGTATCTTGACAGTGTACCGCGACGTGTGGAACGAAGGGTTTCCGCAGTCGCCGCGTCCAGTGCGTGTGGCACGGGGAGGAAGAGCCGGCCCATCCGAGTGCCTGCAAAGGATCCCCTCCTCACTCCACCATGGCATGTGGAAGGAAGCAATGCACAGATGGTAAGTCTCAGACACAGAGCAAAAATGTAGCCATAATTTCGTGCAATACCATTTGAAAAAATTTACTAATTTTCTTCCCGAAGAACGATGACAGAACTTTATAAAAGTAATAATTGATGCTATTCTTCACAAAACTTCTGAATAAATTCAACATCCTTTATACCTCTGTCCTTCCCAACAGTAGTTCTTTGCTTTGAAGCTCATTTAAAAGCTTCAGAGCTTCAATCACAGCGGCAACTCAATCTCAAAATCGACAACCCATCCCCCTCCTCCCGGATAAATAGAATGAACAACTTTCCACAATTTACTAAAAATATTTAATAAAACTAAGCCGATGCCACTACTCTCAAACTTAATAATTTTGCCAATCAGACAACATTTTTTGTAGGAAAACAATTGTTTTGTCAAATTCGATAAACTGGCCCAAATTCGATAAATTGTTGAGTACTTTTCTTTATATCCTAACTATAATTTATCCCAATCTATATGTTTTTGGATGATGTCCAAAATTGCTAATTTTAATAAGCTGCTTTCTCAGGTTCTGTTAGTATTACTTTTATTTCCATAACTATATTTATGCAAATCTTTGCGCTATATTATTGTGACGTCACCATTTGGACCGCCACATATCTATTTCTTCTTGGATGGAAAAATTTAATTCAATTCAGTTTAGGCTCAATGTAGTTTAAAACAACTTTGAACTAATACAAGTTAATTTGCAGAGGAGGAAGAGGATTGTTATGACCAGTCCACATACTGCAATGTTGTGAAGGGTACCAAACTATGTGAAGCGAGCCAATTCAGACTGCAGTGTTGTGCTTCATGCGGGATGTGAACCGACGAACACTTCTAAAGTCCAACAGCATTTCCCACTGCCTAAAGGATTAATCAATTTCAATATTGCTAACCTACCACCAAACTTATATTATGTGTCAAATAAGGCATGTTACGTTGGCGTTGCTTTGCGAAAAGTTGCAACACTTACAGCGACATTGGAAAAATAAGTATTACCAAAAATCTTTGTATGCAAGTTCTCCCAAAAATGTACTGACGAGATGTATTTATTATCATTTTGCTATTACTGATAGGACGTCAAATTAAGTCGTGTAAATTAGAAAAATAAGTAAAGGAATCATAAAACAAAATATCGTTCAATTTTTATGGTTAATTAATTTTAAGAGTTACAGAACTTTAATTTTATACAGATTTTATTGGGGGAAAAGATCAATTACAAAAGTGTTCAGGAGATTAAAGCAAGTTAATTAAGCAAAATTATTTTTTTTAAACTCCTTAAACTTAAAAATAAAACCTTAAAAATTGATCAAATAATAACGATTTTAATATTTAGTGGGTTGCATCTTTAAGTAGTTACGTAAATTCACATGTTGCTGTTAGCAATGTCATAAAATATATTCTATTTTAAATATCAATATCTTTGTATTATTTCTTTCAATAATGTTCTTTTTTAACATACTTTCTTAGATGCAAATAAGTCTTAATCTTTAGAAAACATTAGCTTTGAAAATTTAAAGTAATCAATTTGGTTATACGTCCTTAATTTCCTTTATTATAGAGATCTTTTAAAATGGTATAAATCGTATTTTTGAATGCTCGGTTTTTAAAAATGAGATTTATTTTTTTCTTTGCATTAATAGAATGAGATCTAAATATGCAGTGACTCATCTGATATTTCTCAACCATTATTTGACAAACTAACCAAAGAAATCCAAACTAAAAGGTTACCAAGCAAAAGACGTCTCAAGATTTTCCAGTTTGAAGTTTTCTGAATTTTGACAAAGGAGATATTTCTTCAACCATTTTAAAATAAAAACTAAATGTAAAATTACAATTATTATAAAGAAAAATCTTTAAGATATAACATCTTTTCAAAGACAATTCTGAGAGTTTAGGTGTGCTATATTTACTAAAGTTGGTAAGACTACTTCTTTGAGAGTTTAGTATATACTATTACATAAAGAGCACACTTATGTGTGAAGATAAGTGTAAAAGTTGAATGCGAAAATTGTATCCAGGCAGATTGGTTAAGTACAAATGGACGCATTCATGCAAAAAAATTAAGTTATTCATATGGTAACAAATAGAGTTTCCATATTCACTGTAATTTCTCATGACTTTAAAGAGGATTAAAAATGCCTTTGTAATTGGTCCAAAAAATGTATTGGTATTAAGAGAATTGTTCAAACACCTTATGGCTAAACTAAGTATGTCTTTTAATGTAACATTTATTTAATTGCCTGTGTTTTCACTTCACACATATTTTTTGGTACTGCTCGTTCAAAAAATAGAAATTCATACATTTATTACATTAAATTATCTAAGGAGTTTTCAAAGTAAATTTAAAACTTTATGTGGGAAAAAAAATTATACCTCTTATGTATACTGTCGTTAGAAATAACTATATTCATTACAATAATTTGTAATTTAGTGTTATACATTCCTTGACATAACTGTTAATTACCCACAAACGTTTAGAAATATATTCAAATTTAAACTACGTTATAAAACGGTTATTTCAGTAAACCACCATGCATGCATTTAACTAAATCTAACAATCCCTAGTTTCTGTCTATTTCGCTAATATGAAGTATTTAGCTATTGATGCTCACTACTAGTTACAGGAATCGCTATTGTGAACTATTTAGCTAATTTAGAAGGCAGAATAATCTAGTATACAAATTAACAAGCACCAAATTACTTAAAATGTATCCTTGTAATTTACCATACATAAATATATTTAAAAAATCTGTGGCTTCTGAAATAACCTAAGTATATCACAAGAATATTGCGAATTTTACTATTATTTCTAAACAATACTTGATTCTATTTTAGCACCCCTTCCTAACAATCAATAGAATGTAGTAGCAGTGTGTATATTATACAATAGTATCATATTTTAAATTGTGTTATGGAAATTCTCATTTAATGTTTGAATGTCAGCCATTTTACCTTGTATGTCCTATGAATAAATCAAATAATTTATTCTGAATAGTGTTTATTATTTATGCATTGATTGGTCGCATTAGATATATATGCTGGGAAAGAGTTACATGAGAGCTATACTCCTTTGAAACATTGTCCACGATCTGGCTAAAGGACAAATACCTAATGAAAGGCCTCTCAAGAGAAAACTACCCTGCATTTACATCGTGAGAGAAAACCCTAAAAACTCCCCCTAGAGAGGCAACATGAGACTATTGGTCACATTTTCCGCTGTGTCTACTCAATTTGAAAAGAGAGACCGCAAAAATGATTTTGAGGCTTGATCTCAAGATCTTGAGCAAGTTAATGGAACATTCTGGTTCCTGTTTGGGAATGAATCCATTTATGCACTGAAATTCTATTTATGACAAAAGAAAATCAATAAGCAGGTGTGAATACAGTCAAAATCTAAAAAAGAGAAAAATATACTCAGCGTTATTTTGAACTGTAAAAATAGCTAAATAAGAATATAATTGTGCACTAATATGTGTGCAGAAAAGTGGGGCGTAGCCAGAAACTTTTCTGGGGGAGGGTAGACAAGTTTAGTCTGATAAAGCCTAATAAAGTTCACTAAAAAATGAAATTGCAGAAAAAATGGATGTAAATATAAGACATATTATTAAGAAAACGAAATTTAAACCAGGTCTATTTGCAGTTTTTCTCTAGCATAGCGTTCAACACTAACTTTTAGAGATGGACCTTATGGCTTCTGTTAGAGTTATTCACGGCTCGCATATTTACACCGAATACACCAATATGTATATCTTTAACTACTATAGATTTAATAAAGTAAAACATTTCTGAAAACTGAAAAAAATATTAATTTTTTTTTTATCTTAATACGATTGATATTTGATTTTTTTTCCCAAATAATGAAAAAAAAATTATCATTTTTATTAATGCATAAATCAAAGTCTTGAAAATAACAGACTCTTTTGTTACAACATGATTTGACCTAAATTTGATATACAGTATGTCCAAAATTAAGTTTACATGCATAAATTCACGGATTTCTCAGAAACTGTGAACTATAATTTTATGAATTTTTCTGGAATGATACATAACATTTTATGACACATAAATACAAAGGAAAAAAATTAAGAGCACTGCATGCGATTTAAAATTGTAGCATGTAACAATAAAAATGGTAGTAAAATGTGACAAAGGAAGTTCAGAAAAAAAGGAATAACCCAGAAAAAAATTAAGCCATACGAATTTAATATAGAATGTGATCTCCCCTGACTTGTGCACACATATCACAATGTGTTTTCATACTGGCAATAACGTTGTTAACAACAGTTTGGGAAATTAAGCTCCAATCTTCCAGCAATGCCGTCTTCAGAACACTTACATCTGTAGGAGGAGTATGTATGCGTGCAAGTGTTTTTCCAAGGTAGTCCCACAAGATCTCTATCCGGTTAAGATCAGGAAACTTTGCTGGTCATGGTATTCGATCAATATCTTCACTTTCAAAGAATTCGTTAACGAGGTTTGCTCGATGTGGACGAGCGTTCATAAACAAAAAGTAAGATCCATATGCAACTCTAAAAAGTCTTGCATAAGGCTCCAAGATATCTCTGGCCGATGCAGATCCGTTGTCGAAAATGTGTGGAGGCGTACGTCCATCAATCATTATTCCTACCCATATCATCCCATCTCCACTACCAAAACGGTCGCGTTCCATAATGTCCCAGGGATTATTTCGTGTTCCCGATTCCCTTCAGATGTAAACACGTTTAGAATCACCTGTAAAACTAAACATCGACTCATCAGTCAAGAGAACAGGGAACCGTTGGTGCTCTCTCCAGGTTTTGGATGTTCTTTGCATCAATTAAAGCGATACCACTTTTTATGTGAAGACAGTACAAAACAGGAGAGTACATCATGTTATTGCCAGTTATCAATCTTCAGAAGTCATTAGTTTACGACCTTGTTCAGGCCTTCTTACCATCCGTCGTTTTGAAATTGTTTTCAACACGTAGAGACTTTCTGTCTTAAAGTATTCAGACATCTGGCTGGCTTCCGTGATTGGCTGCCTTGCTTCTAAACGGCCAATGAGTGGCCACTTCATTGATTTTTTTCAAATAATAGTTCGAAGACATAACAAAACGATTTTAGTACTTACACACTGAAATCAAACACTGTGACGGGCATCATAACACGGTGTCGATTGATCGCCTGAAACCTGCTTTTATGGAGAACGACGGGCACCAGAAAGACATAGTTCCTTCGCCGACTCCAGTTCCCTCAACAACTCCAGTTGCCCCAACGACACCAGTTCCCTCAACGACTCAAGTTCCTTTAACAACTCTGGCTCCTTCAACGACTTCGAACTATTCTTTGTCAAGTCCCTCAACGAGTGCTCCCACGGAACTAACAGTTACCAAGTCTGGTACACGAGTGCGGTTCGTCAATCGCTACGGATATTAACTTGGATCGGACCTTTGTGGCGGCGCGAGCTATTGGTATAACATTCCAGCTTCATCGGCTTTAGATGAACCGACGAGATCTCGTGCGTTACGTAGCAATAGCGGAATAACTTTCCTTTGCAAGCAGTTTTATTTATAACTTAATGCCATGAATATTTTCTTAGCATGTTGTATCGTTGGAGTTTATTTACTTAATTAAAGTGTAATAAATTTATGTTAAACTAAAATGGAGTCAGATTACTAAATCAAGGATCAAAACATCGCTAAACTAGTTTTTCATAAATTCCCTGTAAACATGGATTACATTGATTGGATATTTCATGCTAAAAAATGTTTACCAGAAAGCAGGCTTCCAGATCATGGCAGTAATCCCAAGTGTAGCTGGGATGCTTTTATTATAAAATGCAAATAAATTTTGCATAATTTGCCATGCAGAAAAAAAAATCCTCTTAAATTACGTATTTCTTTTCTCAATAATTTATATTACAATACATGCACGAGTTATTATTTAGTTCCAAAAAGTGGCGATATGTCGTACTACCTCTAAAAAAAAAAAAAAAAAAAAAAAAAAAAAAAACGGGTACGTCGGACAGGACCCACTACACCATACACACCTGTAAACCATACCACCGAATTCTCCCGCTTTAGGAGGATATCAATAATTGACGGTAGAAATTGCTGTTTCTTTTACGATACAGTGATGATGACCTCAGTATTTGTTGCAGCCAATCTTAATAAATCGTCCAAATGAGCCTCATTTAAGTTATTGGTCTTGCTGAAAGTTTCTTCATACAGTTTCTACAGATCACAAAGTGGAGAACGATGTTCCAGATAGTAAATACATGTTAATTAGGACAAATTAAAATAATGAAAAAAATCCATGTAGCAAAATATCATCTTTGTTTTTTTCTGTTTTGCCGGTGGGCTGCAGAAAAATCTGTCGAGAAGTGAATGCGGTCCGCGTTGTGGCGAACGCTGCTCTAGTGGATGGTTGGATATACTTTATCTTAAATTGTCTGAAAAAGAAGAGGTTCAACAAACATAGAAACATTTTCGGTTATAAGAGATTTTTTCTCTCTGCCTACTCTTCTTGAATAGATAACAAAATTATACTTATTTGAGTATTAAAGCATGTATTTGGAAAGGAAAAAGTAATAATATGGACTATGTATTTTTAAAATAAAATGTTAAATACGAATACACATTTTGGCTGTCCCTACTATAGGTTACTTAAATTAAATTTCTAGAAATTAAAGAATATATAAATGAAAAATGTATTAAAACAAAACTCCATTAAATCAAGAAAACTTTATTTTAATTAAAAAAAAAAATCATATTGCATATCTTTTAATATTTTATTTACATATCATTCGTTTGGAAGAAGACTGCCATACATCAAAGTCTTCAAAACTATGTTAAAAAATTAGTATGAAAGTCACCTAAAAAACATCATTTTCAATTTTTCAAAACAATGTAAAATCATTGTAAAGTAAAATTGTTCTAGTAAGTAAAAGCACAAAGAATAAGACAGTTGTTGTTTATTTTCTAGTTCTCCACACTTGCTTTGAATTTCCTTTTTATAAACAAGTTTAATTAACAGTGTTTTATTTTAAAATAAATAAATATTGCAGAAGGTAATTTGAACAGTGGCAGAAATACAAAGAAAAATCGTAAATTCTTACGTGAATACCTTTCTATAATCTTAATTAATGTAAATTATTGTAAAAGTTAGAACACAAGATCATTTTCTAGGGGTCGATTAAATTCAAGGCATGACTAAACATTTTAGTGATACAAAGTAAACATCATGTCTAAACATAAAACTGGCCTAATCGGTATTGTTCACTCCAGACACAGTAGCATGTTTTTTTTTTATAAAGTAAGCCCAAATACCAATAATAAATAAATTTGGATTGAATTGGTTTTATGAACTAAGTATAACAAGAAGTCCTAATATATTAAAATCAGTATATCTAGGTTATAAATGAGTAGCAAGTTAGGTTTTACCAGTATCTCATTTATAAAATAATATATTTTTTGTGACTAGAATATAAATAGCATTTCAAATTGCAAAGTATTAATTAACATCTGAATGTTCTTCTTTCAATCAAAGTTGTTCAGGTACACATGATTTTCAATAATCTCTGCATGCCCACTAAAATTTTGTCAGATCTTTCTTTATTAATCACACCATTCCATCATTGCAAGCTTCCAATATATGCAAAACTTTAAAAAATATCATCACACAATACTGACCTTCCGTCTATACTTAAGGAAAGCAAGACAGATAATTATCAAATCTGAATTCTATTAATTTATTTTCCTTAGAAATCACACTTCTATGCAAAAAAATCATATCTAGGCAATCTTTCATAAAAAAATTCAATACAAATTATCACTTAAAATTTATCTCATTTATGTCCTTTTCATGGAGAACAAAAAATTACCATAATTATCAACACTGTATAGTCTACATTGCACAAATCAACTCTAGGCAATATTTCATAAAAAAAAAAAAGTTAATATAAATTATCACAAAAAGTTTGCTTCATGCAAATCTTATCAGGATCAACGTACCAATCACTGTCAAATCTATATAGTCAATTCTCTCTCTTTATCTGTCTCTTATCTTAATCTGTCAATTCTCTCTCATTTGGAAAATAACACCCTTCATTGCAAACTTTAAATTTATAGCCAACACTTCACTAAGCAACTCAGTACAAAATTGCACCTAATTTTGATCTTTCTTTGATGGTGAGCACGATGCAGACTGTTGCCTAGTGAGGTTAGTCCTCGATGGCACAGAAGAAACAGATGAGGCACGAGATCTTCTGGGTGAAGAACTGGCAGACGATGACTTAATCACTTGAATCGGGGATGACTTAAGATCGGCACTGACAGATGTCGAGGAACTGAGACCTGATGTAACAGAAGAAGGTAAGAGTGATGCAGGAATGTCGAAGGATCCAGAAAATCGTTGGTACATGCTGGTTTTCTTTTTGTCTGTTTTCTTTGCTTCAATAGCGTTCAAGTTTTTTTTTGCACTGATGGCTTCAAGGATAAGGCGGTGGATATTTTGGAAATGCTCGTGGCTCTTTTGCATGGCTTTGACTGCACTGTAATGATAGCGATAAAATTATTGTGAAGCATTCCAAAATAGTTTATGCTGTATTTCTTGAGCAGTGACAACACAAAATTTATAAATGCTTTCACAGAGATGAAACAAATTGTATTAAAAATTGAAATATCATATTATATCATTATAAGAGATGCATGCAAGTCAAATTTAAATTCAGCAACAGTGCAACTACCATAGTTTTACAGGTAAGTGAGCTATTCCATCAAAAACAGGATATCTTCAAGAAAGAAAAAAATATTTTTGGAGGGGAGCATAGTCCATTTTTAAAAGTCTAAGCTTAAGAATATTTTCCATTACTTTACTGTTTTCAAGTGGAAACAATAATTACAAAATGGCCACCATTAACTGAATGCCATATGGTTGAAACAGTTTTTACTTTAAGAGCTACTACTTTACTTTGTGTTACACTTAAATTCACTTTTGCTGTTTCAGTAGAATATTCAAATATTGTCTCGTTAAAATGCATTGTTTCTTAAAGTTTGCTTCAATTTAAAATGTGTACATTTAAAAATTCAAGTTAATACAAATGTATGTAAAGAGACAAATGTATGTAAAGTCCCTAAGAGACAGAAATTACAGTACTTTATGTAATTAGTATTGAACCAAGCAGTTTAGCTTGTTGTCATTCAAATTTATAAATGACCTAAATATGTATAAACTTTCTTTAAAATATAAAATGCCAATTTAGTTTCTGAAGTTTATTACAGAACATTTTACACTGTCCCATACATGATGGATGTTTCAAATGTAAATGTTTTTAAGTAAGGAATTTCACTGTTATTACTAGAAAATGATTTAAAATAAAGTAAGCTATGATAAGTTGCAGAAAGTGGGTGGGAAATGGATGTTTTTTTTTATGTTAAAATTGTGTTGAGAGATTAATTAAATATAATTTATTAATAATAAAATTTAAATTATCTAAAAGTGATTTGAAGTAAAATTAAATTAAAAAAAAATTATGGAAAATACTTTGCAATTTCTCCCAGTAAGGGAGGGGTGAAAGGAGGGGGAGGTGATATAAAGACACTTGTAGTACGTCAAAAGATGATGAGCCAAAGTGAGATACACACTGTCCAATCTGCCAAAAATTATGCTAACTTACGAAAAGTACGAAGATCTTCTGTATTGGAAATTATCACATAGAGAAGAAAATACAAGAAAAACCCATGGAATTATGTAATTTAAATTAAAGGTATATCAGATTTCCATGTTCTTTAATCAAAATGAAAGGGTGTCATTAACTGTTGAACCCATTCTCTTTCTATTAAAATATAACCTTTGGAAACATCAATTTTTCCTAGTTGATTCCTAATGAAGACCTAACACATGAAAAATGGGTCATAGTAAATTATTAGGACAAATTCTATCCAGATAAAATTAGTAAAAGAGAAGAAAAATATAAATTTATAATAAATATGATGGAAGAGTTAGAAATCAATTCAATACCAATTGATATTTCAAGTGGCCAAAGCATCATGACAAAGTTTCTTATAAATGTCAGGATATAGTGTAGGTTATTTTGGCCCCAATTGTCTATAATAATAAAACAAAGAGCCTGTCTGGTGTGTCTGTGGTTCTTTGCTTGTCACTTTATAGAAACTAAACTCCAATATTAGTAGCACTTTGAAGTATTTAATCGAAGTAGTTTTGGCGTTTTAATTGTGCTTTTGGCAAACAGAATGATAAGATTTTAATGCGTTAATTTTAAAATAACTTTTATTAAGTGATATCCAATAGGCCTAAAGCTCTGAAATTTTCAATCTAAGTACATAGTGATGGACTTCTGCAATGCAAGGCCACACAGCTTGTTGCTATTAATAGAGGCTCTTACAAAATTTGTTGACCTAATTACAAAGACAAAATTTGTTGACCTAATTACAAGGATTTAAATACTTGATTATTTGCGTTGATGTGAGTCAAGTTGAGTTTCTTATTTTATATATGTTTTTACTTAATACTAAAAGAAGAAAAATATAATAATATTAGCATATTTTCTGCTATTCTACCTAATCATACATAAACTTTAATAATACTTCAGTACTTTCACATTAAAATAAATTTCTTGGAATTGATGAAGGAGTAGTTTTTTTTATTAAGTAATAAATCAAATTACACAATGCTTTCTTAATTCTTAAACTAACATTCAAAATAATCTTTTGTTTTTAAAATTTCTACACATTCAAATATCATTTATATTAGTTCAGATCTAAAATGCAAATTAAATTTAAATGCTAGTTATATACAAACAGGTTGATACACATCAAATATAGAAAAACAACTTACTTAATAGAATATTCCAAATCATAGCATTTTCCTTGTAGGTCACGGTGCATTTGATTAACTTCAATCTGGAGGAAAATGCACTTTAAGTTACAAATACAAATAAACACAAATTTGAAGACCAACAATAGGCTGAAGGCCCAAAAGAATTGCTCCAATAAAAAATAAAATACCAAATTTGTTGACTAGCATGATAGAAAATACCAAAATTGCAGATTGCATACAGACATAGATATAAATAAAGTGTGCATAATTCAGTTCACAAAGTTAACATTAACAGTATCTAGTTAAATATTAACAATATTTTACTGAATTTAAAAAGCCTACAAAAATTAAATACATAGTTTGAAATACAAATGTACAAGATGGACCTAGTTAAACTGAGACTGATTAGAGCAGTATGGAGTCAGTGGAAACCTTCATATCTTCTTAAAACTTTGCATATATGTTAGGCTAAAAAACTAAAAATTGCTCATTGAGTAAAATGGAGAAAGAAAAACAAAACTGGGTTTATTTACCACAATGAGCCAAATAAAAATATTACCACAATGAGCCAAATAAAAATATTACCACAATGCCTTATGATCAGTGATTATGAGGAATTGGACTAAAAAATAATAAAATTTCCTTTAAAAACACAAATAGAAAAAGTTAACATTTTCATGATTGATTCTTCAAAAACAGCAATTATATGACAAACATTTAAAACTTTAATGGATTGTTTTAATTTCTGTAATGAACTTCTTTCCTAACTTTCCAGGTAAGGACTCATATATTTTCCAGAAAATTAAGCTCTATACAAGTCCCTTGGAAGTGAAAATTTCATTTTGGATCATACAAACCAATTAAGTTTTTATAAAGATATGTTCATTGGACACTCTGTCAGTGCTAGAAGTGTGGGTAGACGCGGGTGACGTGTCTCCTCATTTTTCAAGAAAATACTCATGCATCTCACCACTTCTAAAACCATTGAAATCCATCCCCCCACTATATGAAACATTCAATCCCTCTAAAAACTTATAAAGGGAAATAACATTAACCTTTAAACTTAGTGACACTCAGAAAAAGTTATTAAAGTTTTCAAATGTTATAAAAAACAAAAAAATTATTTATTGTACAAATCATACTATTGTAAAATTGTATTATACTATTTTGTATAAAGATATAAGTTTCTTTTATTAACTAATACTGTTTGCTTGGTCAACTTTTAACTTTGGAAACTTTCTTTCAAATTAATATTCTATTCTTGTTTCATACAAAAACAGGCTTTTTAAAAAAGAAAAATTAAAGTTCTCTATTAATTAATACATGAAAGTATGCAAATTTAGAAGCACTATTTAAATCGAAATAAACAGCTATGTATATAATGTTGAATGAATTATTACTTGATTTTATCCCTTACTTCTGAGTAAAAAAACTAAGTTGCAGAATATTCATTGAAATAACAATACATTTTGGACCCTTGTTTAATGTTAGAGTAAGGAAGTATAAATTATTTCCTTACTAGTTAATATTTTTATTATAAGATAGGAAAATATAAAATTTATCGTTGTGGATGGGGGGGGGGGAGGGGGTGCACTAGCCACCAACTTTTGGGCCTCCTCTCACCACTGCACTCTGTACAAGTTGTTTTCATGTAATAAATTTAAATTTTTAAAATAATGTATCTGAATTGATGTTAGATGCCTTGAAGAAAAACCAATTTCCAAGTTGTGTGACATCAAAATAAAAATTACTCATATTCAAAAACTAAATAATTATTATTTAGTTTTAATTAATAATATATATATATATATATATATATATATATATATAAGATTAAAATACTGAAGATAGAAACACAGAAAAAAATTGTTGTGCATTAACAAGAGTTTTCAGTCACGGAACAAGAAACTATTACGTCATGCTCTTAAAGCATATCGAAAATCTAATTAACTGTTAACTGTAGTGTTTTTGTACTTTTAGTTCGAATTTTGAGTTTTGGTTTTAGTTTCAGTTTGAAGAATGTGGAGATGCGTTGTTAACTTCCTTTGATGAAGTCGTGTGTGTGTGTGTTTCGTGATGTCTTGATAAAGTTTGTCTAAAATTCCAATGGCTCTGTGTCAGTTACTGCGTTTTATAAGAACTTGAATTTTAACAAGGTTATGGGCCTTGTCCACCTTTGATTTTCATTTCTGACACAGAGTTCAAATTATTTTTCTAAAGATCGTAAAGTAACGATCAAAAAATGGCACGAGACAATGACTTTACATTTCCGAAACTATCAGACTTCAATTATAGTTCATGGAAGCTGGACATGAAGGTGTTATTAATGGATCGGAACTGCTGGCAATTCATCGATGGAACTGAAGAAGAATTATCTGAAGATGCGACAGAACGCAATAAAAGAGATTTACGTTGGAGAAAACAAAGGGCGTATACCACTATATTTCAAGGTATTGAAAGAAAATACCAGACATTGCTTACGTCAACAGAAGATGGAAAAATAGCCTGGGATCTCCTTAAAGATAATTTTGAACTCCAGTCAAGAGCACGTTTGGCCAGCCTCGTCGAGGAATTTTTCTCGCTTCGATTTGATCCAGTAAATGAGACAATTGGAATATACTGCCAGCGTATCACTGATAAAAAACACGAAATTAAAGATGAGGGATTTGAAATTCCTGAACTACTTGCCTGTTTCCAGTTGATACGACGTCTCTCACCTGATTATGAAAATCTAGTGCAGATACTGTATAGAATAAGAGATGATGAATTTAAAATGGAAAACATATCTAAGCAACTCATAACCGAGTCCGGCCGTATTGAGCTGAAACATAAAGATGGAGTGGAAATTCCAACTAACGTCGAAAATGCCATGTTTTCTAAAATGAAGCAAAAGAATGCAAAGAACCATCATCCTGTACGCAGTGGTCGTGTACTGGGCACAGAAGGCATCAAAATGAAACCATCACCAGATAGTCGAATGGGGCCGCCACTTACCTGTGATTACTGTAAGAAATTTGGACATTCAGAGGCCAGGTGTTTTAAAAAGAAGAAAGCAAGAAATCCACAGAGAAAATAATCATTCTACATAGAAGCAGAACCGCTTGAAAGTGAACTAGTCGCTTCAACAGAAACTAAACCAGTGGAATTTTTGATTGATTCGGCAGCCACTTCACATTTCTGCAAAGAGCGAGAAATGTTTTCTACGTTCAAAGAACTTCCTCCCCAGAAAGTGATGGTTGGTGATAAAACTGCATATCTGAAATTAAAGGAGTAGGGAATATCATATTTACTGTCCTTGACCCAAAAGGTAATGTAGATATTAATTTAAAAGATGTGTTGTATGCTCCAAATATGCGTCGTAATTTGATAAGTGGAGCAAATATAGATACAGCTGGCAACAGAATTAATTGGGGAAATAATAAGATGGTGATATACGATGTTAATAATAAGTATTTTTTTAGTGCTCCTAGAGTTGATAAATTGTATGTTGTGAGTGGTTATCCTAAAAATGAAAGTGTTGCATTTACTAGTGATTTAGATATTGATATTATTCATCGTAGATTTTGTCATATAAATGTAAATACAATTGCCAGTATGTGTAAACATAACAGTGTTAAAGGAATTGAAAAACTGAATTTCAAAGATCATGATAAAATTTGTAATATATGTCAAATTGCTAAATCAACTAGGACATCTCTGAAGAGAAATTATAAATATGAACGCAATACTAAAAGTATTTTGGAACGCGTACATATGGATTTATGGGGACCATCTCCGGTAACATCTTTGGGTGGGAACCGCTATTATTTAAGCATTATTGATGATTATAGTAGGAAAGTAAATGTTTATTTATTGAAAAATAAAACTGATGTATTAGAATGCTTTAAGAAATATTTAGTTAAATCTGAAAGGCAACTAAATTGTAAACTTAAGTGTATTAGAACCGATAATGGACTCGAATTTTGCCACCAAGATTTTGAAAATTTCTTAAATGGTTTGGGTTTAAAATTGAAAGAACTTCAGTTTACACTCCTGAGCAAAATGGTTTATGTGAGGTTTTTAATAAAATTGCAATGAATGGTGTTAGAGCCATGTTACAGGACAGTGGTTTACAACTTAAGTTTTGGGCTGAAGCTCTTTTGGCTTTTGTACATGTCAAAAATCGATCAGAACATGCTTTAACTAAGGTCACACCAAATGAAATATGGACAAATTTTAAACCATCGGTTAAACATTTTAAAGTATTTGGTTCTTTAGCATTTGTCCATGTACCAAAAGTTTACCGAAATAAATTGCAACCTAGAGCAAAACCAGGAATCTTAGTTGGGTATGGTATAAATACTAAGGGTTACAGAATATATTTGCCTAAGGAAAGACGCGTTATAGAAACGGTTCATGTTAGAATAGATGAAGGACAAAATGGGGTGTTAGCATTATTTGGGAAAAATAAGTATGACTATGTGACTTTTACACTTGATACACATTTTGATTCAGAACGTGTTGATACAGATCATCAAAATGAAATGTCTGAACTTGAGGACAGACAAACCACACCAGAAACAAATACTAAGCATTTAGCTCTTCTTGATATTACAGATTGGCGAAGGGTTGAAAAACCTAGAACCAAATCTCAAAAACTGTTTGTTTCGTATCACACGCCTGATGACAAAATAATGCATAGTATACAAGATGTCAAAAAATATTGTAAAGAAAATAAGTTATTTTTTTATCCTGAATTGTTTAAATTTAAACCAAATATTGTGAATGCTAATGTTACTAAAACTGATCCTGTACAATCCGTTGAAAGTGAAACTTGTACCTCTAATTCTATTGTTGATGATGAATGTGAGTATACTGAATTTCCAGAAAATATATTGTTAGAGTGTTATAATGTAGAAATACCTAAAACATATGAGGACACACAAATGTGTAATGAAAAAGCAAAATGGGATGAAGCAATGAATGAGGAACTGGAAATTATAAAATAAAGAAATGTATGGACATTGGTAGATAAACCACAGGGTAAAAATATTATTGGAAGTAAGTGGATTTATAATATTAAAAAGGATGAAAACAATGTTCCAAAAAGGTATAAAGCAAGGCTTGTTGCTCAAGGTTTTAAACAGAAAGCTGGTATTGATTATAATGATGTTTTTTCACCTGTTGTTAATTTCTCAATTATAAAGTTATTATACATCTTGTTGATTTCTATGCTAGGTTGGTATCATTGTCAAATAGATGTGAAATCAGCATATTTGTATGTTCTCTCAAACAGCCTGTTTATATGCAACAACCTAAAGGTTATATTGAAAAAGGTTCTGAAAACAAAGTTTGTTTATTGTTAAAAGCACTTTATGGTCTTCATGAAAGTTCCAGAGAATGGAATATAGAACTTGATCATATTTTGAAAGAAATTGGTTTTTTAAACTTACAATGGTCTAATTGTGTATATCATTTAAATTCTGATGTAATTTTGGTTGTATATGTGGATGATATTGTTTTATTTTCTAAATGCAAAAATGTGCTAGATAAAGTGATTAATTTAATTGCAAAGAAATTGGATATAACTATTTTTGGTAATATTAAATATTTACTTGGAGTAAATTTTGAAACTATTAATAATTATGTGTATTTACATCAATGTACTTATATAGAAAGATTAATGTTGAAATTTAAAGATCTTCCTAAAAGTTTTGTTAAGCTACCATTTAAAGTTGGTTCAATTCTACCTAGTAAAATTAAGGAAGATGAGAATGTAGAAAATGAGTTAATGAAGAAATTTCCTTATAGATCGATGATTGGTTGTTTATCTTTTTTAGCAAGTCGATCTCGACCTGATATATCTTTAGCTGATAATATCATGTCACAATTTTGTAATGGTTATGTTTTTCAACACTGGAAATATGTTGTTGATATTATGAATTATGTATTCTTAACTAAGAACTATAAGATAAACATTTCAAATGTACGTAATTCAGATTTAATTTCTTTTTCTGATGCAAATTGGGGATGCAATTACACAAACCGACATTCTAATAGTGGTTATGTAATTTCTTTTGGAGGAATTCCATTTGCATGGAAATCATCAAAACAAAAATGTATCGCGTTAAGTTCCATGGAATCGGAATTTGTTGCCTTAACCGAAAGTATTAAAGAAGTTTTGTGGTATTCTAGAATTTTAAATGAGATGGGTTTGTGTGGTTGTATTAAACCTTTGCAATATTGTGATGACCAATCAGCTTTATATTTTTTACAGAATAATCAAGAGAACATCAAAACAAAGCATATTGATATAAAATATCAATTTATAAGACAATTGAAAGATGAAAATTTGTTTGATGTTAAGTATATTTGTTCTAAGGAGAATGATGCAGATTTTTTAACTAAACCCTTGCTTAGAAATAAGTTTGAAGAAATTGTGTACAAGATTTTTACAGTGTGTTAATTTGTGTAAATCTTTATTTTTGTTTGTTTTAAACTTATCTTGTTTTGTGACCGATGGGGCCGTATGTTGTGCATTAACAAGAGTTTTCGGTCACGGAACAAGAAACTATTACGTCATGCTCTTAAAGAATATCGAAAATCTAATTAACTGTTAACTGTAGTGTTTTTGTACCTTTAGTTCGCATTTCGAGTTTTGGTTTTAGTTTCAGTTTGAAGAATGTGGAGATGCGTTGTTAACTTCCTTTGATGAAGTTGTGTGTGTGTGTGTTTCGTGATGTCTTGATAAAGTTTGTCTAAAATTCCAATGGCTCTGTGTCAGTTACTGCGTTTTATAAGAACTTGAATTTTAACAAAAATAATTACAGAAAATAAATAATTCAAACTAATTTAATGTCTAGAGACTATTTCAAATTCATAGATGATTTTTACTTTTAATGATGTGAACTAAAATTTATTTGAAAAATAATCTAACACAATTTAACAAATAAAATAAGTACCCTTTTCAGAACTAGTTGAGGTAGTGATTTATGAATATGCTCCTGAAGTCTGTAGCAAGCCAATGATGGTTCATTTGCAAATATGTGAAGATTCTCTGATATTTTTTCAGATGCTAAAAATAAAAAAAAATTCAAAGTATTTCAGGCTATAATCCAGGAACATTTTTAAATGTGCATCATACAGAAATTATTTATAAGAACTACGGATACAATTTTAAAATGTTATTGTTTCAATTATCAGTTACCAACTTTCAATTTAAATACTGTTTTAGTGTGTAGAAAATTAAAAATGAAGTTTCATTCGATTAAATTTCTCAAAAGATCTGTACTTTAATATTGCTTGTGTCTAGTATATAGATTTTGAGTAACGTTTCAACTGATATAAAATAATTAAAGTCACATCAAGCCAATGGACAAATAATTTGCTTATTTATAATAAATAAAAAATTTATGAAAAACAAAAGCTTTTTTTTAAAAAACTTTTTTAATTAATTAGTATTTGAAAATATCTATTTTAGGCAATTGATCTCATCTTTAGTAAGTAAAAAGAAAGTTTGTTATGATTACAAACAAATTTTTATTTACTAAACATTTTATTTCTCAAATCAACTACTAGTACTTAAAACTATTTTTAAACTTTGATAAAAAAATTGTGACTTAACTAATCACTAATAAGCTGTCATTATAATTACATGATTTAGTGTTAAATAAAGTAATTTTAAGTTGTTAATAAGACCATTGAATTTTAAGAATAAGATGAATGTTGGATAAAATAATCTCAAATTGCATTGTTAATAACTTTTCATTACTTAAAAAAAAATATTATGTCATTTAAACATCAAAAGTACATTTTGAACATACAGACATGCACATGACTCACAACAATATTGCAATTAGAAAAATGCTAAAAACTCAAATGGGTACTTTTATGTAAAAGGGGACCGTTGGTATATGTAGTAGTTTCAAGTACGGTACGGATTCTGCTCCAAGAATTGTTTACATAAAACCCCGCTAAATTATGGCAACCATAGGCAGTTCATTTGCTATTGAAAAATAGTGGCTGCTGTCATTTATTGGTGAAAATCAACTTGGAGCAGAATCCTACTTGGAAGTTTTACGCATATTTTACAGATTGCCAACGGCCCCTATTAACGGAAAAGTACCCTCAAATGAATTTAATATACTTCACCTTTCTTGACTTTGTTATCTAATTCAGGATCTGATGCTGTATTAGATGTCCCAGCTCCTTGGCTGAGTGGAATTTGAAAAGAGTCTGTAAGCAAAGAACAGAATTGTAACAGTTAAACTAGCTTAAACAGAAAATATCAATTACATAGAAAATTATGAATACTAAATAGCTGTAGGTGAAACTGATGTAAATTATGAAATAAAAATAAAGTTTGCAATTCAAAATTATATAGTATTAAGCAAACATATTTGATTTCTTACAGTATTAAATATAGCTACCAGCACTAAGCTGTGGGTGCTTTTTTAGTAAATTACTTAAGAATTTTTTTAATGCTAAAATCAGAAAGTGTGGTTTAGTTGGCTCTTTAACTAAAACAGTTTGACAAAAAAGTACAAAATCGCAATTTTTTTAGCCCAAGGTTAGTCATCGACCTAAAAGAACAAATTAGCCAAAGGGTGAAATTTCAGTTGATATTGGTGAAAATAGCTTTATATTTAAAGTTAATATAATTTTATAATAAAGAGTTTTAACAGGGTTCCCACTCAAATCACAGAATGAATATCAATAACTTTTAAGGCCGTAAATAATGTTTTTAATCTTTTAGCTGTTCAGTTATTTAGATGATTTGGGTACCTAAATTGTTCACTTTTTTTATTGCAAAAAACAAATGTTTAATACAAAATAAAATATACTTAGCAGTTAAAAATTAATATTTTTAATTATATACATAAAAATTTTAAGGTTTTGTGGCGGCTGCCACTCAGCGTGGCAGTGGTAAAGTTCGCATCCAGTGGAGCATTATTTTCTAAAAATTAAAAAAAAAAATCAATTTAATTATTTTCTAAATAAATAAATAAATAAAAATGAATACCTATTAGTAGTTCAGTTTTGTATATAACTATAATATCTATATATAATTTTGTAATATCTATATAACGTTTACGGGATGCCATTTTGCAACAAAAAAATGCCGCGCACTTTGACTTTGACCTTTGGCCTCTACCCTTTGAAACTTGCAGTATAGTGCTGTCATCTATTGCATTGAGCGCAAATAAATTCCTCCCGAGATATATTCGGGTATAACAACACGAAGCAATCAAAAAAAAATTACCCCGAGTAATACTCGGGCGTGACATTTTGGAACACCAGTGCTGTGCCCGAGATTACCTCGGGCAGAACAGTTAAAAGGTTAAGGACCTTCAAAAATTTGTTTTCAGACATCATGACTATGTAGAAATTTTTAATAAAGTCAATTTTACCAATAAAGTTACAAGTTGGTGCATGCGCAATACAAATATGTAAGAGAATTCCTCTATGTAAGTGGGGGTCACACAGGGATAGCAAGTCTGAGTTGTATTTTCATAAATTTTGCAGTTGGACACACATCTGCAAGAATAGGGTATTTGACACCATCAACAAATAATTACCAAATGCGGCATATACATAGTATTTAACGAAGTAATAATAATGCAAACATTTTTTACTCAAAATGATTGCTCCAATTTTTATAAATCGATTTAAAAAAATGGTATTCTGAGCGCTTCGTCAAGTGATCAGAAACGATCGCTTAAGCTCCTCCCAGAGTGTGACGTCACTATTGTGGAGTGGAAGTTTGTGAACAAACAACTTAATACGTTTATTTTTAAGCTTGGTTCGTCTTTCTTCCTACTTTATGATTAATTATGATCATTGTAGGGGAATTTTAGGAAATATTTATTTAAAGAAGCTTTATTGGAAAAATGTATGACAGTTTTGTAAAGGCAGACAGTTTATATTTACCCAAAATAGACGCATTGTTGTTGGGATTCTTTTTCAAATCAAGCACAGAGTTTTTTTCGGCAGTGTTTAGAAATGTTAAAACATCTGCGTACATAAATAAATCTCCCAGTTATTTTAATTTGTAAAAAAAGAACTACACACTTTTGCAGTTATAATAATTATAAAAACATAAGCAAAATGATTAGCGATTAAAATAATAGGCTGAATAAAGTAAAACGTGGTGAATCGGAAACCTTCTCAACTTTCAAAGTAAAAATCCGGTGTAATAATATCGTTAACGAACTAATTTTTGACTTTGAAACTTGGGTCATACCTTTTCCTATGATAATTAAACCCAAAAACCTTGGAAAAAACATTACTTGTATTTATTTTGATTTCATTCATGGTGTTCGGAATCACCCCTTTCTGCGGGGTGAATTGGAACACACTGATCTTATTTAAACATTTACAGGGTTACAAAAAAAAGTAATAATGCATTGAAGTGAATAGGAACACAAGATTATCTTAAAAAAATGCTATAACAAAAATCAACCATAACTTGGAGCGGTTTTATGCAAACAATTCTTGGCGCAGAATCTATTCCGTAGTTGGAAGTTTTACCCACAATAATCTTCAGCTGTTAATTGAAGTACTTGTACAGTGGGGTACAACACAATACCAGTAAGAAATTTCATCGAAAAAAGAAAAAAAAAATCAAAAGAAAACACATTTCGGTTACATAATCTCGCTTGAAACTTATTCGCGATGCTGTTTATCCAATAGTGACGTCACACAGACAGATGGATTTTTGACCAGCGTTTTAAGGGCGGGGCTTCTGCTTGCATTTTAAAATGCGATTTTTGGCACTCTGCTGCATATTTTGGAAAAAGAAAAAATATGTGCCTTATATTTTGGGCAAACGCTTTAATTAAAACGTATTTTGAAAATTTGTCAAATACCCTATTAAGGACTTTTAAGTCTTTTCAAAAATTTTTAAGCACCTCTAAGCATTTTCAAGGCCTTGAAAACAAGATCAAAAATATTATGCACTTTTAATGATTGTGGGAACCCTGTTTTATTGTGATAAATCAAACATCCTGATAATGGAACTAGTAATCTTTTTAGCAAAATAAATATTGTGATTTTAGCTTTTTTGCTAAAGAAACTTTGTAGCTTAAATACTGATAGCTACTATCTTGTAAACTAGAGTTTAGTTTAAAACAAATGCTTTAGCCAGGAAACCATTAGGTTAACTTAAATGTGTCATACATCTAAACATGAACAAAAAAATTCAATCACCTTCATCTTGATTTCATAATGAACAAGAGAAATAAAAGTTGACAGAGAAGGAAGCAGAAAAACCATTGAGTTAAACGTGATTTATAGCACCGAATAATTTACGAGCAAAAAGGTGTCTGCAATAAGGATTTGGTTATTTAAATAGGACCTAGTGATTTTGTTCAGAGAAGAAATATATATTTTTATGCCTAGCACACTACTATAGCAGAAAATTGTCTTATTTTTAATACATTGTGATTTCTGAAATTGGCAAAACTGTGTTAAAGTAACTAAGTTTACATTATGGCAAACAGAACTGGTAATGTGTGGGAAGCTTGCATGATTTCTGAGTACACTTCCATTAGACCGGTACCAGATAAAAATTGCATAATTACAACGATATCTCATTAAGACTAATAATCTTTAAACAATTCATAATTTCTATAATAAACCACTATAGATTTGCTACAGCAAACTTATAACAAACCGTTAATATTTAGGTTTAGTGATACATTTAAGCATCATTTAAACATGAAACCTTTTTAGGCTTGGTGCCAACTGCAACCAATCTAATGGAAGAGTACCCATTTCTGGTATGGTTTAATGTAACAAGACAATTTTACACTTCAGAAATCACTCCAATGGCCAACATCAGAAATAATTCACCCAAAAATTTAAATTAAAAATCAAAACTTTAATTTGTTTATTTTTTACTCATAACCATTAGCATTTAATGTAATGGGCAATTCCCGCATTTTCAAAATTTTTTTTTATTCGATTCTAAATGTCTCGAAATGACCATTAACACAAAAATGTCTATTCTCCACGCTTTTTTTCTAAAAAATTTGCATTTTAAGTTTGCCTGTCAGATTTTTGCCGGAAAACGGATCCTTTTTTTTTTGCGACTCTATTGTGACGTCATTGTTTCCTAAATATCTCCATAGGTCATGCGGCGGTTGCGGTTGTTAAAAAGTTGTTATCGTGGAAATTTCAAATACTTGTCTTCTCATCCTTTTGTTTTCATATTATTTGATTGATTTTTTCCTTAAAATGTCTAACATTTTCTACAAATATTGTATCGTGCCAATGCGAACCATAACAACTCCTGACAAAAAATTTATTTACGTACCACGGAATAAAAATACTTGAAAAAAGTGGTGCCAAGCGATGAAGAGGGACATTGAAAAGTATATGCCACTGTTGACAAAGACTGTACGTTATGTTTGTGAAGATCATTTTGAAATAAGTTACATTTATGATAAATTTTATATTAGGAAAATTAAAGAATGTTTGCCTTTTAAGTTTAAAACAAGCTATTTGTTAGGAAAGCTATTCTAAATATTTGTAAACATCAAGTGCAAAGTAATGGGTCAAAATTGAAAGTCCGGTACTGATTCTGCGCCAAGAATTGTTTACATAAAACTACGCCAAATTATGTTCACTTGTCATTAAAAAAAAATGGCGGGGCAGCCATTTTTGGCAAAAATTACCTTGGCGCAGAATCCGTACCAGACTTGGATGTTGACAACGGCCCCCTTTAACCAAAAAATACCGAAATTTTCCCATCAAACTTTTTATTCCAAGCACAACAAAACCATTCAAGTTAATTAGAGCAGGGAATCTTGCCTATTGGCTTTTACGCCACGGTTTTCCGCTGTTACAAAATCCATTTTATTGCTGAAATAGACAGCCATCATTGTCGAGTAAATTTTTGGCAAATTGTCCAGTTGGCCTCTTACAAAACCAGGTTCCATTTTTGCAATTAAGTAAAAAACAAATACCTACAAAATAGGCGATCAAAAATATTTGAGAAACGGTAATTTCTAAGTAGAAACTACAGAGTATATAGCTGACATTTTGTGGTAGAAACCTCACCATAACAAAATGAGCGAAGAGATTACGTCACTGAACCTTTCGAGACACTTGACGTCATACTCAAAATCGTCCCGTTTTGAGCGGATCACAATTTGAGGCGTTTTTGCGCATTTTCTTTTCTCAATAAATAAATAACTAATTTTTTTAAAGAACTTTTATTGGAATATTTAGAATCAGAAAGAAATTCTTTATAAATATAAATCAACTTCATTCGTTTTTAAAAAATGCGGGAATTGTCCATTGTGTGGCCCTAATTAGAAGTTATCAGGGTTCTCTTCCATTAGAGGAGTACCAAAAACCACCAAGTATGAAAGTTAGCGTAGATCAGTAAGCTGAAATACTTACATGATATAATATTTTTACATCATGGACTTTCATTTTTATTCATTAGTTCAGGGGTTGCTACAGCAACCTCATCATGGATGAGTACCAATTTAAATGAGTTATCACTGCAATTTGGCAATTTTTAACTGGTATCCATCTGACGGAAGAGTACAGTTATCAGAAATAACCAAGAGTTTATAGAGCATAAGTTTTATTCGTAAAAATATTTAATATGTTTTTTTATTGTTTCATTTGGATAAATATTCAAATTTAACTGGTTGTAATTATCATAGTTTTGGCTGCAATATATTTTCATGGTGAAATATCTGAAAAATCTTTATTATCATAGAAATAAAAACAAAGTAGGTGGATCTTAAGGGAAATCTTTGCAAAGGATTTCAACCTTTCAAAGGAAAAAGATATGAATACTACAAATTTCAAGACTTAAGAATAAGGTACCGGTACTGAAAGTCTGCTTAAAACCTTGAATTTACTCCCAAACAACCAGATGAAATGTACTTACAAAATCAAATAAAAAAACACAAAGGTAATATATTATTAACTGAATTTTACAATGTTCTAATTGCCATCTTAAATCTCAAAATCAATTCAAACTTTTTGGCAAATTTCGTACGACAAATTGACAATTATATCCCTGACTTTTCGAATTTAATGCGATTTTAAAGATAAAATCACGTTGATTTTACAAATTTGCAGTGGTAGAAGTGAGAAAAGAAAAGTGGGGGATGTCTAAAAGTTGGTGACAAATGCCCTCTCCCCCCACTCAATGGTAAATGTTATGAATACGTATCTAATAATAAAAATATTAACTAGTAAAGAAATAATTTATACTTATTAACATTAATCTTAAACAAAGATCCAAAATTTGTTTTTATTTTAATGAACATTCTGTGTTAATTTTTTACTTGATAGTAAGAGATAAAATGAAGTGGTCTATTCCTAGTTGACGTTAAAATATCGCCAAGCCGATTTGGAGCGGTTTTGTAGGCGATACAGTTCTAAATTTGGCAACCCCATTTTTTTTTATTGACGCGATTTGGCTTCAATCAACCTTCCTAAACCACAAATCATGGAACTGGTTCGTTTCTCAATTTTTCATATTGGAATTCCGAATTGACGACATTCTGGCTTTGTCGCCAACTTTTCAAAAGTGCGCCAACCCATAAACGTGATCTAGGAATTTACCAATGAAGTAATAATTCAACATTATATACCTATACATAACTGGTTATTTAGATTTTAATAGTGCTTCCAATTGTGCATACTTATATGAAATTAAATTAATAGAGAACTTTTAATATATATATATATATTTAAATAGCTTGTCTTTATATGAAACAAGAATAGAAATTTCACTTAAAAGGAAGTTCATCCAAAGTAAAAGTTGACCAAATGCAAGTGTATTTGTTAATAAAAATACTTATATCTTTATACTAAGTAGTAATAATGCATTTTTTTAACAGTTTGATACATATAGTATATACACCATAAATAGTTTTTTTTTTACATTTGAAAACTTTAAATCACTTTTTCTCAGTGTTACTATATTTAAAGGTAAATATTACTTTTCTTTAGTATATAGACGGATTGAGAGTTTTTAAAAGTGGGGGGACAAATGGGTATTTTCTTGGAAAGTGGGGGGGGGGGGGACGCGTCTACCCGCACCTCTAGCACTGCAAATTTAATCTCTTCTTTTTGTCCTCACATGCTACCCAATTTTGGGTGCTATCGTGAGCGATTCTCAATATTGAAAACTGGACGTCAATAACACTCAAGAAAGAAGAAAATTTTAAAATTGCAGGATACTTCACATCTTTTCTTCGCACTTTAAATACAGGCCAATATCCTTACTTACCCATCATCATTCATAAAAATAGCATAAGGACGAATAAAATTTCTTGGAAATTACAATACTGAAAACAAAGACAAATGTCATCACAATTCACAACATGGTGATTAGCCAATCAAATTTAACAATAACAAATGTCCAACGTGAGGTTCAAGTTACTTAAATTCTTAACTGAGGAAAAAATAAATATTATGATATTTTTTATTATTTTAGGATTAAATTTTCTATTTCGCAAGTATGGGGGATTATAAATAAATTAATTTGCGCATGCATAAAGTTTTGTACAATTTACATTTTTCTTTATTTTAATTTGTTTTTTCTAAACATACCACATAAAGCAATTTAAAAATTGGCAATATCGTTAAAATAGTTAAAAGTTTATAAAACAATAAGTATTTGTTTTTGAATTTTGTTCATTATCTGTTTTACATTCAGTTTAGATCCATGACAGAAAATTGTTTTCCACAAGCATTCATAAAAATTTGGAGAAATATCTAGAAAACCCGGCTGTCGATTGTGTGATATAGAGGGTACTGTTGATGGGAGACCGTGACGTCTCTGGTCAAGAGCAGACAAACATGGCAGAAGCTGCGGTCGAAAGTCCGGTCGGAAGATTTTACTGTCACAGATGCCTAGAACAAATAAATCCAGTTTTACCAGTAAGTTTAGAAAACAATATCTCTCAAAATACATTGTAAAGTATTTTTTTGTTATTCATTTAAGTTATATACGTAAAATTAGGCTTATAGTAACTTGATGCGTGAATGGATAAGCGGCATTTAAAAATTGATGTTTTTTTTTTTTTTTTTCAAAATTAAATTTTTTTTTAATGCAGAAACGCATCATGCAATGAATTGTGCACAAAATATAGGGTATCCAACAATCTGTTGGATAATAATTGTTAATAAGGTTATTGACGTTTCTTTATATTACTTCATCGATTTCACGGAGTTGTTATGTATCAGTAAAATAATATTATCAGCCAGATTTTAGGGTGTGTATTGGTAGTTACATGAGCATTAAAAAAAATTGCACTCGCAATTGATACATTTTTAGTTGATAAACACGATCATGTTGTGTTGATAATAAAAGTTGCAGTTGAGCAATGCACTTCTGGTATTAGTTATTTATCAAACGGACCTAATCACGTTTCACTAGCTTTTTTGAAGTGATCATCATCATTACTAGTTAAAGACCCCTCCCTCTCCAGTTATGTAAATGAGATCTCTAAAAAAGTTACACATCCATTGCTACAAACAATTTTCAAATGTATTTATTATTTGATATTTTCAAACTTCTTTAAAGTCTACACTGTATGGGTTGAAACATAAAGTGTCAAGAATGTTAACTTCTTGTGATTGTCTTATCTATTGAATAAATTTTTATTACATATGATGGCAGAAATCTATACATTTTTTTTTAGCAGCATCCTTTAGCATAATGCTAATCATACATTATTCTTATTTGAACTTATACGTCATTGTTGTATGATTAAAAGTAAACGTAAAATAAAAGTATAACCAAAAAAAAATTCTCAAAAGTAAGTACATTTTATACTAGATAAAAAAGAATTTGTGAAGACTAAAGCAGACGAATACAAATTATATAACATCTACCTTACCAAAAATTGGACATTCCTTTAAAGTCTATGTTCATGGTATAATGATTGTAGGTTTTGCAGTTTCAGTATTACTTTACATACCTGGGACAATTTGTTGTGGTTTGTAATCCACATTAAGCTGTCTTGATCTGTTGTTATTGTGCACACAAATAGGTCATTAATAGTACTAAGCTAACAACCAATATTAATTTGGCTCTGACTTTTATCCATTTGTATTTGGTGTAATATTTTGCTCTTAGCCTGTTTTGCTTTTTATATGTTTTATTTTTGATTTCCTAATTTCATTTTTTACAATTTTTTTTCACCTAATGCAGTAAATTTAAAATTCAGAAAATTTACTTAGCAAATTTTGAAGGTTTGGGGTAAGTTTAATTTTTTTAACAGTTAAGTAACTTTCTCTTTCAGGATTATACATGTCCACGCTGTCAAGGGGGCTTTATTGAAGATTTGGCTCAAACCTCTGCTGAGCCAAGGTAAGTTAATTTAATCAAATAGTTGGAACATATATTTTTTTCGATATTACATTTTTCCAAGTATGTTCAGTACATTACTGGTATTGGAAATTTACTCTAAGAAAATACTAGATAACTTTTTAACTATATAGTACATTGGAATTTTACAAAAAGCAATCAATTTGTTTATATACGTTGAATTTAATGAATGTCAACATTTATTCTTGCACCTTGGATCATATATTAGAATTTTGCCCATGTTGCTGATGTTAAGTCCGCCCTGGGAAGTCTGACACAATTCAGAATGTGATCCGGTGAGGCTGGATGGTCACAGCATTTTTTACAAGTGGGGTAGATTTTTGTGCCATGTTCGAATGATAGATATTTTAGGTGGCCACTGGATTTTAATGCTAATAGTTGTCAATTACCTTCAAATCCTGATCACACCCTAGCCGACCAAACGGTATAGTGGTTAGCGTGCTAGTCTCTAAACCGCTAGGTTGCGGGTTCGAGTCCCGTGTTAGGCATGGGTGTTTGTAAATGTATGTTGGCTTGTCTAATGACGAATGTTTTTGGCGCATTATAGCCCTCGTGTTGCTGATAAAGTTTTTTTTTTAAATTGTTTTGGCCTATTTTGAATACTCATATATAATGTATTGTAAATTTTTAGCTTAATTGTGATGTGTAATCATTTAGTGTTTCAATTATTTTAAATTTATTAACAAAATGAAGGAAACTAATTTTTTTTTTTTATTCCTATGTTAGTGAGGAGTCTGATGAGGATGCTTATGGTGCAGGTATAGATGGAAGTGAAGATGTTGATGCCTTGACTCAAGTGGCTGATGTAAGTTTAATCATTGTCTTTTATTCAATTCATCTTGACTATCCAATTCAAGGACTTTCTTTCAATCACGTTACAGCAGATTTATTTACAGAGTCTGTTGTTTAAGGAAGATTTTCTTACACTTCAAATACACTTCGTTTTTATCAGTGTTAAAAAAATCTCTAATTTTCTTTAAGGTAGGGTGGAGTAAAATGATTATAAAATTCATTGTTTTTCTATATTCAGCTAAAATTTTCTTATAAATGTTTAACGATTAAATTTTTATTTGAGTTTTTCTTTACATTGCACATCTTGGGAATAAGAAAACAAATTTTTTAATTATTATATTACATAAATATGTTTGTGAGAAAACACTTCATAGGTATATGTTTACTATACCTATGAACCTATACCTATGTATATGTTTACTATTCCTACCCCAAGCAGGTGAAAATGGGTATAACGTGGGGTAAAATGGGTGTACTATAGTTTAACAATGAAAATCGTAGAATAAATAAAAAACCATTGGTAAATAATAAACCAAAAGAAAGCACAAGCCTAATGAAATATGAAAAATAATATAGTGAGCAATAAAATAATTTAAAACTCTTGTTTTAGTCTGAAATTGGTTAATATGTCCAACTCGAATGTTTTTTATAACATTTGCATTTAAATCACATTCTTATCCATATTTCACTTAATGACTGCCAAATACTATTATTATTAATATTCAAAATCTAGTAAAAATATAATGCCTCCTATTGTTAAATGCTGATTCATTTAAAATTTCTGCTGTCTGGCTGTTTTCAATGATGCCCGTGAGCTCCACATCAGGGAAAACATAAAACTTGCCAATCCTTGGATTTTTTTAAAAAAATTGTGTCATTTGAGTATTTTTGGTTGCCATAATTTTTCCAATAAATTCCTACCTCTTCTTTTTTCCCTAAATACTCTACTTTCACCCATGCATGCTAGATATGTAGGCTTATTTTTATTGTTCTTTAATTTTTGGCTGATGTCGTTCGTTTGATGATGAGTTTCGTTAGCCTTTTTTTCTTATTGGTTTTAACTTTTTTAGTGCTCTGGTTTTCAGATTCATTTTTTAACCTCCTCGTGATTTCTTTATTCATTAAAACTTTGCCAGCTTCAGTTTGGTTTGGACATTTTTTTTATCTTAATTTGGAATTTTTATACACTTTATTGTAAGACTCAAATATATTACATTCGAGGTAAAGCAGACAAAATTGCTTTTTTAAGGCAAAATGTTTATAAGGCCCTATAACCTATTTTTATGCAAAATGACGGCTAATCAGGCTGGGACCTACAGCTTAACGTGGATTTCGAGCCAATCCAAACATCCATGCCTAAACTGGCACCTTTGACATGCAAGGCCAAATCGTTGACCACACAGATATCAGATGGGTCCTCCTTTGATTAGTGATTATATGTCAGTGCCCAGTTGAGAGATTCCAGATCCCTTCTATGAAGGATTTTTAAATACTCGTTTTGATTATTCAAAAGCTTTAAATATTACAAAAGTATTTTAATGTGGTACTTAAGAACATATTTTTATTCTAAATTTTGAAAAATAAGACTTTTCTCAGAAAAATGTTTATATTATAACCTTAAAAATGCAGTAAAACTTCCCGGGAACGACCACCCTCCGTTCCGCGAAAAATCTGTCATTTAGAGAGGTGGTCGCTCGAAGAAGGTCAACATAGGATTACCGAAACAATTGACCCAAAAATTTTTACATTTTATTCTAAGTATTATATATTAAAAAAAAGCTAGAAACAATTGATTGTGTCATTATTTATTGAATACAGTATAACTTCATAGATATAAATCTCTATTTTTTTTAAATTTAAATTTTCCTAAAATATGAAGAAATTTCGGATTGTTTAAATTTTTTTTATTTTTCCGACATTACTGGTCTCTCTAGTTTATTCTTTAAATCTGAAAAAAGATCATTTATTTTGATATCTTTCATGATTTCTGAATTTTCCATAATAAAATCGATTTGTTTCAAAGTTTGCTGGGCTGTCATCGTCGGTTCGGTCTGCTTAATGACGTCATCAGACGGACATTCCTCTTCCGACTCTGAATTAGTGCCTGAAAGGCATAAAAATATTTTAATTTTCTCATTCTAAAAATTTTAAAGTTTAATAAAGTTTTTTTTTAAAGAAAGCGAATAGCATTTACCTTGAGCAACGGCATTTTCTATCAATCGTTCCTCCCAATTATCGCTTAGATCATCGAAGCATTCCAAGTTGTCCTCAGACTCCAGGGCACTCGGATCGTATTCGATCCCTGCAAGTTCCGAAAGTTCCACAATTTCAGCGACGTGTTTGGTCTCTTCAAACGGAACAATTTGTTTTTCTATAGCGGAATTTGCTAGGCCACAACTTGCAAAACATTTAACAATTACATCAGCATCCAAATCTTTCCAAGCAGATTTAGACCACCACACTGCGTCGGCTATGGTGATCTTTTTTGCCAATTCTGATGCATTTATGCTGTCATCCATTCGTGCAATAATTGACTGCAAAACGTATCGTCGGTACTCTAATTTAAACCATTTTATTATCCCATGATCCAAAGGCTGAAGCTTGGAGGTCGTATTGGGGGGCAAAAATAAAAGTTTCACACTTTTTAACACAGTGTCCTGTTTATGGCTGGTAGCATTGTCTAAGACCAGAAGAATGCTTCTTCCTTCTTTGGTCATCTTTTGATCGAAATCCCAAACCCAGTCATTAAAGATTTCACCTGTCATCCAGGCTTTTCTGTTTGACTTCCAGTCAACTCCAATTTTGGCAATGTCTTTCCCTTTAAAACATCGGGGCTTTTTCGATTTCCATATAATCAGGGGCTTCATTTTTTCACCTGCGGCACTGGCTCAGAACGCTATTGTCATTCTCTCCTTCGCTTGTTTTCCTCCTTTAGAATCCGCCGATTTAACCATCATGCTCTTGTTTGGTAAGGCACGAAAAAAAAGTCCACTCTCGTCCATGTTGAAAATGTCTTTATCAGCGTATCCGGCTAAAAGAAATGGAAGTCTTGTTGTAAAGTCTTCGCATAAATCATCGTCGACGTCGGCAGCTTCCCCACACAATGCGCGAAACACGACATTGTTGCGCACTCGAAGCTTGTCTAGCCAACCATTGCTGGCACAAAACTCCTTTATTCCAAAGGCGTCAGCAATTTCCATTGCCTTTTCTTTCATTAATGCTCCACTTATGGGGATATTCTTTGCCCGGGCTGTTTTGAACCATTCCATTAAAGCTTCGTTAATTTCTGGAAACTTTTCTGTCCGCATTCGCTTTACATCTCGAAATTTGAAGTTTTCCCATTCCTTTTGAATCGTAATTTTATCTTTCAAAATTTTATTGATTTGGGTTTTCCCACAACCAAAAATATCTGCCAACTTTCGCTCAGAGTTTCCTTTTTCGTATGATTCGATTACTTCTATGCGCTGCTCCAACGTTAAAATTACCCTTTTCTTAGACATGCTTATTGCTTACAGCTCTATCGTACAAGAAATGCCAATGATTTTGTACTGTGTTTTGAGGTACGTCGTTCCCCTTCAAGCCCATCTAACAAAAGGTCAAGGTCAACTAAAAGTCGACTAACTGGTTCCAGGAGGGTAGGATGGAATGTGGTTCGGTATGGGAATGTATTTTTCGTTTACTTTACGGCCGGGAAGAGGGGGAAAAAAATCTGTAAAGGGGCTGTCAACTGGTCGCTCATAGAGGGTTACCTGGTCTCTTCTAGAGGATTTTTAACATTAAGTAGATAGGGTAAAAAATCGGTGCCTTTAAATATTGGTCGTTACAGGAGGTGGTCGCTCTCTAGAGGTGGTCTCTTATAGAAGTTTCACTGTACCTATGTATGTTAAGCCTAACACTATCCCCATTTTGCCCCATTCACAAAATTTGGATTTAAAACAAACAAATAAATAAAAAACTCATTTTACCTGCAATGTAAATAAGCAATAAAAAATTTCAATAAACACATTGAAGTCACTGGAATGTAATTTTATTAAAAATTCTGAGCTGCAGACAGAAGTTTTAAGTAGACAAAATATGACATAAAGCTGTGCCAAGTATATATACTGTTAGTATTCATATAAAACAAATTATTGAATCAAAAATAAAGTGAGGAAGTAAAGTTTAGGCATCATACCATATACAATTTTAAAAACTTTGAATATATTAGAAACTTCTAAAATTTTAAACGTAGTTTGACTACACATTTTACCCTACCTTACCCTGAGGAAAATTTAGAAATATTTTAGGAGAAATGCCAGTTTTTTTCTATCTATAATCTTTAATAAATGGGAACTTATATTTATCTATAATAACTAGAAACTTTAATTGAGCTTAGGTTTGAATAGCAATATGAACCTTCTAGCGAGTTAGGTTCACAAAGTGTCAGAAGCTGAGATCTATATACCAAAGTTCATCCTAGAAATGAAAAAGGGCAGGTGCTATTTTCCAAAAAAGGGCAATGCCTCCTGCTTGCACAGAAACTCAAAAGTCAAGCAATATCAAAATACTGATAAAATGCAACAGTCCTACTTCTGCTGGAATGAGACAGAAAATTATAAAAATTAAAAAAAAAACCATCTCAGTAATATTTTTATCAAATATTCAATTTTATAAAAATATCAATTTGTAATATACTATAAAATTAAGAATGTCAAGATAAACTTTTTGCAGCCTATCTGATTGGAGTTCAAGCTCTTATAAGTTTTCCACACATGGACCAATTTAACTTATATGAGGTGAAAAACGGGAAATGTATCCTTCAATCGCGTCTTTTTTCTTAATTTTTTTTTTTTTTTTTTTTTTTTTAAATTTCCATTGACTGTCCAAGTAAATATTAAAGTTATTTTATTAAATGTTTATTCATTCATTCTTACAAGAGTAAAAGGCATTTCTAGTTTTCATTTTCTGTAACATTGAAAAATTTAAGGGCAACAAACTTTACTAGAGGACAACCAATATCACTGCAGTGGTTGTCCTTAGGGCAACCATAAAAAATATCATTAGTCGACCTCTGGCCAACATTAATTAATAGATTAACAAATCTTGAGTGCCTCATCAATCATTGTAGAAAATTCACCGGTGTGCTAAGTCAGTTATCTCCTTTAACTCTATTTGTTACAGATAGCAGGTTAACAAACAATTAAATTTCATTTATTCTCAGACTAAATTTACCTTCTTAAGGCTACAGAATGTTAAGCTATGTGCACACATCTTCAAAATATGTGTATCATTTGTAAATTTATCTTGGCAGACTTTCATCGTATAATTTTTTCTGGGGAAAGAGAAAATATTGAGGGCACTTCATCCTGTTATTCCTTTATTTGTTTAAATCAGTACTATATTAACTAGAACAAAATCCTTTTTGAAACAAAATTCAAACCCAAATTTTAAATTAAAAAGGGATCCCTTTTGCCAAATATAATACAAATTTGAGTTATGCAACAAATTCAAGAAAAATAAATTCAAATTTTTAATGTATAAAGCTTTAATGTTATGTCTAGTAAATGTTTATTTTCTTTTAATTTTAATGAAAGAATGAGAGATTTTGATTGGTAATATAATAGTGCAAGGATTTAATTGTAAATGTAAACTTCTAATTTTAAAATTTGAACAAAGTTTAACATTTTCATACTTCAGAAAAGGTTAAATATTTAATTCTGCTCAGCGAAATATTTAGTTAATTGCTTAGTATGCATAATTATAAATTTTCTAAAATGTCTATGTTTTGTATGAAATTGTCCTTCTAGCTTTGGAATATGCTGAGTTATATCAGGCCTCATGACGCCACTGGCAATTTTCCGACTCCTTCTGCTCCTTCAGATAGCAGGGAGAATAGATATTTGTCTCGTCCTGGACCTTCTCGAAGGTCAAGGTACACAAGGATTCCGAGTAGACGGACTGGCCAGGAATCGGATACAGCTAGGAGTAGAACAGAAGGGTGAGCTATTTTTATTTTTAATTTTCAGTTATGTGACATACAATTGATATGTGTGTGTTATCCTTATTTTGAAAAATCTTTAATCCAAAAATAAGATTTGAAAAAATTAAATTTTTTTGAAAAAAAAAAGAATTTCTTTGAACATTGCTTTAACAGAATATGCTTTAATATCTAAATTTGGTAAACTTATCAGTAGTGTGAAGAAAAGTAATTGATCCATCGAAAAATTTAATTTTTTCAGCAAATATCAAAATTTCTCTAATGATTGTAACCAAACTAATTTTAATAACTTCAAAAGTGCAGTCAAACCCCAATAATTTGACCTCGTTTAAAGCAAAATTCCATTTAACGCAAAATATATACAGTTTTCTGTTAGATGAAGCTTAAACTTAACATTAATTTATTCGTCTAGCATAACTGACAGATATATTATAATATCCCTATTATAATAATTTTTAAGTGTGTGCGAAAATGTTTAAGTCAAGTTAAATTATCCAGTTACGATTAATACATGAGCACAGTTGTCTTTAATTATTGTCTTTTGTTATTGTGTCAATCGCAACACGACATGGGTATTGTAGAGTTAATAATTGAAAGCAATCTCTTATCCAAAATTTAATTAATGTTTGTACTGAATTTTGTACGCTACATGTTTTTGCGAATTATGCTGTAAAATGACACACAAAAATTTCAGCTAAATTTTTGCTTGGCCAATCACATGTATGATGTAGTTAGTAGTTTAAATCTGCATGAGTTAGATGGAACAGATTTCGACTGTTAACATGAAATTCGGTTTGCGCAAAAAATTTCGGCAGCCTCATTAATTTTGTTTGACTGTATATTCAAAAATTTCCTCATTAAAAACAGGGCAAAATTTGCTAAAAATAAATGATGAGTTTCAAAATGAACATAAAGTATGTTTTCTTTATTTAACATTGATTTGAAAAAGAAAGAAAAAAAAGTAATAGTTTCAAAAGGTTTCAGTACAAGAGCAATTAATTTTATCCTGAACTACAAATTGTACCTCTTTATGTATATTGCATGCGTGAATATAGTTTTTAAACTCTTAATAATATACAAAGGCTGAATATCAGTTCATACTTAGTCCAAACCTTCTAAATTTATTAAGTGGGGATTTATTGAAACACATCACCTTCAACAAACTGGTTTGTTTTCCTACTTAGAATATGAATCAAAACTATTTTTTAAAATAAAATGTCTGTTGTAAATTTGCTTTATTTTTTTTTAATATTTTTAATTGCAAAAATAAATGTAACTTTTTAATTTTTACTGCGTTTTTAAATATCCAGCTGCTTTTAGTTTAGCTGTTTCAGTATATGTTTTTATTTGTATTTTAAATTAAATATATTACTGAGTAGACTCCCAAAATGTTATTCAAAGTTCTGTAAAATAAATCTATATGTAATCCTAGGTTTCTACAGCAGTTAGTCACTACATTATCTGAAAACACAGGTAACATATTTTATTTTTATCCTAAAATGTGATATGTTATTGTGAATGTAAATTGTTTGTATGGCATTTTAAAGTTGTATTTTAGTTTGCTGTAAGATTCTAGATTTTAAATGTGAATTATTTACACCCATCTTTTTATTAAATTTATGTCAAACTCAAACATCTTAACATCATAATGAGAAAATGTGGAAAGTGACTGGTCTTATCATTCCTTTCTAAAAAGCTAATTTTTTGTAACTATGCTTTTTGTATTTGTCTTAGTAAATAAGTATCAATATTATAGAGGTCATCCTTGCAATGAAAAAGTGTTGACTGCTATTTTCCTAAAAAAGGTCAACTCTTGTTTCAAAAAGCTTTTTTATGGAAAATTGCACAAAAAATATATATACATATATATACAGGGTTCCCACAGTCATTGAAAGTCATTAAAAGTGCTTAATATTTCTGAACTTGTTTTCAAGGCTTTGAAAGTACTTAGATATGCTTAAAAGTCCTTGAAAATGCCTAGAGGTCCTTAAAAGTCCTTAATTTTTGTGGTTGTTGTGCCAACTGCAAATTTTATAAAAATACTACTCAGACTTGCTATCCCTGCGTGACCATCATTTATCCGCACTGTATCAGAATTCTGTGACCTATTTTATTATATATGCGCCAACTTGTAAATTTTCTGGTAGAATATATTTTATTAAAAAATTATATATAGACATGATGCCTGAAAACAAATTTTCAAAGGTCCTTAAAAACATTTAGGTCCTTAAAAGTCATTGAAATGTCAGTAATTTTCATTCTGTGATTTGAGTGGGAACCCTGAAATATATATATATATATGATTTTCTCTCTTAATTTTTATATTTTATTTTTCTACCACAACGGATATTTTTAAACTATTTATTTTTTAAAGAATTAACGATCCTCAAAATAGCACAAATCAAGTTCCTGAGCATTTAAAGTCAAATGATATCAAAATACATTTAGACAGAGAAAATTATTATAAATAAAACACTACACTTACTAAAATTTTCATCAAATATTCATTTGTATAAAAATAACAGTTAAATACTGTAAAATTAGGATATGAATTTTTCTAAATTTTTCACAACCTAACTCCTTGTAAAATTTTCTAAAATTTGAATGAATCAGCTTTTAACTTCTCTTTTTGTAGACCTAGTCATTGCTAGACAGAGAATTGTATTTCTCCAAAAAGTTAGTTTTTTTTAATCGATAAATAATCCTATATTTTAATTTTATCCCTGTAATGATTCATTTCAAATATAAAATGGGCATCTCCTAAATTTAATGAGAAAGTGTAATGTTTATGCTTGTCAAAGGGGAAATATTTTTTTAAAATTCGTAATTAAATCACTTGATGGTTATGCACCTTTTGCTAACTAAATGTTTGCTGATTTTTAATTAATTCTTTCCAATTCTCTTGTTATTTTGAGCAAAAAATTATTATAAAAATCTGGCAAAATACATTAATCAAAATACATTTATGAAATGGCCAGCCGTGTTAACCAACACTAAGATATTTTGGGACAGCCCCCTTAAAGTCTATGTTCTTATGACACACACATTATATAAGCTGCCATTCAGTGATTTCAGTCCCTGTGGTATGTGCGTGACACATTTGAACATGAATATGCTTGCGTGTGGTGGTTTTAGTAGAAGCGACCCTCATGCATACTGTTTTGAAAAAAGTTTTAATTTTGCCAACTCGTACCGGATGAAATTATTTTTTCTTCTTCAGAAAAGGACAAGGTTTTTAAAGAAAAAGGGCAGGCAGCCCCTCGATAAATGTCTAGGATGAACACTGAATATAAAACTAATTATAAATAAACTATTGATGTCTTTATTGTGAAACATCTACATTTTTTTTCTTTTAATAAACAAAACAAATTTCTTTATAGCCATGTTTCTCTGAAACAAAATGTGAAGTATCATTTAGTTATGAGTAAAAAGCAGACAGTTCAGGGTGAAATCATGTTTAATTTTATTTTCATAATTATCTTTTATTAAAAACATTGTTTGCAAAGTATGATGGTGGTGCTACAATTTTTGAAGGGTCACTTTCTCACAGTAGCTGCATTAAAGAATTGTCGATAATTATGTGATAGGTATTAGTTTAAAGAAAACAAGTACAAATTTCTTGCATGGGAAAAATTGTAAAAATAAAAAATAATTAAATAAAAAAAAATTTTACTGATTTTTTGGAAACTTGAATACTAATGCAACCTGTACAGTTGATCAAGTGTGTATTTAATTTCTAAATACTTCTCTTATAGGTTTGGTTACAAATGCTAGTTTTCCTGTGTAAGTATTGCTATTTGTTTAAAAAAAATCTCTTTGTAGCTTGTGCAACTTCCTTGCTTGCTTCCTTAAACGTGATATTCAATGATTTTTAACTGAAAAACGTCTACTTTTATTGAGCAATGAATGCCTGTTCTGATATGCTTAACTTCTATTGTTAGATCTTAGTATTTTCGGTGCAAATTACACAGAGTATTGAATAATTTTCTTAGCATTCACCTGTTTTAAATTTTTGTTAATTTAAAAGCATCTCTCTTTTTTTTTTTATTTATTTTTTCTTATTGAATTTCTAATCAAGGCATTCACTTAAATCTCTTTTGAATTATTGCAGATTACAACTAGTTGAGGTAGAATATAAGTTTTGACTTTTTTAAAGAACCTAAATTATGTATGTATTCTATACTCTCTGAGTATTTAATATCACTTTTTAGATTATATTTTAAATTAATAATCAAATAATCCTTTTGTGTTGCATTATTTAAAGTTGAATAAAAAACTAATGTTGTGTATGAGAAGCAGAAGACCGATTCCTTATAAATATTCATTTGGGCCATTCTATGGAAAATCTTGACACTTACTCGTAAGGGAGATATGATCAAAAGTAAAAATATTATTGAAGTGGTTGTGGTAAAGAAAAAAAATGATTTTTATTTTTTATTAATATTATAAAATGAGTGTCCATTGATATGATTTAAGGTATAAAATGCTGCAAAGAATTATTTAATGAAGTTACATTTAAAATAAAAAGTTATAAAATATAAGGAAAACATTACTTTTACAACTGGTTATTTTGTTTCTTTAAGTTGAATACTATTTATTTGACTTAAAAAGAGACAAAATAATAGTTTCGGTGTATAATTTTGTTTTTCAGAAACAGCATTTTGGCTGTTTATTTCTGAAAAATAACCTTAATGGCAGAGAATATAACTGTGTAAGGTGTCACTTGATACAGAACAAATTCTATTATTTTTTTTTTTTTTTTTTTCAGTTCTAATACTATAAATAATTATAAGTTTCGAATCTTCAAAAGCCAAGACCGACATTTTGAAGGAAAAAGTTTCTTATTTCCAGTTATAACCAAGAAAGTTTGTTAAACATCAGACACTTTATAAAAAATAGGAAGAGAAAATCCAGTTTTCGAAACATTTGTTATTTATTTAAATTATCGAATTCTCTAAATTCTAACTTCAAAACATTTTAAATTAAATATACAAAGCAAAAATACAACAAAAAGTGCCTATAATTTATACTGTTTATTGATTTAAGATGCTTTTGCAATATATTAGGCTGTTTAATATGTTCAAGAATATACATATTAACAAATTCTTTTTCACCCATAGACAACTAGTTCCACGGATGTGACAAAATGACAGTTTTTTTTCTTGTAGTGAATTCTTTGTTAGATTTTGTTTTATGATATTTGTAACAAAGCTATTTCATCATATATTGTAAATTTCAACAATTATTTTATAAATTTAATTGATAATTTAAACTCTTGAGTTTGACAGCTGTGACATCTCATATCTACCTTTTTTCTGTCAAGTCCAAAAACTTGATAAATCTATTCATAAATAACTTAGTCTGTAACTTGTTCTTTGCATCGAAACAAAATATCTGCTTATCATTTGATTTCTTTATCAAAACAGTATATTACTTCCAACTGTAAGGATTTAATTAAAATTTTGGGTGTCCACTGTCCACGGATGTGACCTATTGCCCTGGTTACAGGCTTAAAACGTAAAACTTGGAAATAAAATTAACTTTAACTTGATTTATAAGTATAAGAAATGTTTTCTAGAACATTTTCCCAACCTAATAATGTAATGTAAAGAATTTTAAGTTTGTTTAATTTATAAAATATTACCCCGGTAAAAGTCAAAACAGTTGATGATGATGTTCCAAGGATGTGATGTTTTACTGTTTAAGAATAAAATTTTATTAATAGCTAAAATATTTTATTGGTATTTGAAATTGCAATTATTTATATCTACTATTACTAAAGTTGTTTATACCTAAAAAGTTTTATTTTTAGTATACTTTTTGTTATAAATGCCAGTTACACAAATTCCTGATTTTTCGTTGAATGACCCATTTACAAATGCCAATTTTTAACAAAATGTTGAATTTTAGTTGTATAATTTTTTACCTTTCATAAACAGGTTCCTAAATCTGCATAGCAATCCTGGTGACTATGCTTGGGGCAGAGGTGGATGGAATGCTATAATAACTCAAGTAAATTATTTTCCATAAGTTGTGACAAATATCTAAAAGAGTTGATTGTTAACTTTTACACTTCCCTAATCTGAGTAGCTTTTACAAATGCTGAAAAGCTGCAGACAAATATATTTCATGCAAAATTCTTTATTTTGTTGTAAACTGTGTACATAATCCTAGACTGCATGTACTTGAAGCTGGTTGTTTGGCACAAAATTGTGGTCAAGTGGTAACTGATTTGTGCAGCTCTTCTAGCTTCAAGTCTATGTGATCTATGATTCTGTACTCAAAAACGAAGAACTTTGAATTGTGTTACTTTTAAAGTAAGCTGAATGGTTGCATTGGTTGTTTAAACTTTTCTGGCATGAGGACTTTGCTGTTAATTTGCCTATTTGTACCATAAACATTTGTCATATCACTTTTAAGGCCAGGGCTCCAGAAAAATATTTTCTTCCTGCGTACACAAATGCCATATCCAAAAATTTTACTGCTTAATTATACTGCTGAAGAAAATTAAATGTTACGTACTATTGAGAATTAAAAGTTGTTTAATTCAAAATCTTCTTGGCATTGATTTTGGAAGCACCACTCTGCAGGATAAACATCAGTTTCCAATGGCACATTTCTAGTTGCAATATTAGGTCATTGGTTAAAGGTTAAGCTTGTGAAACGGTAGCAAACACTGATGCTTGTCCAGCATGCCTCCTTTCATAACTATTTTCATTTTTGTGCTTTCGATTTAAATGCTATGAATAGTTTTGCTCCAACATTTCTTGCAAATACAGCATTTCATCTTCATTGTCTTGCTTGGATAGCTCCTTATCATTTTAAAGAAAAATGTGGTTTCTTTTAAATTACAATGGAATATCCAAGAATTCTTTCAAATTAAAAAGAAGAATGAAGGAAATAAACTCTCAGTGTAATTATATGCTTCAATAGGTTCAGATTCCAAAATCAGGAAACAAAACCCCCATCCCCCCCTTATGTTAACACTTCTCCCTTCCCTGTCCAACCTAAGTGCAATTTCTCCTTCCTATATAGAAGTAACAGGTGGTGAACTATATGGAGAATAGCATCCCCCCCCCCAACCTCTCCCCTCCCAGCGTTACGGGAGTCAACAACTCCCCTTTCCCGCCCTGCCTTACTGGAATTTCTCCGTTTAATAAAAAAAAAAAAAAAAAAAAAAAAAAAAAAAACGGCATTCGACTTTAATTTCCTGTGGGATCCAACGATTTCCTGCGTACATCGTACTCACGTACGTCCATTTTATCGGACTCTGTTTAAGACCTTGATAAGATTAGTAGGAATACATAAAATTCAACAGGAAAAGTCTTCTATGGTAACTCTATGGGTATTTCAACTCTTTGCTTCAAATAGAGATTTGGAATTAGATATGCAGTGACAAGTTTTCGTGCTGCATTTATAACCAAATTCTTTAATTTGCTTAAAAATTTACTTTTAAAAACACTCAAAATTTCCAGGGTATTTAATATCATAAATTGTTACTTACAGGAGGAAATACTCCCTGTTCCTAAAAAGGGAATATATAAATAAGGAGAGGGATTGCCATTTTAGTCATTATTGAAACCTGATATGCAGTTATAAAAACGTGGTGAAGTAGCATTTTGGGGCCAGCTAATCTCATAAGCCAACTTGTTAAAACTATAAATTGTTGTCTATGCATTTCATTTAACTTGTGCAAAAACCAAGTGATAGTTCAATTTAATATTATTATATAAAATATAAATATCACTTCAATCTTATTCTTTATAAGGCTATAAGTAGTTAGTGATGCTCCCTACACATTAATTTTCTTTTTATTCTTTGATGTCAAAATAAATAACGTGGTCAGCAAATGCAAATCATCTTGCACAATAATTAATTTTAATCATCCTCATAAAAATCTTTTGTGACATTAATAAGCAAAATTATTTTGATTCTTGTTAGCACTAATCAAAAAGTTTAGCAAAATGAAAGAGAACTTATCTGTTGGATATGCCATTGTTAATTAAACTTTTGCAGTTAACAAAAAGGCAAGTCATTAATCTTATTACTTAAGCAGGGTTCCCACGGTCATTGAAAGTCATAAGAGTGCTTAATATTTTTAAACTTGTTTTCAAGGCCTTGGAAGTGCTTGAATATGCTTAGAGGTGCTTAAAAGTCCTTGAAAATGCTTAGAAATCCTTAATCAGGGTGTCCACAAATCGGGAAAAGTCAGGGAATTCGGCATTTCGGGGAAAATCAGGGAATTATCATTGATTTTGTCAAAAAGTTTAAAGGAATTTTCCGAAATTAAAATGAAACTTTTAATTTTGACAGTTAAAGATACACTGCTACCAAAAATACAAAAATCAATTTGAAAAAAAAATTAGAAAAAGTTTAAAAAAAGAAAACGTCAAAAATTCGGACCGCAAGACTGACCACGTAACTTTTCGCATTAAAATTTCCTGACAATCACTGAACCTGCTTGCTTTCAGATTTGCCTCAAATCGCCGATGGAATGACTACATTTCTTCCTCATTTTTCTCTTATATTATAGTAGTCTACCGGCATTATTTACGTTGGTATTTGATGGTCATTTTTCTGAACGTTACGATGGTAAAATGGCCGATATTTTCGTGATTATAGAGGGCAAGAAACACGTTTTTACATGCTGCTCATTTTCGTGATGTGTCACTGACGCTATTTCAGAGATTGCACCTGTCAGCCATGGTACAGTTCTGCTGAAACACGGATTTCAGCATTTTTCGTTGTTGAAATTTCCATCATTCCTGAGACGGATTCAAAACTGCATTACAATTTTATTGGGTTTACTTGCTTGTTTGTTGAGTACCAAGGAATCTACATACTTTCAGACTTCCCCAAACTTGTGATCTAATGACCACTTTTCTTGCTGATTGCCAGCATCTATCGCTGTTGTTTATGCTGGTGTGTGATGGTTAGTTTCGCCGAACGTTACTCTGATGTTAAGCTTGTTATTGCCGAGATTTTCGCTGCTAAGTAGGGAGCTATCACCGAGATTTACATTCTTGTGATGTTCATTTTAGTCCCTGTTAATCACTATTCCAAGGTTTGCGCCGCAATAGTGTCTATATCGCCAAAATTTACGCTTGTGATTGTGAATTTCGTAGATTGTGACGTCGATAGAAGCGCGTCTATTTCAGCGATTTCCATCGATATATTGAATGCTAACGTTGATATTTACGTTGGTGTGATGGTCATTTTTGTCGATTGTTGCCTTAATGCAAGGATGTGATTGCTTCCGTCGATCTTTCCGCTTTCGTGAATTTTTCTTATTTTTCCACCTATCAAAGTTTTCCCACAATTTTCTCATTGATCTCGCGGAGATTAAAATTTCCTGGCAATCATGGAACCTGCATGCGTTCAGTCTTCCCCAAACCACCAATAGAATTATTATCCCCTCCCCCCTTATTTTTCTGTAATGTTAGACTCTATCGGAATTATTTACATTGGTATGTTATAGCCATTTTGCAGAACGTTAAGCTGATGAAATGGCAGTTATTCTTTTAATTATGGCTAGCGTTATCGCCGTTATTACGTTGCTGTGTGATACTAATTTTCGTCGAGTCTTACTCCAAAATAATAGTTACTGACGAGCAGAGGTTTGCATCTGTCGGACATAGTACAGTTCAGCTAAAACACGAATTTCGACTTTTTCTTTTAATTGAAATTTTGATCATTCCTGAGATCGATACAAGTCTGCATTACAATTTTGTTGGACTTACAAGCCTGACAATCACGGAACCTTCTTACCGGGCATTTTGCCTGCAGGGGGACCGTCATTTTTGCCGATTGTTGATTTAATATAATTGCCGAGACTTGCGCCCATAGGCCGGCCGCTATCACCGATATTTACGTTGAAGTAGCTGTAATTTTCACTTAGATTTAAGCCGTTTTAACTAAAGCTATTGGCGAGATTCGCGACTTCGTTTTGGTGTCATTCGCCTAGACTTCCGCTGATGTGAAAGCCGCTATGTACGTTATTAGTGTGTATGTGAGGATGATCGTTTTCACCGTTTGGTTTGAATTAATGATGAATGATTAGAATTTTAATTTAATTTTGCACAAGAAATTAATTCAAATCGTCCCAGTTTTTATTATGTATCCTTATTTAAAATTGTCATTTTAACTGCTATTGAATGTAAAATTGTTTATTTTAACTTGAAAAACAATTTTACATTTTAACTATAGATGTAAGTAATAGTTTAAAGTTAAGGCAATTTTTTTTATGTATAATTGTTTAAAATTAATTGTCTGGGGAAAATGTGTTTATTTTGTAAAAATTTTGCTTGGGTATTGTATTTAAACAGCAGCTACAGCTGATCTTAAACAAAAAAGAAAATTGCAAATAATGAAATTGAACAATTTGGACAACGAAATTATGCAAACTAAAAAGCCAATGAAAATGGTGTAACTCCTCCGATCAAAATACATTCAAAGATAGGTTTTTTTTTTTTATTTTTTTTTTTTTTAAATACTCAAATTGATATATAATTCATATTAAAATATAAAAATTTTACTTAACGAAAATATTTTAAAGTAATTATGGATTTTTAAAATTTGATTACAATTTCAAGTATTCAAAAAACAAAAATAGTTAATATAATATATAGAGTATTTGTTAAATGTGTGTGTGTGATTCATTTTGACATGATTTTTATGGTTTGTCTTTATTTTTAAAATTTTACTTAAGAAAACAGCTTATTAAATCTGAAATTTAATACTAGAGTCCTCTTTTCTTGAGATTAGTAATGAAAAAAAAATTGTGATTTTAAAGTATAATTTTACTCGTACAGTACAGGTACACTATACATACACTACACTAAATGAAGCAATTTGGTATTTGTGTCATAAATGTGTAAAGATAAACAGTACATGCATCATAATTTTCTTTATGATGGTAAATTGGAAGGTTCTTTTACTTGAAAGTATATTATTTATATATATTTTGTCGATAACTTATAATCAGGGAAAAAATTGGGTTTTACAGGGAATAATCAGGGAAATATCAGGGAATTTTAAAATAACTTTTCTGTGGACACCCTGTTAATTTTTACAGACGTTGTGTCCCCAACTACAAACTTTATAAAATACAGCTTGGACTTGTTATCCCCGCTTGACTGCTATTTATTTGCACCGTATCAAAATTATCTGACATATTTGTATTATGCATCCACTAACTTGTAACTTTTTGGGTAGAATATATTTTATTAAAAATTAATACATAGACGATGCATGAAAAAAAATTTCAAAGGTCCTTAAAATCATTATTTAGGTCCTTAAAAGTCATTGATTTTCATTCTGTGATTTGAGTGGGAACCCTGCTTCAGAAAAATATTTAAACACTGCTGGATATCTTAGACCTAATACTATCCAATGTACAATACAATATCGACTATGTTAGTAAGATAAGTATATTAACAAAATGTTTTTGTAAATTTTACAGTTAATTAATCAATTGGATGGTACGGGTCCTCCGCCTTTGCCTAAAGAAAAGATAGATGAGATTCCTACAGTGAATATTTGTCAAGAACAAGTCGGTAAGTACAAGATCCTCCTGTGACTCAAGAAATTGAAGTTCTTCAGAAGCATTGCTTTTGTGTATACTATTAAAATAGCCTAAAAGTGTTTTTATTGTTGTTGTATTGACTATTATAGTTTTCTATAACTTTTTCGAACATCTGTGTTATTTTAATAGAAGCATGTGGTGGTCAAAATAATATAAATATTTATGCAACTTAAAATGGTAAATTGGGATAACTGCACTTATTGACTAATTGTATTGCTTTGCTTGAGGCACAGCATTAAATAATTTCAATCATTGTGACTCTATGTTCTACATTTGACCCACTTTGGCACCTATTTTTCAGACAAGAAATATCACAGTTTTTAAGTGGTCTGAAATGCTTAGAAAATGATCAATTGAGAGTGTCATTTGAGAGATATAAAAAATATCTAGACCCATGAATTTATCTACAAGCACCAAGTTGTGCGCATGCTAGGTGGCTTATTCTAACCGCAGCAAACTACAGCAATATTTTGAATTGTTTATATTCTTTTAACATAACCTGTATATTATGAATGCAATCTTGTACAGTATCGTTTATAAGCAACATTTGTGAATAACCATAGCAAGATACTGTTAACCAATCATTTTGAATACAGGCTTCTATTAGTTTCCCCAACGGTTTCTTGAATGTATCTGGTTTTTCTGGGTATCTAGTATAATGGATAAAAATAGGAAATTATTGAAATTCGTTTTTACTGAATAGCTGTATATGTGTTGTGTGATTTTAAAGCAGACAGTCTGATCATATTTATTTAAGGAAATTATTGCAACTTTTTTTCCTACAGGTGATATGACTATTTTAACATGTTAATGAATAACTTAGATATTAAAACTTTATTTCATTACTAATGAGCTCTGTCACTTTTTTATGTACAGCTTGTAAGTTGTGCAACATTGGAATGAAGCAGTAAGTGGTTTGAATATTACAATTTTATGTAATTAAAAAAGTATATGTCCCCTGTCCCATTAAAAGCAAGATATCAAGTTATCCTTAACAAAGTATATACAGTCAACTAGCGATAACTCGAAGTCTCATAAGTCGAATATTCTATCTCGACGTTTTCATTAGGTCCCAAGAAGGAGCAATACTCGGAGAGATAACTCGAAGAATTTGGCCAGTCCCTTGAACTTCGAGTTATTGCGAGTTGACTGTCTATTATTTTTTCCTTAAAAAGGATTACTTTTTATTAGCTTAATACTGTTAACTCATATATTTTTTGTGTATTTTGTAAACTATTTCACTTCAGGATTCATTAAATCGGATTTTATTGTCCTTCTTTTAAAAGATGTGTAAAAATATGATTTTATTTTTGCATTGTTTTGTTTAGACAAAAATCTTCAATGTACAGTTTGCATGGAAGACTTCGAGAAAGATGAGCCAGTACGGCGACTAGCTTGTGATCACCATTTCCATAATGGATGCATAACTCCATGGTTAGAATTGGTAAGCCCATTTGAGTCCTTGTTTCTCTTTTTAAGTAATTTAATACCAACAATTTTAATTTATTTTTGAGTATTTTTTTTTATCTTGAAAAGGCATTTTATTCTTTTAAAGGCATTTATTGCTGCCATAACAATAAATCATGGTACACTGATCAGTGTTTAAGCTAGGGTACAAAATTTCTTAAGCAAAAAAAGTTAAAATCACAATTTTTGTCTTAGCAAAACGCTAAAATGTTTACGAGTTTTAACCCTCGTGATATTTCATTTAACATCATTAAAACATTTGTTAGTTATAAAATAATTATTAACTTTGAATATAAAACTATTTTACACCAAATACCAGCTGGAAAAATATTTTTCACCCTTCATCTTACTTACATAGATCGATGACTAACTTTGAGAACACACAAATGGTGATTTTGCAAGTTTTGTGTCAAAATATGTTTGCAAAAAAGCCAACACTTTCTAATTTAATAGCATTTTTTAGCATTCTTGGACATTTTGCTAAAAAAGCACTGACAGCTTAATCTCCCAATTTTATAATGTTTAACTTAATTGCAGGATACGTAAAAATCATATACTCTGCTGCATTTGCAATGTTACCTATGAATATTGACCTTTACATACAGGTCAGCAGGGCCTTTATGTAAATGAAACATAAGTATGCAGATACTATATTAAAAAGCATGTTTGTTCCTTCTGCTTTAAACATAATATGATATAAAACCTTGAACATTATTAATAGAATTATACCTAGAAAACAAGAAAATCAAGACTTTCTAAAGTATTATTTTAAAATCTAGTTCAAAAAATTCAAATGTATGAAACAAAAACAAAAAATCAATTTTATTTTTAAAAAAACTTAAGAAATTAAGTTTGTGATTACCAAAACTGCAATAAACACTATTATTTTTAGAGGAAAGTGTGAAAATGTATGTTTGTAAAATAGAGAAAGTAACCTCGAAGTTATTATCACTCCTACGACAATTCTTGTTTCAGCATGGTACGTGCCCTATCTGCCGAAAACTGCTTAATGACAGCTCTGCCAGCCAAGAAAATGTCTACTCTAGCTCTTCAAATTTGCCTGACATGATGGACATGCCTGGGTCTGGCAGCACAGACACCGAAATGCCTAATGCAGACTCTTCATATAGGAGAAACTCGAGCAGACCCTTCGATTCTGTCTACGATTTCACAGACGATTTCGACTAGCTCATGTCACCAATTCAATTCCTTGTATATATACGGTAGAGAATTCGCTATAGGCTGTTTCAAGGATTTTGACTTTTTATTTGTTTCTCCAATGGCAATGCAACAATTAAATTAATAAACTCAGCGACAACACAGGAAGAAGCAAAAACAGATGGCATCTGCTCAAATCATTTGGATTATTATTAGTCTGGAGATTTATTCAAGTGCTTAATGTAGTAGATATCAAGTGGTTGAAAAAAATATTTTGCAAACATCCCTTGTTCCTTTCATTATTAAAATTTTTTTATCGATTTCCACATTTTGATTGTTTGTTTGATGCCTTGCTTGTGTTTGCGTGGGATATGTGTGTACTCAAATTGTGTACTTGAGCCCTTTTCCAGAGTGAAATGCTTCTCGTTGGACACTTAATTTATTATACAATGCACCTATGCAAAGCAAGGAAAATGATCTTGTATGAAATAAAATAAAATCGCAATAGTTTTTTGATTATCCTTCAAATATTTTTATTACAAATTTTTTTCTTAAAAATTTTGATTGCAAGACATTTAATGCTTTTCCATTTTATGCCTTTTTAGCAATGTTCTTACATGGCCTAAAGTTTTGATTCACTGCCTTTAGAGTAGACGAAATGAATGAACAAAGTTTTAATATTGAGTTTATTTTGCGATATACTGTTATTTTTCCTCAGCCAATTGAATAAATGAACTTTTTTAATTTATGGTCTATTTTTTTTAATTTGACATGGTTTTTTACCTTTTTATCAAAAATATGTTTTTCATAGTAATTGATAATTAACAAATATAGGACAAGTTCAAAACTAAAAATAAAGGAAAGTGAAATTAAAAAAATCAAGCAAATTGTATCTTTTGCTCAAAACAATGTGTATAAATTTATTTCTAAATCGTTAACTGTGTTTAAAATTGCATAAAGCAATTTCTAAACTTGATTGTATAATATAAAATATTGTATTTAAAAGTTAGATTGTGATTATCACTCTCACTAAAAGACTGCTTCTACGTGATTTTACACACACCGGGTTCCGATGTGAAACATACAACTTGGCAACATTTAATGACTCAAATCTACTGTTGTAATTGATATCATATGATAACCAAACTCTACTATTTGTAGTGTTTGTACAATCCCAAATTTGAGAGCAAACTTGGGTATTTCAAGATAAGGTTTTCTTCGTAAGTGCTCGACCTGTTATCATTTTCTGTAGGCAAATGTGAATTCCCCATGTAATAACACTCTTTCAGTCAAACTTTTAAGAATTCAAGAGGAATTTTATGTAATCCTACTAATTTTAACAAAACTTTCAAATTGACAGACCAACTTTTTTTTATATATTTAACCATACTAATAGTCTATCAAAATTTCATGTTCTTACTTCAACTAAAAGAATGCGCTCAATTAACTTTCAATTTTCGTATTTTTTTAGGTTATTTTAGTGGAGTTTGTTAATAAGTTTAAATAAATACAATTTCCTTAAACACAAGTTTTTATCATACAATGACATTAGGTTTTTATTTATGTAATAAACATTTAAGTTTTTTGTTTATAGAATATACATTAAGGTTTTGCTTATAAAATAATTGAGAGAAAGTTTAGAAAATAATTGAAAATTTTACTTTTTATGTTTCTTTTTCTGAAAGATGATTAAGCATTGACTATTTGTATTTCTTGCTAGATATTGTTATAACTATGTATCAAGAACTTGTAAAAAAAATGGATTTTCTAAGGTGGCTTACCCAAAATAGCTATTATCAACTAAATTAACTCTAATGATCATGAATTTATATGCAGATAAAAGAAAGGCTAAAGTTGTCACTAAAACTTTTTTTTTCAATATCTTCCATCACTTCTAAACCACAAAAATTTATTTGTATAGTTCTTTTTAAAATATTTTTAAATCTGTTAAATAGTGGAAGTTCTAGGAAACTCCACTCGCTTTCGGACACCTAAGAGTTCGGCAATGGTGTCTCCTGAAACATAGAGACAAGCTATTAGCCTTTCCTAATCCATCAGATTCTGTCAGAAGTTTGCTGTCAAAATGAAGGATTAGAGGACAGTCGGGTTTGTATTTATCCATTGCTGATCGACATATTCTTTTCTGCCTTTTTTCTTGATCTTTGAATGGTACTTATTGAATGAAGAAGTGTTCCACGATCATGTTCCAAAGCTACAACTACTGGAACAATCAAGTAAAGTGCCTCATGATTTAGATATTACGATCTAAGGCACCAGCGACACGAGATGTGAATAATTATACTGTAAAGGTAGAAATGGATTTCATCTTCTCAACGCTATGAGCAGGACTCTTATTTTTATTGGCTAATAAAAAGTCATCAACACTATCCGATTGTCAAAATGGTTCCTAGGGGAGACAAGACTCCCTGAAAAACGAATCAGTCGTATTTTCAGTCAATTTAAAAAGTTCCCTAAATCATTTAAAATGCAATATTTTTAAATTAATTTTAGACATAGACAATAATAACATATATGTTATGAATGTTACACTTTCAATTTTTATTTTATGTATACTTTATGTAATAAGCTTACATTTGGGACTTAGAATTTTAATGGAAATTTTTGGTTAGGTACACTCTTTTCAAATTCTATTGAATATTTTAATCTAATTTTTTTCCCATGATTATGAATATACACATGATCTATCTAGCGAACCTAAATTTTTTCTTAAATTAGAAAAAATAAATATTTTATGAGATATTTTGTGTTGTGAAAAATTACAATTTTTGTATACGCCAACTCTATTATTGCTTTAAATATAATTTTAAAAATATATTAGGTAAAGAAAGAGGTTCACTGTTTGAAATAGAAAGTTTATTTGCATTTGGCAAAATTTTTTTATAAAGTTATTGTATATTTATTCTGAAAAGTGTACCTAACTAAAGGTTGGCATAAAATAATTATAAAAATCTAAGTCCGGATATAGGCTTATTACATAAAAAATATATAAAATAAAATTATCAAAGTAATAATTATAACAAATATGTTATTATTGACTGTGTCAAAAAATAAATAAAAAATATTGCATTTTAAATAATTTAGAGCACGTTAAATTTGAATGAAAATACGACTGATTTGGTTGTCTGGGTCTCTTGTCTCCCCTTAATCACTGAATAACTAGCTGCTGTTGAAGCAATTACTTCTGTGGCTTTTCTCTGCTATGTGTGTGTTTTCAGATACAGTAGGTAAGAAACTTGCCTAACTAAACTATATGTATTAAAATCATAAAAACTAAAAATAAAATGAAGACGTGATAATATCAGCTAAAACTTGAAAATTATGTGAAATAACAAAAAAGTGTAAAAATGAAAGATCATTGAGTACTATTTTCCTGTAGGTGTAGAAAGTTGAAATTTTAGGAAAGTAATACTATTGGTTATGTAAAAAAAAAAAAATATGGAGTGTAATAATCTTTGAGTAGAATTTTTTTTTTTATCCATCCAAATGTCTGATTTCTAGGTTAGGCAACCAACTGTAAAGTGACTTCGGTTTACCATTTCCATTATTTTCTGTCTTAATTAAAGTTAAACTTTGTTTTGGAAACGTGAGATCTTTTATTTGACCTACTGCATATGTCTTGTTTTATCTGGGAATATTGACTTAGCATTATAATCTTAACACATTAAGAAAACTGCTGTTCTTGCCTCAGGGCAAGTTCCAAGGTTCTTTTTGTTATCTATAATTAACGGTTTCAAATAATTCAACTGTATTCTTGTGGTTGGAGATTGCTATTGTAACGTCTTGTAACTGTTAATTGCTATTTTAAAATATAGAGGGCATCACAAAACAGTTCTTATTGAAGGTTGTGCTTTTTGGTGATCTCCTGCGACTCAATTCAGAGATGTAAACGAACATCTACACCACTGTGAAGTTCTTAAAATAAATGTGCTTTGTTTTCACTCGAAATGAAATTTTTACTCGACTACACTATAGCAAAGTTGGTGGCAGAGGTGGGATTTTTTAACTGAAACAACCGTTGTTTAAAAAAAGAACAGTATGCTTTATTTTAACTACAAAAAATAACGAGTGAATGATCGACCGTTAGTTTGGCTCGAAGAGTAGCTGATGGACATTCATTGTGTGGAATATTAAGCAAGCCTTGCTTATATATTTTTTGTGTGTGCTGAAACCTATAAATGTCCGAGTATGGACACTTGTTGCGTAGAATGGTAAGCATTGCAATTTGCTTATTAAATTAACTGGAAAGCCTCGATTCAGTGTGGACATCCGGTCTACAGATTTTGATGGACATCCGTCCAGATTGATAATTTTTCTTCATCTTGAAGATCGCCAGTGACATCCCGTCGTAAGAAGAGAAAAAAATCCTTCATCCTGAAGATTTTTTGCTTTTTATAAGTGTGGTGTTTTGATTCAAGAGTGGTGTTTGGGTTTAGTGCTTCGTTGTGTCAACATCAGTGAATCATAAGTTCTGCTTTCAAAAGGTGTTAAATGGAGTGCAATACTTCAAGAGTGGTGATACGTTGCGATTTTCAATGTTAGTAATTCAAGTGCAATGCATCAAAAGTGCTGATTTGTGTTTGTATTTAGTGCTTGAGTTATTCAAGAGGTGTTTAGTTTCGGTTCCGAGCAAGGTTCCAGTTTCATTTGTGTGCAATATTTCTAATTTAACGATTACTTGTGGTGTGTGTACAAGCATCATTTGTGCGCAGTATTCAAGTTATTTATTTACTCGTCGTGGAATCGATAAATCAAAGGTGATTTTAAGACTGGTGGTGTAGAAAGTCCATTTTCTGGTGAATAAAATAAAAGGAATTATCCGGCCCTCGGATATAATTACAATTAAATTGAAAATAATTGTATTTCATGATTTTCAGCTTCATAGTAGATTTTAAGTTCTTTGAATTTTATTTAAAACTAGTTTTGTTTAGTATCTGGTACATGCATTTAAATAATCATAATTTTTGAATTTATATCTTTTGAAGGTCTTTTTTTAACATGGTATGAATTTAATGCTATATTTGATTATTTGTGCTATTATAATTATATATATACCATAATATAATATCTGGTAAGATTCTTATAACAAGAACACTTATCTAGGTACCAGTTATAACAATTGCTTTAGGTTTGTGCTAACATTTCAAAGAATTGGAAATTACTAAAACAAAAGTAATTAGAATCTAATTTTAGTTAAAGTTGTAAAAGACATTTCTAGATATTTTTTGTTCTTGATCAGAAGTTTATTTCTGAATATTTTATTTCATGTTCTCTTTTAAAAATGTGATTGCTATATACTTGATTTAGATGCAATTAAATTGATTTTGAGTTTTAAAAATTGCTTTTACTAAAATTAAGTGGTGTAAATGTTGAATTCTTTTGAAAACATTTGTGTTCTTGTTCTATGATAAATTTTCATACTTGAATATTTTGTAGTGGTTAAGTGGTAGTAAAATTTATATTATATTTTCAAGAATAATATAAATTTAAGGGTGTTCTGTGTAAGGTGAAGAATATAAACTCTCCAGTAAATTATTACATTTAAAAATGTCCTTTTTGGGTCGTGCTAAGAAAGAAGATTTGAGTGTGTTAGCAGAAGAGTTAGGTGAAAGAGTAACACCTGGTCTTTAACTGGTGGATCTTAAGAAATTAATTACTACAAGTGTTAATTATGTGGAAGATTACGTTAAGGAACAGATAATTGTAATAATAGAGAGTAGGAAAGAACGTGAGGAAGCAGAACATGCAAACAAACAAGCGGAAGAAAATGCTAAACTACAAAAAGAAAGATTCGAACAAGAACAAGAGAGACTGAAATTGCAACGTGAACTTGAAAAAGAAAAGTTTGAACAAGAACAGGAAAGATTAAAACTACAACAAGAACACGAGTTGCAAAAACCCCAGTTGGAATCGGAAAGAGGACCTATAGTTATGCAAAACGATTCACAAAGATCAAGAGTTGAGCTTCGACACCTTATTCAGAAGTTTGATGATAAACAAACCGATATCAGTCTGTATTTGTTACTCTTTGAAAGGCAAGCAGAATGGGTTGGGATCCCATCGACGGATTGGGTATCTCACCTGATAGGACTGCTACCATCTGACATAATCCAATTGATTGCCAATGAGCCGTCTGAATTGGCAAAAGAATATGACTATTTTAAAAAGCTGCTTCTTAAGAGATTTAAGTTAAGCCCAGAGAGATTTAGACAGATGCTTGTTCGACACCAAAAAATGCAGAATCTACATGGAGTGACTTTGCATATGAACTCCAAAATTACAGTCAAGAATGGGTGACTGGCTTAGAAATAATCACTTACGAACAACTTTTGGGTCTTTGGTGGTGGACCAATTGAAGCGTCGTGTGCCTAACGAAGTGAAGGATCATTTCGTGGAAGAAGGGGGAAACATAACTTCTCCTATAAAACTAGCTTCAAAACTTGATGCTTATGACAACGTTCATGGAAACTTTAAGAGAAAAATTCCCGAGAGAAATGGGGAAAAGAATATTCCTAAGTGGGGAACAAAACTTCCAGTTGATTCCAAAGCCAGAATAGAAAATTCTACTCCCTTCAGAAATCAAGTTGAAGGTAGACCAGAGATTAGAAGAAATTCCAGAAATGAAAAAAATTTGGAAAAATTCGATCGATAGTTTATTCTACAAACAGATGCCTCCGATACCGGTATGGGTATTAGCGATGAGCTTAACAGTTATTGTTAAATAACTGCAGTTACATTAAAATTATCAGAAATAACGAAATATTATAACCGTTATCCGTTATTTTTAAAGTAAAGGGTAAATAAAAATAAATACATGGAATAAATAAAACATAACTGTTTTTCTACAACATTCTCTTTAGATATCAGTTAATCGATTTTAAATTAGAACTTCTTTCAACATAAATTTGTAAAAATATCAAAATAAAAGAAACCATTTACAGTTTTGAGGTTATTTTATAAGAACAAATATTTTATAATATTTCATAAGAACAAATTTTTGTACGTGACGGTTGATTAAAACGTAAGGAAAAATCCTCTACAGTTATTAATACTTCTTTTTAATAACCCAAATTATATGTAATAGAGTATTAAAAAAGGCATATATATATACTTTTTTTTATTCGTGTTGACTCAGTTCCCTGTATTGAATCAGCCATTTAAAATTAGTTTCAACAGCCTCTAAAAAGCACTATTTTTGTATAGTAAATTATTAAATATATAACATTTTTAACAATTTATCTCAGTGTATTTGAAGTAACTTATTTTATTATAGATTATTATATTCAATTATTATAGCTTATTGCGTAAAATTATTATTGTTAAAATTGTGAACAAAAATTATTTTAAACTTATGTAATTGGTAATTAACTTAAACACTCGAATTATAAATTTGTTTGTGACTCTAAAAATATATTTTCGAGAGCAAATAAATACACAAAATTTCACCGAACCTACATCTTACTGTGGAATTGAATTACGAGCCATTAAAGCGGAAACCTTACTGTAAATCTCCAAACACGTCTGACAACAGCGCTATTTAAAGGGATGAGGTGGAGACTGCATAATAAGTAAAGCTATATATGCTACGGTTTCATCTAACTAACAAACACAAAGACAAAAATGACGACCAACTACAGGCACAAGGCCCATCGAGGTTGATCCAGTTTAACTTTTATGAATAACCCCCAGCATAGATCCAGCTGTCTTTTAAAACTGTTGACTCCAGAACAATTTACAGTTATGTCCGGTAGCTTGTTTCACTCATCAACCACTCGATTGTAAAAATAGTTTCATATTCTCCAAGTTCAAATGCGATTTAAAAAGCTTAAATATTCATGACCTCTTGTCTGGTTCCTTGTATTGAATTATATTTCCTTGAAATCACCCGGTTTGATAAATTTAAACGAAGTCTAAAGTCCAACAACAATTAATGCAGCTTTTTATTCCAATTTCCAGTTCCTAAGCCAATTTAATTGAGCTTATGAAAGATTTTTTTAAAACAATGTTTCAATAAATGTTTGGTTGTTAATAAAATTGTAGAGCTGCATTAAAGGCGCATACACTTTAAAAAACATATCGAAGAAAAATAATTATTAAAAATCCAATATTAAAGCAATGAATAGTGTGCAAACTTAAAGTAAATAATTTTTAAATAAATTGTGCCGTCACGACCACATATATGTATACATAAATTCATGAAATAAAAATTTATAAACAAAAATTATAAATTTAAGTTACAATATTAAAACCGAATAAAAATATTTTTAATAAAAATTTGAAGTAAAATTCAAATATTATAACGTTAATCAAACTAAAAAAAATGAATGTCATGTTTATTTAAGAAATTCAATTCATAGTTAATCAAGAAACGCAATTTTAAAAATAATAAATTCCTTTTATTAAGTTCAAATTGAAGAATGATCATAAAAAAATTAAAAACCTCTCAGGTAATGCGTTAAATATAAAAGATATATGTATAAACAAATTTTTGTTCAATATTAAAACCTATTTAGCTACGCTCCAAATTTACTACACAATCTTTTGATTATAACGATTTGAAATTAGAAGATTGCTTTACAATGATAATTTATTTTCCATCAAAAGGAAAAACTCAAATCCTGCGCACTCTTTATTTTTTATATATAGTATCATTTTCTTATTCCAAAACAATAACGAAAAAATTTCTTACCTCCAACCAATACGAAAGAAACACAGCGAGTCTTTAAAAGTCTCATAAGAAGACAGAAATGAAATGCGAACGAACGTTCAAAACCTCTCCCACCAAAGGAATTCTTGTAACATAAACAAAAGAGCCATCCGCAAAAACACGCAATTCATTTCTTCCTAAATCCCTAATCTCCCACCTTCTTCCCCCATCTTAATCATTTAAACCCAAAGAATGTTATTGCGTCAGATACTTCCCCCCCCCCCCACGCATATTCCTCTCACCCCACCACTCATAATGTGCATCCAAATAAAACTGAAACATCTATTCTGAAACCGAGATATAAACTCTAACAAGAAATTGGTGCAGAATTCGAATTTATTTGAATAAACACGAAAATCATAACGAACTGTAAAACAAAAATCGAAACGAAATTTAAAATACCATCTTGAAAAGCAGCGCTAACAAAGAATGGTCGAAAAGTTATTCCATTAAAAAAACTTCTGTCAATATCTTATAACAGTTATATTTACTTTTATTGAAAACTATGTCAATATCAACCGATACCAATCGGACACGTTAATCCATTCAGACAAGTTATTTCGATGGATACAGTTAGTTATTCCAGGAATACCAGGATCCTAATATCAGAATCACGATAAAAAAATATATTTTTCCAATCACCGTTATTAGAAAAATATATTTTTATTTCGTGATTCTGATATTATCTTCAATAACAGAAATATATGGACATACTAGCGCCATCTATTGCATTTATAATAAATGAATAGCTGTTACTTAGAAAATTAGGTAACTGTTAGTTCGCGTGAGTTTAAGTATCAATAACTTTTAACTGTTATTAAAATATGGCTCATCCCTAATGGGTATAGTGTTGTCACAAATGAACGATGAAGGTGAGGAACACCCTATTCTGTACATGAGTAAGAAATTTTCCGACGTAGAGAAACGCTATGGTACCACCGAAAAGGAGTGCTCTAGTATAGTTTTTGCGGTAAAAAAATTGTATTATTATTTGGATGGACAGAAATTTGTGGTGCAAACTGACCATAACCCATTAACATGGTTACGAACAAATACTAGTTCAAATTCACGTTTAATGCGTTGGGCCTTAGCACTTCAACCATTTAATTTTGATGTTCTCACCGTGCAGGCAAGCTAAACAAAAATGCTGATGGGCTAAGCCGAATAGTTTTAAATTAAAAGTATCCCTTATTAGTAACTTATGTATGTTTGGTTTATTGATCATGTTTATATTTTTACATATTCTTTATGTTAATATTCCTTTGTTGTAAATATTTTTCAAACTTTTCTCCTTTTTCTCCAAGAGAAAAGTTTTCTGTGTGGGGAGGAATCAATAGCTGTAACGTCTTGTAACTGTTAATTGCTATTTTAAAATATAGAGAGCACCACGAAACAGTTCTTATTGAAGGTTGTATTTTATTGGTGCTTTTTGGTGATCTCCTACAAGAGACTCGATTCAGAGATGTAAACGAACACCTACACCACTGTGAAGTTCTTAAAATAAATGTGCTTTGTTTTCGTTCGAAATGAAATATATACTGTATTTACGCTATACTGCATTTGAGCATTTGTTGAAGTAGTAGGAGGCAAGGTTTCCAGTTTAGTTGTATTTTGCAGTAAATTCTTAAAGAAATTGGCTAAATTGGTTGAAGTCGCCATCCTTCGCTCCCTTACGAGAAGCATGGGTGAAAGTTTTCAGTATTTTTACGGATTTCCTTAAAATTTTTATTTTTACCTACGGACAGTTACAGAAATGTCTTAGGGGAAAAATTCCACTTGAGTTCACATTTTTCAACAGCTAACACACAATTCAAAACGGAACCTGCATCGCGAAAATCATGTTGCGTGATCATTTTCATCGGTTGTTACGCCGATATAATCCATTTCCTAATTTAGCCATTCTGTTATTTTATCTCTCGAGACATTCATCACTTGCACCTACTTGATAAATTACCTTGCTACATACAAAGAAATAGTCGGTCAAGTTAAATGAAAAAGAAATAGATATTTATCCAATGATAGTTTACCAAAGCTTATTGGTTTAGAGCAGCGTTCGCCACTAACTTTTAGAGACAGACTGTATGACTTATGTTGGAGCTTTTCGAGGTCAGCAGGTTACCGAATACTCCAATATAAGTATCTTTAATTATTATAGATTTAACAATATTTGATTCTTATTTATTTACTTTTTCTCAAATAATTACAAAATTATAATTTTCGTTATTACGTAAATCAAATCTAAACAAGAAGTGGATATTTTGTTCCAACGTGACTTGACTGAAATATTATAAAAGATATTTAAATCATACTTCGAAATTTCCCTGTTTTAGACGATGTATGTCGCTGTTTGTTGTATTTGTTGCAAACAATCTCAACAAATCATCTAAATGCGATTCAGTTAAGTTACTGTTCTATTTATTCTTGATGAAAACCATCTTAGTAAAATTTTCATCAAGCACAGTTTATTCGGGCTACATAGTGGCGAACTGAATTCTACATATTAAACACATACTATATTAAACCAGATAAAATTAGGTAAAAAAATTCGATACCATGAAGCTTAATTTTTGTTCTTCTGTGCTGGCGGCGGGCAGCAGGAAAATCTGTCGCGGGCCATATCTGGCCCGCGGGTTGAGTAGTAGCTAACGCTGGTTTAGAGGAGCATATCAGATAATCGATCAATGAGAAATTCAACTAGGATGAAGATGCACCAAGGAAATAAATTGTTTCATCACTGTCATTTATTGCACACAGTTATATTGAATGAAAGCAAGACCTATTTATATAGACGAAAGCAATTCATATTTTCATTGTTTGACAGTTGTTGTAAATACTGAGAAATCATAGGGATGCTTGTTAGATTTTCGGCGGCAAACCTAAAGTAGGTCTTATTTGCAACATCTTATCTACCCCAAAATGTTTTAAAAGATATAAAATAAAGAGCAAAATTAAAAGAAAGTGTTCAAAGAATGCAAGCAGATTAAACTAATTAGCTTGTGCATTAAAAAGACCCTGTTTCAAAAATCTTTGGTGAGGTGATAGTGGATGGAAACCAATCAACCAACACGATGATATGCTTACCTTAGAGATTGGTTGATTAAATTTTAATGACGAAAATACAACTCGTGGGCCATATTGGTCCAAACCAATAAAATTTTAACCAACTTAAACTCAGCAAAGAGATTTATGTTTCTGCTACCTGTATCCTATTGTATGTGTTTTAAAGGAAACCAAAGCACATGAATATTCAAAGTGTTATAAAAAATTCATACTTGCTGTGTCCATGCTAGAAAAGATAATAAAATTATTCTTTTGTGCAATTTTTGTTTCAAACTAAATATGCTGCCGCAAATAGATTTAATTCTAAAATTAACCTAAAAAAAGAGCAAGCCCAAGAAAATGCATTCGAAAGAAAATTTTCAAAATACTTCTTTGGGAACTACTGACCGAGTTCCCATTCTTGACGTTGACAAAGAGCAAGGTATATCGTGCAATATATTGGCAATTCTAATGAGTGTGACAGAGGACGGTTTCTACCAAATTGAAACTTCTGAAGGAATTTTAAATGCGAAATCACAATTAACTTTTTGTCCTGAGAACTTGCCACGACGTATCTGAAAATCATTTCCGGTCAATTATAATTGCTCAGTCCAATGGAAACAGTCAAGGATTCGTCAAGTGCATGCATAAAACTAAGTGGGAAAGTAAGAAAGATCATTGAAAAATATAATGGTGTAATTCAAGTGATGCAACACGTAGGTTAATTTTTTTTTTTTTTTATGAAAATTTTGTTTTCTTAGTAAGAAAAGCATACATTTTGTTTTGAACAGCTTTATTTTTTTCCGCAAATTTTAAATAAATGTATTTTATAAATCACTCATTATTTTTTTCAAAATAACATTTTTATGCATACTTTTGCAATCTGTCATTTTTAAGAAATGCTCATTTTTAAAGTAATAACTTTATCAAGACTTTTTTTTATACTTTGCCTAAATAACATGTCATTCTGTAGAATACCTTAGGGAAAGTATATAAATAATTCTCATACTTTATACTTTGCCTAAATCTTGTTAGTATATTTTACAGTCGTATTTACATCTTTTGCAGTTTCACATCTCATCTATTGTATATGCGCCATCTTTTTTATACGTGCCAAAACCATTTGAAGCATTTTATTAGAAAATTATAATCTTTTGTACATGACAAAATTGAACGTACATAATTTGCCTTGTTGAAACTGTCAGAAGCAAAAAAAAAAAAAAAAAAAAAAAAAAAAAAAAAAACAACCTGTTTCTATTTCTGAAATTTGTTTAAAAGTTGTTTAATTGAAGAAAAGAATGCTAAACACATTTATCAAAAACTTTCCTTGCATTTCAACGGTATTTTACGTGTTCTCTTCCACTAATTAGAACATAAGATATAATTAGATGTCTCTCTTTCTTTTATATACTACATGGTCTGCGAGGAGTGTGATTTTGAGGTTGCAAAACAGTGTTCATTTCTGACACTAAACATGCAACTATTTCAAACTTCCTCCTTCATCTTTTCCGCTAAATAGTAATTTTTGATTGGACTATTGGTTGGACCAGCATTCTGTACCGTCTTGCTGAGTAGTAATTACTTGTAACCCCATATAGCTATTTCCATTTCTACCATCATTGGTTAAACCCTTCGAATGCCTATATTTTCACTTTCTAATTTGTCTTTGAATGAAATGTTCAAAGCATTTTGGAATTGTTATGCATTGCATAGCGAGAAGGAAACAGTCTTTTAAGTTGCAGTCAGATATTTATTAAGTTTCTTGGGAGACGAACATCTTATCAGCACAGAATGAATCAAGCCTCGTGAGAAACACTGGAAGCCAGCTTTAATGAGTGGGCATTTATGGGCCAAAAATTAAAACACCAAAGGCGTAAGAACGAAATCTGTATGACGCATTGACCAGCAATAATATGAGTTCAATAAGCTGTTAGCTGATAAAATGAAGGATTAATGATATTACCCATAAAAAAGTTTTTAATATAAATCCTTTATATGCATTGCCAGTTTTTATATACCTTAACAAAGCGCCGTTTCTATTGTCAGCGTGTGCTTGGTGTTGGCATCTAATTTTAAATATTAAAAACATCTCTATCAGCAAAATATGCGGTTAACTACTTTTCAAAATTTATTCGTTAAAATGAATGTGAATTTATGCACTCCCATCCAAATATCTTTTTATTTACTCTGATTAAAACAATTTCGCCATTAAGAAAGAGTTTATTTAGTGATCAGTTAAATGCTATTTCAGTGTGATTGGATGATGGCAAGTTATTTTATTAGTATTCCGTAAAAGCAACCTTTTAGTGATTGTGACAGCCGCCAAAATTTGATAGAATGCATTGTCACCGACATCGAATCTATCTGCACAGTTTTTACCCGATTGAATGACGGCCAAGAGATTAATTAGGCCTTTGCAGATTTGCCGGCCATCGACACACACACACACACACACACACACACACACACACACACACACACACACACACACACACAAAATCGAAGTTAAAGGATTTAAAAATAGAACACACGCTTTGAAAGGATAAGTTAAATTGGGCGATTCTAAAATAGCTTGTTATCACACACATATTTTTTAGTCATATTTTTTATTATAGATAGAGCCTTTTAATAAAATAAAGTATTTTGCTTATGGATAATCAGAAAGTGTAAAAATCTAGATTTATGGCTTGGTTTGAATCTGGTAGGTCGACACACTGTATGAATTCCTACTATAATTCTGCTAATGTGAACGTGTTTATAACTAGAAGAATCCCACACATAAAAATAACAACATTTATTTCACACTAGTGACAACATAAAAAGCGCACAAATCCAAACAATTCGTGACAGTTTCTGCAACAAATTGAAAAAGCAAGTGCAGGTTTAAGTAATTTTAAATTATCGTATGAATGACGTAATACCACAGCTAAGTGCTACAGGAATTTAAAACTTCTACTTTCTACTTTTATAAATAATATGATATAAGTATATCACACACATGAAATGAACGTTTCATGCAACACTCAGTAATAATTTAATTTGTAAATACTTTACCCCAAAAACTAAAGTGTTTAATACATAGCTAATTAATACTGTATTTTCATTGGGTTCTAGTAAATTAACTTTATTTCTTAGTCTGCGACTTTAATGAGAGATAAAATCGTTCATATTGAATTTATTTTAAGAAATCATCAATGTTTCACCAACAAATGTTGAACTATAAAACTAAAAAATATAATATTTAAATCACAAGTATTCAAGTTAAAAAATATTATTTTTTACATCAGTATTTTTTGTGCAATAATACTTCAATTTGAATAGTTTTAACTGATCATAAATGCTTGCAAAGTGTCACAACTAAAAACAAAATGGTACCCGGAGACTTTGAACTGTCACAAAACTGTGAACTGTCTCAAGTATATATCATTGGCACTGAATAAAATATTGATAGTTACATAATAATTCAGAATTTTTCAGACATTTTCTTGCGTGCTTTATGGGTAATAAGGCCCTGAATGTGTATCAATACGTAACTTTGTGAATTTTTTTCGCTTTTATGATATATAGGTGGTTAACTCATATGGATACGATACAGGATAATAAAGAAAAGTTGACAATTTGTTGAGTTTGGTTTTTTTCATCAATAATTGCAAAGAATATCGTCAAGTTGGCGAACTTTTCAATAATTTTCATGATGAAAAATAGTTGTGAATTTTCAGCTTATGCAAAGAATGTTGGCCTCTATCATGAAAAATAGATAAACACAGTCTTTGTATAAGTGCCTCACCAATAAGTGACACGCTTATACAAAGATTATGAAAAGTAACTAAGGCTTAAAACGTAAATTTAAATTAATTAAATTTATTTGAAATGGAAACATTTGGAATCAGAAAAGGCAATTAAATTTCGATATTTTTAGCATTTTATTTTCACTGTTGTAAATGGTTTTCGCCAACTCTTCTCCATTGTTGCCATGTTAAAAGGAACGAAATTCTCGATTTCTGAGCTTGCGCAAGTCTGAATTTTTGTTAGGATCCTAATGACCCCCATCCTTACACACATTTCAAGGTTTATTAAAATCAATCCAACATTTTTTGTCTTATAGAAAGTACAATTTCCAGCGTGATGGACAGACAAACTTATTCAGGGATGGATATCAATCTATCAAGGTCTATGTTTTGAATGATTACAATACTTTGTAAATCCGATGAACAATAAAGTAAAATATACCAATATTAATAAGTACCTCATAAGAACATTAATCAAACTTCTCCGAACACTTAAAAATGTCTCTATAAGAAATTTCGGAAGAAAATATTGTGTAAATATTTGCTAATTCAGGTTCGGTAACTTTAAGTGTATCAAGGAATTTGGCAGTACTCCACCACCAAGCAACAATGCGACAGAATCTGCAAGTGATTAAGATTAGGCCAGTATTTCACGCTTTACAGCTCATTCCCCTATAGTTTCTATTATTGCTAGAACCTCATTTTTTTTTTTTTTTTTTTTTTTTTTTTTTTGCAATTACTCTATTCTAGGTGAGCATAGGAAAAATAACAATATAGTTGTTAACATTTAACAAGGAAATATGGCGAAAAACTACTTTGAAAATAGTCCAATTCACCGGATTTTTTTTTTCTTCCAGTTTCTTCTTGTCGTAACTTTAACCAATTCCTAGTTCCAAACTTGTTTGATAAATTTCGGCGATTATTTTTAATTTTTCTGATCTCAATATGAGAATACATGTCTTTTGTATGTTTACTTTAGGAACGAGTGCTTTTATCTCCATGAAATGATTCTGGAAGGTGAACTTAAGTCAGGAATAGCTTTTCTTTGGAGTACTTAGTACACAATAATTTGAAATGGGATCATTGGGAAGAACCCCTATACACAATCAATACTTTGCAGACTTGAGTTTTTCAGAAATAATCTCAGTATATATTCTCGAGCAATTTTACAAACAGAAATGGGATTATTTCTACAAAAACTCCAGCCTACAAAGTTAACAGTACTAACAGCCAATCGGGTTTCTATTCAGGAATACTAATTTATTTTATAGAGTACGCAGTACCCCAAAGAAAAGAAACAAGGTCGCTTGGCACTATACATTAGAATTCATAATTTTTTTTTTGAATGACCATTTGCATTATGAGTTTTTTTTTTTTTACTACATCTAGAGTTTTTTTAGTGATACTTTTCTTTCTCCTCTTCAGTTCTGTTTTTAGTTGTGACACTTTTAAAACCAGATAATTTGCTTAAAACTAAGGTAATTTAAATTCGATAAAAATATAGCTGTTAACGTTTTTATTACCTTTATATATGTTAATAAAATATTTTTTTAAAAAATAAAATAATAACTGTTATAAATTTTTATGACTTAATTTAGAATAAAAAGCTCTGCGCATTAAAAACATTTATATATCTTTCATGAATGACAACTCTCTACGAAGAGTGTGGAGTTGTTCAGTGTTGTCTTATGAACAACTCAACACTCAACATTCCAATATAGCACCAATGTAAATACACATAATTTTTTAATGATTGTACAGTAAAAATATGAGCCACAGTGCACGTTTGAAAATATAAGTCAAGTACCAATGAACTGATTTCGCGATAATTAAAATTGATATTTTAGAAACAAAACAAGATTTAAAAAGCAACGCAATCCCCACCACAAATTTATAATGATTCATCTAAAAAATGTTGGCTCTTGTTGAATTAAAAAAAAAATTAATAAGTATTTCTTCTTCTTGTTCTTCTGCGTATCAAATTCTTAGACACTGAATGCATTGACAATTTCAAAAACGGCTCATTTTGGAATTTTCCAAAGTGAGCTTTTCCGATATCGTATGAACATGAATGTCTCTTTTCTAGTTCATGCACATACGGGCGGATGTTAAGAACTTCGAAGAAGTCATATTGTCATGGGCCAGCAAATTAGGTATCGGAGGCAGACATCGAAGAAGAGTTTTAGTAAATAAAATTGAAGTTGGAGAAGAGGGTGGATTTGCGTATATTTTCTAACTTTTAACATAACATACTGTAACTAACAGAAATCTATAATAATAATATTCTTTTCAAAAATCCATAGCAATACTATTTTCCATAGTAATACAATTTTATTACTAAAACCATCTTACGTGGGTGAATTTCGAAAATGATCCACTTCTAATATCATACTACCTGATACGAAATGGGATAAAGATTTTAGTTTTGACGAAAGCTTAGTATTAAATCCTTGTATACTGTTATTCAGTTGGAAAGCTCACAAAAGTCCGATCTATCCACACACAAACATTTGCAATAATATATATTCATTGTTCATGCTTAATTTGCAATAAAGACAGAGAATGATGAGTTGACAGAGTAATACAGATATGCATATTACTATTGAAAAAGCGACGACATTAGAACTTATTCAAAGGTAGTACATATTCTTTTAGTGGTGAAACTCGAAGAAATATTTGCAATACAAGTCAAAATCTTCTACTTATGGCATACTAACAGTGCAAAATCACAAAATTATTATATATGCATTAATACGTTCTAAAATTCGTATTTGTTTTGATGTTACTGATTTCTAAATATGTTTGACCTTTATCATTTGAGCTCAAAGACTTTTAAGTAAGTATCGCTCTTCATAGTTTTCTCTATACTAACCTTATTCAACATTAGTTGTATTTTCTGTTCAAAATTCCTAATTTTTCATGTATCTATAAGAATTAGTTTTCAATAACAAATATTTTTTATGAAAATCTTTGTATACGTGTTTTGTTACGAAAAGCTCTTAAATATTAAAACCTAAGTGCTATGATTCTAAATACTTTCGTAATTTCTTTTTTGTGTTATTTTCCCTTGATGTTTAAGAATGTATATTATCATAAAAATAACCAATTACTATTCTGCTATACCGGTAATAAAGATAGATATTTTACGGTAATAAAGATAAATATTTGTTACTCTTTTTTATGCTACTTTTGAAAACTATTTAGTATTTTTTAATTAAAAAATTACACTATCCATCAGAAGTTTGAATATTTCATTTGAGTTTGGTTTGGAGTTCTTTAAATTTCGTATACTTGAATTTTTTTATGCTGTTACAATTACCTGGCTGATGTATAGCTGCTATTAGTGCTGGAATACAGGTACAAAAGGATGATGTTACATATCCTTTGACAAATCATTCATAATTCACCTTCTCAACGACATACTGAAACTCTTTCAATTGCTTTTAAGTGAAAAGTCTTCAAATTAATTTCAAATATTGTCATCAAGCTCATGTCTCTTGGTGACTTTATTTCTAATTGCGACTGTTTTTGACAGTTTGCTTGGCGACTATTTTTGTCGATAAAGATCGTATTTGGAATAAGCTGAATTTCTCATAGAAAAGTAGCTTATTTACGCTTAACGTTTAATTATATTAAAATTTACAAAAAGGCTAATTCGTAAATGAGGTTCAGCAAAATGTTTAATTAAAGTTTCAATTTATTTTGTCACTAATTAGTGTGTAGTTTAGACGAAGTGTTTAGTTGACGCTGACGCTTCGTCTAAATTCATTAGTAGATATAAAAGTAGCTTTGTAACTTTATTTTATGGAGTAGGATGTTTATAAAGCGGACACTGAATATATGTGATGACAAATCTATGATATTTTTTTTTAATTATTATATGGAGTTGTTATTTTAATATACAATAAAATAACAACTGGGTGATTAAATTTTAGATGTTGGAAGTGTATTAATGTTCTCAGAAGAATCTAGAGTTGCTTTATAGTATTCAACAACTTTAACAAAAAAAAAAAAAAAAAAAAAAAAAAATTAGAAATTTCTTTGATATTCACAAAATTTCAATAAAATTAACAGAATAATGACATTTCTTACATCTACTTCAAACGCAGTATTAGTATTATCTAATGCGTTGCAATTGTAATGGAATAACAGTATTTTTTAGTTTCTATTATATGCATTAAAAGTTTTTTTTAACAGTGTCTCATCTTAAATGTGTCTAGATGAAGCTTAAAGATCCTTTCATTAATAAATAAGAATATAAAATGAAATAAGTACTTTATAATTTAATACTGAAAATTAAAATATGTATTCTAAAAAGATTGGTTTAATACAAAATGCTTCTTTTAATGTTATCAGCCAGGTGTGTCACTTACTTAGCAAAGTCACGTTCATATTTCAACTTCATGAACTATAAGCAATTTTTGATATTAAGTTCAATGTTCCTCTGAACAATTTCAGCTCAGAGAAAGAAAAAATAAACTGAAAAGTGCCATTTGCTTGTATCTACTTATAGTTAATAATATTATTAATTATATTCACACATCAAGTTAAGACAAACAGCAATGTAGTCCACATACACCACACTTAGAATTCACCAGTGTTCTTGTACAAAGTATAGAACAAATTCACACAGCTCTCTTTCCCACTTTATATAAATCAATAATTTGGCTATAGCGTCAATACAAGAAGTGCCCATATACATTTTCTAGGGGGTATCTTTCGTACGACATGTATTAACAATACATTTTTCCGGATAGTATTAAAAATTTCGACTGAATAAAGTTGGTAAATTTGAATAATATTTCCAAGAAGCGAATAGAATATTTTTTCTCTATCTTATAATAATTATTTAACTAAGCTTAAATCATAATTATCGTCTGATGTCTGATCAAGATGAGATTAAAATCAGATTCCTTAGAATATACTCCTCAGGGTCACGTTCTATTCTTCCTATTCCGTACCGTAACTATGGTGACATCATCAAACAAAGGATACTATTGGTAATACAGTGGAAATTATTTACGGTCGTTAGGGAAATAGGAAGTGACCTTGACTCGCCTGTTCTAAAGGAGCGGACAATTTCTCCCCACTAATGGGCGCCCCTAAATAACATTCTAAATCCTATAGCTTCTATAGTTTTCATTCCATGTTTCACGTGTCGCTATTAAGCGACCTTTGGTCAACATCTAACCATAAAACAGGGACACTAAGAAAATGGGAATGGACCAGAAGGTGCAATGCTTGGCGACGAAGCTCAGTCTTGGCACATGGGTCGGTTGACGTACCCTAGAAAATTGAACTCAAGTAATATCGATATGATAAGAAAGACGACGTAAACGCTCAACAGGACGATGCCCAGTCTGCGGGTGAGTTGCCACTGACTCATGGATATACCACCAATCTGAAAAGAAAATAATTAATTACAAGATGGAACGTTGGCAGATAGTGCAGATTTGAATTGTCTAACAACTTACTTTACTTGATAACCGAAAAAAATTTCAATTGAAAAATATTAAAAGCTAGAACCAGAAATTAATGACAAAAATATTAAATACTAGCTGAATACCCGTGCTTCGCTACGAAATGTTACAATGTGCAATATTTTAGATAGCAGTAAGGCCCAGCGAAACGGAAATTTGTCATTTTGGGTATAGGTCCCAGTTTTTGGCGCTTCGCTCGCAGGAAGGTTCACCACTATGCAAATGCTCGTTTCGCTCTTTCTGTTTTTATGCTCGGTTCGCTCGATGAAAAGTTAATTGACACATAAACACAGGCTTACTTCATTCATTGAAAGGTTCATTGCTATGCAAGCATGGGCTTGCTTCGCAAGCTGAAACGTTCATTGCTGCGTAAGCGTACGCTCGCTTCACTCCCTAAAAACTATTTGCTACGTACAGCCTTATCATTAGAAGCCGCTCCCCTGTCGAGGGGGAGAAAAAAAGGAAAAAAAAATTGCACCCTTAATAAAATAATACAAAACTTATTTAAGAATATTTTAACACGTGCTTGTGATAAGCAAAATTAGAAGGCCAAAACTACTTAAAATGAAACTTTCAGAGCTTTAGGCCTATTAGAAATCGCTTTTTGTAAAAATAATAATTAAAAAAATTAATTAAAAACAAATTAAAATTTTAACATTCTTTTGTCAAATGTCCAGTTAGAAGGCCAAAACTACTTATGTTGAAAAATTCAGATCTGCAGCCCAACTAGAAATCGTTTTGTAAAATATTTGTTAATTAATTAAAAAGAATTAATTAAAGAAACTAATAAAATTTTAAAATTCTGTTTTTCAAAAGTCTAATTAGAAGGATAAAATTACTTATGTTGAAAATTTCAAAACTATAGAACAATTAGAAATCGTATTGTAAAATATTTGTTAATTAATTAAAAAAAATTAATTAAAAAACAAATAAAATTTTAAAATTCTCTTTTTCAAAAGTCCAATTAGAAGGCCAAAACTACTTATGTTGAAAATTTCAGAGCTCTAGACCTATTAGAAATCATTTTGTAAAATATTTGTTAATTAATTAAAAAAGATCTAAATAAAAATTAAAAATTTTGTTTTTCAAAAGTCCAATTAGAAGGTCAAAACTACTTAGGATGAAAATTTCAGAGCTGTAGCCCTATTAGAAATAATTTTGTAAAATATTTATTAATTAATTAAAAAAATTAATTAAAAGAGAACTAAATAAAAATTAAAAATTCTGTTTCTCAAAAGTACAATTAGAAGGCCAAAACTACTTATGTTGAAAATTTCAGAGCTGTAGTTCTATTAGAAATCGTTTTGTAAAACATTTGTTAATTAATTAAAAAAATAAAAAATAAAAATAATCAGAATTTTAAAATTCTGTTTTTCAAAACTACAATTATAAGGCTAAAACTACTTTTGTGTTAAAATTTCGGAGCTGTATCTCTATTTGAAGTCACTTTGTAAAAAAAAGTTAATTAAAAAGAAACTAATTAAAATATTAACATTCTTTTTGTTATAGGTACAATTACAAGACCAAAACTACACATATTGAAAATTTCAGAGCTCTACTCCAATTTTAAGTATATTTCTATAGATCCACAGACAAACACAAAAACAGCTTATTTTTTTATTATAGATGAAATCCCGACTGAATTTCTTCGTCAGGGGCCTTAAACCAATAGGGATTTCAGTGAATGAGTTATTGAAGAGCACTCAAGCCTCAACGCATCCAGCAGAAATAGACGGAAAGTCAAATGTATTCAGAAAAAACATAACCTGAAAGGTGTCGTGGCATTGGCGTACGTGGCTTTGGCGTACAGCTAAAATATCGTGGCTTTAGGGTACAATGCCGTTACATCGCGTGGCTTTGGCGTACTTTAACACCTGCTAGGGAGAAAGAGAAGGAGGCGTGTCAATTTTACTCGTGGGACGACTTTTGGGGCGCCATTTCCCCTTTTTCTGTGGATTATGTCCTTTTTTGCTATGGTTGGATTTTGTGAGAAGATTTTCGAGTTATTTGAGATATCTTAGAAGACATCATATTTTATTTGAATTTTACTTTATTATATGAAATTGTAAATTTTGTACAGCACTTTATTTCACTACAGCTATCCAGTTACTCCGAGAAGACTATTATTATTTATAAGAAGTTGATAAACGCATGATTTTTGTCTTGAATAATTTCGTATTGAATTAATTTTTTAAATACGATTTGTATTTTAATGCAAGTTATATTGATAAATTATAACTTTTCTATTTGTATTGGAAAACTTACATTTTATTTCTTGTTAATGTTAACAATATATAATGTGAACCTATATAATGTTCTAATTTCATTAGTTAGAAATGAAAGAAATTAGTATTAAATATAGCTAGTATATATGAAATATCACAAACGCGTATTTTAGTGTTCGTGTTGCTAAGTGCCATGCAAAAAAAGTTTCCGTTCGCAATATGAAAATTAATTCTGACGTCTTCCACAACAAACTTGCAGTAAATTTTCAAAACTGAAGTGTACGCAGTTGTCATGAAGACATGATAGCATCAATTGTTTAATTTTAGCTTGTAGCTGATCGTCTTAAAATGGAGTTCTTAAATCTATTCCTGAGTTGGTGATTTAGTTATGAAAAAAAAAATTATCTATGAAAAAAATTGGCGAAATCTTTAATTTATTGAAGTCTTGTACATTATATTATTGAAAGAACGATGAGCTTCAGAATTTTTAGGATAGATATAGATCCGGAAGATCTTCAAAGATAAAACGCTTGCATAAAAGAAATATCCTATAGTAAAGTTCAAGATAATCCGCGAATAAGTGCACCTTAAATCACACACCGCTTAAAAATTTATAAAAACATTGAAGTGACATCTCAAACGGTGAAAAACCTAAAATTATAAAACAAGCTGTGTGTCTGTCTGTCTGCGGCTCTGTGGATCTATAGAAACCTACTTAAAATTGGAGTAGAGCTCTGAAATTTTCAATACAAGAAGTTTTGACCTTCTAATTTTATGTATGTCAAACAGACTGTTAAAATTTTAATTAGTTCTTTTTTAATTAATATTTTAATTTTTTTTTTTTTTTTTTACAAAGTGGCTTCAAACAGCGTCACAGCTCTGAAACTTTCAACATAAGTAGTTTTCGCCTTCTAGTTGGACTTTTGAAAAACAGAATTTAAAATTTTTATTCAGTTCTTTTTTTATAAATTTTTCTAATAAATTAACAAATACTTTACAAAACGATTTCTACTTGGGCTACAGTTCTGAAATTATACAAATGATATCACAGCACTCATTATTTAATGTAATTTTTTTTGCAAATTTACAATGGCTGATTACATTAATATAGATTATCACATAATAGTTCTTTTTGCAACTAGTTACAAAAGTAATTTTTGAAACGTGGCAAAATGCTTAGTTGGAGAGTGCTTGTGCATGAGTTAAATAATTTATCGAATTTGATAAAGTAATTTCGCACATGTTGCATAAAATACTTCTTATAATCAAGTACAAAAATAATAAATATGTTGGCAACACAAGTCAATGAATCTCATTTGAAAATATAACATCTCTACACCAAGATTACATAGAACTTAAGACCGAGGTGTGCGATATACGTTACTGCACTTAAGTGTTATTTTCACCACGATTTCTGATTAACTTAAGTTCATTTTTTTGCGAGTTGTTATAAAGAGTATTTAATTGCACTAGCGTGATTAAATATTTTAATGCAAGCATTGCGATAAAATGTTAGTTTCGCCACAATTTTTTATTTGAAACAGTTTAATTCCTTGCTCATTGGTATAAAAGACTAGCTTATTTATTATTTGTTAATTCTTAATTATTTAACTATTGGTTCTTAAACACAGACGAAGCTTGTCTCAATGTATAGTATAAAAGTTGCGACCAGTGAAGAGACCATTTTATTTCTCAGTATATAACTTCAAGTCTAATGTATTTTCAGAAAATTATTACGTCGGAGATACGATAGGATGCTTTTTTTTACTGGCAATACTCTCCCTTTAACTTAGTTAATTAAAATATATATATATATATATATATATATATATATATATATATATATATATATATATATATATATATATATATATATATATATATATATAGAGAGAGAGAGAGAGAGAGAGAGAGAGAGAGAGAGAGAGAGAGAGAGAGAGAGAGAGAGAGAGAGAGAGAGAGAGAGAGCAGAGTTTAAAAAAAAAATCCTTTATATGCATTGTCAATTTTTATATTCATTAACACAGCGCCGATATCAAAAAAACATTTCTATCAGCGAAATGTACTAATTGTGTTTCAAAACTTATGTAACCAAACCACAGTGAAACCCACAAGGGAACACTGAATATATTGGTCAGTGCCAGTATTCTTTTTTACGTGGCCCCCTTTCTATTGCCAGGAGGCATTCTCAGCCCCTAAAGACCCTTTTTGGCACATCAACGTGACATTCAAAACTTAGAAGAGCGGCCATATTTGGTCACTGGTATTAGGTGATAGAATACAGTATTTGGAAAATGGACTGGTTCAGTATTTCAACCTATCCCTCTCAAGAAGGAAGGTTGGTTGTATTCAGATTATCTGGCGCCGTCAGCAACACGAGGGCTATAATGCGCCGAAACATTCGTCATTAGACAAAACAACATACATTTACAAACACCCATGCCAACACGGGACTCGAACCCGCAACCTCGCGGTCTACAAGAAGGAAGGGAGAGTCAAAGCAGGTGCAATGGGAATCTGTACCCTAAAGCCACGGTGATCTTTTAGAATTACGCCAAAGCCACGGTACGCCAAAGCCACGTACGCCAGTGCCACGTAACCATATGAAATACCTTGAAAGATAAACATATGTGCAATTGTTTTATAATATTTTTCTATTTTGTACAAGAGTTTTTGTTTTTCTGCAATAGATTAATTTTTGTCTTTCTTGTATTTAATATTTACTTGATAATGGAGTTCATTGCGCTTTTGAATGGTTTGTGGGATTACATCCAATAACAATTATGTAATTCCTAAGGTTAAATAGCTGCTGTTGAGTATATTTGAACTTAAAAATTCACAAGACAGTAACTGCTCAGTTCATGAAAATCTATTAAAACTTTAAAATACCTAAAGTTACTTACAGTTCAAAAAATAGTTACCGGATAATAATATAGTAAGCGGAATGACGCCCCTTAGTACGATATTTTTTTTTTTTTTATTTTTTTTTTATTTTTCTTTTATGAAGGCATACTAGTGAGCTTAACCCCTTGGGTACGGATTTATTTGGGAAAATTTTTGCGTTTTGAACGGTTGGTTCAAAACAATAAAGGAACTTTAAAGGAATACAGCCAAACAAATTATTTTTTTAAAGTATAGGTAAACCAACCGATGTTTGACTTAACCAACCATGGCTCTTGTGCATTAAAATCGATCCTATCAAACTAGTTTGAATGACGAATTAGGTTCGTCATTATTAACAGGCAAAACAAGTGCATGACGAATCTCAGCCGTCAAATGTACCCAAAGGGTTAAGATAGATGCTTAGAGGAATTACTTTTTTGATAGTTCGTCAGGGTAAGATATTGTAAGTTATATTATTCCTTATGTTCCCTCAGTGTGCTTAAATTGAGATTTTATCTTTTCTATAGTGCTTATTATCCCAACTTTCTAAATTTTTTAGCTTCGATTTTAAAATTGAACTTTTAATAAAACTATTCTTAAATAGCGTAGGTGTAAGCTTTTAAATGAAAATATTATTTATCAATTTTGGTTTTGTAAAAGAAAGAAAAGGGGAACGTCGCAAAAACACTGTACCGAAAAAATATTGAAAATATTTGGTTTCAAAAGTTTGCATCTAAACCAAGCGACAAAAAGCAAAGTTGGATATACTTCAGAAAAAAATATATTTGTTGTATAAAGTGTAACTAAAAATACATCTATTTGCAATTAAAATTAATTAAACTTGTGTACTTAGGAATCAGTTTACACAGTAAAATATACATCAATAAGATTTTGTGTGAAATTTTAATTCCTATATTTATCTCTCGTTTGATTTGATGAATTCTATTACACTACTAATTAAAATGTATAGCTTTATAACTTTTAAATATTATTTTATGACATCCCAAGGTAATGGTAATTATCAATACTTACGGTAATCATAATTGTGAGAAATAGAAGAACCACTGAATACACCATTCCTCTGCTATTAATTAATGCCTAAAATACAAAAACCGAATATAATACAGTTTTCGCAATTTAAAGTATGGTATCTTATTTTCATATTTATTTCATTAATTTAGTACAAAGCCCACTTACGATAGATCCCGGATCTATGATTGCTGTTTGAATGAACCAAGGAAAGGCCAGGCCTATGAGAATGTCGAATATGTTGCTACCTAGACTGTTCGATACTGCCATGTCTCCTTGACCTGAACAAAAGATTAGAGTTATGCTATTTTCAAATTTGAGCAGAGATATTCTTAAAGAAATGGAATTAGAGTTATTTTACAGTCAATGAATCAATAGCTTAAATATACTCGCTATGTTACAATCTTTTATCCCAGTGCATTTAGAAACTATTTTGTATAAAATTTTGACATTTGGTAAGTATCACTTAATGAAATGAAATAAATTAAAAACTCGAAAATAGCGTCTAATATATTTTAATTTATATTTGAAAACCTTACGTCAATGCATATGCAGTGGTTCCACCTGGTTTTGTCTTTTGTTAATTTAATTTTTATTTACAATAGATAGACACTAACTGAAAATAATTTATGTCATTTCATTAAGTGGTCTTTTTCGTACCTACTCACAAAATTTCAAAGTCTTACAGAAAGTAGTTCCTAAATGCACTTTGCAAGAAGATTGTAACATAGCGAGTATACGGAATGATCCTCATAGAGTGAGAGGCGACTGCAATTTTTTGACCCCATCGAACATCATTCTGAATTTTTTTATAGAAATTGGAGAAATGTGAGTAGATTACGAATCCACTGGTCTGCCGTGGCAAAAAGGGCCGAAACTAGTCAAAAATTGACTTTTAATAAGTTGAACTAAATCCAATTGCCAAATGCGTCATAACTTGCCAAATAATGAGCATTTTCTTTTATTTCGTAACCCTCACTCTTTAATTTTTGATTAAGAAGGCTGCATACGATTCAGATATCTGCCGATGGTCTTACATCTATTAAAAGGGAGCCAAGTTGGCAATAAACATTACGTCACGCATGACGTAACTGATGTCACCAATTTGGCTTACTTTTAAAAGACAGAAGTTTTCCGAGCCAGAGATCAAAAATCGTTTGGGCTTTTTCTCATTGAAAATCAAAATGCAATGGATTGCCAGACGAAAAAGTTTATTCTCTTTTTGGCAAGTTATGACATATTTGGCAATCGGATTTTAGTTCAACTCATTCCAAGTCTATTTTTGATCAGTTTCGGCTATTTTTGCCAAGGCAGACCAGTGGATTTGTAATCTACTCACTTTTCTCCAATTTCTATAAAAAATTCAGAATGATGTTCGATGGGGTCCAAAAATTGCAGTCGCCTCTCGGACTATTATTAGGACCCCCTTATTAAAACGTGCCCATTTTTAAGTACTAAAATTAGATGCATTTCGAAAACCAAAAGTACTAAAACGACAAAAATTATTTGAAAAAATCTTTCATTAATAACTTTTGCTTTTAAGAGGAGATCCAAGTAAGGATCATTCCCTATACTCTCTATGTAACAATCTTCTAGCCCAGTGCATTTAGAGATAAGTTTGTATAAAACCTTGAAATTTGGTGAGTAGGTACAAAAATGATCACTTAATGAAATGACATAAATAAAAAACTCAAAAATAGTGCATAATATATTTTATTTTATGTTTCAAATGCTTATGTCAATGCATATGCAGTGGTTCCATCTGGTTTTGCCTTTTGCTATTTTAATTTTTATTTATAAAAGATAGACATTAAAGAAACTAGGGGGGAGGAACATTGCACAACTTTCAATTACACTATAATACTGAAGTGGATTTGTGATATGTGATGTGTGATCAGATACACAAACACATTTTTTCTAGATCACTTTTTTGAAATCAGGATATTCAAAAACGTGGAGAAATGTAATTTTTTTATTTTTTTTTAATCGAATGTTGTACTTTCATTACCCTATGTATATATACATATGGGTAATTGAAAGTAAAAAAATGTATGTCATTTCATAAGTGATTTTATCATATGATTTTTTATTACCTACTCACCAAATTTCAAGGTTTTATAGAAAGTAATTTCCAAATGCACTGGGCTAGAAGGTTGTAACATTGCAAGTATAGGGAATGATCCATACTAGGACTTCCCTTTAATTAAATTTTAATCAAAAAAGTGTTGGTCGAGATAATAGTTTTCATGAAACCTATTACACTAATGTTAGTCCCATTCATTTTTACAATTTCTGACTCTGAGCTTTGATTTATTGGTGAGTTAAGGTAAAAAATGTAGTGTAAGAGACATTTAGTGTATAAGATAACTTTTCTTTAGTAAAATGATTTGTTTTCCTTTTAGATGGTTAATTTTGCACTTTAAAAGCTCAAATATTTTGGAGAATTAGTACATTGTAGTCATTAAATGAAAGATTATACCAAATTTATTGATAAATTTTTCTTATTTGCATATTGTATGAATATTAAAAAATAATAAAAATGTGTCTGTTTAAGACAAAGCCTCCTAATTCACTATGATAAGAATTTCAAAACTGGGAAAAATACTTCATAATACTTATTTGAGCTTCTCAAAGACCTAAATCCTGACTATTGAAAAGTTATTTTAAGGTTAAGAAAGCAGAGAATGTTTATTTTGCACGTTTTTTTATTTCCGAATTTTCAAATTGAATTTTTAAAATGCTTCAAAGTTTTCTGTGACTTCTAGAAATAGCTATTACACTTTTCTAAAGCTTGGTGTAGAATGATAATATATTTTAATACTTTATATTTTTATTTATTCAAGTCTATAAATACAATATTATAAGTTTTTAATTAAAAGTTTTTACTTTAAAGTAAATATTTAAACTCTCTTAACCAGTCTTTTAACCAGTTAACTGTGTCGCTCCGTTTTGAAAGTTTTCTATGTGTCACGAAAATCGATCGATAACGAGTATAGTCATGAAGCACAGAGTAAATGTCGCTGCTAAAATATTGTATCAAAAAGATAGGTTTATTTTATAAAATTGCTAATTTTATTACTAATATTTATTTATTTAACAGATATTACATAATTAACGAAAAACGCAAGAATAATTTATCTAAAGTTAAAAATTAAAATTCCTGTTGTGGAATGGTATTCACCGAAACAGGGTACTACACACAATGGGACTTTGCAAATAGAACACCAGTTGCTCTTGCGCCAGTAAACCCACAACCAAACCAACGATGTTTCAGCTGGTGCATGCGGAGACGCATGCCCTTATCTCCAATTTTTCCTATTTTATAATTTTTTGCTTTATTCCGGCCTGGCCTCAAAATATTCTAATCATCTTGAAATTTGAAAATATGTTTCATTTTTATAATAATTACAACTTAAACAGCTAATGGTCCCTACTTTTTACGCATGACGAGTATACTCGTCATGACAGAAAAATCCTGGCACTTCTCCATAACGAGTTCACTCGTCAAACTCAGTTAACTGGTTAAATATATACCATCTGAGGTGGCATTTATTAACTTATTAACTTCTGGTGTACGAAAAACACCGAGAGAGATTACAACTTGTAGTTTAAATGTTCAGAGCGCTCCCTTGAAAGCAACAAATCCGCTAGAAAACATATAGTCTGCGTACATCTATGTTTCAGTGATAGACTCACCTTGCCTAGCGACAATAAGACTGGCAAAGGCATCAGGCACACTCGTTCCTGCAGCAAGGAAAGTTATGCCCATGATACTGTCTGGAATCCCAAGTGTGTAACCAACCAATGTTACCTACAGGGAAATGAGATTTATATTATAGAATAATCTTCATAACTAACATTTAAGATTGGAGCACGCTCATTGGAGCTAGGGTGCTAGTTTCAAATGTATTACTTGCTAAACGATTCAGATACCGACTTACAAAGCTTAAGTTTTCAACTGAAGACAGAACTTTTTTTCTTTTTTCGAAGAGCCATTGGGTCCTACTCAAATTATCTCTCCGAGTCACAAAGAAAAGTGTTGATGGTATTTCAGTAACATTTATTTCAATAAAAGTAGGGAAAAGGTTAGAATTATATTAAAATTGATATGAAAGGATGTAAAGAATACGACTATTGAACCGAATGGTTAATACGTTATAGCACCTTTTCGATCGTCTTTGTAACTTCAAAACTTAACATGTATGAGTTTGCAGAAATCAATCAGTAAAGCATGTCCTAAGATAATAAATTAATGTTATTCTTCCTTTTTTCTAGTAGGGATTTTTTTTTTTTGTGTGACGATGTTGTCCTTTTGAATAGAAATATTAATATTCTGAGCTACTACTATTACATAAATACTGATTTCTAGAACTATGCTTAGTAGATGATAGTAGTTATCATTAAAATGCGGCCACTGTTGAATCTTAACGAGCTATGAAATTTAATACTATATACTTGCAGGATTCGGTAATTTCGGGTGGTAATATTACACACTGATCGACGGATAGTCCCCAGACTATCAGAATCTTAGTTTAAACTTAATTGAAAACCCCATCTGTTCAAAATTTACCAGTAAATCACTGAAGAAATTTTAAATAAGAAACCAAAACAACTAATTTTAGAACAGAAACAAAACCAAATTATAAATAATACAATATTAATACTCATTAGGACATACTTTCATTTTAAAGACAACTTGCGTATACAAACTGCCTCTGAAAAACTGTACCAGATGTATACATGATAATGGAATTTGATGTTAATGGAATGTATAGAATGAAATATGGTTATAAATGGAGTTATTATAAATGGGTATTAATTATTATGCAATTATTTTTTATATGGAACTGATTTCCTTGCAATTCTTTACCATATTGCAGTAACACTTCCATGGAGTAAATTTTTGAGGACTAGAAGAAAACAACTATGTATTTCAATCGACCTTTTAGGTTACATATTTTTTTATACTAGACACCACATGACTAGTTAGTGTAATGATTTTCTACCACTTACCATCCACACCATCACATACGAGAAAGCTGCGGTCCATGTGATGGAAGTAAAGAAGGTCAGAAGGAAGAATTTCTTCCATCTCTCTTTTCGGCAGTCGGGTATGGTGTAATGCAGCGTGGCCAAGAGGGGAGCCTGAATAATCCATTTTATCAAACGACAAGCACCTTCCTCTGCAAGTGTGAAACAATAAGGTAGGTAAAAAGCATGTGTTGTCGTGTTAAGTTTGCTTCCATGTTGCTAAGTAGTGTTTTTTTTTTTTTTTTTTTTTTTTTAATATTAGTTTAGTTAATGAAATATACATAGTGATTTCAAATAACGATCCCGATTACAAACGGTTGTAATTGCTCAAACGTTACAAATGGTTGTTAATGTCCAATAATTAATGTTACAAAGATATTATTTGCTCACAGTAATATAAAGAAATTCATTTCGTTCATACCTTCGCATTGGGGTAAGTAAGAGAGCATATTGTGGACCTCACGATAGCATGTTCTGGTCTTGGCGACTTAAATCTTATGACTACTATTCCGGTGATCTTCTCCGTGGGTCTTCTTTTTATGGATATATGTAAGATATATTGGGTTTGAGCTTCTTACGTCAGAAATAATTCCAAAACTGAAAACATGCGTTTCAAATGGGCTGGTGCCAAATTACTGATATGCTTCAATCCAAAATTGACTGTCAATTTGATGTAGGGGCGTGAGGAGTATTGGATTAGCATAGAATATCACGTAGCGTGAAATATTGCATCAGTTTTGCAAGCTTCTCGATCTAAAAGCTAAGTTCATCAAATGCAAATTAATCATTAAGCAATAAGCAGATCTGAATCTCTAATCCACTTGTTTATTCAGATACACCAAGAATGACAACATTTAAAACAATCCTCTTCAATTGAATTGATCTTTATAAAAAAAATCCATGAAATCCAATTAATTAACAAAATCATTGAGCAAAAGATACTGGCCAAGAGAGATAAAAAAAAATAGAATTCAGTCACAGTTTAGGGCAATGCAAGGACGCTGGGTTGTGAGTGATTTCAGAGAAGGTAGTCCAGAGATACGCGAGCATTCATAGTTGGGCCAAATCAAGTGGAGCACCGAGCAGGACCATCAAGCGGCTTTTTTACTTCTGCAGCACTGGATACGATTCGCGAGCCTCATTCACTCTAATCTTTATCATAGCGTCAGAGAGCATTTGCCAGTTTCTCTACAGATATACATACACAGAATAATAATAACAATAGTAGTAGTTCCCGCCTTCATAGATCCAAGCCGTTTTTACTCCAATGGGTCCTCCTACTCTGTCCTTATTCGTTTTAGAATTGCATTGCCACCTCACTTCGATTTGCTGCATTCATTTGAATCTCTCAATTGAGCAACAGCCCCGTGGAAAAGTTCCACCTACCAGAACCATAAGCAAACTTTCTCTTCCATCTGGAATTTTACCAAAGTTACCTTACTCAAAGACCCCCACAATCAAATTGCAAAAATACATAATTTCATCTCATGATTCTAATGATATTTTTCCAATCTTGTTATTCTAATGAGATTTTGCCAATTACTTTTGCTGAGCATATTTTCGTCTAAAAAACGTGAGAACCTTAAGAAATGTAAAGTGACCTTCAAAGTAATTCATTTTTAATTATGGATAGTCAAATAGAACACTTGGGTATGCAAAAATTCTAATACTCTGTGCAACTCTTTCCTTTGTATCATTGTTTATTAGATAGTTATAGCTTTTTATAATATGGACAATCATTTTCAATAACCCTGTTTTTTTCGTCTGCCATAAACTAAAATATTTATTCAGAATATTTTATGCATTGTTAATTTGTATTTTAACCAATATAATTATTTTTCATCTTTATGCTTACCTCTAGTTGGAAGGCTTTTCCAGTTGGATTCTGCTGTAAGTCCCATGCTTGAACTGAAACATGAATTTTAATGATGATTCCAATTTATGAAAAACTGAATCTCAAGAATTTGACTCCCTTAAGAACATGAAAAATTACCCAAGCATAAAATATCAGATGCCTGACTTTAAAAAGTAAGATTAATAAACTAAATATTGGGTTGAATCAATTCTATTGGCTTGAAATATTTGTTTAGCGAAGCAGTCATTTGTTTTCGTTTTTTCTTCCAGATTATAGAAGCTGTGAAATATTTTTAAAAGTAATATTGTTTTTCAAAAAAAAAAAAAATTAACTTACAATGTTACGAAAAACTTCTTTAACTTATATAAAAATCTTTACATTATTTTAGGTTTTTATTCATCGTTAATTCCCATTCAGAAAAAAAATAGATTTCTGATTACTTATACACAAGGGGAACTGGTACCCTCATACAGGTAATGTTAATTTGGCCTTTTTCTTCTTCGTCTTCCTCAGAAAGTAATTGGCATAAAAGCCTAATTTTTTTGCAGTGCACTCAACAGAAACTTGTTATTTTAATGAAGTGAGATTTTCTTCAATATTTTTTGTTAGGCATTTTTTCATCTAAAAAACGCGAGACCCTTAAGAAATGTCAAGTGACCTTTAAAGTAATTAATTTTTGAAATAAACTAAACTAATTACACTTAATTTAGTGGAAGAAAAAGTGTCTGTTGAATGCACGGACGACAAAAAAAAAAAAAAAAAAAAAAAAAAAAAAAGCTTCTGTGTCCAATACTTTCGGAGAAAAAGGTACACGAAATCGGTCAAATTAACGTTACTTGTATAGGGGGTACCAACTTCTCTTAAAAATGTCTTGAAATCGAATAAATATAATAATATTATTTTAAAAGAGTAATAGCAGCTTCACAAATGTCATCAGTTGTCTCGTAAAATTTGAAAAAGAAAGAGATTGAGTCATTTTCCTCAGAAGTACACAGAGTTCTGGCCACCAACAGCATTTTTGACAAAATGTCGTAATAATTTTCATAGTCTAAAAGATATGCATAAATCATTGAATTATAAAATGAAATATTCCAACCTCCCTCTCTGCTATCATTTCAGTTTTTAATTGATTTTTATACCATCGATTTTTGCTAACTTTTGTTTTGGTTGGGTATAATCACACATTTTTGACAGTTCTATTTTGACTGAATATGATTAACTTCAAACCGTAACATACAATGCCCTATAAAAACAGAAACATGTTAACCTCAATGAAGAAAAATACGAAATTAGAATGCACATGTATAGAACGACACTATAAAACCTTTTTTGTACACATAAATGATTAAAGTATTTTCCTGATACATTATTTTATTTAAAAAATAAATGCAAGTCTCTCTCAACAAGACAACACAACCCAATGTTTGCATATAAAATAATAAAATAACTAAATCCTTTTCCTTAAACATTCTTATATTTCTAAAAACAAATATGAGTCTCGACAAAAAAGAAAAACTTTTTATTGATTCTGACTCCAGAAGTTCAAACGCGCATTCTTTCAGTTTCAGTTTTTAGTACCAAAATTGAATTATCTATAGAAACACGAGTTTTAGAAAAGCAAAAAAAGACGTGGATATTTTCAGATAACAAAATCTTGTTGTAAATAGCACCCCACATCTCGATGATTGATCGAAATAAGGTTGGATATAAAACATGAAATTTATTCAAAGCCAGGTGCATGCCGTGTTGAATATTTTCTGAGTTAAAGTAAGTTATGTAAAGCCTAACACCAAAATCTGAAACGTGTAGAGAAAAATAAGGAAAGCTTTATTAAATTGAATATTTCATTTTATTGTTGCACTGAATTGTGTATAATAGAAAGAGACTAGGTGGCCGAAAATTATACTTGATCATAAAAACTTAAAAGCAAGTTTTAATTTGACAGTTTCAGTCACGAAATCTACTCTTATACCTACCACTTCCAGTATATCCTGTTGATAATTCTTACTGAATGTTGCCATTCATTGAAGAAATATTGAAAATTGAATTATCTATCGAAGAACTATTTCAACCTACCTGATACATTTAGGTTTAAATTTGTTTCCACTGTCTTGGGATTCTATGGAGACTTGTCCTTGCATTTTGTTTACATCCTTCTGAAGACGACGTTGCTATGGAGACAAAATGTACGATTAGAATTCTTAGAATAATTTGATGATATTTTTCTTGTATTTAATCAACTTTAACAAAGACGGAAGTCATCAAGTTAACTCAGGTGTTTTTTTATGTATGTCTTCAACTGGTTCTATAACGGGCTAATCAATATAGCTGATTTTTTAATTTTTTTTTTCTTCTTTTTTTGCCGCATTTCACTTTAAAAAGATTCCAAAATGATTATGATTTGTTTCATTTCTAAAAGTTTTTTAAATCTTAATTTTGTTTAATTTATAGTTTAATTTAAAAGAATTTATTTAAATAAATCATTTGTTTTAAATTCGTGCCCCTATATTTGATGATTGTAAAAAATTATTTAGAGTCTGGTAATTTATCATGATTGTTAACAGGTACATTTAAAAGGGTTTTGTGTGTATCTCTGCTATGCTGTTTCTTAACTGATTCTGAAATAAAATTATTTATAGAATATTAAACTGAATGCATAAACGTTATCAGTTTAGTAGTATTGATTAACGAGCAGGTTTGAAGAAGGAAAAAAAAAAAAAACGAACATTTTATTCACTACCTTAGAAAAAAGTGCAAAACTATAGATTTAAGATAGGATTAAGGACCTATACTCCACCAACTTTTTCGCCACCAAAGAAAAAGTATGGAGAATTATTCAAATTGACCATTTTGATATTTTCAAGCCTCCCACGTACAGGAAACTGTAACTGTAAACTGTAAGTGAAAAGGGATAAAAAACAGAGAAGGAATTGGCATGACCTTAGTACACGCTCAAATTTTCTTAAGTCTTGAGTGTTTTCAAAACAGATCTTGAAAATATAATCTTTAAATAACAACTTTATTATAATCATAAAATATTATCTTTGTGGTGAAGTGATGTTTCCCACAACTTCGGTAATTTAGGAAAAAGCCCCAGTTCCCCTGTTGAGCATGGGCGTCCAGACAAAATGTCTGGAGATAATGGATCATAAAATGCAAATTTTAGACTATTCAAGTAACCGAACCGACGAAGTATAGGGGCAAGAAGTATCCCCCTGAGCCCTATTTGTCTTAGAGCCCTGTCCAATATTGTACCCACGGGAAGTACAGTACTTGGTGAGACTGATAAACGATACAACTTTGGGAGGTCCGGCCTATCTTAGATGTTGATGAGAAAAGTTGAGGCCCAGAAGATGAATACGGCCTCTAACGAGATGAAGATGATCTCTAATCGCTCCAACAAACAGTATCTTTATTTTATTTTTTTCTACAACTAAATATTAAATTCTAAGAAGCCAACATTTTTATTTTCTTCAAACAGTGTAAATCTTTGATTCCCTCCCCAACACTTGTAACCTTAAGAAAATTAAATGTTAATTTGAAGTTTTCTTCGTTTCTAGTCAGTACTGATCCTCTAGACTTAAACCTAAGTAAAAAATTCATATTACAATATGATGTTTCTGAATGTATCTTTTTGAATTTTTTAGAAAACTGCTTTGTCACAAAAATAAATACCAGATAAATTAACAATACTATATCATGAGTCATCGGTCACATCCTTCACGAGTTTTACATTAACTTCTTCAAGGATGACAAAAAAAGATATGCCATTTCTAGGAAGAAGTTGATGCTGGCATGGGTTAACGAAGGTAGAGGCAGCGTTGCCGAACCTCGGACTTCAAATTCTTATGTAGGCAATTTTCTACAAGTGCATTTTGGCATAGTATATTTAACGATATTTTTACCTATAGATTTATCAATAATACTTAAAAAACTAAGACTTCTTGCACTTTAAAAAGTACTAAGTAAGGTACTATGTTAATGTATAGGTGTGGGAAAAACAGCAATGTAGTATAAAAAATACCACGTCAGGTAACGGTGTGTAGAGGACAGTTTTTGATCGACACTAAGTAATGATACCAAGTCGAAATTCTTTTCTACTTGTATTTCTCTGTAAAAAAAACAATGTCTCAGAACTCATCTCAAACGTGCCAAGTTTATAATTTCTCAGTAAAAATATTTCAATGATTTTTTTTTTTATATAAAATATCCCAAAATGGACTCCATTAAACGACAGTTTATATCAGAGCTTTGTCGACAAAAATAATATACAAGAATTCTTTTATGCTTTAAGGTTTACAAATTTGCTATTTATTTAAAATTTCTTGGATCTATTTAGCTATTTCAGTGCGATATTGTAGACGTATTCAGCTCTAATTGATGGTACATTAAAAAAAATTCTTTTGAGATTATTTACAATTATTTTTTCTTATTCATTCATCGCAAAATCTTTAGAAGTTGGAAATCTTACCATTGAGAGTCAACCACCCCACCTGATCTTAAACAATTTAAGCTTCAAATTGCAATTTTAATCCTTAAAACAATTATCTTCTTGAACATAATATGCAAAATTCCATGGATATGTTTGGAAATTTTTTATTTAGGTTATATAGTGTACTATATTGATAAAAAGGTATTTATTTTTGCATATGGTTTGAAACTATAAACTTTTTCAGCTTCAATTATGCATCGTATTTTCCTGTATGATTCTTTGTGAAACGATGTGTCAATTATAGTTAGTAATTTACTGTCAATTATAGTTTCTAACTATAGTGCCAATTATAGTTATTAATCATAGTGTCAATTATAGTTATTTAAACAATACTTAACGTGTTAATTAAGTATTATTTTAAGACTTATGTCTCCATCTTAATTTTTCTTCTAAGTCAATATTAAATAAATTTAGTCTTTAGTCTAAAAAAGCAGCGATATGTGAAGCATATTATAAAGGGACAACAGTTATACTTTTTAATAAAAGAAAATTAATTCTACTTACTTCTATAATAATGCGCACAGCCGCTGCTCTAAACCTGGTAATGGGTCTAAATTGTCGTCTCATCATAAATACTAGGGCAGCTTCATAGATGGACAAACTGGAGTGAAATAAGGTCAGTTTATTGCATTATCTATAACAGTACCTCATAATATTAATGAAATTCAATTACTAATAAAAGCTAAAAAAATAATAGTTTCTAGAACTATTGCAATATACTAATATTAGGAGAAATAATGATTGAAAAAGTTTGAAATTTTATAAAGGCAGCAATAGAAGCTAATAACAGAAATATAAAATAAAGTTTTACTTCTTACATTCTAAACTTTACAAACGTAGATTGTAGATTAATATTCCGAAAAACCAAAAAATATTATTTCGACAGCTCTGAATTGACAATATCTTCTAAAAAAAAAAAAGTTTGTGATTCAACGTAATTCAATACATTTTAGATAAAAGCTAAATTAATAGGTTGTACTGAGGGACATAAGATTCCTTAGGTCTCATCAACGTGCTTAAATTGTGGTTTTCCCTATTCAATTGTGCTACCATAACCTTTTTATCATCACAACTTCCCAAAATGTGTGGAGAAATTCTCATTTTTAATCTAAAAAGCGGATATCTTAGTCTATATAAATTTTGTCATTTATCAATTTTGTTTTTGTATGAATATAGAAAAAGTGATCACTACAAGAAAACATCGTTTAGTAAAAATATATAAGAAGTTTTCGCACCTAAATATTATTCATGCAATTTGAAGTGGCTAAAAAAAACAATCTAAGCAAGTTTGTAATCAGGGGTTCTGGGAATCTAAAATATTTATTTTCTTTAATTATTTTTTCTAATTTTTTTAAAAGTTCTTTATTATAATTTGTAAATGAAATAATAATGTAAATAAATTTAATATTTTCAAAATTAAAATTTTCAAAAAAAATAACAAAATTAACATTTTTCAGAAAAATTAAAAAATTTGCTAATTTGAGTATTTTGAATTCGTTAAAATTTGATACATTTAAAAATATCACTCTATTTTTGTATTTATTATTTTATAACGATACTATAAATTGTCTTATAAGTTATATTATAAATTGCTTACAGGATTTTTTTTAACAACTTTAGAATTTAGAATAGAATTTTTTTTTAAATATTTTGTTTGAAAACTATATAAAACCAAAAGTTTGTCAAGCTCTAAAAACCATAAAAAAAAAAGGTAAAATCAAAATTTACATCTCTTGAAGTCAAAATGAAGAGATGTGTATGAAAAGTAATTATGAAAATTTTTATATATTTAGAAAAAGTAGTTTTTTAGTAGTATCCATTTAAAATAACAAGAGATAAAAAAAAAAAAAAAAAAACCAGCTTCAAAGTTTCAATGACTCGTTCAAGATGCAGCTGTCATGTAACAATAATTTGAATATTCAAATTTTACGAATGATCGAAGCAAACTTTTTGTGCCCTTTTATTAAAAAAAATAACTGCATTACATTTTACAAAAATAAAAAATAAATAAATAAAAAATTCCTTCAGATTTTGAAGTCCTAGAAACCCTTACATATTTAAAGCTAAAAGACGTTAATTAACAATGACTTACAGTCGTGGAGATTGCCGTATATTCTCATCAGGAGGAAGTGTCTTGATACTAAAATGAGCTGTAACAGGCATTGATGCACATTCGTCTATTTCATTATTGAATGGAACTACAGAGGGAAGAAAGCAATTTGTTTTTACATATGCCACTTTATTACAGGAGAGTCTTTTGTACCATAGATCACGTTTTTGATTTAAAATTTTTCAATTCGCCATCTTTCTAAATGCCATGTAGTAAATATCAAGTAGTCGATTATCTTATCTCAATTATTTATGAACTCTACGGAATTTTTGAGAAGCAAAACTATTTGAAGAACATTAAAATTGTATAAATTTTTGTTTTCTTGATTTATGAATCAAGATTGTTGTAACTCATGTACTTTCATGGGCGCCCTCAGGAATATTTGAAAGGGGGTGCAAGACTAGATTTCAAGATTGTTTATCTGATGACTTAAAAAACAAAATATTTTCCTAGAATTTTTAGAACTACACAGGAAATGTTATACAATAAAAGGAATAAATACTTCTACTCATAACCCTCTAATAATCATAAACAACAAGTGCTAGAAAATCGTCACGCAAATAACTATAAAAAACGATATAGAAAAAAAAAAAAAAAAGGGCTAAATTAATAGAAAAAACTGCTCATTGTAACATAAAAGTACAAACGGCATCTTGGAATTTACATCTATTCCCTCATTTTTTTTTTTAATTTTCAAAAGCCAGGGGAGTAGAAGTGCACCTCCTTGAACCCTCTTGGGGGCGCCCATGGGTACTTTAGATCATTAAACATAATAAAAATGACAGTTTATGTAAGCAACATTTTGTGTTTATATAAACTGACACCAATCTCTATTTATTAATATAAATTTTATAAAATATGATTAATCCAACTATGATTTTTTTTCTTAAATACAAGTGAGCTACAAAATTTCTCAAGTGGAAATTAAGAACCTAAGAATAAAGACTGAAATAATTAAATTTATTTGTTTAATTTATTTATTGTCATATTTAACATTATGGTACATTTATATGAAACAAAAAATTATAAAATGCACCTGTAATCAATTATTTAGGTTTTAAGTAGATAAGTATTTTAATCCATAGTATACTATATTGTACAGTTTAAAACATAATAACCTATAACTTCTATATTAAGTTCAAAATTAAGTATCAATTATTAATATTAACTTCTATATTACCCACAAACAAAACACGTTTCATACAGGATGTAATTTCAAACACTTGTTTTACAAAAGCATTATTAAATAAATAGTAAAACCGAAATTTTTTTTTTCTGAGGTTGAAAATTTGTTTTTTACTCCCATCAAAATAACAAATCGTCTATAGCTTTTATCACGGTTTCTCTGCATTGTAATGGATAAACTTTAAACATGGACAATTTATGTTGTGTAAGGAACAAGCTTGTTGAGAAACCAGAAAGTGATACAAGGTAGACTAGGCTCAAGATACAACAATCTCTCTTTTACATGAAATTATAGGCAGACAGGTGAAAGACACATTAGTAAAATCCACATAAAACAACGCTGTAGTTCACAATAACAGCAATAACACAGGACAAGAACTTTTTGCCTAATGTTTTCGAGTCAAAAAACTTAATTCCAGCAATGGACATCGTAAAATTAGTGTGCCGTTATTCTGAAGTGATAAAAAAGTATACAAAAAACTTTTTTTAATTTATCCATTACAGACTTCATAATTTGAATTCATTACTCACAAAAAAAGTAACAGATTGCTGGCTGAGAGTGAAAAGATTCTAACTAAAATTTTGCAAAGTTTTCAGGAGACTAAAACAAACAAAACGTCTTAAGTGCTAATTAAACATGAAATTAGTTCTTTTGCATAGAATCCTTTACCACAAACTTATTTCAGTGATCAAATTCGAACTTTTATAATTAAACGGGTCTTTCCTTTTTGTTTCAAATTATATCAAAAAGATATTTGAGACCAAATGGGAAGTTAGCACCTCATAACTTTAAGCAGACGATATTTGAATTCAATATATCATAATTCCGGAAAAGAAGTTTTCTGTGAAGTTTAATACTAGCCTCATTATTTGAGTTCTAAATTTCACAGAATAAATACATCGAAGAATTGAATTACAAAATTTTGCAAGTGGAAAAATGTAAAACGACATTCGGAAAAGGGAATCAAGAACAAATAAAGGAAACTTCAATTACCAGCAACCAAACAGCTTAAATTTCGTATACTTAACATGTATTGATTTCTTAGGCAATTAAGGTAATTGGATAGTGGAGTCAGAATAACAGGTAAACACTCAAAACCACCTTATTATCAATAGAATTCGTTGAATATGTCTAGACAGTTAGCTTGCGTCAAAGTCTGGGGAATAATTGTAGACTTCAAAGCAACACGTGAAATTGCGAAGCTATTCCAGTTTTAGTTATTTTTAGTGTAAATAATTATTAAAAGTGGCTTTTTCAAATTGTCTCAGAGCATAAATAATAAGCAAACATCCATTCCATTATATTTCATTGATGAGCAATGTGCGACTTTTTCTTTCGACACGTATATCAGAAGTAATATACATAATTTACCTTTCTACCTGTCAATCAGTAAAATGAATGAAAACTGCTAAACATTCGGTTATTGTAGTAGTAGTATATATCTCTTCTATTTTCTATACTAAAAATACATATTCTTTGTTTTGAATGAGTTAAGTTTTAAAAGATAAGAATTCAGTGTAATAATAAGTTTTACTTATCTTTTAAATAATAAACAGTGACATAATTATAATTTGATATCCCAATCTTAGAAAAAACGTGGAACGCTTATAATTATGATAGTACCACTTCATCTGCATTTTGTCAACTCAGAAGGAATTTGAGTGGTTTGAATACAATTTGACAAGTAAAAAGTAAAATTTTAAATGTAATTTTTTTTTTTTTTTAAGATTTGAGAAAAAATATTTTAAATCAAATAACTTTAACAGTTAAAAAAGTTTTTAACTGAACACATCAATACATTTTAGATTTTGAATTGTTTGGATTGTTTCTAGAGTACCAAAAATATTTTAATAGTTAAAATAGGAATATATCTGTTTGCGCCTGATTGGTCGAGAACAATTTATCCTCGTGGTGTCTCCCCCTAGTGGAGAATACGCGAGAAGAGAGGCAGAACTGAATTGAATTTGATAGGAGACACATGTCTCAAAATTGGAGCCGAGTGCTCAACTATAAATAATTAACCTTAAAGAATTATAAATGTTTATACGTGTAAGTAAATCTGTATTATGTGTGTGCCTTGTATGTCTTTAATAAATAATAGTAAAAAATCTACAGTCCACTACTTTAAATTAACTTAACTGAGCTCCTGACATTTTGGTCCGTGAACGATCCGGAGAGAAGAGCAAACAATGGCTCGATTAGTTAAATTAAATAGGCAGCAAGGCACACTGAAGTCAAAACTTACACGTCTAGAGGAGTTTTGTGCACCCTTGACATTATTATCTGCTGAAACACTTAGCAGCACAAATTCAGTAATCGAACTGAAACAAAAACTTGAAGGGCTCAAGACTACCCAAAACGAAGTGAATTCTCTTCGTGATAAATATTATGATGCTGCAAAAGATGAAGAAATAGAAGAAATTGATGCAGCACTACAAGAATTGGATATTCGTATCGAAAATAGTGAAGTAAGTCTTTTGAAACTTATTAGTTTACTAAAAAAAGATACTCCAAGTGTTGCAGTAAAGCCAGAAACTAGTGGTACTTTAGTTAGAACAAAATTGCCTGTTATTCCCCTTCCAGTGTTTTCGGGAAATTATGAAGATTGGAGTAAATTTAAAACCTCCTTCACTAATCTTATTACAAATAATGCTGAGTTAGATGATATTCAGAAGTTGCATTATTTAAACGCAGCTTTGGAAGGAAAGGCCAAGTCAATTGAAACGGAGGATGATACATTCGAATCCTTATTTAATGCTCTGCAACAACGATACGAAAATCGCCGGGTAATATTAGATACCCATATTCAAAATATCTTAAGATATCCTAAGCTAAATCAAGAATCTGCGAAAGAAATGCGTGATTTTTTGGATAATTTAAAAAAAAATTTAAGAGCACTTAAAGTACTGGAATATGATCGTGACAAATTGTCGGACATATTATTAATGAACATTTTAATTGATAAACTTGATTTGGAAACAAGAAAGATTTATGAAATGTCCATTTCATCGAATGAAGTGCGGAATTTTAATGAATTCATAACGTTTTTAGAAAAGCGAAGTAATATATTAGAAAGTATATCTCGAAATATGCCATCAATGAAACAAATAAATAAATCTAATGCTTCACATCACTCCTTAAATCGAAGCAAAAATTTAGTTATTAACTCGCCTACGCATTTCTGTGTTGCATGCAAAAAGAAGGAAACACATGGCCTCTTTGGGTGCGACGCATTTAGAAATATGAATGTTGTTGATAGATTTGAGCTCGTTAAAAGATATAAATTTTGTATTCGATGTCTGCGAAGAAACCATAAAGTAGACAGCTGCAGATCAAAATTTACTTGCCAATGTGGTTCGAAATTCCACAACACACTATTACATTCAGTGGAAAGAAACGATAAACCATTCGTTAATGATGAGAGTTCTCAGGCGATTCCATCAGATCTTGAGGATTCTTCAAATGCTACTCAAGGCCAATCCACTCGAAGTGAAACTTCTTCGACTATGAGAAGTAGCTGTTTATTATCCGAGAGAAAAAACGTAGTTTTACTCGCAACTGCTATAATTAAAGTTAAAGATGAACGAGGAAATTACTTCAATGTTAGAGCTATTCTTGATTCATGTTCACAGAGTAATTTTCTGACTTTTGAGTGCGCAGATCTCTTGAGAATTAAAAAAGAAAAAACATATGTACCAGTCAGTGGATTGAATGGAATGACGGTTTCTACAATAAAGAAGAAAATTCAGACCCTCATTTCCAACCAGCAGAGTACTTATGAAAGATGTCTGCAGTTTTTGCTTGTCCCTAAAATTACGGACATATCGCCTTCCAGAGCCGTAGATGTTGCGGGTTTAATATTACCGAACATTCTATACGCTGATCCTGACTTTAATAAGCCAAAAAGGATTGATGCCCTGTTAGGCGCCGAGTGTTTTTTCGAACTTTTAAGGAATAATCAAATACGACTTAAGAACAATACAATCATTCTACAAGAGACTGTTTTTGGATACATCGTGAGTGGGTCTTTTCCAGATGATGCGAAATCTACCGTGCACTGTCATTTATCTTGTGAAGAACAATTAAGTAATTTGAACTCTAACCTCGAAAGGTTTTGGAACATTGAAGATGTTGATGATTCTGAGCGTTTTGCAAACGATGAAGAAAAAGCTTGTGAAGAACATTTTCTCTCTACTCATTACAGAAATGAAGATGGGCGTTACGTGGTCCAACTACCTATGAAAGAAGGAGTGCTGGGGTCTTCAAAAGACATTGCCGCTGTCCGACTGAACTCTCTTTGGAAACGTCTGAATAGAAATCCCACATTAAAGAGTTTATATGTGGAATTCATGGAAGAGTATGAAAGACTTGGTCATATGAAGGAAATAATTGAAGAATCTGATCCTAGAGACTGTTATTATATCCCACACCATGCAGTCTACAAACCAGAAAAATCTTCTACGAAATTGAGAACTGTTTTCAACGCTTCTTCCCCAAGTTCAAATGGGATCTCCCTTAACGACTTGCTAATGTACGGAGGTGTTTTACAAGAAGATGTTTTTGATATTATGTCCAGATTCCGAACTCATAAATATGCTTTCACTGCAGATATACAGAAAATGTTTCGCCAAGTGTTAGTTGATGAGTGCCATCGTAACTTCCAACGTGTTCTCTGGAAGACAAATTCTGATAGTCCGATCAAGATCTACCAGCTGCAAACCATCACGTATGGCATGACCAGTAGTCCATTTTTGAGTACAAGAGTCCTAAATCAATTGGCAGAAGATGAACAGTTTAATTTTCCTCTTGCGGCTGCAGCAACTTTGACTGATTACTATATTGATGACATTCTTACCGGTGGATCAACATTAGAAACAGCAATAGAACTACAAGATCAACTTGTCAATATGTTGCAGACTTGTGGAATGACATTGCATAAATTTGTGTCTAACACTTCTTCCCTTTTAGAAAGAGTGCCAAGTGAGTGTTTAGAATATTCGTTCGACGATAGTGCTGAGACCAAAACAGTGAAAACCTTAGGGGTTATATGGAACCCAAAAAAGGATAGTTTCACCTTTCGGGTGAGCATAGGTGAGTCTCCGCATACTAAAAGGTCAGTATTATCAACCATTGCTAGAATATTTGACCCATTGGGGTTATTAGGTCCTTTGATATGTAAATTAAAGATTTTTATGCAAAATTTATGGCTTTTAAAAATTGATTGGCATGATATGTTACCTGAAAAAGACAGTATAATTTGGGATAGTATTATTTCCCAACTGTCAGTTATTGAGAATATTTGTGTTGAGAGATTTATTTTCATTGATGATATTGAATTGATAGAATTGCATGCATTTTGTGATGCTTCTAAGCTATCCTATGGATGTTGTTTATATTTAAAATGTGTTAATAAATTTAATGATATTAAAGTAAATTTATTGTGTAGTAAGTCTCGAGTGGCTCCACTGAAAACCTTAACCATACCACGTCTTGAATTGTGTGGTGCATTGTTGTTAGCTAAATTAGTTAAGAAAACTATTACAGCTTTAAAAATTGAAATTGATAAAATTGTATTGTGGTGTGATTCCACTATTGTATTGGCATGGATTAAAACTCCCCCTAATCAATTAAAACCTTTCGTTTCTAATAGAGTTTCTCAAATTCAGAAACTCACACCAGGTTATCAGTGGTGCCATGTAACTTCTGATAATAATCCAGCAGATCTGATTTCTAGAGGTCTCAAACCTAGCGATATAGTAAACAATGATATGTGGTGGCATGGACCACAGTTTTTAAAACATGCAAATGCATTTGTCAGTAATCCAGGTAGTGAATATTGCATGGATAGTACTTACTTAAATGAGTTAAGGAAAAATGTGAATATAAATCTTGTTACAGTAATACATAACAGTGTTTTAAATGATATAATTGAGAAAAGTAATGATTATATGAAAATTGTTCGTATACTTGCATTTGTTTTGAGATTTGTTATTAATGTCCAATCAAAGGATAATCGTATAAGTGGTCCGCTTTCTGAAGAGGAAGTAAAAAAAGCCGCAAATTATATAATACGGCACATTCAAAGAAGTGAATATAATCTAGAAATATATGATTTAAGTAAGGGTCACCCCATTAGTAAAAATAGTAAACTTAGATCATTAAATCCATTTTTAGATTCTAATAACGTACTACGTGTTGGTGGAAGATTAGTAAATTCTGATTTGGATTATACTAAAAAACACCAGATAATTTTGCCCCCTAAGCATAAATTGACTAAACTAATTATTGAAAATATTCATAAAAGAAACTTCCATGTCGGTCCTCAGACTCTGTTGTATAGTGTCCGACAACAGTTTTGGCCAGTTAGTGGAAGGGGACTCTGCAGAAAGGTAGTTCATGAGTGTGTAACTTGTTTCCATAGTAAACCTATAAATAGTTGTCAAATCTTGGGAAACCTTCCGTCTGAGAGGGTGACACCCACTTTTCCCTTTAATGTTGTTGGGGTAGATTTTTGTGGACCTTTTTATATTAAATATAAGGGACAGAGATCTGGAGCTTTGCATAAAATATATGTTGCAATTTTCGTTTGCTTTGTGACAAAGGCCGTACACTTAGAAATTGTGTCGGATCTCACTTCTATTGCTTTTATAGCAACTTTAAAAAGGTTTTTTGCTAGGAGAGGGAAAAGTTGTTGCATCTTCTCGGACAATGGCACGAATTTTGTTGGAGCAGCATCGGAGATCAAACGACTCCATGCCTTAGTTTGTAAGCCTGATGACAACTTGGCTGGTTATCTAACTTCTGAAGAAATTTCGTGGAAATTTACTCCGGCAAAATCGCCAAATTTTGGAGGTCTATGGGAAGCTAATGTGAAAAGCTTTAAAAATCTTTTACGAAAAACTGTGGCTAATGCTAGATTTACTTATGAAGAATTCGTAACCGTGACTAACCAAATTGAAGCAATATTAAATTCTCGTCCTATTACTCCGCTCTCTTCTGATCCATCTGATCTTGAGGCTTTGACTCCGGGACATTTCTTAATAGGCCGTCCTCTTAATGCTTTGGCTGAACCTGACCACACTGATTTAAATGAAAATCGTTTATCCAGGTGGCAGAGAACAACAAAAATAGTCCAAAATATATGGAAACGATGGAGTCATGATTATCTAAACAACCTCCAACAGAGATCTAAATGGCAGTTTGAAAAGGAAAATGTTAAGATAGGAACACTTGTTGTTATTAAGGAAGACAATTTGCCAAGTTGTAAATGGCGTTTAGGTAGAATACTTGAAGTTATACCTGGTAAGGATAAGAAAGTTCGAGTCGTAATTGTTAAAACCGCTACTGGCTCATTTAAACGTAGCATTAGCAAAATATGTATTCTTCCTATAAGTGATAACAAGATTGTTGTAAAGTGAATACTTTAATGTGTATAATGTAATTTTACATTTTTATGTTTGATATGTCATTGTAGTTCGATGTGTTTTTGATTTGAACTTATTTTTGTTCTTTATTTTATCTTTTATATGATAATTTTATTCATTTAATTTTGTTGAATGTTATAACATTGCAACGCCGGGCGGGATGTTTGCGCCTGATTGGTCTAGAACAATTTATCCTCGTGGTGTCTCCCCCTAGTGGAGAATACGCGAGAAGAGAGGCAGAACTGAATTGAATTTGATAGGAGACACATGTCTCAAAATTGGAGCCGAGTGCTCAACTATAAATAATTAACCTTAAAGAATTATAAATGTTTATACGTGTAAGTAAATCTGTATTATGTGTGTGCCTTGTATGTCTTTAATAAATAATAGTAAAAAATCTACAGTCCACTACTTTAAATTAACTTAACTGAGCTCCTGACAATATCCAAACACTGCTTTCATACAACAAGGAGGTTACATTTTCTGTTTCACATCCACGGTCTTTTCATTGTGAACCACCTTTACAAAACACATATGTAGCTTATTTTAATATCAGGGATCCTTTTCTTGAGAAGAGAAGGATAAAAATATCACGACTTTTCAAGTTTTAATTTATTTCAACAGGTTTTTAATTTAAAAATTAGTTTTAAAACAACGGAATATGTTTCCAAACGCCGATGATCCACAGGAAAACGCAAACTGTTTGGGACCACAAAGATTACTTCACCACATCGAATCTTCTATCGTAGTGAAGAGACTTTTACAGAGTGTATATATATATAGCTAATTTCACGTGAGGGATTCTTTTGTTGAAAAATAGAAATCCAATGTATTAGACTGAGAGGCGACTGCAAGTGTAGGTTTTTGGTAACATAACAATTTGTTAATTTTTATTTTAACTTTTTACTTTTAAACTTGCTATAATCTTCGTATCCCATTAACTACGAAACCTTTAATATTACCTCAATACAATTTTATAGCTGCTGTACTGTTTGTTTTGCTTAATTAGCCTTGTATTTAGAAAAATTCCTTTATAGATTTATAAAGATGTTTAACTGATCACAAACAACAACATTGAAACAAAATTAGTAATCTAAAGTTCAACAACAGTAAAAAAATCTAAGTATATTAAACTTTTTAAACAGTTCTAAGCAAACTAAAATTAAATTGTCATGAAATTTCCTCTCTCTGTCTCTGAAAAGTAGATAACAAGATTTGTATCTTTTAAAACGTAAAAGTTGTGTAGTCCGTTTAATATCTATATTTTATGTTTCATTTGAGAATACAAATCATCATACAACTTACCGTATGAACTGTAACTCTTTTTGTCCCCTTGTGCTAGTATTCCAACATTTTGTCCAGACTCATCCTCTATGCCTAGTCTTCGAGAAAACCAAAAGTGGACGTCGCTATTGAATCTGTCGCAATTAAAAGACACAAATAAACTGTGAAGTATTTCACAATAAAGGTAATTTATAAGGAACCTTTGATATCTTTTAATTTTCAAAAATTTATAATGCAAGTTGAAATTTGAGCAATCTAAATAAAATTAACTTTTATAACACTTATTTAAATAATTTATTTGCTATATTTATTGTATTTTATACTTTAACTTCTTATAATTAATATTTTATAATAATCAGGAGTTAAAGAATGCTATATCTCTATTTTTTCTTACTTTATTTATAAAGTTAATTACATTGAATGTTCATTAAAAAGATAATCAATGCTTTATAATATAAGCCTTTATAAAGGTTGGTTGGTTGGTTGGTTTGTACGCTCAACGACTTAATTTTATGCACAATGATCTCTAATCAGGCTGGGATCGACAAGTTAATGTGGATTCTGAACCGCAACGAATATTCATGCCTAACCCGGGATTCGAACCTGACACCTCCCCTTATAAAGATGTTTACTTTAGTCTTAAAGTTGATCAGCTTTCTTATTAAGTTATTGTAAATATAAAATTATAAAATTGAAGGTGTCCTTTACCTGTAGGGTTCGGATTTGTTAACAATACAATTTTAAATTATGATACTATTCAAATAATGATTTGCTTTTAAATACATTTTAAATTTTTCAAGATAATTAAAAGATAGCAAATTAACTAACTTAATTGTATTAATGAATTTGGGCGAAGATTTTTTGGTCACACGATTTACTTAAACAAGTTATTATAATGAAGAGTTAATACATGTATTACTATAGATCTAAGGTCTGTTATCATGAATTATCTCATAAAAATATGAAAAAGTTTACGGAAATTAAAAAACATAAAGCCAGGTAAAATTGTGTACAATATTTTATTTAATAAATATAAATACGACTTCGTAGTTTTATATTTTAGTTAAGAGTAAGGACAAGTAGCACTAATATTAGTATATATAATTATCCAATAATACTTACTTCATAAGTACTATATAAGCTGCGTAAATAACCATCATTATAACTGATTCGTACCATGTAACTTCACTGTCATAGATTATCTATTCAATGAAAAAAATATAAATAGTATGGAGTGATTAAAACGTAACAAAAGTTTAAATTTTTTATACAAGCCCTTTTTCATTCAATTTCAAGAAGTAGAATAATAAAAGGCATAAGTTTTATTTTATTATACTTTCCTCATTTTCTTATTTGAAAATATAATATACGAAATATAAATCGTTTACTTAAAGTTTTATCAATGTACATGAAGAATTTCTTAAACACTTTGTATATCAATGGTCACTTTGTATTTAAACATTTAAGTTTGAATTTTTTGTAATTGATTTTGAGATTCTTAACGTTTTCAATGCTTTTATATATATATAAAAAAAATAAAGTATGACATTTCAATGATAAAATAAAAATGTGAATGACATTTGATCACTTGAACTTAAAATATATTTTTATACGAATAAAATTCTCCAATGATACTAATAAGTGGGATCAGTGAGCGTTAACATCAGGGTTCAGTTATTGGCTACTCTTGGCATCTAATCATGTGCTACATTTCTCAATATGCCTATAATTTTATTAGTATAATTTTGATACTATTTCTACAATACTCTATAAATTTTTAAAAAGTACTTACGTTGTACAAATGTTTTTTTTTTTTTTTTTTCTTTTTCTAAAATCATTTTTGGTTAATATACCAACTCTTATTTTAAACTAAAATTGCTATGGTTGAGGAAAAGTTTAAAAAATTAAAAACCGGCAATTACTATACTAAACTTCAACTTAACTAGACATCACTTAGACGATAGATCGTCACAGTGCTCATAGGTATTTAATCCATTTTGGCGGAGTGAAGACATAATTCTCGCCAAACGTTATAGCCTTTTGTTCTCTATAGGGTTGTGGTTTGGCGAACATTATGCTTTCACGCCGCCAAAATGGATTAAATACCTATGAGCACTGTGACGATCTACCGTCTAAGTGATGTCTAGTTAAGTTGAAGTTTAGTATAGTTGTATCTATCGGGTTCCAGTTTTAAAAAGAAAACTCGTTTTCACTTCTGATTTTCGTTTTGTAAATTTGTGGTAATTTGTGAATTTTTTATTTTTCGCAATTAATTCAATTATTCTAAAATTACATCACATAAAAAAAAAAAAAAAAAAAGACTGCTGCATTATTTAAAAAACAATACTCTATTTTCATTTAAATATATAGAATGTAAGAATTATATATATGAAAAAAATTCATTAAGCGTAGTTTTCTTAATAAGTAGTAAATGATTAAATGGGAATTTTCAATAAATGTGTCATAGATGTTCAAAATATGTTCTGACATGGTTCTGTGCTTCTTCGTAAGACCCATATAAGCTAGTGACTACATTACAGGAAGATTTCTGAATACATTTGTCATTAATATTAAATACATAAAGTATTGGAACAAAAATCATCACATATCATTGAAAAGCATTTAAAGACCTAAAAGATTAACTCTTTAGTGAATGATTTTCTTGTTTATAATGCAACTAGCGGTTATGTAACTGGTGTTTATTACTAAAAGTATACTAATAAAAATACTTATTTTTAGGTGTAAACAGTTTTTAATGTGACTGATATAACTCATTTCAATTTCGAATTGCAATAAAATATATTAATTATTACTCAATTTTACTCTCAAGTTGTGTAGCATATATGCTACACACTAGAGGGTTAAAAGTGCATCACATTTTTCTAATTCAATAACTGTAGAAATAAAACGTCTAATTTAGCGTTAAAAACAACTATCGTCTTAAAAGCGAAAAAAACACAATTAAACGGAAAAGATTTATTAATAAATTTTTCTAGGGGTGCCCCTATAACATTTTTCTTTTTAGGATAGTATTGTTGAGTGGATGGGTTTGAAAGACTTGAAGCCAAAGCAGATCAAAACTTGCAGAAATTTATTCCGATATAACTCTTCACAGATTCTCTTACAACTCTAGCAATTTCCGTTCTAATAGACTCAATGCAGCTCTTTACACAACAATGGAACTCAAACAGCAGTTAAAAACTATATACAAACTGCTAAAATCAACTCAATTGACAATGCAATACAGTTCACTTTAGGAACTCTCTGAGAGACCACTAACTCAGTAACTCAACTAACTCCACTCCTGGCCTTATAAAGGGAAGCTTCCTTCGCGAATTTTCTAGAAATTATTCCAGAAAATATTCCAGATCGCAGTCGAAAAGACCTATACAGGTACATGGGGACCGAAAATGTCGCCAAATGGTTGCCAAGTTTGGCAACATTTGACGATTCCTCGCCAAATTTGGCGACCTAAATTAGTCACCAAAACCATCACCAACTTGGCTCTATCTCGCCAAGTTGGCGAGATTGCCATTAATCATAATGCTAAATGGTCTTCTTGTAAAACTCATTTTCCAGCATTATCTCTGTAAAACTCATTTTCAAGCATTAAGAGACGCATTGCAGGGAAGCGAAGTAAAGACAAATTCATGCACTGCCTTATGCGAAATGAACATAAATTTTCCTTTTTACATAATTAATACTACGAAATATTTACAAATATACAGAAATTCGTAACAGTATTGTCATTTGTTGTTAAAAGTAGCAACTTAGCTGAAACCGTCGAGTGTATGTATTGCCGTTGCTATATGTAATACTCTGAGTTACATTTTATTAATAAGAGTTTGTCAATTCATAATTAAAAATGCAAATAAGAAGTTCTTACTGCAATTAAGATGATTACAGTACATGAGTAAAAGACTGAATCACGAAATAAAGGCCACCAAGTTAACTGCACAATCTATAAAATAAAAAAGATATTAGTGTATCCATATAAAAAACTTCATTGCATAAGTTTACAATATATAAATTAAAAACTCATTAATTGCCATCTATTATAGATTTTCAAATGAAGTTTAACATACGTTGCACAAAAATATTTTAAATGAAATATTCCCAATAAACAAATAAAAACTGAAATTCTGAATAAGTATAGCTGACCAAACGGTACAGTGGTTAGCGTGCTAGCCTCTAGACCACGAGGTTGCGGGTTCGAGTCCCGTATTAGGCATGGGTGTTTGTAAATGTATGTTGGCTTGTCTAATGACGAATGTTTCGGCGCATTATATCCCTCGTGTTGCTGACGGCGCCAGATAATCTGAAAACAACCAATCTAAATAAGTATATATGTGACACGTTAATTTTAGTAATCAAGAGATTTCTTAAGAAAAACGTATAAAGGCTCTTCAGATGGTGTTCAAAATTTAAAAAATAAGTCTTAGTTTTTTTATGTACTCAAAATTGTAAGCAAAAGAAATTACATTTCACAAATAATAAAAAATATCTGAACACTAGTACTGACTATATTTAAGGCCTTAAGATCCTTATCATGAAGCAGGTTTTTTTAATGTATTTTATTTACATTTTCATTTTGTTGTGTTTACAATATACGGGCGCCTTAAGTTAATTTTTTTTTTTTTTTTTTTTTTAAATGAGTAAAGTTAAATATATTTTGAATTCTTTTCTAAAGTATACTAACTCAAACTAAATTTAAAACACATAAAAAAGGTATTTATAAGATAAGAAATATTTTTATTCTGAAAATATATAAAAATGCTGTAAAAATGATCAAAATGTGAAATTGGCGATAAATATGATTTTTCTAAACTCATCAAAGATAATTGCATTATTTCTCTTGTAATATCAACATCAAGTTTCTGAAAAAGGCATTACACAAAATATTAAAATTTTAAAGTATTTATTAATTTTTTACAGTGGTTGTAAGTCATAATTTATAAAACATTGAAAAAATTTCAAAAAATCATATTTAGGAGTAAATATATTTTTTTATAAAAAATGCACATATCAATAAAATTTTAGTATGTCTGCTTAGTAAACATCTTAAGAACATATGAACAAAATTTCATAAGATTTTAAATAAAATTCTGGTAAATATAAACTTTGTGTAAAACGTGATAGTCTAAAAACTAAAGCTGAGAAAATGCATTTGAAACTCAGAACAGCAAATAAACATATATAATATAACTTTCAAGCCTAACATGTATAACTTTGGATGTAAATGCACCAGAAACAAACTACAAAATGAATGCGAAAGAATACGTCTTTTAGGAAATTACAAAAAGCAAAAATCGATATTTTGACGAAAATTGCAACTTTTTAGGTTTCTGAAAACCTTAAAATTTATTATGTAATAATTTGTTTATATGTAATAGTTGTTTTATTCAGAAAAAAAAGTATTTGCTTATGAGTGCATAATTTCACGCTCAATTAAATTTTGTAATGCAGTTTGCGCGCGTTTGGATAATCTAACAGGTCATTTTTGTTCAAATTGTAAAAATACCAGTACCAAACCTCTTTTTCTTTCACCTTCATTATATTCATAGTTCATAATTATCTGTAATTATAACAGCTGCGTTATGGAAAACAGATTGCATTTGAGTAAATGAGTAAAACCGTCACGTGTGAAAAAGTTTATTAATTAATTAAAAAAAAAAAAATACAAGACGCTTTTAATCAATTTTTTTTTTTTTTTTTAATAATTTATTAAATAGCAATACCATTTACACTAAATACAGTTAAAATACAATTTTAAATATTATGTCACCAAATATGTCTTAAAAAGTAGTATTTCTTATTAATAAGTCATTCATTTTTCAATAACGAATTATTATTGAACAAGATAACTTGCCAGTAGAATGAGATCTTGTAATTTTCTCACCACACTAAAATATTAATATTAAATGTTTATATCAGAATATTTACTTTCTTTATCTTCGTCAATATAGATGAAATCCATTTCAAGAAAATTAATGTTGTTTTGATATGTTTAATTAAAATAAGTTTAAAAATCTAACTACTGTTTGGCAATTCTAACATTAGTAATTTGTAATAATTATTTTTAAAGTAACTGTATGAAAATAATTACATTATTATTGTAGAAAAATAATTAATATTCAGAGAGCCAATAAAGTAATAAAGCAACTTTTATGTGACAAGTGTTATCATATAATGTATTGCTACAAACATATAAAACGCACAGCAAAAACATAACAATAACATATAAAACAAACATATAATTATTTAAAATACTTAAAGGAAATTAAAAGAAATGTTCTAAATGCGTTTTATTCAAAATTTATTTAATTATGATTTCTAAAATTAAAACAATATTCAATAATTTTAAAAAATTAGCTCACGCTGAAAATTTTGTGTTACTTTTCTCCTCCAACATACATTTATAAAGTGTCATAAAAAAGATTAGGTACTTACTCTTCCAGAAAATATTCCACAAATTCCAATCACAAATAGAACGTTAAATACAGCAGAACCAACTATGGTACCAGTACCAACATCTCCTTTAGCTACCAGTACACCTAAAAATCAAATCGTGAAAACATCTTGTTTTATTACTGAATTATTTCTACCATCACTTTCATTTTAAATATTTTTTTCGTTCTAACTAATTTTTTCAAAATAATAGCAACCTTTGTTTTCATAAATTGTTGTGAATATTTTTTTTTTATTTTTTTATTTTGTATTTATTTATCATAGCTTTTTCACAGGTAATTTTAACTCTTTAAGTTTTGTAGAAACGAAGAAACTAAATATTTTTATTCTATAATTACAGGGTTCTTGCAACAAACTGTCCTTCACTTTTAACCCACCTGATGTTTGTGTTGTTAGCACTCTGGCCTAGCATGCCAAAAGTGCCCGGTTCTCATCCCGGGTTAAGCATAGATGTTCGTTGTTGTTTGCAATCCATGATAAGTTTTATATCCTGGCCTAATTATCCATCATTGTGCATAAAAATAGGTCGTTGATCTTACAAACCAACTAACCTTTAAGCGTTCACCTCAAAATTTTCTCTTTTATAATTCATTAATAAATTAAATAAATGTAGAAATGTTCCACACTGCATAAAAACACTTCATTTGTTAAGAATTTTAATTGTTAATAAAAGCTTCAAAATCTTTCATCTACCAGAAAACTAAATAAAAAACTAAAATAGAGGTTAGTGTTGTTAACAATATTTATGTGTAAAAATTTATGTAAAAATACTTTATGGTTCAAACGTTTTGTCTACGTAAAACACTTCATAAACGGATTCTAAAAATACAAAAAGATAAACTGTATGTCAAAGTGTTTTAGATAAAAAAAAAAAAAAAATTAAAAAAAAAGGGGGGGGGGGTGTTCATTCGTCCTTGTATTCAGAGGCTTCTCTTCTTCTGTTTTTGTTGTTAGCTCTCTCAAAACCCTTCAGAATTCCATAAATTATCTGGTGTTTTCAGAGAGCCTCTGCAGATCTTTTTTTACCGATTATGGCTTTTCAGATGGGCTAACATTTCATTGTAGGAGATTTATGGGAACGAGTAGTCAGCTTAAAGCTAAAAATTTAAAGTCCTTGTTACAACCTATTTAGGGAAATAGCATGTGAATATCAATAGCTTATCAGTAAATGTTTTTAATTAGATAAAGCTTTTTATTTTCGAATTTCTTTCCCAAAGGTTTTATTTGGAGTGACGTATTTTTCTTCATTTTACTTTCAATTACCCATATGTATGCATAGAAAAATGAAAGTATAGTATTCGGTCCAAAAAAAAAAAAAAAAAAAAAAAAAAAAAAAAAAAAAAATTTGCGTTTCTTCATTTTTTGGAACATCCTGATTTAAAAAATGTGATCTAGAACAAATGTTTGTCTGTGGTCAGTATAACTCCCGTACAAACTTACCTACGATATTCGTATTTGGTGTGCGGGTTGGTGGTAGCACAAGAACCTACCATTAAAGTTTTCATCAAAATCACGCATGCGCATAAGGTAGCTACCGTTGAAATATCATGTTTTTCAGTAATTGCTAAAAAACGGCTCGAACGATTTTGTTCAAAATCGCTGTGGTAATGTTTCTCAAGATGTTCTAAACATCCCCACCTCCGAAATTCCCGTAAAAAGGCTTCAATAGCGTAAAAAGTTGAAAAACAAATGCCTTTAAGAGAGAGTTCTCTTTTTTTTTTTTTCCTTTTTTTTTTAGCATACCTCATCAATGATCGTTTTTCGTCCCTTCTCGGTTCACTTACAAGAAAGGATAATATAAGAATTATCGAAAAGTACATCGCCAAAATCATCATTTTGGCGGATTTTTTTTTTTTTTTTTTTTTTTTTTTACAATAAATGACCCCATAGAAGAATTATTGCAAAGAATCTGACCAAACTAGCTATTTTTGCTAAATGAATGATGAAAATATAAAAACGGTAAATGACACAAATCCACGCGTGTATTAAAATGTAATTGAAAGTTGTGCGATGTTCGACACTCCTAGTTTATATAAAAAGCTACCAATCCTTAAAACTCTACACTTCTGAGTATTTTGTAAAGATTTTGACAGCAGACAATTTCGATTCGTTGAATAATCTCCAGTAGTATATGAGTAGGTTTTCTCAAAAGAGTATTAATTTAACCATACCTCGTGATATAATCAGTTTCGTAATTCCGCATTGTTAACTAACATTTGTGTGTGGGATACCGCCTATCATATTTAAAAATGTTTCGTAAAATTATTTAGTATTAGGTTCTGAAAAGCTTAAAAAATCTATTCATTATTTTGTGGAATCATTTTTCTGTTAATAAAAAAATTCCTTTTCTTTTCTGTTGTATAATTAAAGTAGAAATGAATATTTATATTTATTACAGAGCACTTCATAGTTCATAAAATTCCCATGTCACAAAGATCAAATTATTCTACCATCTAGAATGCAATTCTTGCAGTTATTGGTATACATTGCGATTCTTCCTCATGAATATCTTATAAAGATAAATTATTCATAAAGTAGAAAGTTCAAGAAGAAATCTTTATTATGCCTTGCTATTTATAAATTAGAACACAGCGAAACACTCTATTCTTATTCATGAAATGGGAATTGCCACAATTGAAAAATTGTTAGAAGTCTCCACACGAATTCACCAATTGTTAGAACACAATATTATGTACTTATACTTTTCTACTGTGTTCCTAAAGTATAATCAACAATCTTTATTGTTATTTAAAAATGTGTTAATAAAATGTTATAGAAATATTACGTAAGAATATATAATGGATTTCCATTATTAAACAGTTCAAAATACCTTGCGTTAAAACAGAAACCTAGAAACAAAAATTGCTGAAATATACGTAAGCATATTGGAGCATAAATTTTTCAATAATCCTTTAAAATGGCTGCGTTTTTCTTACGTTTAATAATATTTATGCTTCAAGTATGAATTTAATGTGTCACACTTGAAGTATATATTAAAATTTAAAATACCGTAAATCAGAGTTAATTGCATCCTAGGGACCTACTGAAATCCAGAATGATAAAGCGATGTATGTTGTTCCTGATACTTGTTTACTGAATTGTTCGACGTAGTTCTTAAGTCATCCACGAGGTACTAAGAACTAAGTCTGACGTTTCAATAAACCAGTATCAGGAACAACATACATCACATCATCATTCTGGGTCCAAGTAGCTCTGATTAAGGGTACCTAAAATAATATGAACTAGGGGTAATATCGCACAACTTTCAATTACACTATAATATTGGTCATTGCATAATAATTTATGGTGTTATTTACCTTTTTCACATTTTTACTCATTTAAATAAAAATGGCCAGTTTAGCGATATTTTTGGCCATAATTTTTGCATGAGCAAAATAAAAAATAATAAATACGCCAAGATGGTGAAATTAGCGATGTTATTCGATAGGTATTACATTGTCTTTTCTTGTGCGTGAAAAAGAAAAAAAAATCAATCGTTGATGGACAATGCTCGAGGACAGAAAAATCTGTGCTATATGCACTCGTTTTTTTTTTTTTTTTTTTTTTTTTTTTTTTAACATTTGTATCGCTTTTTTATAGGAATTTCGGAGGTAGGGACGATTAGATCACCTTAATAGGTATTAGAACAGAGATTTTAATCAAAATCGTTAGAGCCTTTTTATAACAATTGCTGAAAAACATGATTTTCATGATTTCAACCTTATGCGTATGCACAATTTTGGCGAAAATCTTAATGATTGGTCCCATTGCCATCACCAGCCCGCACACTAAATTTGAACATCGTAGGTCAATTTGTTCGGGAGTTATGATGATCACCTACACACAACAGACACATAGAAATACCGACACAAAGACAGACATTTTTTCTTAACCACTTTTTGGAAATCAGGATGTTCCAAAACGTGGAGAAAGACAACAGAAATATATTTTTTTGACCGAATGCTATGCTTTCATTACCCTATGCAGACATATGGGTAATTGAAAGTAAAAACTCACGTGTTAGATAGGCCTGACTTTGCATTTTCTCCTGATTGACATTACCACGCCCACCACTTTAATGCTTACATATCGTTTTCTTGAACTTATTATCAGTGTTTGATAATTCTTATGTTTTCTGAATAAAATTCAATGATATATGGAAAGTGTGTAACAATGATATATGGATAGTTGAAGTGCAATTACACTTACCTAAGATAGCGGTGAATAGCTCCGGAGCTGAACTTCCAGCGGCCATGAAAGTAGCCCCTGCAACATCCTCGCTCAGATTCAGCCTCTAAAAAATATTAAAATAATTCAATTAATAGCTAAACATGTTTATTCATTTAAACATTTATAATTGATTTCAGCTATAACGCTCAAAACAATAAATTACTTTTACAGGTATAAATTACAACCATTTCGATTAAAAGGTGCTCCGGTATCCTACTGTATGAAGTGAATTAGTATGCAGTATTGAATACATTTTGCAATGAAATATTATGCACAGTAGGCCTGGGCGATGCTAATATTTCTACATCGCGATAAATTGGGAAGCAAACATCAGGATGCCATGATATATCGCGATATTAACAATATTTTTTATAAAATACAACGAAACAACATTTTCATAACACGCTTTATAGCTACAATCACAAACATTAAAAATGCAAAATTCAATCCTTATAACCGACATATTTCTGTAAAACGTGGTAACAAACAGCATTAGAAAAATTGACCTTTTGTGCGGATGGTACTAAAATCTAGAATTACTACAGGTAAAATAGGACATTGAAAACAAAAAAACGTTCATGAAAATTGGCAAAAGCCTTTAATTTCTCACGAAAAAGAATAATCAAAAGAGTCCATAAAAATATCTAGCAAAAAAAAAAAAAAGGATGTTTTTTGAGGGAGTGAAGGTTTTTTTTTTTTAAACTGAAAATTCATTTTGGTATAAACCAGGCAAGTGACACATGCGTGTGGAGCATTTTTTGATGCTGAATCGAATAAGAAAAGCAAGACGATTTAACAATCCTATTTAAAAGTTATAATCGATTTGCCTATTTTATAGACGAAAATACATATGTAATATAAAAGTACGTGTAATGAACCAAAACTGAGTGGAAAAAATAAACAAATAAACAAAATTTAATAGAAAAAGTGCCAGTTAGTAATAAAATAAGTAAGTAGTAGTGAATAGTTGAGTAAACAAAGCATAAGGGATAAAGAATAAAGTATGAAATAAGGTACACTTTTACATAAAAAGACTTTTATAGGATAGTTATATCGCCATGATTTTTCTTTCCTTCACTTCAGAGTCAAAAACTATTCCACACTTATGTGTCACATGCCTGGGTTATACCAAAATTAATTTTTAGTTTACAAAATCCCTTCACTCCCTACCCCTTCTAAAACGCAATTCCATATATATTTTTATAGACTCTTACGTTTCTTTATTCTCATGACAAATAAAAAAATTTCGCCAAGTCTCACGAACGGACTAATTTTTAATTTCTTTATGTCGTACCTCGCTTTTTACCTGCGATTTCGTTTATAAAAAGATGTGTAACTTTTTTTTTTAAATAGGTATATCGTCTTGTTTCATTTTTCATTCGATTCAGCATAAAAAAATACTCTAAAAACATGTGTCACATGCCTATATTGTTCCAAAATTAATTTTTCAGTTATAAAAACGGCTGCCCTTCCCTCTTCTCCACAGAAAAAAAAACCACCCTTATTAGATAGATATTTTTATTGTACTCTTTTGATTATTAATTTTCATGACAAATGGAACATTTTTGCCAAGATTCATCAACGAACCAATTTTTTTTATTTTTCTTATTGTTTTTGGTACTATTTTACCTGTACTAAATACCGAGAAAGAAATCCTAAAACGCGATATGCTTTTACTTATAAAGTATCGCGTAAAAGCGAATGGAACATGTATAAGCGTCTCGTCTGCGGAGTTTCGTTTCTATATTGGAAACACTGCGCTCATGCCGGGCGAATAGGATTACCACGATGTATCGCGCATGCGCAGTGACTGTACGAAAAACACTATGATGTATCGGTTTCGTCTTAAACGGCGCGGTGTTGGTTGTTTCACTACATTTCTATAGTCTTCATCGCGTCTAACATCGCGTATGAATGTAGGGTGGATCGTGGCATCAAGATTGTTCTTTTTCATGAAGTGATCGGCAAGTATCGCGCACGCGCTTTGACTGTTCGAAAACCATATCGGTTTAGCGAAAATATTGACACCGGTTTGACGATGTTGATTTCACACCGGTTTTGAATGATGTATCGATACATCGCCCAAGCCTAATGCACAGTGGATTTTTTTTTTTCCACTTTTTGAGTTTAATTCTGCAATAGTTCTTCTTAGCAATAACTTTAAGGAATGACAAAAATATAATTCTTTAATAAACTATTAGTGAACAACTTTCTTATACGTACCTCCTGCCAATCATCTAATTCAAATTTCATCAATCATGTGTGAGACACTTTGAGGAAACTCTGGAAAGATTCTATCTATTGTTAAATTTCTATCACTTGAAAATAACTGTAACGGCGAGACGGGCAATTTGTACATTACAGCTAATAAAGATCGTTTAAGAATATCGTAAGAGATTACAGAACAAAGTTAAACACTGGCATTAAAGAATATAATATCTATTGCTAAGGAGAGGCTCTTTGAGTTGTTTTATGTTTTGCAAGGATGCATCATCTGTACAGTAATGTCATTCCATTCTTTAAGATATTTTCCAACTGTATACATTATATTTCATTTTTAAATCCTTTAAATTAACTTTTGTTTGATCGTGTGTTGTGGCGGGAAAAATCTTCGGAGGGCAAACTAAATCATTGCCGTCATCCAACTCTTACACTCGTTGTCGATGACAATGTCTTATATAAAGTTTTTAAAGCAAAAAAAGTCATGTCAATGGCACAGAATAGATGTTTTCTTTATAACGACCAAACACCATGAAAACTTAATATGAGCTTAATATCGCTAAAATAAGTTGCAACTGAACAGAAAATGCATGCCAGTAGCACAAATACGCTGGCCAATATCGATCAAGACTGACCAATCTCGATCAGGACCGTGGCAGACTGACTGTTGCTACGCACTTAGACCAATCTCGTCCAATGATGCGGAAAATATATTTTGAAATGTTGATGCAGAGTTTTCAAATTGGGATTATTTTTATAAGAAAGAATAGAGAGGTAAAAAATGTTTGGCAATGGTTTTGACACTTTTTTTTTTTTTTTTTTTTAAATCGTCTATTTTGGAACGATGCTTGAGTTTCAGCATGGATTGAACAATCTTTCTGGAACCTCTGTTTTCAATATTGGTCAATACCACAAGTGCTACCAGGGTAAAGGATTCATAGTAAAAACTTAGTTTTTTATGAGTTAAAATTTTAGAATGTTTAATGTATCGTCATGAGAAGAAAATATGTCTTTTTGATGTGAATTTTATGTATCAAAGCTGTTCCACTAAAAAGATAGTGAAACACATTTGCTTGAATTTTCCCCATAGGTGCAATTTGATTAAAACTGTTCGTTTTTCACAAAAAATTATCCACTCAAATAATATTTGGTGTGTTTTCAAATTCATTTCAGATATGAATCTCAGTAAAGATAACTAGAGTAATATCTTTTGAAATTTAGGTTTAGAATATACTTCATCTGTTAATAATACTATTAAACCATTGCCCTAAAAAACTAGTTTTTGGAATGGATTTTAGTACTATTTTCATCTTATTAAATAAATATTTTTGTTTTTCAATAGAAAAGGCGTCAATGTTTTGGTGTTCTTCATATTTTATATCTATTCTAATTTAGAATTCGTGCCACCGATACAGATGTTACTAAAATATATATTTTCAATATAGTGAACTGTCGCTTCAATTTTATGCTAAAGCTTGTAACTTCACATTTATTTTGTCGATTAAAAACACTGTGAATCTTGCTTAAAAATAGAACAATACCTTTTTAAATAAATAAATAAAAAAACAAAAACATTTTCAACTTTCATACAACCAGAAAGTGAAAACAGTAAAAGCACACTTATTTTTTTTTATAAACATTTCTATTTTAAACACGAAGTTAATTCAGCCACTCAAACACAAGTCCCAAAATTTAATAAATTCTTAATACACGCAATATAACGTGAGGCAAAGAAAACTTCATAACCAACATAAGTAAAAGTATCTCCTTCAAAATTCATGAATATTTCATTCATCAGAAGATTGAACCTTGTTAAATTTTTCATGTCATGAATTATTTTTTGTCTTGTCTTCATGGGAATTAAGATAATTAAATTTCTGAAAGAATCCTTCGGTTTTATCTAAGCTGTTTAAAAAGATGTGATTGCAATGAACTTAATAAACTATGCATTGAATCTAAATTTGATTTTTAATGTTTAATTACAGAGAAAAATAAAGAATCTAAGTACAAATGGATTGCAATTTTGGCAACAGATTTTTTTTTTTTTATCAAAGTAATAAAATATTAGTCAACACAAAATAATACATATAAAAATTAATTGAAATTTTGAAATATTCAAAAGAAAATCAATTAGCTTTTGAAAACCTAAAGCTATGAACTTCTTTCGTATTTAATAGAAAATACTAAGCTATTTTTAGGTTTGTTAGTTAATTTTATTTCAAATGTTAGTTTCTTATAATACATTTTAATACTCTTTTCAAATTTATTTTACAAAAATTAAGCTAATTAAAAAAAAATTCCCCTTTTCATTGGAAAATTATTCCCTATTTAAAACAAAAATATTCTTGCAATTAGTATTATTTGTTATTTTATAAAACATATATATATATATATATATATATATATATATATATATATATATATATATATATATATATATATATATATATATATATATATATATATATATATATATATATATATATATATATATATATATATATATATATATATATGTGTGTGTGTGTATATATATATATATGTATTATCCCCAGTGATATAGAGGGCGCTTCTAATGTAATCCCCTAGCGGCGACTTCGTCGCCAGAGAGAGAGTATGATTGAAGGAGTGAAGGTGAACGGACGTGAAAGGAACCTCTTCTAGTTTAGGTTTAAGAACCTAGTTATAACTTATGCAACGAATAAACCTGCTGTCTATTTAATTAGCCTCTTTACTTTTACCCCTTCGTCATATAACATGGGGGCTCGCCGTGCTTTTTACCCGCGAGAATACGACGGAAAAATTATATCATAAACGAAACGAAACTTCGAAATCGGTAAATAAGAACTAAACTTCCACGCCCATCCAGAGGTATAACCAAAATCCTCTTCACGAAACAAAAACTGCACTTTCACGCCCCATACAGAGGTCAAACCAAAATCCTCTTCACGAAATAAAAACTGCACTTCTACGCCCATCCAGACGTCAAACCAAAATCCTCTTCACGAATTACCGCAGCAATCAGCGACCACCAGTGGAATCTACAAATAAAAGGCAAGCTCATCAACCAGCGTCGTCATTATACAACTGCATAACACTCGCTTCGCCGAACAAGTCCCACTTCAGCCGTCAAGCAGAAGTTCAACGAAGCTAGCATCGTTATTCCACATAGCCAGCAAGAATCCAGAATCCTGAGCCAAATCGAATCTGCAACTACAACGCTGTCGCTTCGCCGAACAAGTCCTACTTCAGCCGTCAAGCAGAAGTTCAACGAAGTCAGCAAAGTTATTCCACATCGACCAACTACCACGAACCAGAAACCAGAAGCAACGAGTACTCTTCGAAAGAGCAACAACATAAAACGGATACAACTCCAAAAGCGAAGTAAAATCAAGAAACGCAGGTAGGATCCATCTTATTATTAATTATGTTTAAAAATATCAGAAAGCAAGATCTCGCATTTGTTGCCGCTGAGTTAGATATTATTGTACCGGATGGTGCCACAATTCTAAAATTAAAATACTTCATTGAAAAAAGTGAAATTTTCGTTAAAGATCCAGTTTTCGTTAAAGATTTGATAACAACAGTCGTAGAGGATAGAAAAACCCAAGAGGCTAATGAAAAACTAAAGCACATCGAAGATGATAAGTATGAAAAGCAAAGAGAAATCGAAAAAATTAAGTTTGAAAATCAACAAGAAATCGAAAAAGTTAAACTTGCACAGTTAGAAGCTAAAATAAAACTAGCTCATCTAAAGAACAAAATCCAAACTCCAGTAACTGCAGAACCCTCTGATATTATTTGTGCTAACTCAATAACACCAACCAATGTAAACGAAAGCATAAAAACACGAGACCCACTTCCGATTGAAAACCAATTCGAAATCCACACGGGAAAAAAATGCTATGTTGCTTTAAAAAAGGAGGAATATATCACTTTTCCTGCTGAAAGAAATAACATTTTAAATGCTTCTCAAATCCTTCCGATTCTGGAAACGCAAGATGACACGTGTCAAGGTCATACAAAAACTAACTCAACGGAAAATATCGGTTCTTCATTGATGGAGGCGGGGCTTAATGTCCCCATGAGAAAAGACGAACGATCATTGGAAGATCCCGATGAAGTTTGAGTTAGAACAGAAGACGGAGAAAAAGGCCCACCAGCTGAAGCACATGGTCGAGAATGTAAACAAACAGAAACGCATGTTGATTGTTTACCTTTTCTGTTTACGATTGGGGATAGCGTGAGTTTAAACGAAGCGGGTTTCTTGCACATTAACGACGATAATTTACGGAATACTGTTATGAATATGGTTAAGATTTACAAACCAAAGAAAATGGAAAGTACAAATTTTCAAATGAAGCTTTTCCTACCAGTTGAAACTCCAATCTTCAAGCGAAAATACATCTACGGAATAATTTCCGAAACTACTTATGACTTATGCAACTCACCGTCTGCTATTCAAAAATTTATGCAGATTGTTTTTCGTGAACTTTTAGTAGCTAAAATATTAATCTTTATGATGAAGTGCTGGGAAGATACTTAAGTTTCTTCAATTTTCTTCTACAAGAACTTTTTACAGAAGATACTTTTTTTTCTTTTTATGAACTTTTGAATGAAGAGACTTTTTTTCTTCTTTTTATGAACTTTTGAAAGAAGAAACTTTTTTTTCTATTTTCTTTCACACAAACTTTTTGAAGAAGAGACTTTTTTTCCAATTTCTACAAACTTTTCAACTTTTTATGGTGCAAGAACTTTTTGCACAGACTTTAAATTTTTAAGAACTGCATGTTCTGATCTTCAAGACATTAATGTTGTTTAAATTTTATAATTGTGCTGTATTTTTAATATCTTTATTTACAGGTTTAGTATATATCAATGAGTCGGTGGTCCTCCTCAATCAGGATGGCAGAGTGTATTATCCCCAGTGATGTAGAGGGCGCTTCTAATGTAATCCCCTAGCGGCGACTTCGTCGCCAGAGAGAGAGTATGATTGAAGGAGGGAAGGTGAACGGACGTGAAAGGAACCTCTTCTTGTTTAGGTTTAAGAACCTAGTTATAACTTATGCAACGAATAAACCTGCTGTCTATTTAATTAGCCTCTTCACTTTTACCCCTTCGTCATACAACATATATATATATATATATATATATATATATATATATATATATATATATATATATATATATATATATATATATATATATATATATATATATATAAAATTTTCACGTTGTTATCTAGTTAAAAACCTCCAATGAGAAATAAGAAAAAACAGTTAAAACAGTTGAATCCTCAATATTCTTACAATGCAATTGGACGCTCCGGAATCTTGGGCGGCCGCTAGATGTCACTTTTACAGACCTAATGAGATTGTTTGGATTTTAGTATTGTTTTGAATTGCATATAAGTTATGGTGTCTTTTTAAAAATAAGTATTTTAATACATGGTGTATTGTTGTGTTCCATATTGCAAGGACGTGAAAGGTAAACTTGGCATGTCATTTCACGAAGTTTCTTCAAACGAACAATTAAAAAATAAGTGGTTAAAGGCCATTTCGAGGAAGGACTTCACCCCGAATGAAACTTCTTGTTCGACGCAGGTGTGCGGAAAACATTTAGTCTGGGCGCTACTGTCGAAAAAAGTGGTCCCGTGGGCCACTTCATGATGCAAACATGTGGGTGGTGTCATGCGTAGAAAATGAAATCCGATGGTGGGTACCTGGCATCCCGGTACGAGAGGCGCTACAGTCGAAAATCCAAAATGGGTACCACCATACCACCTAACGTACGTTTTTGTCGAATAATGTATATAACACATACATGGTAAGTTAAACTAAAAATTTCAAAATGGTCGCCGCGTCGCGATCTTAAGTACGTTTTTCAGGTTGGTTGGTTTGAATGCTCAGCGATCTATACATGCGCACAATAACGGCTAATCAGGCAGAGAACTGCAGCTGAACATGGATTTAGAACCACAATGAACATCAATGCCCAACCCGGTTTTCGAACCCGGCACCCTTAGCAAGCGAATCCAGAAAGCTAACTACACAGCTATCATGTCAGTTAGAAATACAGACTGGGATTTTCACTTGGCAGATACACAGGGACACAGGACTTCACAAACTATTTATATGCCTTTGATCGACTAAACTATGCAAGAATAATTCCGCTGTACTTTATGAATATGGAAAAACTTAATAAAATGCATACAACTATATGGCAAGAATTACAGCAAGGAAAGTGGGTTGTTAATGAAACCAAAATACCATTTCATGCTTTAGGAGTCGATGTAGCCCTGGAACACCAGAACAGAAGACTTGAAGATCAAGGTGGACTTACAGGCATCCCTCTAAACAAGAGTGCTAGGACAAGACTCATTCTGCCAGATCCGAGCTCACAAGAATTGCTGCATTAACCAATGCAATGATTAAAAAAGCCACCCCCAATGCAAAATGTCATCATGAATATTGTCTATCGGTTCGCAAGCGTCAGGACCACTTGAAAAGTTTGTAGAGGGTTTTAAATCGACAACCAACCTTTTTAAATGCAATACAGAACATCTTATACATCTGGTGTATAAGCAAGTTCTTCCCAATGACGTTCAAAAAGACATGTGTACAGTTGCTGATATTGGTGAGAGTCTTCTTTCCAAATTCATTGAGGAACGCATTAAAATTATCAACCAACCAACCAACAGTACCAACAGAAAAATAAGAACCATCAAAGACTTCAGTACAATTTTGGGCACCAATGAAAAAGATGAAACTTATGCTTGCAAATCAGCATTCCAAAATTTTAAATTAACATTGAAGGAAAAATTGTTAGAGTTAAAAGTTGATTTTTTAATATTTTCTAGACTGATGATTGCAACAAGAAGTCGGGTAATATAGATTTGAAAGCAACTTTTTGTCGTTATGAATTCTCGCGACGGCCATTTTGAAATTTGTAATTTAACCTAACATACATGTGTTATATACCATTGGAAAGGAAATTTTATTTCCTACAAGTTTTCTATCAATCAACTAGTTGGTAAAATGAGTTATTTGACAAAAACGTACGTTAGGTGGTACGGTGGTAGCCATTTTGGATTTTCGACTGTAGGGTCACTCGTACCGGGATGCCAGGTACCCACCATCGGATTTCATTTTCTAAGCCTTCATTCGAAGAGAATGACACCACCCACATGTTTGCATCATGAAGTGGCCCACGGGATTTCATTTGCTCCCGGACTAATTTTCGTTCCAACGAGTATGTTCAGACTTTAAAAAGAAAAAGATTAAAACCTAACTTGAAAAGATTAAAGCCTCTAAACATGAACACAGCAAAATATTATCCGAACTTATGTGGAAAGTATTTATTAAAGCTGTCATTGAAAACATTGCTAAAATTCATAGCGATGTGTTTGAAAATATTAGAAAATTGTTAATCAAGCCTGTTAATTGAAAATTTTTAAAGTTAAATTAATTTTGCATTTGTTTAAATGTTTGTAACAGGTGTTTTGTTATTGTGAAAAGTTTTTGGTTGCTTCACAGCTGGGCCGGTTTATCTTATGGATGTATTATAAATACTTATAAGCTTATTATTTTTTTAATCTTAAAGTAATAGATATCTATTTATGATCTGTCATTAGAAAGTTACGTTTGAAAAAAATCAATTAATTAATAATTTCTGTAACCAACCATTAAATTGATAGCGCATTAATAAACTTCGAATTTGTAAACATTATTCAATCATTTTTTTTTTTTTTTTTTTTTTTTTTTTTTAAATAAATGCCCAAAATATTTTGAAATTTGCTATATTATTCTCAACTTCTTAGCAGTGGGTATAATAATTTTTTCAGTGTTTTTTACCTTTTGAATGCACATATGGTTGCTGTCTAATTTCTTCAGAATTTGAAGAGAATTCACATTTTAAAGTTTTAATAAATTTTACTTAATAAGTTTCAAACCTTTCACAAATTTTGTAAAGATTATATTGACATGCTTCTTTTTTTTTTTTTTTTTTTTACATGTTTGAATATATTGTCTACATTAATGTTATGAATACTAAATAAATATGTATTTTCATTTGAGTTTTTATTTAATCGTTTGCTTAATTTTAATTTATCGTTTTTAAGACAAATTATTGGTTTGAATTTAGATATTGTAATAAAATTAAGCAACTTAAATAATTAGGCATTTATTATTTTTAAATGTTATAAAATTTTATTTATAAATTAGTCCCATTTCGTATATTCTAATAAAAAAAACTAAATACAAAACATGACAATATGATTATAGAAAGTAAAGTTATATGATTAATCTAGAAAAATAGTTTTACATACAATTTTTAATTCAAGATTGATGAATGTCTAAAACAAAATTTGTTGACAAATTATGCGTGTAAAACACAAAGGAAACTGTAAAATTTATTATTCTAACGCATATCCAATAGAATCACTAAAAACCTTTTTATATATAAAAATAGTAAAAAAATAGTTAAGAAATGCATTAGAGAGCATGTATTCTCTAAGTCTGTAAACGCGCCATCTAGCGGCAAACGGAGATTCCTTTAAAACAGTGATATGACTCGCTTCTAAGTACGGTTTTTTACAGTATCGATCAAGGACGCTTTGGTTACAGAGATCTGAGAGAATTATGCGATCTGACAGCATGTCATTACAACTCCCAAATCGTCCTTGATAATGGAACTCTTTCTTCAAGCGAGTCAGATGGGTCATTTTCCTATAGTCGATCCGTAATCTCGAGCAGCCGCTAGATGTCGCTTTTACAGTGTTTTGTTTAGTGTTTAATATTATTTTGAGTAGCGTAACAGTTATGGCGTCTGTTAAAAATTAAGTATTTTCATATATGGTGTATTATTGGGTTTAATTTTGCAAGGAGATGAAAGACAAACTTAAAGGTTTTTCATTTCATGAATTTTCTTCCAATGAACAGTTAAAATATAAGTGGTTGAATGCGATTTTAAGGAAGGATTTCACCCCGAATAAAACTTCTTGTTCGAAGCAGGTGTGCAGAAAACATTTTCCTTCCAACGATTATGTTCAGACTTTAAAAAGAAAAAGATTAAAGCCTAACCAGAACAGATTAAAGCCTCTAAAACTGCACACAACAAAATTTTATCTAAACTAGTGTGCAAAGCTTTTTTAAACACATTGCTAAAAAGCATGGCGATATTTGATAATATTAGAAAATTGTCAAACAAGCCTAAAATTAAAAAATGTTTAAGTTATTTTAATTTTGCCTTTTTTTAATTATTGGTAGCAGGTATTTTGTTATATAAAATAGTTTTTGGTTGCTACACAGATGGGCCAGTTAATCTTATGTATGTATTGTGAATAGTTTTAAGCTTATTTTTTAATCTTAAGCAAATTAATATCTATTTATGATCTTTGTTGTTAGAAAGTTACGTTTGAAAAAAATTATAATTAAATTATTTCTGAAAACAATCATTAAATTGATATCGCTTTAATAAACTTTGAAATTGTAAACATAATTTAGTCTATCATTTGTTAATTAATGCCCAAAAGTTTTGAAATTTGCTATATTGTTCTATTATTCTCTACTTGGCAGAGTAAAGATGGGAATAATTTTTTTTTTTCCACCTCTCTCTACGAGTGACCATAAAGTTGCTGTCTAATTTCTTAAGAATTTGAAGAGAATTCACATTTTAAAGTTTAAATTTTAATTAATAATGTTTCAAACATTTCAAAACCAAACAAACATTAACTCAAAAATATTTTTATCAATAAATTTGTATAATATTGTATAATATAGTATAAATTTGTATAACATTGACATGGATTTTTGTATTTTTGTAATTTTATGAATGTATTGTATATATTAATGTTATGAATACTAAATAAAAATGTTTTTTTATTTAATTTTTTATTTATACATTTGCGAAATTTGAATTTATCCTTTTAAGACAAATCATTCGTTAGGAATATAAATAACTACTAAAATATTTAAGCATTTAATAATTATAAATTTAACTAAAATTTTGTTAATAAATTAGTCACATTTGGTATATTTTAATAAAAAAAAATAAAAAAAAAGTATAAAACATTAAGAATATGGTTTTAGAAAGTTAAGTTGTATGATTAATCTTGGTTGGTTGTTTTCAGATTATCTGGCGCCGTCAGCATCACGAGGGCTATAATGCACCAAAACATTCATCATTAGACAAGCCAACATACATTTACAAACACCCATGCCTAACACGGGACTCGAACCAGCAACCTCGCGGTCTAGAAGCTAGCACGCTAACCACTATACCGTTTGGTCGGCATGATTAATCTTAAAAAATAGTTCTAGGTATATTTTAAGTTCAAGATTGATGAATACCTAAAAAAATATTTCTCGACAAATTATGCTTGCAAAACACTAAGGAAATCGTAAAATTTATTATTCTAACTCACATCCAAAAGAATCGCTAAAAAACTTTTTTTTTTTAATAAAAATTGTAAAAAATTATTAAGAAATGCATTGGAGAGCATGTATTCTTTAGGTCTGTAAGCGCGCCTTCTAGCGGGGATTGGAGATTCTGCGAAAAATAGTGATATGAGTAAGTAAGCTTCTAAGTAAGGTTTTTATCGTACCGATCAAGGACGCTTTGCAACTCCACTTGTGTCTACTGCGCCAACTGTTCATAAATTTTGAAACTACAATATATGTTTTCTCGTTAGTGGCTCCAATTAGCGATGTAAATTCGGAAATTTTCATGTCCATGTCCTCTATGTCCATCATTGATAAAAAAAAAAAATGTATTTCTTCCAAGATATAACTATTAGTCCAAGAGGCGACTGCAATTTTTAGACCCCATCGAACATCATTCTGATTGTTTTTATAGAAATTGGAGAAAAGTTAGTAGATTAGGAATCCACTGGGTCTGCCGTGGCAAAAATGGCCGAAACTGATCCAAAATCGACTTGGAATGAGTTGAACTAAAATCCGATTGCCAAATATGTCATAACTTGCCAAACAAACGTTTCGTCTGGCAAACCACTGCATTTTGATTTTTAATGAGAAAAAGCGCAAACGATTTCTGATCCCTGACTCTGAAAACTTGTATCTTTTAAAAGTAAGCCGAATTGGCGACATTAGTTACGTCATAAGTGACGTAATATTTTTTGCCAACACGGCTCCCTTTTAATAGATGCAAGTAGACCTTCGCCAGATATCTGAATCGTCTGCAACCTTCTTAATTGAAAATTAAAGAGTGATAAGGGTTACCAAATAAAAAAAATGCTCATTATTTAGCAAGTTATGGTGGATTTGGCAATTGGATTTAGTTCAACTTATTAAAAGTCGATTTTCGACCAGTTTCGGCCATTTTTGCCACGACAGACCAGTGGATTCATAATCTACTAACTTTTCTCCAATTTCAATAAAAAATTCAGAATGATGTTCGATGGGGTCCAAAAATTGCAGCCGCCTCTCAGTCTATATGTATTTATTGATAGTAATATTGCTCTTGATTAAAAAATCATTAATGTTAACCACCAACCAATTTTTTTGCCATAACGACTAGCACCACTCTAAAAGTTTTAGTAATGCGTTTATAGTTGTAAATAGCACTAAACTCTACCTACTTTAGAAAAGCTCTTAAAGCTGACCCAGTGAAGTGATCAGTAAGTGTTTTAATTACGAGGTAATTAAGGAAGATGCAGGGTACCACCCGTACGCTGCGTTCAACTTGTCCGATGCCACTCTGGCTAAAAAGTTCAGCAAGTAATTAGCTATTTCAGAATTCTGATCACATGTACATAGTTATTCCCAAGTTCCCTGTAGTCTAAATTATTTAACCTGAGCTGCGTATTTTATTGCCCATATATCTTTTTAATACGCTTTTATTAGCTTCAGATGTATGTATGTAACGGAATCTTTGAACATGATTTTGACCCCCTTCAAAACGTCGGATTAACTCGAAATTTATCATACTTATTAAGGACCGATGACAATTCAATAAATTTGTCGCTTTATCACAAGGATTAACTCGTGTTGCCCTAGCGCCGTTAAATTCCTACCAACCAACCTTCTCCGGAATCGAATCCTGGTGTGCCGTTTGAACGACAGTTATACAAAGCGTGTTTTTTTTAGTCGCATTATCCTTACCAGGATCTTCAGGATTAGTGATTTTTCATATTCAGAGACACGGTATTGTTTTGTGCCAAGTAATACGATGTGTACTAAGGCATACACATGACTTAAATTTGAGACAAGCATGTGACTATTGGCAGAAACAACTGGAGAATTTTATACACTAACTAAAAAAAAATTATAGTTTACAGAAAAAATAATTAATAGTTTAAAAACTAAAAAAACACGCTTTAATAGAAAAACAAACTAAAAAGTAGAAAATAATTAATAGTTTAAAAAACTAAAAAAATACGCTTTTATAGAAAAGTGAACTAAAAAGTAGAAAATAATTAATAGTTTAAAAAACTAAAAAAATACGCTTTTATAGAAAAGTGAACTAAAAAGTAGAAAATAATTTTAAATAAGTTTGAAATAAGAATAGAGTGATTAACAAGAAATATTTATTTTATCGTAAAAAAGCGTGGGGTGCTTGATGTCAATTGTTGAAAATATCTTAAAAAGCTCCCCACGCTTTTTTACGATAAAATAAATATTTCTTGTTAATCACTCTATTCTTATTTCAAACTTATTTAAAATTATTTTCTACTTTTTAGTTCACTTTCCTATAAAAGCGTATTTTTTTAGTTTTTTAAACTATTAATTATTATAGCTTGATCTCAGTACCTTGAGGGAAAGACGAAAAAAAAAAAGAAAAAAAAAAAGAAGGAAAAAAAAAATGTGTATCGTACATTGACATTCCCAATATTTGGAGAGTAAATTTTTTTATCTGCAGGGGTGGGAATTCTGCGCCAATTGCGCCAGCGCGCGCCAAAAGTTGTATCCTGCGCCAACCTGCTACAAAACCACATTTAAGTGCAATTCTGCGCCAATTTTGCTTTAAATCATCATTTAAACTCGCACGCTAAAGCGCCAAACCAAATCTATGTGGAGACGAAATTACGGCAACCTCAAGGTCGTTTTACACGAATTTCCATAACATTCGATTTTCCCCCCAACTTGCAATGTGTGGATTAGCCCTCTGAAATCGGCATTCACGCATGCGCATTCATGTTTAAACGCGTCTTGCACCAGGACAAACTGAAATCGCCGAGTGCTGATATCACGTGCGTCATTGCTAGATAAAATTTAGGGCTAAGCATTTAAAAAGAATATTTCCGCTCGGACACGCGTGATGACGATGCCTTCTATTAAATTTACAGTTGTTTTTTGTAATTTACTTGTTGGCTGTTGGTAATTAACTTTTAAACGTCCGTTTACATTTGAAATTAAGTATCACAGAAATGTAATCAAAATCCCGCAATGTTTCCGATTAAAAAAAAAAAAGTTTATAGAACGGCATGAAGGGTAAAATCGGCGTTTTGACGTAGATTTGACCCGATTTGGAAAATAAAAAAAATTCACAGAAATTTAGAAACATTCTTATTTTAAATTTATGTATTGCTATTTTTGCTATAAGAATTGCTATTTTTATGCAAATGAGTCTTATGATAATAATAAAACAGAGAGTTAGTGTATCTGTAGAAAGCTACTTAAAATAGGTGTAGAACTTGACATACATTTTTTTACATAAGTAGTTTTGGCCATCTGATAGTACCTTTGACAAAGGGACTGTTAAAATTTTAATTAGTTCATTTTTAATTAATTTTTTGTACCAACCAACTTCAAATAGAGGTACAGCTCCGAAATTTTCCACGCAAGTAGTTTTGGCCTTTTTTTAATTAGACTTTTAAAAAACAAAATGTTAATATTTAATTAGTTTTTTAACTAATTTTTTAATTAAAAAAAGTCTTAATTAGGCTACAGCTCAGAAATTTTCAACATAAGTAGTTTTTACCTTCAAATTGTACATTTGACAAACAGAATGTCAAAATTTTATTTTTTATTTATTTTTTTAATTAAATTTTTTTTTTTACGTAGCGACTTTAAATATAAGTACACCTCTGAAATTTTCAACCTAAGTAGGTTTGGACTTCTAATTAGACTTTTGAAACACAGAATTTTATAACTTTAATTTGTTTTTTAATTAATATTTTTACAAAGCAACTTCTACTAAATCTAGAGCTCTGAAATTTTCAACGTAAGTAGTTTTGGCCTTCTAATTTTGCTTTTCATAAACATTTGTTAAAATAATTCAGAGAGGTGAGGGGGGTTGTGTTATTGTATTAACGGGCGCATTTTTTGTTTCTCGATGGGGAGGGTTTCCTGATATTAAGGGTTTACGTTGCAATTAATACTTAGCGAGTCAAGCGAACTTGTGCTTGCACTGCAATGAACCTTCTAGAAAGTGAAGCGAGCCTGTCCTTGCGTAGCAATAAATTTTCAGCGAGCTTGTGCTTGCCTATCAATTAAACTTTTCAGAGAGCTAAGCGAGCTGTGTTTGTGTTGCAATTAAACTTTTAGCAAGCAAAGAGAGCTTGATTTTGCATAGCAAACCCGTTCGCAAAGTGTCAAAAGCTAAATATATATATATATATATATATATATATATATATATATATATATATATATATATATATATATATATATATATATATATATATATATATATATATATATATATATATATATATATATATATATATATATATATATATATATATATATATATATATATATATATATATTTAGCTTTATATATATATATATATATATATATATATATACAATTTATATCTTTTAAATTTACAAATAAAAATTATACAAGTTCAAATTTTAATTATTGTAATTGTAGTTAAATCAGCTACAATTTATTATATTTCTGCTACTAATTTTCTAATTTTGCTGCTACATTTTCTCTTATTCTGCTCCAAAAGTTAAATTTTGCTGCTCCAATTTTTCGCGAATCTGCTCCAAATGTTAAATTTTGCTGCTCCAAATGTTAAATTTTGCTGCTCCAAACTGGGCTTTCGCACTTCCCACCCCTGTATCTGCGCTACGTATTGCTTCTCACTTAAGTGCAATTTTTTGTATTGCCCGTTTGTTTTGTCCCGTCCGTCCCTTTTTATTTTTGCTTACTGTGCCAATTATATTTACCTACTTGAATTACCGCCCTTCGGGCTCCATTTAGATAGGTGGAATAGTGCCTCCGGGCTGACCCCACCATAAAAACAATATTATAGTATAGTACTCTAATGTCCGGGGATGGTATGGAAACATTTCAATAAGGTTGCGGTTTTTGATACTCAAACTCCACTTCCTGTTTAATAAGAATAATGGGGATAAAACCTCCTAAAACAAAGGTTTACGTACTGCTGGTGAATGAAGAGTTAGTATGGAAAAGCACGCCTTTTCAATCTCGACTGTTGGTGTACGAAGAATTAGAATGTTAAAGCACGCCTTTTCAATCTCTTGATTGCCTTCAACGTTATCAACAGATTTACAATGCCGACAGTAGGCAACCGTAGAAGACTTTTCATTAATTTGTAGATTAGCTCTGAAAAGCACTTTTATCCATTCATTGCTTTAATCCGATCTGAAAGGAATTTATGAAATTTAACATATGATGTTTTTCCAAAATATTGTTGCTTGGACGGGTTCGAAAGATTTGAAGCCAAAGCAGATCAAAGCTTGCAGAAACAGAAACATTCCCCATCCTATAATTCAATCCGTTTGAAGATCTATAGCTTAGTTAGGTCTGGACGTTTGTCTAAATTTTTACATCAAAATCTGGCTAGAACTCGTTTTTTTATTTCGTTTTGGAAATTTCAATATTTTTTTTTCTTCGTTGTCTTTTATCCTATGTACTCAATTTTTTTTTCTTTAAAAGATATCACCGAGACGAATCTATGGTATTTTTTGTATAATTATGTGAAGTTTCGTAAGCGCGCTAGAAAATAGTCAATTTCGGCTTTTTCGCTGGAAGTTGTGCAGAGAATAGATACTTACTATCGGTTTCTGCCTTTTTAAGGTTGGCGGCGAAACGACCGTTTCGTCTGATTATGTTTCTTCTAAGTTTTGGAAATAATTAAAAAAAAAAATCAAAATGAAATACAGAGGCAGTATTGGAAATGTTTAATTGAATTCTAAAAATAGATTTCAAGATAGTACATGTGATGACTTAAAAAGCAAAAATTTTTCTTAGAATTTTGAAAACTACACAGGAAATGATTACACAATAAAAGAAAGAAATACTTCTACTCAGCCTCCAATAATCGTAGACAATAGGCGCCATGAGCTATAAAAAACACTATAGAAAAGAAACAAAAGACTAATATAATAGAAAAACAAATGCTATTGTAACATAAAAACCGAAACGGCATATGTGCTTTTGTTTTTATCTTGGAATTTATACCTTTCCTCTCATGTATATTTTTTTTAATTTTAAAGAGCTAGGGGGGTGCAAGTGCACCTCCTTGCACCCTCCTGGGGGCGGCCATGCCTTTATGAATTATAAATAAACGACTCTGGTTTCTATAGCGACGGCCATCTGCCAGATTATCTGACTGGAACTATATTTCAACACACAGGATGGAAACCAGCGCTTAAGCACTCTCCAGGCGGTCAGGATGAAACAGTGGTAACAAATTATTAGTTTCCATTTCTGCCGCAAAGGACTCGTGGCATTACAATCTGACCAGTACCAGCGATTTTCTTGGCTTGGTTTCTAAATTTTCATTCTAGATGGCGCTCTAATCGTTTCTCATCCGAACTTTTTTATTTACTTATTTTTAATTTCTACTATTTCGGACAAATGGAATTTATATTATCCTCATAAATTTTAATTTATTCATTTGTTTTAAGATTACATTAATTAAAATCAAACGCATGTTAATTGCTGAATTCCACTCTTTACTTCATATTGTTACGATTTTTTGTATATTTGTAAATATTTCGTAGAGTTAATTTTGTAAATAGTAATTTATGTACATTTCGCATAAGGCAGTGCAATAGTTCGTCGTTAAATTGGCTTCCCTGCAGTGAGCATCTCAATGCTTGATAACGGGTTTTACAGAGGTAACTCTGGGAAGCGAGTTTTAAGGAGCAGGGCATTTAACATTACGGTAATGGGAATCTCGCCAAATTGGCGAGATAGAGCCAAGTTGGCGACGGTTTTGGTGACTAATTTTTGTCGCCAAATTTGACGAGAAATTTTGCGACATTTTCGGTACATGTATCCCATGTACATGTATAGGACTTTTCGACTACGATCTGGAAAGTTCTCCAAATTTCTCTCTCTGGAAGTTTCATGACGATTCACCACTCCTATATAAGGACGGCCGTGAGTAGGGTTAGTTAGTTCTTGGATTTTGAGTCACTGAATTAGTTGACTGGAGATACTGAGCGAAATGTATTGCATTGTCTTTTGCGGCGATTTAGCAGTTGTTGTCAAGTTTTTAACTGCTGTTTTGTGCTCTATTGAGGTGAAAAGAGCTGTATTGTGTCTACTAGAACGAGAAGTTCTGGAGCTGTAAGAGAACCGTGAAGAGTTATTTTGGAATAAATTTCTGCAAGTTTTGATCTGCTTTGGCTTCAAATCTTTCGAACCCGTCCACGCAACAACTGGTGTCAGAAGTGGGGTTTGATGCCGATTACCAGAGCAATGGTGGAACAAGAGGACAAATTTCAACAGATTTTTGCTTTCATGTAAGAAATGGAGAAGAAAATGTCCAAAGGGCAGGAAGAGATGAAGAAAGAGATGTTCTCTGGCAAAGAAGAGATGAAGAAGGAAATATCCGAAGGGCAAGTAGAAATGAAAGCGAGTCAAGAAGAAATGAAAGCGAACCAAGAACAAATGAAAGCGGCCCAAGAGGAAATACAAAAGAATATTTCTGCGATCTCTGCCGGACAGGAGGAATTAAAGGGTCATCTTTTAGCAACTATGGAAGAAAGTGTGAAACAAATAGAAGATAAATTTGAAGAGAAATTCGAGAATGTCGAAAAGAGGTGTAATAGTTTAGAAGGGAAATTCGAATTCAAGTTTATTGATGAAGATAGAGATTCTGGAAAAGAAGAATTTAGAAGAAAATTTGGGTGAGATAGAAGGAAAAGATAGACCAAATGTTAGAGAAGAGACTGTCAAGCAGAACTCTTTCGGAAGATTTGAAATGTGTACCAGTCACCTCCCGACCTTCAATCAAGCTTTCGACTTACGATGGAAAATCTTCCTGGCAAGTGTATAAAACTCAATTCACAATTGTCGCCAACGCCAACGGATGGGACTCCATGACAAAATCCTGCCAGTTAGCTGCATCTCTGCGAGCTGAAGCTGCCGATATACTACAAACGCTTTCCGAAGAGCAACGCTTAGACTTCAACGTACTCTCAAGTGCATTAGAACTGCGGTTTGGAGAGAAATGTGTGAAAGACTATAGTAGGCTGCAGTTGAAATCTCGCCAACAGAAGCCAACCGAAACACTCCAGGAGCTCGCCACGGATGTTGAGAGGCTTTTCCATCTCGCCTTTGCAGACTGCCCTGCTGAAACGAGAGAAATCCTGTCTCTACAGTACTTCGTACATGGCATCAGGGATGTAAAGATACAGAAGGCCCTACGAATGGCGGACGTCAAGGATTTAAAAAGTGCTTTAGTGTATGCCATGAAGTATGAGGCAGCCCAGCAAGCAACTCGTAGAGAATACCATCCTATCAGGACTGCTACTATACAGGAGCCAGAACACCTAATTGTTGCTCGTCTGGATGAATTGCAAAGACAAGTGAGTAACTTGAGACGAAATACTCCGGAAAAGAAGCAGAGCCTGAAGTGCTGGAACTGTGGAGGCGAGGGCCACATACGGAGAAATTGCCGAACCCACCAAGACACTGGAGCTAAGACGGCTCCCAGAAGGGAGGATGGAAGCCATCTCGCCAGGCGGAGGTTGCCAATTGTTGAGAAGCCTCATTTTAGAGCTCTACAAATTTCTGCAATGAGTGGCGGCAGTAATGGACTCTTCATAATGGGACACGTAAATACAGCATGGAGTGTTAAGCATGGGTGTTTGTAAATGTATGTTAGCTTGTCTAATGACGAATGTTTCGGTGCATTATAGCCCTCGTGTTGCTGACGGCGCCAGATAATCTGAAAACAACCAACCAACTCAAAACAGGTCGACGAAGGTATTAGACTTTGCAAATTTACTCATTTCTGAATCATACTTAATTTGCACGTGATAATCCTTAAGATGTCTGAGGTTGAGTTCAATGCGAAACCAACACCTCCTTAATTTCCATGTTTAGGAATATACTTCACTGCATACAATGTTTTCTATTTTATTTCTGTAAAACAAATACAGGTTGTCCTCGAAATGAGGGACAAATTTGGAAAATGAATTATAAAACCCAAGAGTACCGCTTGTTTCATGCTACTTGGCAAAACAGGATATTTTCTCACGAATTTCCACACTTAGTTGCGAAGTTCACGAACAGATGGACTGAATTTGTATTTGATATGGTGTTATTCACCTTTTTCATATTTCCCCTCATTCACGTAAAGAAGACCAGTTCGACGGTATTTTTGGCATGAATTTTTATATGGGTTAAGAAGGGGAAAAAAAAAAAAAAAAAAAAAAAAAAAACACCGGCGAAATAACGATGTATTCTATATACATTAGAATGTGTTTTTTTTCTCGTGCTAGTTTTCTCCTAAGCTAGTTAACAAGAGAGGGCATTTCAATGTAAACATCGAAATTGAAGTATGTCTAATAGGCAGGTTTGGAGAATCTGGAACTTTTGTTTGACCACTTTTGGACATAATTAGGCTGTAGTAAACAAGGCCAATCCTTGAAAAGTCTAGTGATAGGAGCCAAGAAAGCTTGGTTTTGGCAATGAGCCTCGATAGGAAGCTTTTTCAAATCCAACATGTACTAGGGCTTCCTTGACGTAAGGAGTGTCGCGGACATCTGTACTGGTCTCCTGGTTGACCAGTACAATTGGTTGTTGGTACAGTTGGGGCTCAACTGTGGCTTGGCATGCAAGCTTTTGATCTGTTGAGCTTTTGAAGTTGCAGGTGTCTGAACAGAAATGGACGTTTCTGCACCTGCTTGGGAGAATAGATATAAGACGGAATGGTCTCCCTCTTGACCAACGCGCCGTCTCTACCGCTGTTTAGGATACTCGTGCGAGCAGAACATAAAAGAGAACTAATAAAATGCGCCATGTTGCAGTTGCAGCAGAACTTGGGACTTTCCTTTGAAGGGTAGTTTCTGATGAGATGATATTTGGCGCAGTGTTGACACCTAATAGGAGAGTTACACTCAGAGGCCAAGTGGGTCCCCAGTGCTGACACCTGTAGCACTGTTGGGGACCTCTCACTTTATAGCCTCTGAGTGTTTCTAATTTAACTCTCAAGTAAAGCATACTCTTCAAGGAGAGTACGTTTTCTCGATCTACGGAGAGTGAGAATTTTAAAACAAATAGAGGCACTTTTGCCCCAACTTCATCATCTGGTAAATGGGGGATGCAGGGAAGTTCGGTTAATCCGTTGCAAGCCAGTCCCGTATTTCACCAACAATGGTGGAAATTGGCAGCTTCCTAACAACAATCTTGAAGAAGGAATTGGAACGATGCCTCTGGATTTCGTAGGAACAGTTAGTGTCCTTAAGGTGCGTGTAAATCAGGGTCCTTTCCAAGATGTTGTATGGGGTAACGGTGTACATATTTTTGGAAATACGGGAATCCAGGTCACAGCCTTGCTCTAGCAAGCTATTGTGCAGAAATCAAATTACGTCCTTGCCCTAATCGTCAGTCGAAATGAGAAAATTGTTTGGTTTGAAGGGGGTGCTATCCAGGTTGGCAGTGTCCACCTCTTCGAAAATCAATTCCTCAGCCTATATATTAAGGACAGTCTCAACCACACTTTCAGGTTGAGGTGAATCAGCAGTAGATTCAGGAACATCCACCTCGGTATTGTTGTCCAATGGGACAACGTCTACTAGAACTTCAACAAGAACATCGTTGTTCTGTGCCTGAGAACGCACAGGTTTGACTTTTCGCTTGGCCATGAGAGCAACAAAACCAGGTCAGCTTCGAAGAACTCTAAGTCTGGGAATGAAATAATCAAAATGAAAAAGCGTTCGAGATTTTTTTCGCGTAACACATACTTGATCTGTTGTAATGATGCGGTTAAGTATATATTTCTACATTTTTGGAGTCATTATTTTATAGATGGAATAAAAAAATTTAAATAAAATAAAACGCACGTCATTTAAGTCATAGGAACAAGGATGTTAGATTTGCACGAGAGATAGTTGTTTTCAAAATACGATAAAAGCAACGTATTTTCTAAAATAAATCAAATAAAATATAAGAATACTCATGGTATGTAAACTGTCATCTTATTGCTTATTAATTCAATAAAATTAGTGCTTTTGTGTTTTTCAAAAGACTTAATTCAATACAATTAAAGTAAAAATAAATATTTGCTTAATATGGGCAATACTTCTTTTTTTAATAATCTATTGAGACAAATGAATAAATCTATTGAGACAAATTAGAAAAATTATGCTTATTATAACTCCATTATCCAAATAAAAGAATTAATGCCTGTTTCCAAAATAAAGTTTACCGAAGTAAACAAGTTTTTAATCAAATAATAAAAATATAATGCTTGTAAAGTAGTTCAATTATATATTTGTGTTAAAGTAATGAGATTGCTTAATTTTTATTAAGACATTAAATCATGCAAACAATAGTAAGGAATACGGGTTTAAAGAAACCCATTAACAAAATCTTTATGCAAATAGATTCCTTTTATAGCATTTTTATATCTATTTCTCTATTCATTTATAAATGTTTGCTTAGGTTATCTTCTTTCAAAAATTATGACTGCTTTATAACTGTAAATACAAAAGTATTTTAATGAAATTAACAACAACGCTTAAAATTTTTTAACTTTAATTAAGAAAGAAAATTAAGAACACTAGAACTTTATAACATATAATTTTACTAAAAATATCTAAGCAAATTATTTAAAGATTACGTCTTAGACAGTTTCATAATAAATAGGTGTAATTAAAAAAAAAAAAAAAAAAAAAAAAGAGCAATAAAACAAATTTTAATCATTTGGACCAATGCAAATTTCATTATAATGCATTTAGAATCTGTAAACTTCCTCCTGTATTACAGTTTTCGAATAAGTAACATTAGAATATAAAAAATATCTATAAAACTACCACTATGAAACAACTTTTTGTTATCATCTAAACTTTCAGTATATCTTTATGTTTTTGTTTACTTTAAATTATTCATTTAGTAACGTAGGGTAATGAAAGTATTATTTTAGATCACATTTTTTTTATTTTTTATTATTATTATTATTAAGTTTTTGGCATTTCTCCACGTTTTGGAACATCCTGATTTCAAAAAAGTAGTTCAGAAAAATTTATATCTGTGTGTTCCTGGTCAGCATAACTCCTGAAGGAATTAATCTACGATGCTCAAATTTGGCGTACGGGTTACTGTTGGCCATGGGACCTACCATTGAATTTTCGTTAAATTTGCGCATGCGCATAAAGTTGAAATTTTGAAAAATTATGAAAAAATCATGATTTTCAGCAATTACTAAAAACGACTCTAACGATTTTAATTCAAATCACTGTGGAAGTGCCTCTTAAGGGGTTTTAAGAACATGCTTATATCCACTTTATTGGCCCCATCAATTTATTTTTAGAAAACATAAGGACTTGGATGTGTTAAATTTGTCCTTAAAAATCCAATTATGGCTCATTTAAGCACTTTATATCAAGATACTCGAACCCTTCAATAATAAGAAAAAGTTTTACTCATATAATAAAACATGCGTCCGATCTAACTTAAGTACAATTAATGCTTCATAAATGAACAATTACATACTAAACTAGAGGTGTTGAACATTGCACAACTTTGAATTACACTATAAAATTGGTAATTGCATTAAACTTTGATATGGTGTTATTTACCGTTTTCATATTTTGACTTATATAAATGGACAGTTGGGCTATATTTTTAGAGCAATAACACCACCAAATTGGTGTTGTTATTCTATAGACATTACATTATCCTTTCTTATGTGAAAATAGAAAAAAATTAATCGTGGATGGGTGATGCTCAAAGAGAGAGAGCTTTGTGTTCAAGGCACTTGTTTTTCAACATTTTACGCTTTTATTGCATTTCTAAGAGAATTTCAGAGGTGGGTACGATTAGAACACATTGAGAGGCATTAGCACAGAGATTTTAATCAAAATCTTTAAAGCCGATTTTTAGCAATTGTTGAAAAAAACATGATTTTTCCTGATTTTTAATGATTTCTAGCTTAGGCGGATGCGAGTTTTTGACGAAAATCCTACTGGTAGGTCTCATGACCACCACTAACCTGCACACTGAAGTTGAACATCGTAGGTTAATTTGTTCGGGAGCTATGCTGACCGCGTACACAAGGGCACTCAGACTCATAGACAAACATATCTTTCTAGTTCACACTTTTTTGAAATTAGGATGTTCCAAAATGTGGAGAAATTCGTTTTTTTTTTTTTTTTTTCCTCCAATTTTTTTGACCGAATGCTGATCTTTTATAACCCTATGTAAATATATGGATAGAAAGAAAAAAGGTACAAAACAAAAAAGGCTTTACAAAACAAAAAATCACACATTATCAAATTTTGGTTGTTATAAATATTGTTGCGTGGACGGGTTCGAAAGATTTGAAGCCAAAGCAGATCAAAACTTGCAGAAATTTATTTCAATATAATTCTTCACAGATTCTCTTACAGCTCCAGAACTTCTCGTTCTAGTAGACACAATACAGCTCTTTTCACAACAATAGAGCACAAACAGCAGTTAAAAACTTGACAACACAACTGCTAAATCACAGCAAAAAAGACAATGCAATACAGTTCGCTTTCGGAACTATCTGAACGCTCACTGAGACTCAGTATCAGTGTAATTCCAGTCAACTAATGGACTCAGCTAACAACTAACTCAGTGACTCAAAATTAGTCAACTAACTTCCCCGCTCTCTTGGTCAGCCTTATATAGGACAGGTGAATCTTCGTGAATCTTCTAGAGGTAGATATTTGGAGAACTTTCCAGATCGTAGTCGAAAAGTCCTGTACAAGTACATGGGGACCGAAAATGTCGCCAAATGGTCGCCAAGTTTGGCTACATTTTTGGCAACAAAAATTAGTCGCCAAAACCATCGCCAACTTGGCTCTATCTCACCAATTTGGCGAGATTCCCATTACCATAATGTTAAATGCCCTGCTCCTTAAAACTAGCTACCCAGAGTTACCTCTGTAAAACTCGTTATCAAGCATCAATACCCATATTGACGGGAAGCCAACTTAACGACGAATTATTGCACTGCCTTATGCGAAATGTACATAATTTTACTATTTACAAAATTAACACTACGAAATATTTACAAATATACAAAAATTCGTAACAATATCTATAAAATTGTATCATAAACTCGCATCCTTATTCTCTAATATGCCGGAATAAAAAGTACATCCGTCCGAATTTATAACACTTCTTTTTTCTCGAATGTATAAAAAGTAACTACATACTGAAATGACTTTTGTTTCAAGTTCTAAAAATAAAATGATCTGTCATTTTGAAGAAGAATTATAAGAGCTTTAGTAGTGTGGTCGCTAGATGACAAGCTGGTGATCGACTGGTGCATGTTAGAAATCCAGAAGAATTTATTTTTTAATCACTATTCTTTTGAATTCTATAAGTTCCCTAACTCAAAATTGAAAATGATGTTTTTTGAAGTTATTATAAACATGTAATTTACTTGTTTTCGTTTTTAAAGTTTTTCATTCTCAATATTTACAAATAAATCATATTTATTTTCTTATAATTTTATTGTTGAGTGCTATAGATATTAAACAAACTTCAAAGCAGTTAAAATTAGGCAACCTCTTCTTAAGAATACTTTACAGTTTAAAAGAGTTTTTAAAAAATTTGAAACTGTAAAGAATTGCCCCAAAAGTTACAAAGGCAATCAATAGTCTATGACTTATTAAAAATATAAGGCATGTTTGTAATGATTTTTTCTACTCTTGTCTTATGTTTTCCTAATAAGGTGATATCTTTTCGTGAAATTTTAAACCATTACTAATTAATTTTTTTTTTAATTATTCATTAAGAAAACAATTCTATGCAGAATTCACTCTCAGACGCATTTTTGTAAATTTTGTATTAGTTTTTTATTTCATCATTTACTTTTTATAAACCATTCATTTGTAACAATAGCATTTCTACTAGTTTTGCAATGGCAATTAGTCAGAAGGTTAGGAAAATGAGTCGCCGTAAAAACGTAGCCAGGTCGTAAAATTTCCTCAAACTACGGCAGTAAATTTCTTGGTTTTTTTTTATTTGTCCCAGAGGACGCAATTTCTGGAAATTTACAATACCGGTGGGAAGTTAAAAGTAAAAGAGCATGTCATTAATATTTTTTATTTCATTTACATTTGGAATGCGCTTATTAAATAAAATTATTTAACTAATACACTAATAATAAGCTCCGTGAGTTTATGACATCTCTTGGAAGCAGTTAATATATTTGGATTCTAAATAATTCAATTTAAGTGCGTATCTGTTTATTTTGTTATCTACGATTCGAGAAGAATATTTAAAAGTTAAATAACTATATTTGTAGAAAAATTACCTTTTAGGACCTGGTTGGGTATGATTATTTAAACACAAGGAACATAATGCATTTTTTAATTTTTTTTTTTTTACATAATTTGTTTTGTTTTGTTTAGTCAGTTCCAGTTATGTTTATAAATAGAATTTCAAATAATTCTCATGGGTGCCACCAAGAAGGTGCAAGGGAGTGCACTTGCCTGGCGTGTCCTTGATCAGAATATTGATTTTTTTGTTATTATATCATAATATTCTTCTATTCTTTAGCTTTCAAACAAAACTAAACTTTTGAAAGTATCCTTAATATTTTTAAAGTTACAGTTAATTATAGGTTGGTACTACCGCTGTTAAGTACTGAGCTTCTAAAATTTTAAACCTGTTTTCTGATGAACTGAATTTTGGTTATATCACTCTTTATTCAAACAATGATAATTCAACAACAAAGTGTTCAATTATAATTTTTTTCATATCATAGTAATCTACATAATATGTTTCATGTTTTGAAACCTAATTATAAAAAATTGGTTGAAAAATTGAATTTTTAGTAATTTTTTAAACTCAGAATATCTTGGAAAATATTGATTTTTTACACAAAATAAATTGTAAAAAAACTTCTTCTTTGTTAGAAACTTAATTGAGTTTCAAACCATGAAGAATAATATTTTAAATGCTTTCCAAGTGCAGTTGCCTTTCTAAGTAAATTAGAATTTGATATATCATTGTTTGAAAAAGGTACTAATTGGGTAATTACAGCTTAATTAATAATTTAACAATTGCCGAAATTTGAATTTTTTTATGAAATGATTTTATACATATACCCTCTAACTACTCTAAAAAAGAACTGAATTTTTAAACTCAAACTTTAAAAAAAAAATTCTAGGGTATATGCAAGCCTTAAGATGCATTACCTTATTTTATGAATATTTGCATTTTTCTATCATTCCATACCTCAAAAGATAAAGAAATATTTCTTTAACTTTTCTTTGTTAAACTCTTTGCAGAATGTTTATGTGAAAGAAAACAGTGTCACAACGCATTGGATTTCCTCTAAATCTTAAAAAAAATAACTTACAAATCTTCTTACAAATAATAATAAAGTTCTTACAAATATCAGGAACAAGGATTCTAGAAGATTGTTCAGGCTAATACTCAAACATACTTCCAAACGATTTTTTCAAAAAAATAAACATGTCAAAACTATCACAAAACATATTTGTTTGCCCTTTGTCTTTTCTTCTAAACAAAATATTTCAATTTAAAACTATGTATCAACATTTGAACCTTCCATTATATGTTTTCCAGCAGTGAGTGAGATTGACCAATAACTGTAACAATGGCCGGCTCAAGCATTCTACATCCGGATTGGCCAGTGTCGAGCGATATTGGTCAGCATTGTTGTGCTACTGAGGAAATAAACGTATCAAATTTACACCAGTTTGTAACCAGAAGAAATTCAATTTCCATCCAACATTGTAGTTTAAAAAGATTCAGGTTTTGATACCTGAATTCCACGGGAGTGTTACGGGTTGAAATGATGAAATACTTTTTTGTTATCGTCAGTTGTCAAGTCAAAAAACCATTGAAAGGGAATACAATCTTGAGTCTGTAATACAACTAAACACTAATTAATTTGAGATAAAGAGTGCTCTAAAAAGGGGCTATTTTGCATTTAATTTTATAAGTAAAAATTCCCTACCATTTCCAAAAAATTCAATCCATAATGACATTTTTAGAATTGAAGAAAATATGTCAGAAAAACGAATAATTTTTTGAAAACAATAAAAATTCATTCGTTTTTTTTAGGTCAAATGTTTATATCACCTTGATATTTACAAAGTTCAAAAATACACATTTTGTTACAAAAAAAAAAAAAAAAAAAAGTCTTAACCATTTTAGCTTTGACGATGTTTGTCGCACCATTTTTACGAATGGTGTAAGAATTTCCGAAGCCTTAAAAATAATTTTCGATTCCCTAGAATGGGTTTTTGTTTGTAAACCCTTTCTCTCGACGAGACGTTAAAATTCACAAACGTTATATATATGGTGTTGGTATGAGAACAATTTCAACCAGCAATTAATCACCAGTTATGGCAACCTTGTGACAAGAAAAAGTGGGCATTGCCAATCACAGAATCTCGAGCTCATACCTTTGAATAACTGTACCTGAAATCTCATCTCGATCTGTTGAACAGAACGGAAGCTAGAAGTCCATATATCGGCACAGTTTATTTATGACCACCCTGTATATGAGCTTTACAAGCTAGTCTACTAAAAATAAATCTACAGCTAAATTTACAAAAAAAAAAAAAAAAAAAAAAAAAACACCACTATATAACTAAATATGTAAAAGTTGCTGTCGTGGACAATAAACGGGAGCTTTGCAACCAACATAAAACAAGATTGTCGTAATTAACCCTTTGCACTCGAGAGGTGACTCTCACTCACCACATGATTGGATGCCGCAACTCGAGAGGACCACTAGGTTTGATGCGGAAATTCGATGCAAGGCCAATGACTGCGTTTAGTTTCTTTGAAGGGAATCTGTAACCATGAAGCGAACCAAAAATTGCGGGAAACGTCTCGAGTTGCTGGTTCCTCCTCGCGAAAAAGACCTCGAGTAAAAAGGGTTAAATTGACTATTTTTGAGCTTTTAGAAACCAACATATCAGTCTTCTTTCGCGTCGTCATTTACCTTATTAACAAGGGATCACCAAATTCTTATTTTTGATATGAAAAGCAGCAACTAACTCACCGAACAGCACTCTTCTAATGAGGCGATGAAATAGTCGTCGCACACAACCGCCACTGCGTAGAACATGTAGATGATGACGGCAATGTGTACTATCACTGCACCATGAGCCCGCTGGGAATGGCTGAAGAGGTCCGGGGGAAACTCATGGTAGGCTGCAAATAAAAACACATAAGAATAACATAACGGAAGATTGTTTCATATAGAGCAGCGTTCACCACTTACTTTTAACGACGGGCCGTATGACTTATGTTGGAGCTTTTCGCGGGCCGGATATGCCAAAATATATATCTTTAATTATTATATATTTAACACTATATAGCACTTCAGAAAACTGGAAAAAAAAATTATCTTAATAAAATTGCAATCGATACTTGATTCTTTTTTTCAAATAATTAAAAAAAATAATAGTTTTCTTTATTATGAAGTCCAACTCTAATAAAGAAATCATCTTTTGTTTCAAAGTGGCAGTGCGACCTGACTTAACTTTTAATAAAAGTATTTAAAATGTACTTTTAGATTACTCCGTTTTAGTCGACATCAATTAAAAGGCGATGGATGTCGAAATCTTTTAGTTGATTTTTGATAGAGTCAATGTCTTTCGAGAATTTGTTGCACAGTTTTATAAATTGTCCAAATGAGATTCAAGTTATTATTGCATTTATTCTTGATGAAAAACACCTTGCTGAAAGCTTGTTCATATAGTTTTTTTGGACACGTGGTAGAGAACTCTGTTCTACATAGTTAACACGTATTATTTCGAGTAAATAACAGTTATATATAATGTATAAAAAAAGACCATGCTGTGAAATTAATAATTTTTTTTAAAATTCTTTTGCGGTGCCAGCGGGCCGCAGAAAAATCTGTAGCGAGCCAAATCTGGCCCGCGGGCCGCTAACGTTGATATAGAGTAAGAAAAGTTTAAACTTGGAGGTGTTGAAATGTCTCTTAATATCATGGTTTAACGAGTCATTTCGTATAAGTTTAGGAAGTCATCGAAAGATCATATACAGTCAAACCCCGTTAAAATGAAGTAGATAGGGCCACCGAAATTTTTCGCGTTAATAGAAATTCGTGTTAATCATCTAAAAACATTTTCCTCTAATTAATGCATTTTTAAACTATTAGATATATGTGTGTTTAATACTGCTTTTATTTTTAGAACATTTACATTGCAAGGTTCAGCATAAGCCGCTTCAATCCTTTCCCAATTCTTTAAAATCATCGACAGAGTGCCTGTTGGCGACTCCATACTTGACAGCAATTTTTTTTTTTTTAAAGAATTTATCATTAATTTCAATTTATAAAAATGCTTTTTTCTAACTATAACGATTGCTGCTTTCGATTCATATTGACAAGTTGGTTGTTTCCAAATTATCTGGCACCGTCAGCAACACGAGGGCTATAATGCGCCGAAACATTCGTCATTTGACAAGCCAAAATACATTTACTTGCCTTTATATACCCATGCCTTACACGGGACTCGAACCCGCAACTTCGCGGTCTACAAGCTAGAACGCTAACCACTATACCGTTCTCATATCGACAAGATTCAAAATGCAAAAAAAAAAAAGATACTAGTTCCATTTTCAAACTTACTGCTGAATACAACAGGAGCAAATACGATCCAGATTTGTACCGAAATAAGCTCATTTTACAGATTTTACAGCGACTTCTTTGAAATTTGACCACACGGGAACTTTTTCAAGTTTTATTTATCGAGTTTCAAATTGAAGAAGACCTTGGTAAAACTTTTAAATTTCGTCTCAAATAAAGAAGAATACTTCATCTAAAAAAAAGTAGTTTAAAGAGAATTTTTTTTTTCGCCTAAAGAAAGATTTCATGTTATGAGATTTAGTGTTAAACAAATAAATTAATGTTAAGTTTAAGCTTCATTTTATAAAACTTCTTTTATTTCGAGTTAAATGGGACTTCGTGTTAGCGAGGTTTAACTGTATACAACTGTATACATATGTAATGAGTCCATAATGATGTCACAAGGTGGAGGCAACCAAAAAAATAACGAGTCCGTCCTTGTTCATGCAGCCATATACAGAGTTTATATTTGTAGAACACAGCATGGATAATGCTAGAGCAGTGATAATTCGAGAAAGAAGAATAAAATAATAAGTCCGTCCTTGTTCAGGCAGCCATATACACAGTTTATATTTGGAGAACACAGCATAGATAATGCTAGAGCAGTAATAATTCGAGAAAGAAGAATAATATAATAAGTCCGTCCTTGTTCATGCAGCCATATACACAGTTTATATTTGGAGAACACAGCATAGATAATGCTGGAGTAGTGATAATGTGAGAAAAAAGGATAAAATAATGAGTTCATCCTTGTTCAGGAAGCCATATACACGGTTTATATTTGGAGAACGCGGCATAGATAATGCTGGAACAGTGATAATGTGAGAAAGAAGAATAAAATAATAAGTCTATCCTTGTTCAGGCAGCCATATACATAGTTTATTTTTTGAGAGCACAACTGTGATAATGCTGGGGTAGTGATAATGTGAGAAAAAAGGATAAAATAATGAATCCATCCTTGTTCAGGCAGTCATATACACAGTTTATTTTTGGAACACACAGCAGCTATAATGCTGGAGTAGTGAAAATGTGAGAAAAAAGGATAAAATAATGAGTCCATCCTTGTTCAGGCAGCCATATACACAGTTTATTTCTGGAGCACACAGCAGCTATAATGCTGGAGTATGATAATGTGAGAAAAAAGGATAAAATAATGAGTCCATCCTTCTTTAGGTAGCCATCTACACAGTTTATTTTTGGAGAACACAGCAGTGATAATGTGGGAAAAAAGGATTATTGGTGCACAAGGAAAGATTGATATCACAAGTTTGGGGAACTTTAAAATAAAAAAAGGGAAAATTGTAAGGTTCATTCCTATGCTAGGGAAACATGAGTATTGGAAATAAGATGGATCAGCGTATATGAATGAAGGCGGAGGAATGAATACGGTTCCGAAACCATGGGAATGGTTTTAACTTTTGAATGACTGTGGTATAAAAATAGATTAAGAATTCGCATTACAAAATAATTATTGTTGGGCTTAACACTGTGTACTCTTAGAACCGTAGGGACGAAACGTGTTTGAAAATATATATAAGAATCTTTTTCAGTGACACTTAAGACATCTAGCAGAATTTTTTATACAGGGGTTTGCATAAACCACACAAATTGGTATAATGCATCTAAAGTTTTTATTCAAACCTTGATCCCCCTTCTTAACAAGAATATATATTTTCTTAATAAATTTTATGCATTAATTTTTCCCTCGGATGAAAAATGTATAACCTTTATTTTATTTCTTTTTTCCTATAAATTTTACCACTTTTCTCCACTTTAATTTAAATTTTCAAAAGCCAGAGGTACACGTGCACTCCTTTGCTTCCCCTAGGTGCATATGTTTACTTTTCCATAAAAAGGTTTCTTTAAATTTTTTGACTGTATATTTAGTAAAAACAATTTATTTTCATCCTTTCCAATCCTTATGTGGCGTTGAAGAAATGGGATATTTAAATATCTTACATATTTCACTCTAAGTGTAAATTTAATCGGAAAATACAATTTCATTGCCTGACACGAGGGAATGACATCATGCTCTTATTGGATTCCTGGTGAAAAATAAATTTCAAAAGGTTGATTTGAAAAAATAAGTTTTTCATTTATATTTTACTGCGTTTCTACTTTCAAATTATACAATACATAAAAAGAAATATACGTTTCTGTTTTAAAGAAGAATACTATGCCCTTTTAATGATAAATCTTTTAACTGCACAAATGTAGTCTTTATTGTTTTAAGTGGAGTTGGTACCCTAAAATTTATTAAAAAGAATTATTTTGAATTTACTATAGTTTATTAAAATTTAAATTCTTCCCTTTAAAATGATACCTCATTTGTAATAATACCTCATTTAGAAGTATTTTCAAAAAAATTTTGAAGATAAAATTATGAACTATTAGTGTAAATAAGCTTTAAAATGCATTTATCTCAAAACGACATTATTCATTATTCATGTACATTTTTCTCAGAATATACTTGATATAGAAGTCTTATTCTTTTTTCATCCTTATTTAGCAGACACTTTTTTTTCTACTGAAGTTGGTTTTTAATTATAATGCATTTACTTTTTTTTTTTGAGGAATTATCGTGTAAGTGTATAAAAAAACAACAAGTTTTTTTTTTTGACGAAATAAGACAGAACAAAAAATGTTTTTAAAATAATTACAAAACCTTACTTCAGTAAATACAGATACATGAAATGAATATGTGATAATAATTTTAGATAGACGGCTTGAGCAGTTTCTGAGAAAAAGGTACATGAGTAATGAAAAATGTAGTTTTGAGAAAAATGCATTTTAAAGAAAACATTACTTACACTTATAGTTCAAAAGTAAAATTATTAAAAATACTTCTAAATGAGGTATTGTTACAAATGAGGAATCATTTTAAAGGGAAAAAGTCAAATTTTAATAAACAACAATAAACTCAAATTTGATTTATTATAAATTTTTGGGTACCAACTCCACTTATATATACTTTTATTTATATAGTTTAAAATTGAATTATTATGACTGAACGAATATTCCTAATTGAAACTTAGTTTAAGTTGAAAAGCATACCAATTAAAATATGTATTTTTTTAAATTTCAAGTTATTTATCTTTAAGTATAAGTAACGAGAGTTGGCAAGTCTGAATGTTTCTGTGTATACTAAAAAAAATCAAGTATTAAAATTCAGTCGACGCTGCTTCAGAATTTTCCCCCAACGCAAATTGGATTTAAAAGTATTAAATTTTGATCATTTGGGAAATCGTAGGGAATTTCTCACCCTGTGAGAATGTTTGGGAAATCTGCGGATAAGAAAAATTTGGAGATACAAACTTTAGTTTATTAGTTATTATAAGTAAAAAAGAAAAAAAAAAAAATTGCATTAGCCGTCCTCTCCAGGGAAAACTAACCACTCTAGAATTATAATTCTTTTCAGGCACAGAGATATATATCTTAAAACACTCTCGTCACTTTTTTTAAAATTTTGTTTTGACGCAGTTTTTGTGTTGCTAAAAATATAAATTTCGAAACATTCAATTTTTAACTTGCTCGATATATATATATATATATATATATATATATATATATATATATATATATATATATATATATATACTTTCTAGAGCACCCATTTCATTCCTATTCTATATGAAAAAGGCAAATTCTTCACTCACTCACTGACTCACTCATTACTAATTCTCCTGCTACCCGTATAGTCACAACTCTGCAAATTTGTACAAATGTTAAGAAGGCAAACATGGAATAAGTAAACAATTCTGATCTCGATTAGCCAATTTTAAGGGCTCGAAAAGGGATCATACGTTCCAAACGAGGGATATGCCAAAGTCCCATTTCCAATATAGTCTCAACTCTGATATTCGTTGCAAATGTCAACAAGAACAAAAATAGAAAAAGTAAGCTATTACAATCTCGGTTAATTAACACTAAAGGGTCGAAAATGGTTCAAACGTTCCAAACTAGTGCTAGTCAAAAGTCCCACTTCCAATTCAATCCCAACTCTGATATTTGATACAAATGTCAATAAAGCAAGCATAGATAATGACATTCCGATTTTGATGAAACCATTTTCAAAGATCGAAATGAGATCAATGTCTGAAATATAGAATGCATGAATGTCTTTTGAATACTAAAATGCACATTGCAAAATTTTGTATCAGGTGTTTAGCTAGTACAATGGGAAATAATCCTGCAATTATAACAGGCAAATATGCATTCTCCTTCTCGCGAAATTAGCCAGAAATGACTAAGCTATTGAAACCAGTTCACAAACCTCTGAAGAACAACATCATTTCCATTTTTTACCACCAATTGTTAATACTTATTTAAAAAGTTATTTAATATTCATTAAAAGTGTGCTAGAGAGTGGAGTTTTATACTAAAAAATAAAATAAACCTCTTAATTTAAGTATTTCATGGTAGAATTGTGTAGACCATGAAAAGTTTAGAGTGAACATTTAAACATTCACTTTATTTCATTTTAATTCAACTTATTTTGTTTTATCTCGTTCAATTTTTTTTTTTTTTAATTTATATCATTTAAAGACAATTTCTCCCCTGTTCTCAATAACAAGCATACCAAATTCTATTATAATTTAATCACTACAAATTACAGGCGGTAAAAAAGGCTATCTAATTACAATCAACTTATACCTACAGAACATATTTTATTCATTGACGAAACTGCGGTACTTAACTTCACATAACAACTTAACAACCACCATTAAACAAGCGTGAAAAATAAATCCTTCCTTCCCCATCATTTCATCTTCTGACTTTTTACTCCTATCTCAAGCGCCATGTAGCTGATTAGAACACAGACCGTCTCTCTAAAAAAGGGTTTTAACTTTTTCTTTCTTGAAAACGGAATTATCTCATTTAGTTCCCCATTATCTCATTTTCTGCTTCACAGATTGCCTTCGGTGACTCGGGGAGGTGGATTCGAATAAATAACTCATTCGATTTGAGCTGACTAGACACAATTTCTGCTTCGACAGCGATTGATTGCGCGCCATCGATCGGATTGGAACGTTGAAAGAGATGTTGTGATTGTCATTCTGTGCTGATGTAGCGTATGGATGATGTTGGTTGAATAGGTCAAATTACAGTTGAAAAGGTCCAGAAGAAGAAGCTGTGTAATGAAAGAAGGTCGATGACCACTTGTTTACGAATAGAAGAAAGCGATGAGAAAGTCATAGGTCTGGATCCCAGTACAAAATGTATTTGAAACAAATCGCAATGGACACATTTTGAAAACAGACTTTAAAAGTTTTAAATAAAAAAAATCCATTCAACATATATGATAAACAATATGATGATTTGTAAATTGCATTAATATTTCATATTTTGTCACCAAGCATTACAAAAGTGTTATATAAACTTCCTGTTCACAGAATAAAGGAGCAAGTATAAAGCATATGTTGCATAGAGTTTTAAAAAAAAGACAAGACATAAAAGGCTATTAAAATGTAAACAGAAAAAGTAATCACAGACCATTGAAACTCTTCTGAAAAATTCCTTTATACATGTACATGTATGCTTTATTTTTAAGAATAGCATAATATTAATATATATTTAATCAAATATTTCAGAACATTTTCATTTATAAATATGATAGATTTGCCCTCTAATATGGTCTGAAACAATTTACACCAGATTAAAATCTCTATTTGTACTATACTGACAGAGAATGTAACTCTGATGAAATAATAAAATAAGTATTTGATAAGATGTTTTCAATTAAGCCTTCGTCTAATAAAAAATATTCAATGCACAATAAAAACCCAAAGGCTGGAGTTGAAATCAGTTCTAACATCATACTGTGAGCTTTAAGGTAGTAGGTGAAATGTAATAGACATTTATTTTATATGAAACACAGATGTATATAGTTACTAATTACTAATACAGGACGCGTAGCAGCTCCAATCGAAATAGTATTTGAAGAGTAGACCGAGGAGAAAGATTGCTTTGATTTTTTTTCTTTTTCTTCTTTTTTTTTTTTTTTTTTTTTTTTTTTGTAAAATATAAAATACAACTTATTATCTAATGGCATATTAACGATACTATCCGATTAGAACGTCAACGTGGAAGAACAATACATTTCAAGAACTAATTCACCGACAATATTAAACTTTTTAATGTGCTTTCAATCGTTTTCATATATTTGAATGATATATTTTCATATATTTGAATGATGTGTTTTCATATATTTGAATGATATGTTTTCTTAAAATTCTATCTAAGTAGCTTCAACTATCCACCCCCCTTCATCTTCAAGTACTAAAAGTAATAGGTCGTGTAGGTTGTGTAGATAGTATAAAATTTTACTTTATCTTCTCCCAAATGGAAAAATATATTCATATCGAAAACATAGATTTTCTTCTATAGTTATTTTGAAAAGTGAATGGCTGTGTCTGAAATGATAGTTGATACTTAACCAAGATTTGCAAGTTTTTTTATTTAGCTCAATAGTGTTATTGTTGATGCTTTTTAAGATTCATAAAACGATTCATTTAACGAGTGGTTTTTCCATAAGTAAAGCAATATATATATATATATATATATACATACCATATATATATTATTTTTTTTTAATATTACATACACTTACAACTTGTTTTAATTCGTTTTTACTGCTGTTAATATCCCTGGGTTTCGATTAATTATTTTCTGAATACATTCAAACAGATAAAGAAAGTTTTTCTACAGAATCCAAATTAAATTGGAATTTTACTTAAATTCAACTCAGTGATATTCCAAACATCTGAATAGACTATTTCTGGAGAAGAGGCTTCTTTGGTTGATTCTTTTAGTCATACTTTTTTCGGAAGAGCACCATGAAGACTATATTGGACCCAAACGCCATCAGATACTTCCGACAGTAATCTGAGTGTCGTAGGGGAACACTTTCAGGAAATCTTTCAAGAGCAATCTGCTACACTTTTGAATCACGATTGGTTTAAAACCCATAAAGCAACCATAGACAATCCAACTGTTGAATAGAGATTATATCTGCCATAATAGCCACCGTGTCTACTCATACAGAAACATTGGCGGCACAAGATTCTTCGGAGATTCTTTCTTTAATGCTATGTTAATTGCACTCCTTTCGAGTTTACCATTATATCTGCTAGATCGAATATTGAAAACAGACATGGTTTCTCATAATTGTTTAAAAAAATCCTTTTTTAAAAAATGCATAGACGCATAAAATAGTTAGTATTCTCATCACCAGATGGCACTGAATATATCTAGAGGAGGTCAATGTTCATTGCTAGTTAATTAAGCAAAAAACTTCTAATTACTAAAGATTATAATGTAAAATGTTATCTATTCATTAAATAATGAAAAAAATTTACTTTGTGGAATCAAAAATGAAAACAATTTTTTCTTTTTTGAATATTGACTGAAATCCTTTTCGGCTTACTCTTAAACATTTTCATTAATTATCAGTTTTTCAAATATCCTGTAACTTAATACAATTATTTGAAATTTTATTATTTGCATACCTCAGCTTCTATGTATTAGGAAATATATATATCTTATTCCATCACAAGTTCTTTCCTGTGAATGTGATCCAGTTATTTATTTCTCAAATCCTTTTACCTCTTCTAAACCCCATTAAAGTTTCTTTTCTTCTACTTAAGTTTTCACTAGCTATCTTTTTTTTCACTTCCCTCAATAATAAACAAGCCTGTTTCAACTCTCCCCATTACGTATTTCCCAAGAGATTCTCTTTCTTTTCAGAAACTTCACCTAAATACACCTTTCTTCTTGGTTTTTTTAATCCGTTTCTGTTTGATTGCCTGAGTCTTTTTTCCCCCATAATGCTCTGTTCTAAATTCTGAGCCGATTACGTCACTTTCCATGATGTTGCCGAATGCTTTCTACTAAATCTTCAACTGTGTGATTTGTATTTAAACAACAATGCTTTTTATATACAAGAACATAATTTATTTATAAAAAAAAATCTTTAGACTAAATCACTATTTAAATAGAGAATAGAGTGCCTTCTAAGAAACAAAACTTAAATAGAGAATATAATGCATTCTAAGAAACAAATCATCTGTAAGTATTTAATTGCATACAAAAGTATTAATTTTGGGTAGATGGATCCACAATTAATAAACGTATTTTATAGAATTGCATTGAAGTATATAAGAAATGACGTTTAAAATGAATCCAGTTTTATTTAGCAGACTTTCAATTTGAACTCAAAATTTTAATTTACTCAAACCTATAATTATTTTGTGGTTTTATATTATTCTAATATACATATTTAAATTCTTCTTGTAACTACAGTCAAACCCCGTTAATGCGGAGTCGATGGGACTGCTGAACTTGTTCACTTTTACCGAATTTCATGTTAAACGAATAAATTAACGTTAATTTTTTTTAGTTTGGAGAACTGAGTTTACTTCGCGTTAACGGGGTTTGACTGCACTTGTTAAATAATCTTCATATTCGCAGAAAGATTAAGAAACCACATTCATTTAAATTCAAAGTTTTGAATTTGAAATTGAAAAATTGAACTCTCTTTTTATGTCTTATCATCATACTAATATATTTTCTTGCTTTTTTTAACTGACTTGTCTCTCTAAATTACAATCATGAAACTTATTTATTATATAAACTCTTGTTATTTTGTATTACTTTCAGGTTTTACTTTTTTCTGAGTGCAAACCCATTTTGACAATATAACTTCATATTTATACCGCAATCAAACGATTTCAAGCTATAAAACTATATTTTTAGTTTTACCATTTGTTTAGTTTGTGTAAGTCACATTTAATTGAATTCAGAACCATTTTTAAAAAAATCACAAATGAGATTAATTCAAAAATATAAAACATATCCGATACTAAGCTACTGTATAGCACAGTTACATCTTCCAAACCTTTTAAGAAAGGCACTTCCCTTGAATCTATGTAACATTCTATCCGACTTCAAACTTTACCCTTAACTATGATGGATGACTTACAGAGCGTAAGTGCTAAAAGCTCTTGCTTAATACCTTAAGTGAATTACGTGTCCAAAAGTTGAAATACCTTTCGATAAGTAAATACATGTATTTGGCAGAATTATGAGATGGAATCCTTTGGATTTTAAAGACAATTGCCTAATTACTTTTCTGTATTTTTATTATGAATTAAGAAAGAAGATGTTTTTTTAAATAAGTGCAATGGATTAATATTATATAAGTTTGGACTGTTTTTCGTTCATCAGATCGAGATGAGATTTCAGGTATAATTATTCAGAGGTTTGAGCTCGGGATTATGTGAATAGCAACAAAATGGCGCTCACGTTTACGCGGTTATAGTTAGAGAAACTCGAAATTTTGGAATAGCAATACATACTTTTTCCCGTCGCAAAATTCTCAGTTCATACGAAAACCCCAAAAAAGCGTTGTAACGATACGTGTATCACAAAAAACGGACACATTATGCCCCTGCAAAAAACAGCTCTGAGAACTACCAACAAAAACATAATTGGGGCGCACGATGGAAATTTGCATACGACAGAGGCCAAAGTTCACATGGGTCATCAGGCAATTTTTCGGTTTTCTAAGCTGAATATCTGGCGAGCGGCATCCGCGTGCTCCGATCGTGTTTCTGTTGACCATTCGCAGAGCTGCTTTTTGTGCGTGCATAAGGCGTCCGTTTTTTGTAATACGCTTACCGTTTCAACGCTCGTTAATATTTTCGCATGCTCTGAGCAATTTGCGATTGGAAAAAGTAGGTGCTGCCATTCGGAAATTTCAAATTTCTGTAACTATAACTGTAACCATGAGAGCCATTTTATTGCCATTCACAAAATCTCGAGCTCATACCTCTGAATAACTATACCTGAAATTTCATTTCGATCTGTTGAATGGAATGGAAGCTAGAGGTCCATATATTGGCAAAGTTTCTTTATGACCACAATGTACTTCCTATTATGAGAAACACTTCTATTGTAAAAAACAAAAAGTAACTTTGATGAAGTATACTTTTGCACACACACATATGGAATAACGACATGGAAAGTAACCAAAAACACAATGCAACTAGGGGTGTGGAACATCGCTCAACTTTCAATTACACTATAATACTGACGTGGATTTGCGTCATTTACCGTTTGTATATTTTCATCCTTCATTTAGAATAAATGGACAGTTTGGTGATATTTTTTGCGATAATTCTTGTATGGATTTAAAAAAAAAAAAAAAAAAAAAAAAAAAAAATTGATAAAATGGTGATTTTGGCGATATACTTTTCGATAATCCTTATATTATCCTTTATTATAAGCGAAACTGAGAGGAGAAGAAAAAAAGATCGTTGATGAGGTATGCTCGAGGAAAGAGAACTCTGTGTTGAAGGCATTAATTTTTCAACATTTTACGCCATTAAAACATTTTTACTGGATTTTCGGAGCTGGGGATGTTTAGAACACATTTAGAGGCATTACCACAACGATTTTTATCAAAATCATTATAGCGTTTTTTAGCAATCATTGAAAAACATGATTTTTTCAATGGCCGCTACCTTATGCGCATGCGCGATTTTGACGAAAACCTTAACGGTAGGTCCCATGGCCGCCACTAACCCTCATACCAAATTTGAACATCGTAGGTCAATTTGTTCTGGAGTTATGCTGACCACATACACACATAGACAGAAATTTTTTCTAGATCACTCTTTTGAAATCACGATGTTCCAAAACGTGGAGAAATGCAAAAAAATCAAATTAAAGTATTATTATTATTTTTTTGTTTTTGACCGAACGCTATACTTTCATTACCCTATGTATATATACATATGAGTAATTGAAAGTTCAAAGTTAAATAGTATGCAACTGCGAAGATTACGTAAAATCATGAGAGTATATTGGCCCAAAACAATATCTTACACTGATCTTTTACAACTAAACGAAGCATGAATCTTTAGCATCAAGGAAAAAAGATGTGAAAATGTATTGATTATGTACTGCGAATTACAGCAGATAGAATTCAAGCAGTAGTATTGACCAACATGGAATAAGGAAATGGAGCGGGCGCATGTTGACTTGGAGAAAAATTGAAGAACATGAAAGAAACCAGTGTGGATTGGTGAGCGGGTCAGAAGCGAGAGTGCTCAAAACCGTCTAGAGTTGGTATAAGAATCTGAAGGTCGTATGTTACTTTGTAAGCTATCTAAGTAAGCAAAGTAAACCCAAATACAGAAAAAAATTATGATGTTTCCGTTGAACTTTTTGGGTTTGATTCTGTTTTAATATGTAAATGATCCTTTACGATAAAAATAATACATATATTTTTAAAAGCCTTCAATGAAATCATAACGATGTTTTACATTTGTTCTTTCATTGATTAAACCAAAACATACAGCTTTCGCAGAATGTTTTACTCTAATTCGCCCAAAACGCTTCAAAACATCACCCGAATCCATTCCGACAGTTATTTGGTGTTTAAAATGGTATTTTGGTACTCAAATTTTCATAATTAGTTTTAAAAAATGTAAAATTTAAAAAAAATTTGTTTAATTTTTTGACAGTTTTCATAAATCACTACCTTTAAATTCTCATAAATTAAAAAATAGAATAATTTATAAGTTTTTAAAATTATAAGTTTAAAAAAAAAAACAAAAAAAAACAAAAAAAAACACTTTGCTCCCAAAGACTAAGTAATCCAAAAAAGCTGCTAACAAGCGTGAATTGTAAGATCTATATTCCCATTCTTTTAATCAGAAAATTGTATCTAATTTTACGGTAAGGTGGCTCTTTTCATTTTATGCTCTAATGAAGTAACCGTTAAACTTTTATCTCAGAGCAGTGTCTTAGATGGATGAGTCTCTCAAAGTTATTCTTTTAATTTAAAAAAGGAACACATAAAGATTAATTAGATTATGCCATGTACTTCTCAAAGTAACCACTTTTGTTTAGATGGAAGACATATATAAAAAAGATAAAGCGTTTTATTCGAAAGTTTACCTGGTTCTGCTATTTTATTCTAGGACCCCAGCAACGTATTTCAATATAAAGCAATGGTATGCAACTTAGAATGAAAAATATTATTTTTAAATGTCACAATAACTCACTTCATTGTAGTCTGCAACTGTTCTTTATGCATTGTTACATCAAAGTAAGTTACTCTTATGCATTTTAACTTTTTAATAATAAAGTGTAAGTTTGTTGGTTTATTCTTAAATGAATTTTAATGAGTTTTTCAATTTTATAATAATTACATTTCATACAAGGTCAACCATAATAGTGAAAGTTTGTTGGAGTCATAAAAAAAACACTATAAAATGGCTAAAAAGGGCACCGTTAGCCAGATGCACTGATCTCTACTACAACTTCTGGATTGCTTATTAGCGGTTTTTGCTCTGAAAGCAGATGATGTCATTTGAATACTTCCCCCATAATGCTTTCAAATATATTGCCCATAGTTACAAACGAATTTAAAGTAGTTTTTGGGGAAGTTGGTAGTATATATCTCTATGGTGATTATTAAGCTTTCTTTAACTTCAAATCAGTAAGCAAGCATGCGCTATCCAGAAGGTGTAGTAGAGATCAGTGTCCAGATGGCTAACGAGCTCATAATCGGAAAACCGTGAGCTCGATCCTCGGCGGCTACCAATGATTAATGTGTACCTAATGGGGAGACACTGATCTTTACTACAACTGGATAACGCATGATTGGTCAAAAAAGGCTTGAAGTCGAAGAAGGCTTAATAATCACCTTAGATACTAGCAACTCTAAAATTTGTTTTTAACTATGAGCAACCTATTTCAAAGCATTATCTAGGAAAGTATTCAAATGACATCATCTGCTTGCAGAGCAGTAACCACTTATGAAGCAATAACTTATAAGTAACCACTTAATAACATTGGCGGATCCAGAGGGAGGCGGAGTTATTCATGGCTCACGTTTTAACGCGCGCTGCTCTCAGGCTTTGGATGAAATCAATCAAGATTTGACCAATCCGTACTGAACATTTTCAATATAAATGTTCTCATCCAAAAAATGGAGATGAAAAAGCCGAAGCAAGACAGTAAAGCAAATTATAGTTTGAAAATGTTGAATGTGTATGTGTATTCGTTGTTAGATTGTTCTGTCTATCGTATTTAAGAATAATTTACCTGAGTCAAATATTTGTAGACAACTCCAATTTATTGTCGTAAATTCACACGTAGCCAACCATTGTGTCCCCTTTATGTTATTGACACCTTTTTCCTTTTTGTAACATATATTCTGTATAATCAAAGTTAAGTTATCCCATAGTATAGTAATATAAGAGCAACAAAATTCTATTCAACAGTCATCGCCCCCTCCGTAATAAAACTCTGGATCCACCCTTACTTAATAAGCAATCCAAAAACTGTTATGGGAACAATAAATCTGTCAATGTGTGCTCTCGTTGTTGTGGTGGGGTCGGGGAGAGAGCTTTACATTAGAAGATTTCGATCTCGTATTCTTCTAGATGCTCAAAATTATAAGACGTATGAAATGGACAATATGTCAAATTAAATGTATCTAGTCCAAAAGAGTTCTCATGCCAAATTCATTTTGCAGCTTCTAAAGTCTAAACCTAAGCTATATAAAATATAAATGATCGAAAGGGATATTCCCAGTATCTGAATATGATGTGTGACAATGAAAACACATCCAGCAGCGGAATTTTAATAACAATGACTAACACAATCGAACTTTTTATGAAACTTAGTAGCTTCCCTTTGAATGCGAAATATAACAATTCAACTTTCTATAGTTCATACATGTCTTCACAAATAGGAAACGAGAATGAAGATTGAATAGAAATACCAATACAATGTTCGCCACTCAATATCCGAACTGCTGCGATTTTTTCTCAAATACACACTGAAAACCCGAGTTGATCCTATCGACATTATGGAGCCGTCCTTTAAGAAAGGCAATACTCCTCACCCTTTCCACACACTCGAAACTGCTTGCGACTCATGGTAAACTGCAAACGTGAGACGCATTTTTAGTAAGGGGATCTTAAACAAGGTCAGGAAAGAAAAGAGTATCCTGTCTCATTTATACTGTTGTTGTTTCACTTTGTTAGAATGTAATAAGGTTATGTATTCATACAGCGTCCGGGTCACCACTATAATATGGTGGGAGGAATAATTTATTCTAAAAGGGATTTGATTTAAAAGTGATAGTTTTCCGAAAGTTAAAATAATAAAAAATAATTTTCCTAATATTGATTCTCAATCCCCGAATACAAGACATTATATAATCACTTTAGATTTCAATAAGTTCAAATTTCAAGTAGAGACAGGTTTCTGGAAAAATAATGGTACTTAAGCATGATGATGTCACACCTCTTTCTAAATGTCTGACGTCACGACCATAAACGTTGTTGTTGCCACATTCTGTGGAGAAATTCGTAAAACATATTTAAAAGTGTCTTTGATTAGTGGTTGTTAAAAATTATTAAATGACTGATGTATCAGGTACATTCTACTATGATAAAATAGCATCCAAAATCAGTTCATGGATAAACTCTATTTTTGGTCATAAAAGTCTCCGTTTCGAATTTGTATAGTTTTTGAAAAGTGACAATTTCCCTAACAGCAACTGTTCTGTGACGTAATTTCGAAGGGGAATGGAAAAGTATGAAGAAAACCTTTTCTCTTCTAGACTTGGATCTGAGCGATATAGAGAGAGAGGAGCTTGCGTAATACATTTTTGCATTATCCGTTTCCTACGAAGCGAAAACTTTTGAAAGGACAGCAACACTAAGCCGATTTCCTCCAATTCGTATAACTTAAATGTACATCGAAGTCGACGTACCTTCGTGCTGTATTCACGTTTAGAAGCTCTTTGAAAGATTATACTTACTTCCATAGTTGTGTTATTGTGCATACCAGAGATGGAATATTTTAAGAAAGTAATTCTATGCAAAATATTATTTAAAACACAGCTAACTAATTTAAAACTTATGCATTTTTAAAATAAGCTGTAACAAAAGAAAATCGTTTCCTCAATGAACAATTCCCGCAATTTTTAAAAACGATTGAAATTAGTTTATATTTATGAAGAATCTAATTATTCAAAAAAAGGTTCTTAAAAAAAAAATTAGTTATTTAAAAATTAAGAAAAGAAATAGCTTCAAAACCCCATCCGATTGAAATCCGATCAAAACGATCAGCTATAGCTGTGAAGTCAAAATATCCTTCCATTTCTATCGTTATCGTGAGATTTCTGCCAAATAGTAGACGTTGGTATGGTAGACAGTTGCCTTATTACGTACAGGTTGGCGCGATTTGCAAGAAACTTGCAGAACTGGTTTCCGCTGCTGCGTTTCAAGTCAAGTTGTTTCAGATCAAGTGATGTCACTTTCCATCCGAGCCGAATGAATCGTTTTTCCCAACAAAACTAACAATCAAACTTAGGTCGACAAATTAAAAAAAAAGAAAAAGCGCAGTGAGCAGAAATTGTGTTTCTAAGGCCTTTTCGAAACATTTAGAATTGAATAAAAAAAATGTGCGAATTATCCATTCAAATGACTGCATTAAATTTAGGCATAGTTAATGAAAATTACGTAATTTTGGAAATAAAGTCTTTTCAAGTTTGATTGTGCTTAAAATATACAATTTGCAACAATTCATAAGATTTCCTAAAAATGACATCACTCTATCTCACAATCTCTTAACATCATTACTTTTTTTTAAAAATATTAATGCACGCAAATCAAAACTTTAATGTATGCATAATAATGAATAATTATCAATTAAAGTATTACTGCTCTCAAATCCGTATTCATAATCTAAATATAATTCCTTAAAAAAGATTAATACTCTTAGATAAGAAAATGTACGTAATTACCTAAGGGAAGAAATTTCAATCAATGCTCGGTCTCATTAAGTCCCTTTTATTTTTTAACGTCCTTGATATTTTGATAATTAGAGTTCGATGAGTGTTTGATCTTCAGCTGAATTCATGAAATAAAGTAAAAATTAGAAATAAGCTTAATTTGAAACGAGCTCAACTAAGTCTTATAAAAAAGATTAATTTGACTTAATTATCAACTTGTTCAAGAATATTCGAGTGTTTAATATTTCATTTTTGATTCAGTAGGATTTTAATATCGTATATATCTAATGTTTTATCAGAATTAAATAATAAAGAGAAATGTGAATTAAAAATTTTCTTGTTATAGAATAAAAAGCATTTTCATTATAAATTATTTTTCTTATTTGATGTATAAAAATATTTTTAAGTTTACCAAATTAATTAAAGAGAATGAGAAGATTTAGTTTGAAATATATTATGTAAGAAAGAGAATATTAATGATATTTCTTCCTCTTTGGGATAGAAGAATATATAATTGAATCTATTGTTATATGCAACGTGGATATTTACGAGACAAAAAATAAATGTAACAAAACATTTGCTGAAATATTGATAAAAATTTACATGCTTGCAAGCATATGGTGACAAGGACACATATTTTCAGTTGTTAACTCAATAACAATGTAACAAACAAAATATTCTTCACAAATTATTTCCTCGAAAAAAGAACCATAAACTATGTGACCTCAGTAACTTTACTCTGTCACATTTGTAATAGAGATTCAAGACTGTGTTTCCCTTTTATAAAACGCCAGGAAAAATTATAGAAAATAAGTTAGTAAACTATTAATTAAACATGCCAGGCCTTTTGGATATCATGAATAAGTTTGGTTCCAGTATCAGCATATACAACTACTGAAAAGCTTTCTATGGATGCGGGAGAGTGACAAAACCTTGAGTGGTTTCAACTAATTTAAATGTTTAGGGAATTCAATATACTTGACCTATCCGTCTATAAACCGAACAGTCTGACCAAAATGCACTCACCTCACCTTAAAGACTACTTAATTTCCCTTAGAGATCCCCGGACACTAAGATGCACGAGCTAAGATTAGCCGCGTCCTCATGAATTATCCTTCCAGCACATCTCTCGCTGGATTCGTGGCTTTAGGACCGAATAACCATCTGGCGTGCGAGTGAGCCTAAGCATAGTATCGAACCCGTTATAATACGTACTCTACAATATCTAATTTCAAAATACGAGTATTCAAGATGGAGATTCTGTCAACTAGTATAGCTTCGATTGTAGGACTAACTGGTGGATTTTCAAGCATTCGAGACGTTTTCCTCATGGAAAGACCTCACGGAACTAATTTCCCTTGACATTCTGAATAATAATGTTTCGGCGTTGTACAGTACCCAAAAAAAAATCAGAACGATGGCTATATCTTGTGCTCTAATACTTGAAATTACAAAACAAAAGGTACCGTTGTAAATCATGGAAAGTTTTTAATAATTGCATGTAGTTTTTTTTTTTTGTCTTTTTTTTTTGTCATGAGGGGTCATCTACATATTAAAACAGAACCAAACTTTAAAAAGTTCAATAGCAACCTCATCGTATTATCCCATATTTGGATTCAGCATCCAAAAAAATTTCGAAATTCAAAAATTCGTAATTTTCTAGTCAATGGTTTGTAATTTAAATGATAAAAAGAAAATGATAAATTAATGTTAAATAAAAAACTTGGTTTTTTGGACATAAATACTTAAATAATTAATATATTTCAGTAATTTTTTTTCAAAAGATAGTTTGTAAATGACCACCAAGCAACTTTTGCATCAATTTCTTTTTTAATAATTAATTATTAATTAATAAAACAATTTTAATTTTTTTTTTTTTTTTTGAACAGAAACATATTTTTTTTTTTACTTTCATTAGATTGGCCATGGTCTGAAACCCCCCCCCCCCCAATTTTTTTCTTTTCATTTTGACTTTTAGTTCTCGATTTTTTAGTGAAAATGTAAAAAACGCTCACTTTAAGGGACCGTATAGTAGACGACTTTTGAAAACTATCAAAGATTAATTCAAGGTAAACTAGTAGTGTGGAAAATCGCACAACGTTCAATTATCGTAAAATGGGGTGAATAGGAACAGCGGGGTGAATCGGAACAGAATTTCTTGAAATTACAAAAAATATGTATTTTTTATACAAACAAAGCAGCTTTATTTTTTTGTCTCTATATTTTTGATCTGTCTAACGTGTTTGGAATCGTGGAACATATGTTTTGTGTGGTTTTCAACAGTGTCCTTTTTTTTTAAAAAAAATTTACTTCCTTAAATTACATTTATTTAAAACAACATTTTTTAAGCAATTTCAATAAGTTATCCTTTAAAAATTTTACTGAATCATGTGATTTTTTCATTTTATAAATAATTTCAACGATCAAGTTACATTTTTGTTTACAGTGAAATGTTACTGTAAAATAATCACGCTTTGCTGAATACTGTTTACTAATGCCTACATTTTATATTTATTAATTTTCTAATTATCAGTAGTATACGTTATACTTCTGCAATTACAGTTTTCGATATTATATTTATTTCGTGTGAAGAATGCACATCTTTAATGTTGTAAATAAATTATGTTACTTTTGCATTTACTTGCTATTTTTGTATTAATCTTAAACATGACACTATAAATCCAAGTAGTTTCTATGCAATTTTAGACTAATATTTGTATTTTATAACGTCGTGAAACGCCGCACTGACCGTTCGATTTCTCCCTCTGTGAAGTAGAACCTTAAAAATACCTTTCGTTTTATGGAAATTCTCCCTGAAGATCGGTCAAAAAATGGTCGAAACATTTTCGCTCATGATGAGTGACGTGTTTTTCAACATAATGCATTGAAATTTGGAATATATAGTAAATGATGTATTCTGAATCGAATAAAATGATAAAAAATAAGAGTTCGTATTGAAATTTTCGAAAATAGCGTTACTTTTACTTAGTAAACGGTCCCTCAAGAACAAAAAATTGCCTCGGATATATAAAAAATCGTAAGCAAAACATTTTGGTGCAAACCGTAAGATTCTACGATAATTAGAACCGAAGATATAGCCATCGCTCTGATTTTTTATTTTTTTTTGGGGGGGGGGGGTACTGTACATAGTCCTCATGTTGCTCTTGCGAAAAGAAGCAATCCAGTGCTGACAACCTCGCATCTCCTGTTAAGAGACAGTCATAGTAAAGATCACTCCCTATACTCGCTATGTTACAATCATCGAGCCCAGTGGATTTAAAAAATACTTTCTAAAAATCCTTGACGTTTGGTGAGTTGGTACGAAAAAGATCACTTAATAAAAGGACATAAATTGTTTGCATTTAATGTCTATCGATTATAAATTAAAATTAAAATATCAAAAAACAGAACTAGGTGGAGCCACTGCATATGCATTGACGTAAAGATTTAAAAATTTTGAGTATTGTACTACGGTATAGTAAACCAAAGGTGCAATAAGACAGTACAGTAAGCCAAAAAATAGTCAAATGCTGACAAAGTCTTCTTTTAATTAATGGAAAAGGGGAAAGTATTTTTTTTAATTCGTGGAAGAATTTTTCTGTACGTAGGGTCACACACATATTAAATGTGAATAAAACTTTATAAAGTTTAACGGATATACCAGAATATTATTCCATATTTAGCTATAGCATATAAAAAAAATCGAAATACCAAGCTTCATGAAATTTCATTGATTAGTTAGTGATTTAATTGCAGATCTGAAAATGACAGATTGAAAAAAGTATTTTCCAAAAGTCATCACTAGAAGTTTGAAATTTTGTCCTGCATGTGTTACTTCCTACAGAACATAACTATTCCTTTAAACTTCCACTTACATATCTCCAATGAAGATCTGCCAATTAACAAATACCATGGTGTTTAGTATCCAAAGAATGTATATAAATTGTTAACAGCTACCGAATCGCCTATACGTCTGATTTCTCCACTACAATGTTTCTTGCTTGCTATAGAAGTCGTCATTGAAGACGGAATAAGCAATAAATTTCTTTTGAAAGGTGCACTAAACACTCAATATTGTTTCACTACAGCTGGTGCAAATTACCACATTTTGTTTTACTGGACCAAATTAAAAGCAGTTATCCGGATTGGATCGTATTTCTTCAAAAAACTTGATTTCTCAGGTCATGTACTTTGTGGTGGTCTCGTGTACAAATAACAGATGCTACACCTAGATACCAGAGGTCTCTTTTGTCTAGTGTTTAGAGGGCTTGTCTTCTGATCTAGGAGTCCCCGGTTCGATTCCCCGTTAGCCCACATCACTAAAATTGGTGACCCGGAAGTGATTTGAACAAGCAACCTTCTGATCTGATACTCGTTCGCCCCTTCGCGACTCACAGGGAATGGGCTATGTGGTGATCCCGAGTACAAATAACAGATGCAACACCTAGACATCAGAGATATCTTTTGTCTAGTGGTTAAAGCGCATGTCTTCAGATCTAAGAGTCCTCGGCTCGACATCCCGTTAACACGCATCGCTAAAACTTCATTACCGAATACATGTCTGTAATCTGTAACTATAATTTTTGGACGGATTATAAGTGATTTCTGCTCTGGAAGCAGATGAAGCCAATTGAATACTTTTTTCCATCTATGCTATGTGATAAGTATCGCATGGTTACCAACACATTCTAACTAGTTTGGAGGGAAGTTGCTAATATAGATCTTTATGGTGATTACTAAGCCTTTGGCTTTAAATCAACAACAAGCATGGACTACCCAAAAGTTACAGTTAGAGACTAGGGACGTATGTATGTTATCCCCAGTGATGTAGAGGGCGCTGCTAATGTAATCCCCTAGCGGCGACTTCGTCGCCAGAGAGAGAGAGTATGATTGAAGGAGTGGAGGTGAACGGACGTGGAAGTAGCCTCTCCTAGTTTAGGTTTAAGAACCTATTTCTATCTAATGCACGAATAAACCTGCTGTCCATTTAATTGGCCTCTTTCACTTTTACCCCTTCATCATACAACATGGGGGCTCGCCGTGCTTTTTACCCGCGAGAATACGATGAAAAAAATATTTAAAAAACTGCACTTCCACGCATCCAGAGGTCAAACCAAAATCATCTTCACGAAAAAAAAACCTTTACTTCCACGCATACAGAGGTCAAACCAAAATCCTCTTCACGAAACAAAACTATACTTTCACGCATACAGAGGTCAAACCAAAATCCTCTTCACGAAATAAAAACTGCACTTCTACGCATCCAGAGGTCAAACCAAAATCCTCTTCACGAATTACTGCAGCAGTCAGCGACCACCAGTGGAATCTACAAATAAAAGGAAAACTCATCAACCAGCGCGTCGTCATTATACAACTGCATAACACTCGCTTCGCCGAACAAGTCCCACTTCAGCCGTCAAGCAGAAGTTCAACGAAGCTAGCATCGTTATCCCACATAGCCAGCAAGAATACAGAATCCTGAGCCAACTCGAACCTGCAACCACAACACTGTCGCTTCGCCGAACAAGTCCCACTTCAGCCGTCAAGCAGAAGTTCAACGAAGTCAGCAAAGTTATTCCACATCGACCAACTACTACGAACCAGAAACCAGAAGCAACGAGTACTCTTCGAAAGAGCAACAACATAAAACGGATACAGCTCCAAAAGCGAAGTAAAATCAAGAAACTCAGGTAGGATCCATCTTATTATTAATTATGTTTAGAAATATCAGAAAGCAAGATCTCGTATTTGTCGCCGCTGACTTAGATATCGTTGTACCGGATGGTGCCACAATTCTAAAATTAAGAAACTTAATTGAAAAAAGTGAAATTTTCGTTGAAGATCCAGATTTCGTTAAAAATTTAATAACAACAGTTGTGGAGGATAGAAAAACCCAAGAGGAGGATAGAAAAGCCCAAGAAGAAATCGAAAAAATTAAGCTTGAAAAACAAAAAGAAATCGAAGAAGTTAAACTTGCACAGATAGAACGACAACTCGAGCTCACAGCTCTTAAAAATACTACTGCATTAAACCAAACTAGTACTGGAAGTACCACAGCAACCGAAGCAAGTCCAAATATCGAAAGTCTTCTTCGCAGTGTTCGAACGCTAAGCATGCCAGTCCCGTCGAGACCAGAAAACTACAATTTATTCTTTCAGTCTCTGGAACGTGCGTTTATGACAAAAAATGTCCCAGATGATGCAAAATCGGAAATTTTGATTAGCATACTGGGCGAACAGGCTAGTTACATTTTACTAAATATTTCGGAGAACGACCTAAAAAATTACGAACAAGTCAAAAGTATTGTCCTGCGCCAATTTCAACCCACGCCACAAGAATGTCTTCTTAATTTTCGAAGGAGCCAACGCATGCCGAACGAGTCGCATACGCAATTTGGGTCAAGGCTATCACAATTATTCGCATATTACTGTAAGGTACGCAACGCCACTGACTACGAAACACTATGTAAATTAATGGTGTCGGATAAACTTTTCAGCACACTTGACCGCCAAACACAAGCACACATCGCCGTTCGCCAAGGGGAAGATTGGCTAGAACCTAAAGAACTTGCAAAAGAGTGTGATATTTACTTTACGTCAAAACGTAAATCTCTAAGCGAAACAAATCATCAGCAACAAACATACAACAGCGGGCAGAATTTCCAAAACAAAAATACGCAAAACCAATACAGAGGGTCATTTAACAGACCGCCAAGGGGTTCTTGCAATCACCGTAACAACAACGCTAATTTTAGGCCAAATGCACCAAATAATCACGTCTGCGAAATAGAAACCGGAAGAAATTACAACCGCGATAAATATTTCAATAAGCTACAGTACGAAGATGTTCTTATCGATGATAAAAAAAATAAAAACTTTGATCGATGGAGGTACTAATATAACTTGTGTAAAAACCAGTGTATTACCACCCTCAACAGTCTATGACGGATCAATAACCCTCACAGGAGGTTTCAGTTCCACACAAAAAGCGAAGTTGACAAAAATAAATCTAGCTCATCCAAAGAACAAAAATCCAATTCTAGTTACGGCAGCAGCTTGTGACGACTTATGTTCGAATTTAATAATTCCACCTAACGTATACGAAAGCATAAAAACACAAGACCCACTTCCGATTGTAAACCAATTCGAAACCCGCGCGAAAAAAAAAATGCTATGTTGCTTCAAAAAAGAACTCAGAATATATCACTTTTCCTGCTGACAACAATAACGAAATTTTAAATGCTTCTGAAATCCTTACGATTCCGGAAACTCAAAAAGAAGGCACGTGTCAAGGTCATACAAAGGATAACCCAACGGAAAATACGGGCTCTTCGTTGATGGAGGCGGGGCTTAATGTCCCCAGGAGAATAGACGAGCGGTCATTGGAAGATCCTGATGAAGTAGGCGAAGTTTGTGTTAGAACAGAAGACGCAGGAAAAGGCTCAAAACCAGAAGCTCCTGGTCCAGAATGTAAACAAACAGCACACGTTGACTGTTTACCTTTTCTGTTTACGATTGGGGATAGCGTGAGTTTAAACGAAGCGGATTTCTTGCACATTAACGACGATAACTTGCGGGATACTGTTACGAATATGGTAAAATTTTATAAACCAAATAAAATAAAAAGTACAAATTTTAAAATGAAGATTTTTTTATCGGATGAAACGCCAATTTTTCAGCGGGCACGCCGTTTATCAATCACCGAGAAATTGGAAGTTAACAGGCAAATCAAACAACTATTGAACGACGGAATTATTTCAGAAAGTACTTCTGACTTTTGCTCACCAATAGTTTTGTGCAAAAAACAAGATGGCTCAACACGCATGTGTATTGATTACAGACGTTTGAATAAAGTGGTAATCAAAGAACGATTTCCAATTCCTATTATAGACGACGTCTTCGACAGGCTACAAGGGGCTACCGTGTACACAAATTTAGATCTCAAAAATTCGTTTTACCAAGTAGACGTTGATCCTGCTAGCCGCAAGTATACGAGCTTTATTACACCAGATAATCAGTATCAATTTAATAAAGTCCCGTTTGGACTTTGCAACTCGCCGTCTGCTTTTCAAAGATTCATACAGATTGTTTTTCGAGAACTTTTAGAAACTAATACACTGATCTTGTATTTAGACGATTTGATCATCCCATCAATCAATGAGTTAGAGGGTGTCGAAAAACTCAAGCAAGTCTTCAAAGTAGCTTCCGACTATGGACTTGAGTTTAACTTTAAAAAATGCAATTTTCTACAAAGAAAAATCAACTTTCTCGGGCACATTTTAGAAAAAGGTACAATTCGTCCCTCGACAGCCAAAACAAACGCTGTTTTAGGTTTTCCACAGCCCAAAACAACAAAAGATGTTCAATCATTCTTAGGTCTAAGTGGATTTTTTAGGAAGTTTATAAGGGATTATGCTGCCATTGCAAGACCCTTAAGTGATCTTTTACGGAACAATACTCCTTTTTATTTTGGTACAGACCAAAAACAAGCTTTTCTAACACTGAAACAGGCACTGTCAACAGAGCCTGTGCTACACCTATATAAACAAGGCTCGCCTTTACAGTTACATTGTGATGCATCCTCAAAAGGATTTGGTGCTATTCTTCTTCAAGCAGACTCGGATAACATCTTCCATCCTATACATTATATGAGCCATAAGACATCACCACAAGAAGAGAAATATTCATCGTACGAATTAGAAGTTCTTGCCATAGTTCAAGCACTAAAGAAATTCAGACACTACCTTGTAGGTACCAAGTTCAAAATTATTACAGACTGCCAAGCCTTCCAAAAGACCATGTCAAGGAAAGAAGTTCCACCAAAAATTGCCAGATGGGCAATGTTGTTAGAGGATTTTGACTACGAGATAGTACACAGACCAGGCAAGCAGATGACACATGTTGATGCTCTCAGTCGTTACCCAGTCATGTCAATCCAAGTTGATGCAACAACCCAGAAAATCTGCGATGCTCAGTCAAAGGACGAATTCACACAAGGCATTAAAAATCTAATCGATCACTCTTCAACTACAGAATACAAATACAAGAACAACATTCTTTACAAACTGGTCAATGACCAAGAACTGTTAGTTATACCACAAGACATGCAAAAACAAATAGTCCAAATAGAACACAATAAAGGCCATTTCGGGATCAATAAAACTGAAGCATTGGTGAAACAACAATTCTGGTTCCCGCATATAAGAAAAACCGTCGAAAGCGTAATATCCAACTGCATTCCATGCATACTTTCTTCACGTAAAGTTGGAAAACAAGAAGGATTTCTACACCCAATCCCAAAAGGCGACGTCCCGTTGGACACTTACCATGTCAGTTTTCTCAGCCCACTTCCAAGTACAAATAAAAATTACAAATACATCTTTACCGTGGTATGTGCCTTTAGCAAATTCATATGGATATACCCTGTTAAGTCAACGTCAACAAAAGATGCTTTGGATAAACTTCAACTCCAACAAATTACCTTCGGAAATCCTAAACGAATAATATCAGACCGCGAATCAGCCTTTACAGCAATAGAATTTAAGAAATACTGTGAAGATGAGGAAATTGAACATGTCACAATCACCACTGGTCAGCCTCGTGGAAATGGACAAGTAGAGAAGTTTCATGGAACACTTATCCCTGTCATCACAAAGTTATCCCTCGATGACCCCAATAAATGGTTTAAACATGTGCCAGCAGTCCAACGCGTAATCAACAGCACCGTTTCTTCAGCAACAAAGTACACACCTTTCGAGCTCTTAATAGGGATTAAAATGAAAAACAAGGAAGACCTTAACATCAAGAAAATCCTCGAAGAAGAACACATACATACCTTCGTCCAAAATAAACGACAAATGCGCGAACAAGCAAAAACCAATATACTACAGCTGCAAGAAAGAAGCAAGCACAACTATAATACTCGACGCAAGACAGCAAACAAGTACAAACTCCACGACAAAGTAGCCATCAAAAGAACGCAGTTTGGTACTGGTTTAAAACTGCGTCAAAAGTTTTTCGGCCCATACGAGGTGGTAAAGATTCGGCCAAATGACCGATATGATGTCCGTAAACTGGGGACAACTGAAGGACCACTTCTCACATCTACATCAGCTGATATGATGAAGTGCTGGGAAGATACTTAAGTTTCTTCAATTTTCTTCTACAAGAACTTTTTACAGAAGAGACTTTTTTTTCTTTTTATGAACTTTTGAATGAAGAGACTTTTTTTTCTTTTTATGGACTTTTGAAAGAAGATTTTTTTTTTCTTTCACACAAACTTTTTAAAGAGAGACTTTTTTTCCCTTTCTACAAACTTTTCATGGTGCAAGAACTTTTTGCACAGACTTTAAATTTTTAAGAACTACACGTTGTGATCTTCAAGACATTAATGTTGTTTAAATTTTATTATTGTGCTGTATTTTTCAATATCTTTATTTACAGGTTTAGTATATATCAATGAGTCGGTGGTCCTCCTCAATCAGGATGGCGGAGTGTTATCCCCAGTGATGTAGAGGGCGCTGCTAATGTAATCCCCTAGCGGCGACTTCGTCGCCAGAGAGAGAGAGTATGATTGAAGGAGTGGAGGTGAACGGACGTGGAAGTAGCCTCTCCTAGTTTAGGTTTAAGAACCTATTTCTATCTAATGCACGAATAAACCTGCTGTCCATTTAATTGGCCTCTTTCACTTTTACCCCTTCATCATACAACATGTATCTATCGTTGTTGAGGAGGAATCTGAAATTTCAGAACTATATTGCCTGATTAGAGTGTTGCATGAAAAGTCTTTCAACAATGATTTGTTTCCAAAATGAAAACCTAAAATATAATATGAGTAGGAGTTATATTTAAAAAACCTCCTTATTATGGTTTTGTGAGTGAAAATTCATATATTTATGATAAATAGTTAAAAAAAATATGAAAACCTTTCGAAAATGCTTATTATTGCTACATTAAACAAGGACTGTGGAACATCGCACAGCTTTCAATTACACTATAATACTGACTTGGATTTGTGTCATTTACCGTTTTTATATTTTCATCATTCATTTTGCAAAGTGGCCAGTTTAACGATATTTTTTTGCTACAATTCTTGCATAGGTTTAAAAAAAAAAAAAAAATGATTTTGGTGATAATTTTTGTGATAACTATTCTACAGATCTTTAAAAAAAATTTAAAAAAAAAATTAAAAAAAAAAAATTGCCAAATTGATGATCGTTGATGATGTATGCTCCAGAAAAGAGAACTCTGTGTTAAAGGCATTCGTTTTTCAACTTTTTTCGAGATTAAAGCATTTTTACGGGAATTTCGGACATGGGGACGTTTAGAACACTTTCAGAGGCATTACCACAGCGATTTTGAACAAAATCGTTATAGTCGTTTTTTAACAACTACTGAAAAACATGATTTTTTCAATGGCAGCTACCTTATGCGCATGAGCGATTTTGACGAAAACCTTAATGGTAGGTTCCTGTGCCATCACCAACCCGCACACCAAATTTGAGCATCGTAGGTCAATTTGTTCGGAAGTTATGCTGACCACAGACACACACATGCACATTTTTTCTAGATCCCTTTTTTGAAATCAGGATGTTCCAAAACTTGGAAAATGCACAAAAAAAAAAAATCGATTTTTGTTGTTGTTGTTGTTGACCGAATTACTCTATGTATACATATTGGTAATTGAAAGTAAAAATAAATTTATCCGACCGTTATTTTTATTAATATAAATAAGGTAATAACTTAGACTAACATGAAATATCAAAGAATTTTTTAAATATGGGCATCTTTGAAACATTCAATCAGGTGAATTTTTATTCATTCAAGTGCAGATACATTCAGAAAATGTTGCAATTGCAATTGTCAGCAGAGGAATTTTTATGGACATGATGCTGTATTTTTTATTTTGTACAGGAATAAAAGAAAACCCGAAAATTCATCCAAATTAAACAATTTAAGACTTTCTACACACTCACTGTCGTGTTTTCTCGTTTTCGAAATCAAATATTACAGAAGTTCTGTGTGGAGAGTCAAACTCGAGTCTCCACTCAAGACAACAAAACGTTCTACCTTTGAGCCTTAAGTTCAGTTTTATTTTTTTCAACATTTAATTTCAGTATAACATTTAATTATCTTCCCATTATTTTGAATGCATTTAACATAGGGAATTAAAAAAATTACGAGAAAAATTTACGTTTTAAGACTTTGACTTAGTGGACTGTATGTGAAATAGTATAAGTTACTCATTGAAATAGTGTCGATAAATGTTAATGTGTTTTCCAAAAAAAAATTCTGAAAAAGTATGACTTTCAAACCATCTAAATTGAAAATAATTTAAACTGAGCAAGGTTAAGGCAGAATTGCCCTAAACAAATAATATCCCTTTAAAGCTCCTTTTTAACTTCAAACACACAGGATAAGCTATTTGATACCCTCTTTTTCTTTTCTTTTTACTTCCTCTGCAGTTTAATCCAATAAATATATTTTTTACGACTACAACGCTTCCTACAGGTTCGAAGTCATCGCAGCTAAGCAACGATCCAAACGATAAAAGTAAAATTCCATCACAATGAATTTTTTTTCTATTAAAAAGACTTTTCATATTATTCAGAGAAAATTGACATCAATCATTAGATTTTTGAATGTTTTAAAAGCAAAATTGTAGTCAAATTCCACGTCAGTAAATTCCTACTTTATTTTGAAGCGACAGCAGCATCCGATGCTGGTAATATACACTACACAGTTTAACAACTTTATTTCTGTAACTGAAGTTTATTGATTCACAATAAACATGCAAGTGGTTTCGACTCATTACTCACAAAGCTTATTCAGATATCCTTTTAATGCTAAGGATTTGCTTTTGAATCACACTTCAACTTCGATGTCAAAAGAACCAACTTTTTCAATTTTCGTTATTTAAAGAATATGTATGTAAAGTACGGTATAATTTAAATTCAAAATCCATCATGCAAATTCCTCATAAACCCTTCCAATCTAATATGAAAAACTTTTTCTATAACTATTTCCTTTTATATTTAATTAATATTGTATTGATCCTCATAAAGGTATCTTCAATGCTTCAAACTAAAATGTCATATAAAAAGGTTATTTAAAGAACAACAAGTGAGAAAAACATGAACCGTATTAACTGAAGAAGGATTTCTTAATAGGTTGCTGTTTAAAGCAGATGGAGTGATAGTAAACAATATTTAAATTAAAATAAATGTTAACTTTTTTTAGAATATTTACCTGGAGGAGTGCAATCTTCTTCAATAGGTACGACAGTAGGCTCGCTTATGTTTGAAGTATCCGTAGAAGTCGATGCAGGTCGAGTTGGTAGTTGCCCTTTACCAGCAAGCTTACGCCATAAATTTGGATTTGTTGGATCTTTTCTTGGTCTTGATGTGGTACCGGGAACTGGTTGGTGATTACCGAGATCTTCTTCACCTAAAACGGGGTTCTCTTTGGGTTTAATTTTCTCCGAGACCTTGGATTCTTCCTTGCCTTCAACAGAGATTCTGTCAGTCTCTACTCCAGGCAACGTGTGTGCTTTTTCAGGTTTTCTGGATGGAGATTCTGGTTCTTCAGACTCATTGTCTTCGTTATTATCTTTGATGCTTCCATCTTCAAGAGGCACCTTTCCTGGTTTTGAACTTTTGGAATCCTTAGAATTTTTGTCATCAGAAGTTTCATCCTCATTCCCGACATCGGACTCTGGGATCTTTTCAGAGTTGGTAGTTGTCGATGCTACAGGTCTTCTTTTGGGTGACTGAGTTGGTTCTGGTTTTGGAGATGGGATAGATTTGCCGTCTTCTGGTGACGGCGTCACGAGGTGGCTCTTTTGAAACTGCGGGTGCATGGAAGCGACTTTATCCCCATAATTTTTGGTCGTGTCTTCAACTCTGAAATAGCGAGTGGACGCTTGGTTTTTCCCTTCTGTTTCCGCATCGTCTATCAGAAGTCGTCGTCGTTGTAAGCTCGATTCTATTTCTCTTTGGCTGGATTTCAGATCTGCAGGTATAAAAAAGGAAAGCTCTTAACGCATATAGTCAGTGTACATTAATTTAAACAATCAAATCATCTAATGCTTTATTATATTCGAGTTTATAGTTACAGTGCTAATAATATATTAAAAAAACTCGTTCTCACTTTAAATATATTTATTTCATTTTAATTCCCTCAAATAACAGCAAAACGAGAAAATATTCTAAAAAAATACCACTGCTGAAGATATGCTTATTCTTTTGCCTAAATACTGTACAACAACTAAAGGTTTTTCTGTAAAAGCAGTTAATTATTTATAACAACTAACATAAACAGTTCTTTTACAAATGTCTAAAATTTTTCAATGCATTACTTTTAAAAAAGATATATGGGTCAAATCAACACGGCTCCCAACCCGACCCCTTTAGAATTTCATAAAATTTGGTTCACTTATTAGATTCATAGAGAAGAAAAAATGACAAATTATTAGGTTTCAATCTCGCTTGGTTTCCGAAATATAGAGTTTCAAAAATGGACCAAAAGGGCAAAATTTCGTATTTCTTGCTTTACATATTTGGGTATAATTTTTTCCCTAATTATTACAAAATATTGAATTTGGTGTTAAAAGAAAGAAAAAGATTTGATATTTCTAATTATGTATTATTTACGTCTATTTTTTTAAATTTTTATTTTAAGGTCAAACAATTTGACCTTTGACCTTGAATATCTCAAAAAAGGGTATTTTTATTTTTTTAAAAGAATATATATTATTCTTACATCAATTCTCTACTCAAATATATTAGTCTCATTTTGGGACGGCAATGAGATACCAAGTTATAAATTTCAATCGTAAGTGTAGTCCCACTCTTATCCTACAAAAACGGTTTATATGTAAGTAGCTTTTCCTTTTAAAATCTCTTTATATACATGTAATAAAAATAAAAATTTAGCCTTAATTATTAGCTAAAAATTATAATTATTTATCTTTGATTTGTTATAACTTTTTAACTTTAAGAGCAAAAACTAATTGTTTACTTATACATTAAAAAATTACATTTTTCAGCATTGCATTAAGTGTGTAAACATCGTTTGCTGTAAAAATAAAAAACATGACATGGATAATTGGTAATAATGAGCTTTTGAGATAATTATTTCAAAGGAATGTTGCATGCAATCAGAAACATTTGTTCATACAAATTATTTGGAAAAAATCATATTTCGAAATTAGAAAACAGAAATACTTACAATTTTTCTATTAATACATTATCTTTAAACTATTGTTGAAACTAATTTATCAGATGCATAAGTAACTTCCTTACATATGTAACTTCTATTAATTATTGCGACTTTTTTTCACTTGATTCATTGCATATGTAACTATTGATTTTATAATTTGTTTTTTGTTTGACTTTTTTTCGACCATGGAATTAGAATACATTTTGCATAGAAGTTGGTTGATAGAAATGAGTCGAATGAATGAAATTTTTGAGTACCTGGAATAGTTCGGGCGGTTTAGAATCATTTCTGAAGGAAATTTTTTTCTCTTTCATCCTGTAAGGAAGTTACATATGCAAATAGCATTCCTTCAATATTGGTAGTTGCCCATTAAATAACGAGAAGTCATTATCTGATCTTTATATGAGCGCTTCAAACCGGCACGAGCGGCTGGCCTCCAATGCCATCTAAAACTACTTTACCATGGGCAGTGGCAAAAAAATTCCATTCTGCTGCAATTCCAAAATCTTTTTTATGGAAACACAGGTTTATAAAATTTTTTTGATTTTTGTAGTCAGAAGCTGCACCATCATAAAAGTACAAACGTTTATTAGGTTTCACATTGAATTTTTTTTTTTCGATGAATTCGATCAAATAAATGACTTTGGAATAAGTTAACTGCTGTTGCGTCATGGTGGAGACAAGTCAGAAACTGCTACGAAATTAAAATTGTCTACGACTTGGTCAGTGTGTCTTCTATAATAAACCACAAATGGATGTGTAGTCACTGGTGAATTATTCCAGTGGAATCCTTGAATTCCATCTTGAAGAATAAAGGAGTTATTTTCAGAAAAATCACAAACAGCTACATATTCACCTGATTTCAGATTTTGTTTACAAGCACTAAAAAAAGACGATTGTTCCTTAGCAATGAATGAATGCCGTATAAGTTTGGTAAGTTTATCCAGAAACGAATCAATAAAGTCATCACAAAGGCTCGACAAAGTTTCAAGGGTAGATCTGTCAACATTAATCCACCGCTTGTACGTAATTCTTGTAATATAGTGTTAATATGGCTTGGGTGTATGGGATATATTCCCATAGATTTTTCCCTGGCTACACAACTGAATAAAAGAATCAAGATGAAAATCTTCACCATTTCCTTCCTTTTTAAAACTAGTTAATTTAAACTCGATTCCCTGTATATTCGACTGCATTAGAATATGCGAATATGGGATTCTTCAGTTCGCACTCAAAGACGATTATTGCGTGGAATTAAGAACAAGAGTTCACATTTGAATTTATATTTTGGCATCCCATTGCGGTCACATTATGAAACTAACGTATTTGTGTAGAGAATTAATGTAAGAATAACATATATTTTTTTTGAAAAAAATAAAAATACCCTTTTTTGAGATATTCAAGGTCAAAGGTCAAATCGTTTGACCTTAAAATGAAAATTTAAAAAATTATCCATAAATAATACATCATTAGAAAGATTAAATCTTTATCTTTTTTTTTAACAACAAAATTAATGTTTTATGATAATTAGGGACAAAATTATAACCAAATATATAAAGCAAGAAATGCGAAATTTTGACCTTTTGGCCCATTTTTGAAGGTCCGTATTTCAGAAACCAAACGATATTCAAACCTAATATTGGCATTTTTTCTTTTCTCTATAAACCCAACAAGTGAGCAAAATTTTATTAAATTCTGAAGGGGTCGGGTTGAAAATGTCACTTTGTTGTGTTGATTTGACATGGAATGACCCATATTGCCTTGACAAAAACTTAACCAATTTTTCTAACTAAAAAGTTAGTAGTTCAACGAAAAGGTTTATACCATTTTTGTCTATAAACACACCAAAACAAAACAAAATTATAACATTATAATTGCGCCTTTAAGTTATGTTACTAATGTCATAATATCATTAAATCTTTTTTTAAAGTCGATTGCCTGTCTATTAGCTAATTCAGATGACAACAAAAGCTCCATAAATTATTCTATCGTATAGAAATTACTTGGATTTCAAATGGTAATAAATACTCTACTGTTAAAACGTTGTTACTACTTAAAAATGTGAATAAATTGTATGTAAAAATTATAATACGTATTTATTGAATTGTAAAGAATTTTTTTAAAAATAACATAAGCTCTTATAAACAACAAATGATTCAACTGTACTATTAGTACAAATCGGTAAAAGAACTTTTGTGAAATTTGGTTATTCAGTATTAAAGCATCCTTCTGCTAAATGAAAGATCCACCTCTTATTCTTATAAAAACATTCATTATTCAAGACTCTTCAACGTAAAAAAACTATTTTCCCTTATCCTGGAAAAGCTACGTTTTCCCTAGTGCATACATGAAATATAAGAAAGAGAAGACCAAGTTGTCTGCTGAGAAAGAGATTTATTGATTACTCTTAGCGTGCCAAGGTGTTCCATTCTTAGTGAACAGACGATTGATTTAGATTAATTTTGAATTGTTTTTCCTCATTTTGGAAAAAGAAATATTTCTTTGGAATACATTGGTAAAATTTTGAATGTAAAAGTTGGAGGAAAATCAAAAAAGGTAAATGGGGAATGGATTTTATGTCATGAAAGAGCGAACTTTCCATAAAGTTCGTTTATCAAATAGGTTGAAGGATGGGGCAAAATGGGGAAGTAAGCAAAATGATTAAGAACTTTTCTCATCTGTGTTATACATAACTATTTTAATTTCGACAATAATTTATTAGTTGGTTTTAAATGAGTTTTATATTTGTACAAATCTGGAAAATCATGTTTGATTTTTTTTTTTTTTTTTTTTTTTTATTAATAATGGGATTTTTTCAAATGCACTTTGATTGAGCTAAGTTTTTATATACTTAATCATTTTAGAATCTTATTTAATTAAAGATTATTCTAACTTAATAACACGGTGCTTTCTGTTCTGAAGATTTTTCGTGTCCTTTCAAATTTTTAATTAATTTTAAATTGATGCTTCTCGTATAGGATTTGATCGTTTTGGGTATTTTAATCCTCAGTTTATAATTAACTTAGTTTTTGGCACATCTATCAAGTTTTTTATTTAAATTATCAAAAATATATTCTTAGGAATATTTGTAATTTTCTTTTTAAACAGAGGGCTCAATAGCTGTTGTTCATGATAAGTTATTGTTAGCTTCACCATGAAAATAAGTATATTTTCAAACAAGTGTCTTTATTTTAGAGTTTCAAGTATATAGTCAAAGTTACAAGTTTAAAAATTAACTACGTTATTCATCAACATTGAAAGCAATAAGGTATATATTTGAATAATATAAGAAAGGAAGTTTGTATCTTTTCTGAGATGTATGTAATCAACAGAGAAAATTAAGGTAAATTTATTCTCAATGCCGAATTCTTTTGAATTGCAAATTACCGTTGAATGGACTCACTCGCAAATCGATGCATATTAATTAATAGCCATGCTAAAAGTTCGAGTTTTGAACAATTCATCCATGCAAAGTTAATTATTATGGCTATAAAATAATTATTAAACATTTATTATTATATTTTAAAATGCTGCATTATATTTGCAAGTTACAAGTTGTCTCAAAAGAGACTGACATATTTAAAAAAAAAAAAAAAAAAAAGGCGAATACGATAGAAAAATACCATAAACTGAATTCTTCCTGGGAAAGTAAAGAATTCTCTTCTATCCGTTTTATCCAAATCAGAATAATATCAGGAATACTTTTTAAGTTTTCCAATAGAAGGTGCAATTAAAAATAAACTCTAACAAAAACGGTCTGAATATATTGCAAAAACTAACAAATCGATACTTTTAAAATAACCACCATTTCCAACAATAACACAAAGCAAACAGACTGAAGCATCGCATCGGTTTGAAGTTTTTTTTAATATATTCAGACCACTTTTTTCTTTAATATTGCATTCAACAGAGCTCTCTTCTGGTGAGTTTTTTAACTATTTTAAAAAATTGATGAATTAATATTCCGTTGCTGCCAAGTAAAATGAGGAAAAAATAATACATTTCTATCATATTCTAATTTTTCTAATTCAATTTTCAAATATGTCATCTTTTTTGGGAACACCCTGTATCATTCAACACAAGCATGAAACAACCCTAATACATGGTACTGTAAAGCACAAATAAAATCCTCCAAAGATAGAATAAATTTTTTAACCAAAAACTAAAAAAATAATTGTTTTTAATTAAAAACTTACGACTTTTCTGAAAATGAACGTTAAGTAATTTTTCCGACTTAGAAAAAACATTGTTTTAGCAGAGTTACACAACGCTAATTTCTATTAGAATAATGGTTACTATAGCGACGCACAGTCAATTACACATGCACTACCGATACTGAGTTATTTCAATATTATTTACTACTTGGTTGACAGGCAAGGATAAAAAAAATTCCTTGAGATAAGGAAAGTAGTTAAAGTATATATTCAACTATGAGTATTTTTTTATTAAGGGGGAGTTTAAAAATTTAATTCTTTTTTGCAGTATATAGAGGGTATATGTTTAAAATAATATTAAAAAATCAAATTTAGACAAATGTTAAATTGTTAATTAAGCTGTAATTAGCTAATTATTTCCTTTTTCAAACAATGACATATCAAGTTCTAAATTATTTAAAGAAGCAATTCCACTAGGAAATCATTCGAAATATTATTCTTCATGTTTTGAAACTCAATTAAGTTTCAAACATTGAAAAGTTTTTCAATTTATTTTGTGTAAAAACATGAAAAAATCAACATTTTCATTGAATTTTAAATTTTAAAAATCAATTTCTCAACCAATTTTATATAATTAAGTTTCAAAATATCTAAAATATTATTTAGATTACTATGATATATATAAAAAATTATAATTGAATAATTTGTTTTGAATTATCATTGTTTGAATAAAAAGTGACATAATCAAAATACAGTTCACCAGGAAATAAGTTTAAAGTTTTAGAAGCTTAGTACTTAACAGCTGTAGTACCTACCTAAAATTAATTGTAACTTTAAAAATATTAAGGATATTTTCAAAAGTTTTGTATTGTTTGACAGCTAAAGAATCAAAGAGTATTTTTACATAACAAAACAAAAACAAAACAAAAAATCAATATTTTGATCGATTTTCCTGGGTTGTAGGGTATACGTACACCTTATGTCTAGACTATCAAATACTTTTCAAATATCAAATCTTTTTATTTCATTGAATTGCTCAAATTCTTAGGTCATGCACATCTATGCAACAATAAAAAAAAAGTATGTAATTTCAAAAGACAAACGTAAAAGCCCAAAATGAGCTGTTTTTTTTTTTTTTTTTTTTTTTTTTTTTTTGATTTAGGACTTTTTAGCTTAGGACCTCAAATAAAGTTATTAGATCAAGAAAAAGTGGTGCGAAAAGTTTTGCTTTATTGGGAATTAAACGCGTTGTCAGAGAGAAAAAACCCATTCTCGTGAATACTTTAGTTGACAATACGTCTTTATCTCTTGTCTTTTGAAGTATAACATACTTCAACTATTGGTTCATCTTTTGGATATTTTACAACTATTGGTAGTTCTTTAGATTATAACTGTATTTCAGAGTGTAAACTGTTGTACATGCTTATATATTTTTTTTATTTACAGGTTGTTATCGCATGTTACTTTTGAAAATAAACGCTTGATAACTTTAATAGGATTTAAGTGAAGAAACAACATTAAAAGTGATGTTCCCAGAAGGAGCTAAATATCGAAAAAACAATTTGCTTTTGAAAAGTCTTGATGATCTTTTTTTAACACACGTGAAAAATATTCCTTTTTGTAATTTATTTTAGCAATCACTGATTTGAAAAATGAATCTGCAGAAATTTGAAAATAAACTTTGATACATTTTTATTGAGGAGAAAGCCAAATCATTATTTTAATATTCTAGAGTAAGAATATTACTCTTTACTACCAAAGTAACTACTTTTTAATCAGGATATAGGATGACATTTCAATTAGTTAATCATTAAACTTTGTGTTATTTTTAGTTTAATAATTTATATGAAGAAAAATGAATAAAAATTAACTCATTAAATTGTTCATTTTTTATTTAATTTATTTGTAAAACTTAAAAATAATATGCTTCAATTCTAATTAAACAGCATTCCAAGGTACTGTATTTAATGCCTTATTAATTCACGTACGTTTCGATAATCACGAAATAATTCCTTCCCTTTATTTTATTTCACTTAAAATATATTTTACTTTTAATCATTGGTCTTATGGAAAAGAGTTATGCTTGATTGGGTTTCTTTGGCAAAACAGAAAAGCCAGTTTTCACTAAATCATTTAAAATCCATAATTTGTAGGCTTCTCTCGACAGTGACATACTGGGGAAGGGTGCGTTATCGGGGGTTCAAAATTGTTATACTAATTAAAGTTTAAGAAAAACGTTAGCTGCAAATAAAATTTTCAAACTCTTTCACTGCTAAATTAAATGAAAACATTGCAATTTACTAATGTATGCAATCGAAACAATTAAATTTCTTCATAAAAAATAAATCGTTATCTAACCATTCCATAGAAAAAATAAGAAAACCTTTTATGTAATAAAGCAATTTATAAGAGCTTTATGCTTTTAAAAAGAACTTTTAAACGTGCATTTAATATCAAAAGCATATACGATTTCATTTCCTATTAATGTAATAACGAAGATTGCTGCAGATTCTAAAATATGAATGCTGCACTTAGCAAAATCAAACGTACGCTTTTACTGTCCATGTTTTGCGATTTAAAAAGCCACATTTTTATCACCTCGGAAGAAGTATTATGTGGTATTCCCTTGAGCATAGGCTATTTTTACTTCATCTTTGGGCATGGGATAATTAGATTTATAGGGCGGCTTTTAAGGGCGATGGAAAAGGCAATCGAACTTGGAAGTTTATCTTGGTTAAAGATAATGGAATATTCACTTTGTTGCAAAGCAATAAATGGAGCATGGGTTTAATTCCAGCAAAATATTTTGTCTTCTTATTGATTGGAAACTTTTATCCGAAAAATAATATATTTCTTTATGCAAAGTTATTACGAACAAGATGTGTGCTACAAAATGGTTTTATATTAGATTGAAATATTGTCTTTATATGAAGAATAATAGTTCATAAGGAATGTTTTACTTTTTGCAACTAGGGGTGTGGAACATTGCACCACTTTCAATTGTACTATAATACTGTCATGGATTGGTGTCATTTACCGTTTTTATATTTTCATTCCTTTAGAAAAAACGATCAGTTTTGGCGATGTTTTTGGCAATAATTCTAATATAGACTTTAAAAAAAAAAGAGTGCCAAATTGGCGAATTTGGCGATATACTTTTTGATAATTCTTACATTATCCTTTCTTGTAAGTTAAACTAAGAAGAGATGAAAAGCAGTTATTGATGAACGATCCTCAAAGAAAGAGAACTCTGTGTTGAATACATTCGTTTTTCTACTTTTTACACCTTTATATCATTTTTACGGGAATTCCGGAGGTGGGGATGTTAAGAACATTTTAAGAGGCATTACTATAGCGTTTTGATCAAAATCGTTGAAACAATTTTTAGTAATTTCTGAAAAACATGTTAGTTCGACAGCTCCGTGTGTATTTTTTTGCAACAAATGGTCTGGCAAGTTCTTATTGTTAACAAACAATCTTTATTCGTGGACTGTAGTTGTAGTGGAAGGGGGGGTACCAAAGCTCTATGTTAATATCCACAGAGAGATACGCTCTTATTACATAACCGCTCATGTGATGGGATCCATATAGAATAAATACATAATGATAGGTTAAAGGGTTAGAGGAATGGAGCTGCGCAAAAGGATTGCGCAGAACAATTAATTACAGGCGTTAACAGGCAGCTACGTTATGCACTTGTCAATTTTGGTGAAAATCTTAATGGTAGGTCTAATGGTCACCAGTAACCCTTGTGTAAAATTTGGACATCGTTAATCAATCCTTTCGAGAGTTATGCTGACCACAGACAGACATTTTTTCTAAACCACTTTTTCGAATCACGGATGTTCTAAAACTTAGAGAAATGCAAAAAGATCGAAAATTTTTTTGAACGAAAACGAAACTTTTACTATCCAACAAATGGGTAATTGAAAGTAGAAAGATTAAATTTAACTTAATATACAAGAATGGTTTTTATGTTTTGACCTAAGTATACACAAGGGCAATTTCGCTATTTATAGTTGCACTTTGAAGATCAGTAAATGTTTAATCAGTTGTCATGGATATACGAAATTTATTAGACTTTTCGTAGCATTTATTCTACTCGACTGCAAAATGTGGCATGCTCGATTGCAATAAGATCGTAGCATTCAAAACACTTTCTGGAGTCCCCCTTTTTTTTTTTTTTCTCGTTAAAACAACTCAATAGATTGAATTTGGACTTGTAGAATAAGACAAGAAATTTTTATGATTTTAAAATATTTAACCTTTAGCTGCTACACAATATTAATAAAGAGAAATGATTATATCAAGTTTCTTACCGTCTATCTGAGGTCAAACAAAACTAGAAAATTTAGACATGCACATTATGTCATGTGAAATATCTCGTCAAAACCAGGTCTCATACCAAAATTCAACATGAAATAATAAAAATATCAACTGGAAAACAATTTACAGTTTCTTAAACCAAAACTCTAAAAAATTTAGATATATGTCGTGTATCAGTTGAAGGCATCGATAAGATTAGTACGATTGCACTAAAATTAAACTGGTTCCAACCAGAAATGAATCCATTGGAAAATTACTTTCCTAGTAACTTTATGTGAACTCCCATCTTGACTGTAGATAGAAATATGGAATTGGGATTATGATACTTGGCACCGGAATTAGGGTATTGTCAAATTTTTTCACTGTTTGTAGCCAACTTGAAGATGGTTTCTTTTTCCAGAAAAAATCTCCAGATTGCAACTTTTTTTTTACCTTCCACTTTAACAAGAGAAGCTTCCAGTCATTAAATGTCTTAAATTAAATATGCTTGGTATCCGGACCAAATGCAAAGCAACAGAAACATGCATAGAAGCTGCTTTAGAATGACTCATACATTCCGATTTGTTTAAATACATTTTTACATTTAGTTTATTATGCAAGAAAGATTGAAAAGAATGCGAATTGGAATTATTGTAACATACTATAATTATTTTAAAAAATTAGTTTAAGTTATTATTTTACTCTGAAAAGCTATTTTATCCTCTTTAAATTTAAACAATTCGGAATCCCCCCCCCCCCCCCTTAGCTAAATATTCAGACCAAATTTCAGAAAGCTTCCGATGTATAGGTAGACGATTAATTATTGTTCCCTAGACGAATTTCAAGGTGATGACGTTGCCTTCTAAAGACTACTGTCACATTTACGTATCAAAAGGGAGAAAAACCACAAAACTTCCACACGGAAATTCACATGAGTCCCTTTTTATGGCTATACGGTTAATTTTAAAATATTAAGTGTATACTTTGCGATGTTTTAATAATTGGAAATTTGAGCTAATATAATGTATATGTATTTTTAAGAACTTTTACTTTAAATTAGAAGACTTTTCGTCCCTTTGACTAAGCAAATAAGAAATTAATTATACATTGAAAATGTTTTTAAACCATAACTTTAAACTTTATATTCTGAAAAATTAATTTACTTTTTCCTCACATAACTTAACTATAAAACCGTGTATAATTTCAAACTTAAACACTCTTAACCCTGTGCATTTTTAAACAATTCTGAAAAAAAAAGAACGAAAGTAAAAAAAATGTTAAAATAAATAAGAATTCTATGGTGTAAATTCCATTTTTTTCCATCTGTTTACTTGTTTCGGGAAAGAGCCATTTCTAAGTTAATTTTTCTTGGAGGTTACCATAGCGACTAACAGCGTGTTGCCAGCGAGGGGGAAAAAACCTAAAATTAGCTCATGAGAAATGAATTTCTTGTAAAAGGTGTTGACCTCAGAAAACTATTAACAACTCTTATAGGTGTTCGATGAAAACCTTCTAATGCATGTAAATAGTACTATTATAACCAGTATTTATTAAGCTTCATTTAAAAATAACAATTTTAATCAAGAAAACAATAATTGTCAGGAAATTAACAACTATATAAAATATCATTTTTAAATCCTTTATTTTAAGAGGAAATCCTAGAAAGGATCATTCCCGAAACTCGTTGTGTTACAATCTTCTAGCCCAGAACATTTAGAAACTGCTTTTTGTAAAATCTTGAAATTAAATGAGTAGGTACAAAAATTATCACTTAATGAAATGACATAGATTATCAACCCGAAAATATTTTTCAATATATTTTATTTTATATTTGGAATCCTTACATCAATGCATAAGCAGGGGCTCCATTTGTTTTTGTGTTTTGCCATTTTAATTTTCATTTAAAATTTATAGACATTAAATGAAAACAATTTATGTCATTTCATTAAGTGATCTTTTTCGTACCTACTCACCAAATTTTAAGGTTTTGTAGCAAATAAATTCGAAATACCATGGGCTAGAAGATTGTAACATAGGGAATGATCCGTACAAGTTAGAGGTCGGACATATCGATCAAAATAAATATCGATACTATATCGTTGCATAAAAAAAATATCGATAAAATGTCGATATATCGATACATGATTATTTTTTTTTATTTGATTTTAAATTTTGCCAGAAACAAAATTTTTTGGGACAAATTTCTACTTTTCGTGATTGATTGCTTTTTTGTAAGGTGACTACTTTTTCAACTGAAATGGATCTATTACAAAAAAAAAAAAAAAAAAAAAAAAAAAAGTAATATATATATATATATATATATATATATATATATATATATATATATATATATATATATATATATATATATATATATATATATATATATATATATATATATATATATATATATATTCGCTTAACTGGTGCAGTGATTTTAAGACAAATTTAGATAATTTTCATTAGCTTTTAAGTGTATGGAAAATATTGAATATTGGTGTCATTTTAACTGCCTCTCAGCCAAGTTCAAACTTTAGTTTTGAAGTTTTTGAAAAAGGAATAAAGAAAATCGAAAAAACACATGGAACTACAAAACGATCATCAAAAAACTAAAAAAATTTGAAAATATCGATATATCGGTAACTTTTATCAATACTTTTAATATCTATATTTTTTTTAAATATCGATAAAAATATCGTCGTATCGATATATCGCCGACTTCTAGTACAAGGACTTCCCCATAACTTCGATTTTATTTGTGTATGGCTGCTAGGCAAATCTTCTAAAGCCTAATTAACTCACTTGCCGTCATCTAATCGGGTTGAAACTTGACACATAGATTTGATGTCGAGGCCAATGCATTCTAGCAAGTTTTGGGGGCTATCACTGTCACTAAAAGGTCGCTTTTACACACGTTTCTATAATTTTTTTGTAATACTAATAAATCCCATTCAACCAATTATTGTTGAAACTCTGCTGTTGTCAAAATTATTTTTATCAGAATAAATAAAAGACAATTGGGCGTAAATGCATAAATTTATTATGGAGTGGGATCCCGTCAATTCAACGTTGCGTTCTGTAGTAACGCTGTGAGTGAAAGATTTTTAATCGGCCATTGTTGAAACTCTTTCCTATTCCCAAAATTATTTCAATCAGAATAAATAAAAGGCAATTGGACGTGAATGCATAAATTCACATTCATTTTAATAAATAAACTTTGAGATGTAGTTTGCAGCATAGTTTGCTGATAGAGAGGTTTCTAATATTTGAAATTAGATGCAAATACCAACCACTCGCTGACAATAGAATAAGCGCTATGTTAACGAATTTAATATTAGGCGATGCATATAAACGAATTTTATTAAAAACTTTGTTTTAATGGTATATATTATCTCTATATATATAAGGCAAAGCCCTCACTCACTGATTCACTCACTCACTCACTCACTCACTGACTCACTCATCACTAATTCTCCCAATTCCCACATAGTCACAACTCTGAAAATCGGCACAAATATCAACAATGGTAAAAATAGAAAAAGTAAACTATTCCGATCTCGATTAACCCACTTTAAGGGGTCGAAAAGGGGTTAAACGTTCCAAACGGGGGACATTCGAAAATCCTACTTCCCACATAGTCACAACTCTGAAAATCGGCACAAATACCAACAATGGTAAAAATAGAAAAAGTAAACTATTCCGATCTCGATTAACCCACTTTAAGGGGTCGAAAAGGGGTTAAACGTTCCAAACGGGGGACATTCGAAAATCCTACTTCCCACATAGTCACAACTCTGAAAATCGGCACAAATATCAACAATGGTAAAAATAGAAAAAGTAAACTATTCCGATCTCGATTAACCCACTTTAAGGGGTCAAAAAGGGGTTAAACGTTCCAAACGGGGGACATTCGAAAATCCTACTTCCCACATAGTCACAACTCTGAAAATCGGCACAAATATCAACAATGGTAAAAATAGAAAAAGTAAACTATTCCGATCTCGATTAACCCACTTTAAGGGGTCGAAAAGGGGTTCAACGTTCCAAACGGGGGACATTCGAAAATCCTACTTCCCACATAGTCACAACTCTGAAAATCGGCACAAATATCAACAATGGTAAAAATAGAAAAAGTAAACTATTCCGATCTCGATTAACCCACTTTAAGGGGTCAAAAAGGGGTTAAACGTTCCAAACGGGGGACATTCGAAAATCCTACTTCCCACATAGTCACAACTCTGAAAATCGGCACAAATATCAACAATGGTAAAAATAGAAAAAGTAAACTATTCCGATCTCGATTAACCCACTTTAAGGGGTCAAAAAGGGGTTAAACGTTCCAAACGGGGGACATTCGAAAATCCTACTTCCCACATAGTCACAACTCTGAAAATCGGCACAAATATCAACAATGGTAAAAATAGAAAAAGTAAACTATTCCGATCTCGATTAACCCACTTTAAGGGGTCGAAAAGGGGTTAAACGTTAGAACGGGGGACATTCGAAAATCCTACTTCCCACATAGTCACAACTCTGAAAATCGGCACAAATATCAACAATGGTAAAAATAGAGAAAGTAAACTATTCCGATCTCGATTAACCCACTTTAAGGGGTCAAAAAGGGGTTAAACGTTCCAAACGGGGGACATTCGAAAATCCTACTTCCCACATAGTCACAACTCTGAAAATCGGCACAAATATCAACAATGGTAAAAATAGAAAAAGTAAACTATTCCGATCTCGATTAACCCACTTTAAGGGGTCAAAAAGGGGTTAAACGTTCCAAACGGGGGACATTCGAAAATCCTACTTCCCACATAGTCACAACTCTGAAAATCGGCACAAATATCAACAATGGTAAAAATAGAAAAAGTAAACTATTCCGATCTCGATTAACCCACTTTAAGGGGTCAAAAAGGGGTTAAACGTTCCAAACGGGGGACATTCGAAAATCCTACTTCCCACATAGTCACAACTCTGAAAATCGGCACAAATATCAACAATGGTAAAAATAGAAAAAGTAAACTATTCCGATCTCGATTAACCCACTTTAAGGGGTCAAAAAGGGGTTAAACGTTCCAAACGGGGGACATTCGAAAATCCTACTTCCCACATAGTCACAACTCTGAAAATCGGCACAAATATCAACAATGGTAAAAATAGAAAAAGTAAACTATTCCGATCTCGATTAACCCACTTTAAGGGGTCAAAAAGGGGTTAAACGTTCCAAACGGGGGACATTCGAAAATCCTACTTCCCACATAGTCACAACTCTGAAAATCGGCACAAATATCAACAATGGTAAACATAGAAAAAGTAAACTATTCCGATCTCGATTAACCCACTTTAAGGGGTCGAAAAGGGGTTAAACGTTCCAAACGGGGGACATTCGAAAATCCTACTTCCCACATAGTCACAACTCTGAAAATCGGCAGAAATATCAACAATGGTAAAAATAGAAAAAGTAAACTATTCCGATCTCGATTAACCCACTTTAAGGGGTCAAAAAGGGGTTAAACGTTCCAAACGGGGGACATTCGAAAATCCTACTTCCCACATAGTCACAACTCTGAAAATCGGCACAAATATCAACAATGGTAAAAATAGAAAAAGTAAATATTCCGATCTCGATTAACCCACTTTAAGGGGTCAAAAAGGGGTTAAACGTTCCAAACGGGGGACATTCGAAAATCCTACTTCCCACATAGTCACAACTCTGAAAATCGGCACAAATATCAACAATGGTAAACATAGAAAAAGTAAGCTATTCAGATCTCGATTAACCCACTTTAAGAGGTCAAAAAGGGGTTAAACGTTCCAAACGAGCGATATATTCGAATGTCCTACTTCTCATATTTTCACAATTCTGAAAACTGGTGTGAATATCAATAAAGACAAACGCAGGAAAAGTAAACTATTCCGATCTCCGGTAGATCAAGGGGTGGAAAAGGGGTTAAACGTTCCAAACGAGGAATATTCGAATGTACCACTTCCCATATGGTCACAACTCGGAAATTTGGTACAAATGTCAAAAAAGATTAAACATAGAAAAAGTAAGCTATTCTGTTCTCGATTAACCAACTTTAAGGGGTCGAAAAGGAGTTAAATGTTCCAAACGAGGGATATCCGAATGTTCCTCTTCCAATGTAGTCATTTTTCTGATATTTTTTTACAAATGTTAAAAAAATAAGTCATTCCAATATCGATTAACGAATTTTTAAGGGACGAAAAGACGACGCAACATTGAAACTATACGAGGATTAACTTAATGTCTAATTAACTTAATTCCAATACAGCTACTACTTTGAAATTTAGAACTAAGAGCAAACATAAACACAATAAACTATACCAGTTTACTATTCACAATTATAAATTTCGTTTAAAATGTCAACAAAGGAAAGTTCCTATTTTGATAAATCAATTTGTCGGGATCGAAATGGGAGCAAACGTCTGAAGTGTAGAATACATGAATGTCTTTTGATCGCTAAAATGCTAATGGTAAAATTTCGTAGCGCAGCACGGGTATTCAGCTAGTTTAAATTAAAATGGAAAAGAAGTCTGTGGTCTCTTTACTCATTTAAAATATACTTTCAACTCTTTAAACCAAGATCCCAAGTAGCTGAACAGCGAAAGGCACCTGACAAGTGGATGAAAGCTTACGATAAAGTGCACAATAACAATGATTGGAGTATATTAAATCGAACAAGATACTGACGTCATCTCCTCTGAGAGAGGTGTTAGCTCAGATACCGACCTCATTATCTGACCGACCCCAAAATTACCCGTTGTGTGTGTTGACAGTGGTGATCCAGGAGTGATAGAAATAGACAACCACGTGAGCATCGTCAAAATCTTCAAACCGTTTTCTATCAACTAAGCTTTTACATGTCTACTAATTTCAATGAAATAATTGTTTTGGAAAAATTATTACAAAACATTGATAACTTTAAAGCATGCTTCCATAAATTTAATTTAAAACAATCAAATTTGGATGTATGCACAAATAAACAGTGTTCAAAATATTGATCACCTTCATTTTTATTGTTCAAAGCTTTCTAATTCATGGGAATTCTAAAAAAATGATAATTTCAATATTTTTAAAATTAAAAGTCTTCCACATTACAACCAATTTTTTTTTTATTAAAAACTCTTCTCTTTCTGTAGTTTAAATTTGCTTTTATCCACATTTTTCAGGTTTTAAGTAAATTTCTGTTTGTTATCCAATCCCTAATGTCTGCTTTACTTTGTTAAATTTTCTTCTCATCCTCAAATGATACTTTGTAAAACATGAGGATATTTGTGATTTTTAATTATAAAATTGTTTCAAAACATTTATCGTATATTTAATGAGCACCACTGGTTTTGGAATTAAGGATAAATATTTCCTTATAAGTTTTAATAATAATTAAATTTTAACTTAAATATTGGTAGGTCTTCAGAAATCACTGTAATTCTAAATACAATATCAAGAACATAATTTCTGCTCAAGTTGAACTCATCTATCATTCATGACTTCAAATTACTCAGCGACATATAATTTAAAGACGTATTCCCGCACTTCAATCGTAAGGCTTTACTAAAGCCTTAAAAGAGATAGGGAAAAGGGAGCTAATATTAGATGTCTCTGTATTCGCCGAATATGGCATGACACTGCATAAAAGCCGTCTCCATTAACTATTAATGCTTGAAGCCCTTGTAATATGGAGAAGGGCTCAGTGATAAACGCAACAGGAATTTCCCATTGAATTACAAATTTCTGAGAGAAGTGATAAACAAAATGCTTTCGGGTCATTTTCCCTGATATCCCAAAAGCCTAATTATTTTCCTAAATCAATGTTTCTTTATTCATGATAACTATTAATAAAGATTCATGTACCTTAATTTCTCCAAGATGAAAATAATTAGTAAAATTTGTGCATAACTTGACGTCGTAAAGGAGATCGTGTGCTACATAGACCTAACGATTTTTTTTTTTTTTTTTTTTTTTTTTCCATCCGCAATATCTGCCAAGATGTTGCTTAAAATTCTACGAATGTAGGAAAAACAACAGTAGCTCATTAAATGAATTTGAAGAGAAAATAATCTGGGTATTTTTATGACTCTTTATAAAGTTTTTATAAGCTATTTTATAAAAACTTTGAGAAACTGGTGTAGAACATCACACAACTTTCGATTACACTATAATACTAGTGAATGTATTTAAAGTTGACGTAGAATGGTGTATTTACCGTCTTTATATTTTAATTTTTTTTTTTATTATTATTATTATTTTATTTCAGTATTAAGCTATTTTTGGCCATAATTCTTACTTGGGCCAAACAAAACTCGTCAAAATGGCTTATTTGGCAATATCCTTAATACTTACATTACTTTTATTTGAAACAGTTGAGAAACTGACATTGATCTTTGATATGCGATGCCCAAGGGAAAATAACTCTATGTTAAAGGCTTCGTTTTTTAAATTTTTATCCCATTATCCCATTTATAAGGGAATTTCGGAGATGAAGATGTTTAAAACACATTAAAAAGCATTACCACAACGATTTTGTGGATTAAATTGTTAGTGTTGTTTATTAGCAATTGCTTAAAACAGGATTTTTTCAATAACCTTATGCGCATGCGCAAATGTGACGGAAATCTTAATGACAGGTTCCATAGCCACCATTAACCCACATGAAAGAGTTGAACATTATAGGTCTATCCATTCGTAAGTTATCTTGACCATAGATACTCATTTTTTCTGGGTCACTTTTTTCAATTAAGGATGTTCCAAAAGGTGGAGAAATGGGGGGAAAAAATAAAACTTTTTTGACCGAATGCAATACTTTAATAATCTATCTTAACATATTTATAATTGAAAGCAATTTATATTTTTTAAAAAAATCTATTTTTTCTCTAAATTTTCAGTGGTATTCAACTTTAAGCCATTCAAATCTTGAAAAACTTTTTGCATTTTGGTTTTTTCTGCTTAATATTAACGAAACTAATTCTAGCGTTTGCATAATCCAACACAACGAAGAATCGAATAGAAATATTTTACTTCTTTAAAAACTTTTTTTAAAAAATCCGCTTAACTCAGTAAAAATGTGCTTACAATTTCATCTTAGTTAATCATTAACTAAGACAAATTGTAATTACATTTTTATTGAGTTGAAAGAATTTTGTTTTATACTCATTTTTCCATAAAGTAAAATAAAAATTATAATACACATATTCTGCTACGTTTTCAAGTGTTTAATATTATTACAAAACAGTTGTTTATTAACTTATTCATAGATTTAAACGAAAAATTAAATGGATGCGACATAATATAACACATAACGCACGCAAATCTAATTGTTACGAAATCAAGTTTAATGAGCAAGGTTAAATGATTTCAACTAATTACCCTTTAATATATTATAACTACGTGACACATCAATATAGCACTTAATATTATTACAGAACCTTTAAGTCTTTATTTCATTGTACTCAAACCTAAAGATTCACTCTAAGGCAAATGGAAACGAAATCCAATTTAATTTTGAAATGGAACATAGACGGACGTATTGTTATTTTACGAGGCAATACTAAGTTTTTATTTACTTTACAATGTGGTGTCTGTCGACAGATCCCAAACTTCTCAAAGTCCTCAAGCCTGATTGGTTCGTCTGAAAAGTGCCAATTGTTTTGTTCGTCTGGCTCTTAGTAAACCAGTCCTTGATGAAAAAGTCAATGATAATAAGTTATCTTAAGTGTGGCAACAGTCGTTAGATTAAGCAGGAGTACACTTTCCAAACTGTTAGCTTTTAGCTTCAGATTTGTTTGAAATCAATATATTTTTGTAAGGTTTCGAACCTGGCTATTTGTGATTTTGCAAAATGGCACAGAAAAATTCCTAAGTTTTTATTTTTAAATTTAAATAGTTGTATAATAGAAAAAGGAAAATAATTCTTCAGAAAACGTTGATGGTTGAAATGTAATGAATTGAAGAGCCCAAAGTATAGATAGTTTAATGCGGCCAATTTCAAAAATCTGAAAGAAATTTATCTGAACAAAGTTTGACATAATTAAAAGATTCTTTCTAAAACATCCTTAAATCAAACAAAGCATATTTTTTAAGAATATAACCCATAAAAACAAAGTTTTTAATATAAATCCTTTATATGCATTGCCAATTTTTATATTCATTGACATAGAGCCGATTCTGTTGTCAGCGTGTGCTTGGTGTTTGCATCTATTTTTAAATATTAAAAACATCTCTAACAACAAAATATGCGGTTCTCTACTTTTAAAATTTATTTATTAAAAATGAATGAGAATTTATGAATTCACATCTAAATATCTTTTATTTATTTAGTTATTTATTTATTTATTTATTTATTTATTTATTTATTTATTTATTTATTTATTTATTTATTTATTTATTTATTTATTTATTTATTTATTTATTTATTTATTTATTTATTTATTTATTTATTTATTTATTTATTTATTTATTTATTTATTTATTTATTTATTTATTTATTTATAATAAAACCACTGATCTCTACTACAACTTCTGGATTGCTTATAAGAGGTTTCTGCACTACTAACAGATGATGTCATGTTACTTCCCCCCATAATGCTTTGAAATAGGTTGCCCATAGTGACAAACACATTTTAACTAGTTTTGGTAGAAGTTGCTCGTATAAATCTCTACTGTGATTAAGCCTTCTTCTTCAAGTCATTTACCAAGCATATGCTATTCAGAAGTTGTAGTAGAGATCAGTGATGGTATCAACAATGATCGATTGAAATTCTTTCACTAACAGCGTTACTACGCAACGAAAAGTTAAATTGGCTGGACTTCCACTCATTAATGAATTTATGCATTCAAGTTCAAGTGTCTTTTATTTATTCCGATTAAAACAAGTTTGTCAACAGAAAAAAAATTCTTTAAAGATAGGTTAAATGCTATTCCAGTGTGATTGAATAAAGTAGTTGGTATATTAATATTCAGTGAAAGCGGCTTTTTAGTGATAGTGACAACCCCTAAATTTGATAGAATGGATTGTCATCGATCTAATCTATTTTCCAAAGTTCAGCCCGATTGGACGATGGCAAGAGTGTCAATTAGGCATCCACATATTTGGTCGGGAGCGATAAACATTTAACCCCACACACAAAATCGAAGACAATATAAAAGATTTAAAAATAAGTTTTGGTTGTTTGACAATTATTGAAATTTAAAAATATTCATTCAGATGCTACACATACAAATAATCGCTATTAAGGAGGTAATGTTGGTTTTTAACATATTTATTGAAAGTGTTCAAAGAAACATGAAAACCCATGGCATCTCATATTATTCTTATAACAACATAGTTGAATAAAGCTGATCTATCGTAGAAATACAAATTCACATAACATGCATCATGTTAAAATTCAAACAAGTATCTTAGTTTTATAAAAAGTAGTTCAAAATATAAAAATTTCAAATTTCCCTTATTGAATAGGTGGCGGAACTTGAAAAATTGTATATAATTTAAAGTTTATTCCTTATAAACTTATAAAAAGATGTGTAATTATTCAAAAAAATAATAATAATAATAATAATAATAATAATATAGAGAATAGCATCTCTATATAATTATTCTAATAACAATTATGTAGAGAGATATAAATGTTATTAGAGAATAAGAATTGACTTGAAAGTAGCATACATGGTGGAACGTTTAAATTCTTACATGAATTTGTTCATCTGAGAGATATTTTGTTAAGTGTTAGGAAATCAATTTAAATAAACTAACCATACAAATTACTTCTACACTTAAAGTTATGTCCTTTCCAGGTCAAACTCAATTTCTGGAAAAACTAGTTAAGGTTGAAATTGTGACTGAGGCTAAACTAGAATTGCTTATACTTTGAAATTTTTTAAAAGCACATTTTTTTCTTTTCTTTGAATGTTTTATATGTTTATACCAATATATTTATACTCTTAAACACACATCCTATTTTGCATAAACCTCAATCACAGCTGGAACGATTTGGTCCTTAAATCAGGTATGGTCGCCTGAAACATATATATAGGCACACATATCAATCGTCATTAGTCGCAAAGGTATTTAGTCTCAAGTTTCAGAACGTAATAAATGTTTATTTGTTGAAAGTTAGTCAAGTTTAAAAATACTCCAATGAATAGCATAAAATAAGTCTCATGCTCAACTGTAATTTTTTTACACAAAACAGAAATTTTATTTTATTAAAACAGAAATATTATTAAGACTAGCTATAAAAGTATATAACAAGAGTTGTAACAATCTTCCAATGATTCTGATTTATAAAATCATTAGAATCATCCAACCAGTTTTAATTGAAGAGGCTCCAATTTTACATAAAAATAGTTCTGAAAACTAACTTCGATAGATTTAAACTTTATTGTCATTAAATCTTAGAAAAAAATTATATTCAAGCAAAAATCAAAACATTCTAACAACAATTTATTTTTCTCAAAATTTTGTTCCATAAGCAGCTATAAATATCAATGAATTTTTTTTATTTGACTCCAGAAGTACAAAAACAGCACCCGTTTTTTTTTTTTAATATTAACTTTACGGAAGTTGGTTATACGGAATTATGCCATATTCATTATACACGATGGGGACATCTTTTCCTTTTATTATTATTATTATTATTATCAAAAAAAAAAAAAAAAAAAAACATTTAAACATCAACCACTAACAATGCAAAAACATCTAAGAAACCAATAAATTTTTTCATTACATTTTACATGGACACTAATTCTTATGATAGTTAAGTTACCGCATTTATAAATACCATTGTTGAACCTTTAAGGAGATATTTTAATTCAAAAAGTGTCATCCTAGGAGTCAACGAACATGGGTTTTAAATGTTTAAATGTTTAGTAATATTGCAATGGTTTTCAATGCAAATACTCTGACTTGAAATAAAATTGATTTCTAAAATTATTCGTCAAATATTTCCTTTATTATTCAAAATTCTATTCTTTATTAACAAAAAATATCGCAGGCCCAAAGTTCCAAAAAAATACATAAAAATGTATTCAAATACGTATTTTTCGTAAACATTTAAAAACTCGTCGTTCAGGAAAAAATTAAAAAGTTTGTAATACTTGGTGAACCATTTCAAAGTATAGCCATCAGTCATTTTAACAATAATAAGTTAAAATACCTATTGCATCTACTATTGCTGAATAGCTTCGGAGAGTTGAAAATAAATTTAAAATTTCAATTAGTTAAATATCTCTCATTAGTTCAAGATTATCAGTCACATTTAAGGAATTCACAAATCTATGGTAGTTACTTTTAAAGACCATTAACATAATTCTACTTAACTCTAAAGAGCTTATACTGTATTAAAATAATACTCCGAAACTAAAAAAAGTTTTCGTAATAAAATTTTATCCACACTTTTAATCACCAAACACTTTTCAGTTGAAAGCTCTTGTTAGCGCAATGGAAAACACAAAGGGACAATCGCAAAAATCTCTTTCGGCAATTTATCACAAAGGACACCTAATTACACTATTACACTTGCTGCTTTTGAACCCTAATTACACTTTTCTAGGTATCAGATTCATCCCTTAGAGAATTTTCACCACGAACGGCTCAATAAAATCTCATTGTCCCTTTCGCGGAATTATGGATGGTGTGATGTCGGTTGCTATGGAGACGGATATTGTTGATTGACTGCTACGGCGTGGGAAGGATGTCACTAGCTGTAACCGCGTTGTCTATTACCTGAAAAGGAAGAGTTTATCAGGAATAGAGAGATTGTTGTAATGGAGGCTTATTTGGGGAGACTGGGTTGTGACATTAGGAGGGGGTCGATTTGATTTATGGGAAGAGGAGGTATTGTGAATCAAAAGAAATCCTAGTTGAGTTGTTTTTGTACTCGAGGTTTTGGTATTGATTAGTTCTATTATAATATAAAACATTTTTATTGAAGTGACACCTACTAAAAGGGTCATTGGAAAGTAGAATAATTGGCATAATATAAAACATTTTTATTCAAGCGACACCTACTAAAAGGGTCATTGGAAAGTAGAATAATTGGCGCTGTTACTGATGTGGCATTTTCAAACTTTTAACTGAACCCAATTCTGATATTGTTGCGAATTTCTGTATATTTGTAAATATTTCGTTGCATCAATTATGTAAAAAGATAAATTTATGTACTTTTCGCATAAGTCAGTGCAATAGTTTGTCTTCGCTTTCCTGCAATGCGTCTCTTAATGCTTGAACACCAGTTCTACAGGGATCATGCTGGAAAACGAGTTTTACAAGGAGCAGGCCATTTAACATTATGGTTAATGGCAATCTCGCCAAGTTGGTGACGGTTTTGGCGACTGATTTTGGTCGCCAAACTTGGTAACCATTTGGCGACATTTTTGGTCCCCATGTACCTGTATAGGGCTTTTCGACTATGATCTGGAAAGTTCTCCAAATTTCTATCTCTGGAAGTTTCGCGAAGATTCGCCTTTCCTATATAAGGACGGCCAAGAGAGCAGGGGAATTAGTTGAGTGGAGTTATCTAGTTAGTTGTCTCTCAGCGAGCATTCAGAGAGCTGTATTGTATTGCATTGTCTTTTGCTTTGATTTTAGCAGTTGTATCTAGTGTTTAACTGCTGTTGTGCTCTATTGTTGTGTAAAGAGCTGTATTGAGTCTATTAGAACAGGAAGTTCTGGAGTTGTAAAAGAATCTGCGAAGAGTTATTTCGGAATAAATTTCTGTAAGTTTTGATCTGCTTTGACTTCAAATCTTTCGAACCCATCCAAGCAACAATACTTTGGTATTTCTTGTTCAATCCATCTTTTTATCGAAATTTTTGTATATTACTTTCAAATATTTGTTGTAAATTTTCAGATATTTTGTTTCTCAAAGACCAGACATTTTTTACAATCATCACATTTTTAACTGACTTCAACAAGTATTTTTTTTTATGACCACGTTGTTGATGTTTATGTTTTCTGCTGCAAAGATGCATTTTTGACCATGCAGGGTTAGGTTATTCCATTCCGTATGTGTACACCCTGTTCAATTTACAGTTTCTGTTTCCCGCGGAGAGGAAACACTAAAATAACGCCTCATGGATTTAAAAGGTAGCAGTACGAAAATTAAAAACGTAACAACAATTTATTTATCTGATGATAAACTCCATAGACAGAAATTTCTTTAGGCCCGTTCTCACTTGAAAAGGCCAATGAAAACTCTTTTAAGAAATTTATATAAATCATTAAATTGAATCAAATCCAGGCGAGCACTACGCCACAAAACTAATCCTAAACCAAACCCATGGTTCTAGAAAATTCAAGTTGGCGAAAAGGAGGTTATTTCTGAAGGCATTTCAATGCAACTAAAAACCGTCCAGTGAAATCCAACAGTTTTGCAATCTTGGTACAGAAACGCCCCGTTAATTCTACTCATACAATGGAAATATGTTGTCTAATGATTGTCATTGTTCATTTAATGTTTCTTTACCCATTGTCTACGCAGTAGAGCAGCGTCAGCCACTAACGCGGCCCGCGACAGATTTTTCTGCGGCCCGCCGGTAGTACAGAAGACTAAAAAATCAAATTTCACGGTATGGACTTTTTTTTTACATAATTGTAATTTGTCCAGAATAGCTCGTGTTTATTATGTAGAACAGAGTTCTCCACTTCGTGCCCAAAGAAACTATTTTTCAGCAAGATAATTTTTATCAAGAATAAATACAGCAATGAATAAACTGAATCTCATTTGGACAATTTATTAAGATTGGTTGTAACAAATACTGTGACAATAATGATTGAACGATTTCGACCACCATCGTCTCGCTATTAATATAGACAAAAACAGAGTAATCTAAAGTGCAGTTTAAATAATTTTATTAAAAGTTAGATCAAGTCCCATTGTCAAGTCGGAACAAAAGATTCACTTCTTTCTTAGACTTTAATTTACTAATAATGAAAAAAAAAAATGTCCTAATTATTTAAAAAAAAAAAAAAATCAAATATCAATTGTAATTTTACTAAGATAAAAAAAAATCAATATTTTTTCAGTTTTTAGAAATGTTATATATTGTTAAATCGATAGAAATTAAGCATATCTATATTGGTGTATCCGGCCCTCGAAAAGCTCCAACATAAGTCATACGGTCCGCCTCCAAAAGTTAGTGGCGAACGCCGTAGTAGAGCATATACAAGTTATTTTTAAAAATATAGTTCTAGCGTATTAGTACTACCCAATCCAAAAAAGGACAACAGTGTTGACCAATGTTGGAAACGGTAGTTTTGGAAGATTGTCCAATACATACCAATATCGAGAGCATCGTTTTAAAATACACGATTTTGATTTTTTTTTTTTTTAATTAAACGTATCAAAACCATCACAAAACATATTTTTTACCCTTCCGTCCTTTCTTATAAAAATATATTTCAATTTTAAAACTCTGCATGAACATTTTAAAACTTCCAGTATATTTTATCCAGTACCGGACGAGATTGGCCAAAATAAGTAACAAAGGACAGTCTATAACGGTCTACATCGGGTTTGGCCTATATGGAGCAACTAGCTGAATACCCGTGCTGCGCTACGAAATTTTACCATTAGCATTTTAGCGATCAAAAGACATTCATGTATTCTACACTTCAGACGTTTGCTCCCACTTCGATCCCGACAAATTTATTTATCAAAAATAGGAACTTTCCTTTGTTGACATTTTAAACGAAATTTATAATTGTGAATAGTAAACTGGTATAGTTTATTGTGTTTATGTTTGCTCTTAGTTCTAAATTTCAAAGTAGTAGCTGTATTGGAATTAAGTTAATTAGACATTAAGTTAATCCTCGTATAGTTTCAATGTTGCGTCGTCTTTTCATCCCTTAAAAATTCGTTAATCGATATTGGAATGACTTATTTTTTTAACATTTGCAAAAAAATATCAGAAAAATGACTACATTGGAAGAGGAACATTCGGATATCCCTCGTTTGGAACATTTAACCCCTTCTCGACCCCTTAAAGTTGGTTAATCGAGAACAGAATAGCTTACTTTTTCTATGTTTAATCTTTTTTGACATTTGTACCAAATTTCCGAGTTGTGACCATATGGGAAGTGGTATATTCGAATATTCCTCGTTTGGAACGTTTAACCCCTTTTCCACCCCTTGATCCACCCGAGATCGGAATAGTTTACTTTTTCTGCGTTTGTCTTTATTGATATTCACACCAGTTTTCAGAATTGTGAAAATATGAGAAGTAGAACATTCGAATATATCGCTCGTTTGGAACGTTTAACCCCTTTTTGACCTCTTAAAGTGGGTTCATCGAGATCGGAATAGCTAACTTTTTCTATGTTTACCATTGTTGACATTTGTACCAATTTTTAGAGTTGTGACCATATGGGAAGTGGTACATTCGAATATCCCTCGTTTGGAACGTTTAACCCCTTTTTGACCTCTTAGAGTGGGTAAATAGAGATCGGAATAGCTTACTTTTTATACGTTTGTTCTTGTTGATACTTGCACCAGATTTCAGAGTTGTGAAGAAAGGGGAAGTAGGACATTCGAATATCCCTCGTTTGGAACGTTTAACCCCTGTTCCACCCCTTAAAGTGGGTTAATCGAGATCGGAATAACTTACTTTTTCTTCGTTTGTCTTTATTGATATTCTCACCAATTTTTAGAGTTGTGACGAAATGAGAAGTAGGACATTCGAATATTCCTCGTTTGGAACTTTTAACCCCTTTTCAAGCCCTTAAAGTGGGTTAATCGAGATCGGAATAGCTTACTTTTTCTATGTTTACTATTGTTAATATTTGTACCAATATTTAGAGTTGTGACCAAATGGGAAGTAGGATATTCGAATGTCCCCCGTTTGGAACGTTTAACCCCTTTTCGACCCCTTAAAGTGGGTTAATCGAGATCGGAATAGTTTACTTTGTCTATTTTTACCATTGTTGATATTTGTGCCAATTTTTAGAGTTATGACCAAATGGGAAGTAGGGTATTCGAATGTCCCCCGTTTGGAACGTTTAACCCCTTTTCGACCCCTTAAAGTGGGTTAATCGAGATCGGAATAGTTTACTTTTTCTATTTTTACCATTGTTGATATTTGTGCCGATTTTCAGAGTTGTGACTATGTGAGAAGTAGGATATTCGAATGTCCCCCGTTTGGAACGTTTAACCCCTTTTCGACCCCTTAAAGTGGGTTAATCGAGATCTGAATAGTTTACTTTTTCTATTTTTACCATTGTTGATATTTGTGCCGATTTTCAGAGTTGTGACTATGTGGGAAGTAGGATTTTCGAATGTCCCCCGTTTGGAACGTTTAATCCCTTTTCGACCCCTTAAAGTGGGTTAATTGAGATCGGAATAGTTTACTTTTTCTATTTTTACCATTGTTGATATTTGTGCCGATTTTCAGAGTTGTGACTATGTGGGAAGTGGGAGAATTAGTGATGAGTGAGTCAGTGAGTGAGGGCTTTGCCTTATATATAGAGAGATATTGGCCATCGTATTTGTGTTACTGGGGATAATTCAGAATATTTTATTACTTCTTTCGTAAGATAATGAAATCTGTTGTTTTATAATTATGAAAGGAGTAAAAATTAAATATTGAAATTTTTTTTAACAAGTGTACGTTGCAACATGAGTGGGTATTGTGTTTCACTACTGGCTAATAGTAAAAGATAATAATAAGTTGTAATACATGAAAAATTAAATACCGAAAAAATTGTGTAACAAATGCACGTTGCAACATGAGTGGGTATTGTGTTTCACTACCAGCTAACAGTGAAAGATAATAATAAGTCCTAATACATGACTTTTTATTTTCATCTCCTTACTAAATGCATTATTCAACACCATCTGAAAAGTTAAATTTTGAATTCAAATCAAAAGCATGCCGACAAAAGTTTGTTTTAACAATACCGATCACTATGCAAAACTGCTCCTCATCATTCATCTTAAGTTCATCTTCAGAAGCTCAGTAGAGCAAGGCTGAACATTTTAAGTGATTATACTCTTCTATTTTAAGCACGTCATTTTAGCAGCACATAATTCAAAAGCATCCGGAAAATTAAATTTAAAGCAATTAAAATTCAATACTTTTCAAATTACTCAATTAACACACCCACACACTCCCAGTGCCTAATTACCATAATATAGGTTCCATTACATTCAAACAAAAAAAAAAAGACTCGTATTTACAAGTCGCGTTATTCTGGCAATCCGATCACGTCTCGACAATTTCGGACGTGGCTTTAATTCCAAGACTGCTCTGCATTCCTGAATTAAGTCCCAGGTATGCTATCCACATTACCACCTAATTAATCACGTTTCATGAGGGCATCGCTTGACTATGCATTGGGACACCAAACTCCACTCGGAACATGTCTAAATCAGTGTGAGTTCAGAAGAGTGGAACATTGTTGAAATGGATAAACAATTAAGGTTTGTCGTTTCAGCTGCAATTTCGACTGATGGAATTCGGATCGTTTTAGGTTTTATTTTGAGATATAAACATCATATTTCAAATTATTATAGTTAACTGTACATTATAACTATGTAAGAACAAAATTTGGATAATTACACACATAAATAGTTAATAGAGATCCCGTGAATATTCTGTTTAAATATGATTATTTATTACTACGGTCAAGCTCCGTTAACGTGAAAAAATCGCTTAACACGAAGAGTATATATATATATACTCTTTATATATATATATATATATATATATATATATATATATATATATATATATATATATATATATATATATATATATATATATATATATATATAGGCAAATTCCCTTCAAAATACCCAATCTTAACAATGTTTTTCAAAATAGCCTTCAACCATCCTTGACGTCACGTACTTGTTTTTTATTATCTTTTTCCAACTCAAAATTCTTCCCTGCTTCTTTTGGTAACAATGTTTATTACAAATTTTTCAAATAAAAATATGAAAGCCTAATTTCAAACTGAAGATTTTTCCAGTTTCCTGCATTTTGGTTCGTAAGTTTTAAGAAGTTTTCTTGTTTTATTGTTTTTTTTACTTTCCTCTCTAGAGCTTTTGGGGCTGGGACATTGGTATTAAACGGTTTTGGAAATTTGGGTCAACTCCCCTGCCGATATTCCAAATTTCTGCCATTTCCTTTCTTTTCATTTTGTTTGTATTATATATATATATATATATATATATATATATATATATATATATATATATATATATATATATATATATATATATATATAGAGAGAGAGAGAGAGAGAGAGAGAGAGAGAGAGATTTTTTTGGTCTAGATCTCTATTATGCTTGATGTTAAATACTTTCATTTGAATAAAATGTATAAATTTCGTGCATTTTGAAGAGCTTTGGTTAAGAAACATTTGTAAGTAAATTTTCATCAAACAAATGTTTTCAGAAAATTAGTTTATGAATTTTTAAAAGTTTTTCTCTTATTGCACTGAAAAGGAAAATCAGAAAAATCAAATCAATTTTGGTTTTACATTAGTATTAAAAGCATTTTTCAGATTTACAGTTTAATAGCATCTTCTAAATATACTAAAGGGAATTTGGTACCTTTAAAACTTTTTTTTTATTTAAGCCTTTAAAATTATAATTTTTACAAATTTGGAAGTTTTGCTAAGTAAAAACTAAATTTTTTATTTAAAAAAAATTCACATTGTGCTAGAATTTTTCAAAATTTAAAAAAAAAATTAATAAAATTTCAAATTCTATCAACTTTTTCATTTTTCAATATTTTGTTCTGATTTTCTTAAAAAAATTTCTTAGTAATATACTCTAACTTTTTAGAAATCAGATTTAAAATAGGTAAAATAGTTTTCGAGAAAAAGGATAATTACTGTACCTATATGTAAAAGAAAACGTAAAAACCTGGTATTTTTCGACATTTAAATTTGTAAAAAAAAAAGTTTTTATTTTATTTAATAATCCATGCCTATTTTTGTCAAATAGGTATTAAAAATGACACACACAAAATTTCAAGTCATTTCATTTGTATTTGCTGAAGTTTTAGCTTTTTGAGTAAGGAAGGATTTTCAAAAATCACGAACTGAGAAAAATACGTTCGAAACCTCCAAGGAGCTATTGCAGCAATGCTAAATTCTCAATAAAAATATAGTTTTTCTGCAATTGCAGCTATCGTATCAGCTCAAAAAGTTGCCAGAATAAGGAGAAAGTTTCAAGGATTATAAAAACGTAAAAATTAGAACATTTATATGTTTGTTATTTTGTGTGAAAACAAGGGGTACCAAGTCCCTTTAACCTTCCAAATATATCTCGTTAGCCAAAGTTACTTACAAAATCCAATTTTGCTTACCCATAGATACAATAAATTTCCCATTAAACTTCGTATTAAAACCAAAACCTGGTAAAAGGTTTCCCCCAGTAATATCATACGACAAAGCATAGAATTCCATAACACAGATTCGAAGTTGCCAGATAAGAGGTCGCTTAGATTTGATGTTTCGTATTCCATTTCATCAAAGGCTTGTAGATGTTGTGACGTCAGAATGTGTTGCTATGGCTACCAGATGAAGGTAAACGCATCGTTAATGGCTAATGGATTGACAATGGTTTTCGGCTTTTGTTTCAGAAAATGAGGATGTAAAAATAGTTCATTTGTACTACTTTATATGAAAGAATAGCATTTTAAAAGCTCTTGAGATGTAGACGATTTTTTTTTTTTCGATATTAATTAAATAATTCGTATTTCAGCCAAAAATTTTAATCTATAAAAAAATTTTACTGTACAGCACGCAAAAAAAAAAAAAAAAAAAAAATCCGAACGATAGCTATATCTTGTGTTCTAATTGATGAAATAACCAAATTCAAGTACATTTGTAAATTGTGGAAAGTCTTTATTAATTGTGTATAATTTTTTTTTTATCATGAAAGGGCATCTACATATTAAAACTAAACCAATCTTTAAAAAGTTCAATAGCAACCCCATAATATTATACCATATTTAGATTTAGAATCCAAAAAAACGTCCAAATACTATATTTCATAATTTTCCAATGAGTGGTTAGTAAATTAAACGATATCAAATAAATGATAAATTAATGTTAAAAAGAACATTTGTGTTTTTGGCCTTAAATTCTTACATAGTTAACTAGCTAAATACCCGTGCATCGCTACGAAATTTTAACATGTGCAATATTTTAGCTAGCTGTGAGGCCTCGCGTTGCGGAAATCTGTCATTCGTTTATAGGACAAAGTTTTTGGCGCTTCGCTCGCAGAAATAGTTCATCGCTACGCAAAATCGAGCTTGCTTCGTTCACTGAAAAGTTCATGGACGCATAAACACAGGCTTATTTCACTCGTTAAAAAGTTCATTGCTATACAAGCATAAGCTCGCTTCACTCACTAAAATCTAATTGCTACGTAAAGACTTAATATTGGAATCCTCTCCCTTGTCAAGAAAAAAAATTCCCCGTAATGCAATAATATAACACCCCTTTAAGATTATTTTAACACGTGTTTGTGGAAAGCAAAATTAGAGGCTAAAACTACTTATGTTGAAACTTTCAGAGATATAGGCCTATTCGAAGTCGCATTTTGTGAAAAAATTAATTGAAGAACAAATTAAAATTTTAACATTATTTTTGTCAGTCCAATTAAAAGGCCAAAACTACTTGTGTTGAAAATTTCAGAAATGTAGCCCAATTACAAATCATTTTGTAAAATATTTGTTTATTCATTAAAAAAAAAAATTTAAAAAAAAAAAAAAATTAAATTCTGTTTTTCAAAAATCCAATTAGAAGGCCACAACTATTTATGTTGAAAATTTCAAAGCTGTAGCCCTATTTGAAAACGTTTTGTAAAATATTAATTAATTAATTAAAAAAATTAATTAATAACGAACTAAACAAAAATTTTAAATTCTGTTATTCTAAAGTCCAATTAGAAGGCCAAAATTACTTATGTTGAACATTTTAGAGCTGTAGGCCTATTAGAAATCGTTTTGTGAAATATTAATTAATTAATTAAAAAAATCAATTAGAAAGAAACTAAATAAAAAATTTAAATTCTGTTTTTCAAAAGTTCAATTAAACTAAATAAAAAATTTAAATTCTGTTTTTCAAAAGTCCAATTAGAAGGCCAAAACTACTTATGTTGAAAATTTCAGAGCTGTAGCCCTATTAGATATCGTTTTGTAACATATTTATTAATTAACTAAAAAAATTAATTAGAACAAAATAAAAATTCAAAATTCTGTTTTTTCAAAGTCGAATTAAGAGGCCAAAACTACTTATGTTGAAAATTTTAGAGCTGTAGCCCTATTAGATATCGTTTTGTAACATATTTATTAATTAAATAAAAAAAAATTAAAAAAGAACTAATTAAAATTTTTACATTCTGTTTGTGATGCATACAATTAGAAGGCCAAAATTACTTATCCTGAAAATTTCAGAGCTCTACTCCAATTTTAAGTAGGTTTCTATAGATCCACAGAGCCACAGACAGACACACAGCTTGTTTTATTATTATAGATATATTTCAACAATTTTTATTTCAAAGGATTAGTTTGTTTAAGGCCAAACATAAATAACATTCAACTTTTGTATCAAAAAGTTTTTTAATAATTAATTATTAATTCTTATTAACAAGTTTTAATTTGTTTTTACGTTGTTTAAAACGTTTTTCTTTTAAAAATGGTTTCATGTCATTTTCTTGCAGACAATATTTTCGTGAATTTAAATTTTTCTAATAACAGTGCCTTTTGAAACAGAAATGGTTGCCGCAATTTGCCGCAAAGACACATTTTTGATTGACGCCATTATTGACATACTTTGGTAATCTCGATTGAAAGTTTTTCTCAGTTTTCCAGAGTATAACCCCCCCCCCCCTCCTTCTCCCTTTTCCTCCCCCCCCCCCTCCCTGCTCGACCCCTCATTCAGTTTCGCGGACGTTATAAACCTCTATAACTACTTAACATAGATATTTTTACAATCTTTGCAATTTCTTTTGCAGACTTTCTATTTGCTAGTAATCTTAAAAAATTTTATTATTTCATCTTTACAAATGTCTTTAACTCTGAATAAAAGAAAATTAAATGAGAAGTATTCTCATGATGAACCAAATTAAAATAATATAAAGGCAGACAATCTGAAGTCAAAATGCTGTTCTTAGATATTGACAAAAACTAAACTAAACGCTACTAAAATTTTCATACAGCAGTAAATAAATTATATTTTAACAGAATTAGTAGAACGGCTAGGCGCCAAAAAATAGCCGAAAACTGCACTTCGTGAAACAAGTCTGCCATTTTTCACATCGATAGATAATGTCCTTCTAATTATTTTAAGAAGTAGGGCCACTCGGATTGCACGTCCGGTCGAGGTTTTATACTACTTCAAAGTTAGGCATAAAATATGCGGGTTTTTTTCAATAAAAAGCGTAAATTATAGGTTTACGGCCAAAAATATGAACTCTATTAACACGTATCGTATGTTAAATAGTTAAGCTTTTATTAGAAAATTTAAAAAAATATAAAATTTCAACCGGAAGTTATTAATATTTCGACCGGAAGTGTATCTCTATTCAACTCCAACAACTTGAACTATATATATAAAACATATTCCATTTATAAAAGGGTTAATTTAATATATTATAAAACTTATAAAATAAAAATATTATAATATATTAAATATATACCAAAATTAGAAAGCAAGTTACAACCGGAAGTTCGTAAAATATCTATATACATATTAGTAGAGCGGCTTGACGCCAAAAAATAGCCGAAAACCGCACTTCAAGTCTGTAATTTTGCACACTGATAGAATTTGCCATTCTGATCATTTTAAGAAGTGGAGACACTCGAATTCCACTTCCGGTAGAGTTTTTATACTAGTTCAAAGTTAGGCATAAAATGTTCGTTTATATCCATAAAAATAATTATATGCGGGATCATTGCCAAACCATGAACTCTATAGCCACGTGTAATATGTTCAATTATTAGATTTGGAATAAAGATTAAAAAAAGGATTAGCCGGAAGTGAATCGCTTTTCGACCGGAAGTATATAACAGCTTAAACTACATCCAACAGATTAAACTACATGTATGAAACATATGCTACCAATAAAAATGGAATTTTGGTGATATTTTATAATGAACTAAAGCTAAAAAGCGACTTTCGGTCGAAGTTTTAGACTTCTTTAAAGTTAGACTTAAAAAATGCGCTTCTTTAAATTTTACCACCTTCATAGAAAGGGTCACAATTAAAAATTATGGATATTACATGTTGTTACATGAAATTATAAGGATGGATTGCTGGATGTAAAATGAAAATTTTCAATCTGAAGTGAGTGTCTGCTTATAAGGAACTGATACTACCCATATACCAATACATATAAGTATCAAAGTAGGCAAAATATCAAATAAGCCGAATCTGAGACTAAAATACAATTAAATATCTGAAAATATGATCAATGAAAAAAATAAAATGTTCAACTTCCCTGTCCCCCCCCCCCCTCCCCAAAAAAAGGAGAGTGCGATGTTCATCCCTTTAAAAATAATCTCCTGTCTTAGTCCATATTTGAGAGGATTGCAACTATTGAGATTTATATTTTGGTTATATCTTAATTATATTGAAAAAAATTCGTACAAGCGAACTTCCGGTCGGAATTCCAGTCATTTCGGTTGAAATTTACCATTTTATACTGAGCATAATCATCATTCCTTTTCTGAAACATCAAATGAAATCTACCGGCTATCTGAGACGATATCACCGTGATACATAAAGGTATTGGTATAAGGGCAGCAACCGTTCCTTACAAGTAGACTTCCGTAAATTACAGTAATTTCCGGTTGGAGTTTTCCATTTCATGTTCAGCATATTCATCCTTATAATTAGATGTAACAACATGAAGTATTAAGAGTTTTTAACAGTGACCCTTTATAAGAAGATGGTAAAATATAGAGAAGCACATTTTTAAGTCTTAACTTAAAAAATCTAAAACCTCGAAAGGAAGTAACTTTTTAAATTTAGTTTATCATAAAACATCACAAAATTCCCTTTTCATTGATAGCATATGTTTCATACATGTAGTTTAAGCTATTAGATGCAGTTTTAGCTATTAAAGATAGACTTCCGGTCAAAATGCATATCACTTCCGGTTGAAAAAAAATTACTTTTTTTAACCTTTTATCTATATTGAACACATTACACACGTCTATAAAGTTCATGATTTTGGTTATGACCGCACATAAAACTATATTTATTGATCAAAACGAATATTTTATGCCTAACTTTGAACTAGTATAAAAACTCGACCGAAAGTGAAATCCGAGTGGCTCCACTTCGAAAAATGATTAGAATGATATATTTTATCAATGGGGGGGGGGGGTCCAAAATTACAGACTTGTTTCACGAAATGCCGTTTTTTTCCCTCTAGCCGCTCTACTATAAGAAAAAAAATCGGTTGGTTGGTTGTATTCAGATTATCTGGCGCCGTCAGCAACACGAGGGCTATAATGCGCCGAAACTTTCGTCATTAGACAAGCCAACACACATTTACAAACACCCATGCCAACACGGGACTCGAACCCGCAACCTCTCGGTCTAGAAGCTAGCACGCTAACCACTGTACCGTTTGGTCGGCGAAAAAAAAAAAAAAAAAAAAAAATCGGAGTAAGCTCTGAAATTTGCTTATGCGTTGGTTTCCGGTCGGAATTTCAAACTCTTCCGGTTGAAATTTTTCATTTTAAATTTAACATATTCATTCTTACAATTTGATATATAGAATATGAAAGAAGTATATTAGTTTTTAAAAGTGACCCTTTATATGAAGGTGGAGTATTAAAAATGCCCATTTTTAAGACAAACTCTGCAAAAAAAAAGTCTATAATTTCAACCGGAAGTAATATCAGTGTGGAATATTCCCAATTTGGTACGTTATCGAAATCAACCCTTTTATGTATAGAATGGGTTTTTTGTGTGTATTTCAAGCAGTTGGAGTCGATTACGGATAGACTTCCGGCCGAAATTTTAACAACTTCCGGTTAAAATTTAAAAAAAAAAATATTTTTTAATGCAAGCCTAACTATTTAACATATTATACGTGTTAATAGAGTTCATATTTTTTACCGTGAACCTACAATTTACGGTTTATATTGAAAATAAACGCATATTTTAGGCCCAACTTTGAGGTCAGTATAAAACCTCGACCGGAAGTGAAATCCGAGTGGCCCCACTTCTTAAAATTATTAAAATGACATTATCTATCAATGTGCAAAATTACAGACTTGTTTCACGAAGTGCAGTTTTTTTCCCTCTGGCCGCTCTACTAAATGTGAATAAAAATGCACTAATATTTTAAATTAAGACACTAATATTTCAATATTTTCCAATTTTTATATTATATTTTTAAGTTTTTTTGCAATATTTGAAAGTATATCTAATATGAGTATAAAATACTATAATACAGATTGTCTTTCAATGTTAAATTTCCTATATTGCTTTTACAATTACACCTTTTTGCTTATGTCTATAGTTTTAAAATGTACTGTATAAATAATTTTAAAAGAATTTTTCTTTTATCAATATCCTTCTCTAATAACCTAAAAGACCCCTAAAAAGCCTCATGCTCTTCTAAAATCAAATTCTTCCCTATCAGTCCTTATTTACTAATTCTACAAGTCTTTAAAATGGCCTAAATCCAATCCATAACTATCAATATAACGACACAAAATTATTTATATTCGAACGACATGAAAGTAAAAAGGAAATACGCATTTAAAGAGGACACAATTGCCATTTTCCTTTCATATTTTTTGTCACTCAACAGCTTTCATGTACCTGGGAAATTGCCAAAGAAAGGTACTTGGTAACATAAATATCCTACCAGTAAAAAATTCAGTCCGGCAAACACCACTCGAGCCTACCATTATCCTTTAAATGAAATAAAAATAAATTATTCCCACACCAAGCCCAAAAAGAAAGTCCAGAAAAGAAGAACTTCACATCCTGTGGGACACAACTCTTGGAAGTTTCGGTAATAAAATCATCTCTATCCCGCAGACTAAAATGGCAAGTATCCAATGTAACATAAAATACGACTTACTTCTATATCACTACAAGGAATATATCGATACCATCTGCTCAGACCACTGTCATTTAAAGGTGTAAAGCTATACACGGCTTTTCTGCTTTGAGAAAAAAACTTTAGAGTTTCATGTCTGTTTTAATTCGGAAATTCCCAATTTCAAAGCTGCGCCGGAAGTCGTAAGACAAATTCTTGAACACGATAACTTTTGGCATAGGACTATTTATTTCATAAAAAAAAAAAATAAAAAAAAAAAGATGTTAAATATGGTTTAGTGAATAATGTTTTTAAACTTTAAAAAAAAAATTATTTTTTTTAATCTTTAACTTCGATTTTGTGTGGTTGTTTGTGGTGGGCAAATCTTCGGAGAACTAAATAACCCACTAGCCGCCATCCAGTTGAGATGAAAATTGGTAGATAGACTCGTAAATAACAATTGAAAAAAGATAGAATAAACATCCTATCAACTTGTGGGGTCTTTCACTAGAGTAGCGCTTTTACAAGCGTTTCGATTAACGTCCAGATACCAAGCCATATTTAAGCATATACAATTTTTCGATGCCTAATGACTGAAAAATTCTCCTTTTTAGGTTGGCGAGGCAAAATCTTCATATGGCTAGCAACTCAATTTACCTTCATCTAATCGATCTGAAACTTGGTAGGTAAACTCATTATGTTAAACAATGCATTCTATCAATTTTTGCAGGCAAACAAATATTAATCATTGGCACGGAAGCGATGATTTTCTTCGTAGTTGTCAAACACTATAAAAACTCAATTTGAGCTCAAAATCACTCAAATAAAATGCAATTGCACTTAGCAAATTATTAGCCAATGTCAGGCTTTACACGTGGGGAACCAAAATCAAAATGCGTTTTACAACTTACAAGGCATTATAATAAATGATACTAACGTTATCAGTGATCTGGGGGTGTTGATTAGTAAAGATTTTAAGATGGGACAACAATGTAGGGCGGCTAGTGACAAGGCAAATAGGATGTTAGGTTATATAAAAAAAAGTATTTTATCTAGATCTAGTGATATCATACTACCATTGTATAGAGGTTTAGTTAGGCCGCATCTTGAGTATACAGTACAGTTTTTGTCACCTTATTTAAAAAATGACATTGATTTACTAGAAAAAATTCAACACAGAGCAACAAAAATAATTCAGGGTACTTCGGGCATGGCATATGAGGATAGATTGAAAAAATTAAACATGTATACACTGCAGGAAAGAAGGGCAAGAGGGGGTTTGATCCAGTTATTTAAATTTATTGCACATGGTGAAATTAGGGGTTTAGAATTTGTCACTGACAATAGGACGCCAGGAAATGGGTGCAAATTGTTCAAATCTCAATTTAATAGGGAAGGGCGAAAACACTATTTTTACAATAGGATTATCAATGATTGGAATGATTTGCCAGCAAATGTAAATTCAGAGAGCGTAAGGAGTTTTAAGAAACAGTTAGATATGCACTGGGGGATCATCAATAGGCAATAATTGGATTACATTGGCTAGGTAAGTAACTTATATTTTGTACTTTGTATTTATTTAATTTAGGTTATTTTGTTACCATATTTGGTTACTTATGTTTGCGTACTGTTGGTTTTTATAAAATTTGTCAGCTTGCATTATGTATTGCATTTTTCCAGTATGATTGTCAAACGCTGTGTCAACTTTGTGTATTGTATTATATTATGTATATTGCATTGTATTATGTATATTTTATGGTACTATGTATATTGTATTATATAATCCTGTAACTATTGTATATTGTGTCAGCTTGTATATATTGCTTGCATTATATATTGCATTTTTCCAGTATTATTGTCAAACGTAGTGTCAACTTTGTATATTGCATTGTATTATGTGCATTGTATTGTATTGTGTATATTGTATTGTATTATGTATATTGTATTGTATAATCCTGTAACTATTGTATATTGTGTGCATTATCCTGTAATTAAGCTATATTGTATGCATGATCGTGTAACTATCGTATGCAAATTATTTTCTATTTCTATATACGTGTATATATATATTTACTCGACCAACCCTGTTGGGCCTTGAGCCTGTCATTGGTCTTAAAATTTGTATTTGTATTTGTAGAAGTTGGCAGACTTTACATCTAGGTTTCAGTAAAGACTTTTATTTTATAATTTCTGGGTAGTATATAGTTATGCAATCTTTAATAACAAAGGATCTAATTACCACAATGTGCAAAAAGTATATAAAAAATGCATTGAAAGTTAGTTCTTTATTTAATTTATATCAGGCACGGTTTGCAGGAGTACGTTAGGAGCCCTCCTCTGCATGTCTAATCTCACACAAACACAGTATTTGTCCGATACATGTTTCAAATTCAATTTTCTGTTCACGAAGATTTTTGTATTTAACCCTCTAACATGACTTTTTCTTTTTAATTGAACAATTTTTTTTCCGTTTCCTTTTTACCCCTGTACCGTTAAAAAAAAATCTCAAAAACAATTCTGAGTGACAATTTAATTAAATAATTAATTAAAAAAGTTGCACAACTTGTATGCAAAATAATATAGAAGCATTTTGTTCTAAAATTTCTCGCCACTAAGTGGTTCAACAAATATGTTGCACTATGCACTACAGGGTTAATTATCCGGAAATAATTAAAGGTTTTATCTCTTCTATTAAATTAAGTGCAAGTAGGATAACGTTTCAAATCATTTCTAAATCACAAACGTACTATTAATCAGCTTCTTCAGCCGATAAAAAAAAGCTTTAATTTCCAAAGTTATTTTTCTTAATTTAAGCAAAATCGTTTGGATAAATAAGGAATGTGAAATGAAATTTATGCATTTGAAATCCTTTATATTAACTTCGATTTTATTTGTGTGTGTGGCTGGTGAGCAAATCTGCGGAGGTCTAATTAACCTACTTGTCGGCCGTTATCCAATCGAATTGAAACTTGGAAGATAGATTAATTGTAAATGACAATGTACAATATAAATGTTTGTGTCTGTCACTAAAAGACCGCTTTTACACTAGCTACTACTGATTCTTCTTAGGACTAATTAACCCACTTGCCATCATTCAATCTAGCTGAAATTTTACAGATCGATTCGTTGTCCATGAGACTGCATTCTATAAAGTTTATGGGGCTGTCCGTAAGAGGTCGCTGTTACACACGCTTCTATTGTCACTTCGCAGAAATAATTAACCCACTTGACGTCATCCAATCGAGCTGATCACATAAAATATGACAGTGCATAGTAATGGATTTACATTAAAATATGTGTTTTTATGAGTTAATTTTATACATTATAGCTAGCTACTATGTTTGCGGGAAAATAAAATTGTGAGGCTAATGGAATGTGAAAATTTAAATTTGTTTCTAAATGGATATTATGGTTGATCACGAGCATATTACAAGTATTGCCTTTCGATGTAACGTTGCACAAAATAACACCATATATAAGTTCCATTGTAGGACTCATGGAGTAGCAAATATTCAAAACAAGTATATATATATATATATATATATATATATATATATATATATATATATATATATATATATATATATATATATATATATATATATATATATATATATATATATATATATATATATATATATATATATATATATATATATATATATATATTTGAGTTAAAGAACAAGAAGTTTCTATCAAAGAAAGGTATCTCAACGAATCGAACATTCTTAATACGAAATAAAAAATAAGATCTTTTAAACCTGCATTGTTGCACTATTCCTATCTTGCATCTAACTGTTACATTATTTAAATCGCTTGTATTCTGTTTTTCTTCTTCAAGCAAAACTGAAATGTCACTTTTTGAAATACAAAAATCCATATTTTATCTAATCCATAAGCAAACTTAACTCGATAATTAAAGCAAACCTCAGCGTAATTCAAAATAAACCCAAATACATCTTAATCCCAGAACAAATTTAGCCTTGTGAAAAAAATATTTGCCACAAGAAGTAATCCTAGCAAAATGAGAAATAAAATTTAAAATCCGCTGATATTCTATAAATAGAGTGAGAAGGTGTTCGTCTGTGAAACTATTGATCGTCTTTTCTTGCGTAGATTTATGCTCGAGGAATGGCAACGGTGGGATTGTCTGATTCTGTATTTAGGTACTCGTGCTTCCTATTAAATTCCTGGAATCTCCGGGATTTCGGGAGAAACCGGAGCAACAGGCGGTTCTTGAAGGGTTTGCTGACAGGGGGATTATTTACTCGGTGAGGTTTATTGAGAGTTTCGTGGAAAGTGCTGATGTCAAATTTTGATCCTCGAAAAAGTCTTTTCTCGGAAATAGTTAGTTTGAGATTTTATAAAATTTTTATTAAGTAATATTTTATCTGAAATCTCACAAAGATAATTTTTAATTTTATTGAATGCTTCAATTTTCATATATTATTAGTTATACAATGTGGGGAAAATAATTTTTTATTGAAATCACAAATGTACTAAATAATAGACATAGAGGAGTGTATAAAAACAAATCATTTTTAAATCATTTATATTTACTTCGAATTTGTGTTTGTGGGAGAGGGTGGCTGAATGGATGAGAAGTGTACGACGTTGGCGGGCAAATCTGCGGCTGCCTGATTAACCTCCTTGCCGTCATCCAATAGGTCTGAAACTTGGAAGATAGATTCGATGTCAATGATAATGCATTCTATAAAATTGTGGTGGCTGTCACTGTCAATGAAAGGTCGCTTTTACGGAATACTAATAAACCAACCATCCATCATTCAACCGCGCTGAAATAGTTTTTAACCTATCATTGAAGAAACTCGTTCATGTACCAAAAATTGTTTTAATAAATAAATAAAATTGTTTTAATCAGAATAAATAAAATTGTTTTAATCAGAATAAACAAAAGATGTTTGGATGAAAGTGCATAAATTCACATTCATTTTTAATTGATAAATTCGAAAAAGTAGTTTACCGGATAGCCGATAGAGATGTTTTTGATATTTAAAATTAGATGCCAACACCAAGCACACGCTGGCAACAGAAGCGGCGCTTTGTTAATGAATATAAAAATTTGCAATACCTATAAAATACTTATATTAAAAACTTTTTTTACTTTGAAACATGAAAATTATTTGTTTGAGATTAAAACCGTATTGAAATCCTATGGGAAGTAACCGGAGGGGAATGGACTGTATCATTTAATAACTTACGAAATAACAAGAGGAGTTTTAGTGACAGATGTACTATTAATTTAGCTGTTTCCAATTGATTTGCTTTCCAATAAAAAGTTACTTTAATGGATAAATTTACGACTGATAAACATCATCAGAGCATGTGCTTATATTTGACTGAAAAAACTGTACCCTATAACGTTCAAGAATATTTTTATTTATTTATTTATTTATTTATTTATTTATTTATTTATTTATTTATTTATTTATTTATTTATTTATTTATTTATTTATTTATTTATTTATTTATTTATTTATTTATTTATTTATTTATTTATTTATTTATTTATTTATTTATTTATTTATTTATTTATTTATTTATTTATTTATTTATTTATTTATTTATTTATTTATTTACTTTGCAACATGAAGCCTCAATGCGTTTTTTACTTCCAATTACACATATGTATGCATTAAGTAATGAAAGAATTCGGTTAAACAAAAAAATGTTGGATTTTTTTTTTTTGCATTTCTACACGTTTTGGAACATCCAGATTTCAAAAAAGTGATCTAGAAAAAATGTATGTCTGTATGTGTGTAAGTGGTCAGCCTACCTCGTGAACAAACTGACCTACGATATTCAAATTTCGTGTGCGAATGGTGGTAGCCCTGGGACCTACCGTTAAGGTTTTCGTCGAAATCGCGCATGCGCATAAGGTAGCTGCCATTGAAAAAGTTATGTTTTTCAGTAATTGCTAAAAAATGACTCCAACGATTTTGTTCAAAATCACTGTGGTAATGCCTCTTAAGGTGATTTAAACATCCCTACTACCGAAATTCCCGTAAAAATGCTTTAATGGCGTAAAAAGTTGAAAAACGAATGCATTTAGCACAGAGTTCTCTTTCCTTGAGCATACCTCATCAACGATCGTTTTTTCATCTCTGCCTAGTTTCACTTACAAGAAAGGATAATATAAGGATTATCGAAAAGTATATCGCCAAAATCACAATTTTAACGATTTTATTTTAGACCCATATAAGAATTATCTCAAAAAATATTGGCAAACTGGCAATTTTTTCTAAGCGACTGATGAAAATATAAAAATGATAAATTGCACAAATCTGCATCAGCAATATAGTGTAATTGAAAGTTGCGCGATGTTCCACCCCCCCCCCCCCCTAGCCTTGAATTAGTTTCAAAAGCATGTTAGCCAAATCTGACTTGACTTTCTCAGACAAATTTAATTACTATAGAAAATCTTAGGATCATATTTCCAAAATACTATGGTATCACGTTCTCCATCGAAAGAGCTAGATAAATTATTATAAAAGTTGTATAAATTAAAGTGACACAATTTACTATATAAAGATTTTTACATATTATAACTTCTCAAGTATTAGATAATTTTAAAAATAACATTTCCAGATAAAAGAAACGATAATAAATTTTATTTGTAATGGTAATAATGATCTATACTTTTACACATAATGCTTTATTAAAGTACTTATTACTCTTAGATATACTCTCATATGCATATATTTACATATATATAAAATCCAATGTCTGTCAGCATCTATGTTCGTTGTGCATCTATAACTCAAAATCTAATGACTTAAAAATGACTTTTGCCATACTGAAGTCGATGCTTTATACATGTCCACACAGTTTCTTCTGAAATAAAACATTGTTGTTTATTTCCGATGCCTCACAATGCCTCACAAAAGAAAGTCATCATTAAAGCGGAATACGATCCTTTCTAAAAGATTTTAAGCAATTAGAAGATATAAAAGTTCTTTTGAAAGACATTCTTCTTAATTTTCAAAGAGAAATGCGGCTCAGCGAAGCAATCAGTCATATCTACGGATAAGTTCAGTATGTAACCTTATGCTTTTACTTCTGATGGAAAAACTAAAAATATAGTTTATCAAGAAGCTCTGTGTTAATTTTTTAGGGGTTTGTTAGAAACGTTGTTTATTTCAAATTCCTTTGAAAAAGCATTCTTTGTTAGCTCATAATGAATTTACTGAAGAGTCACAAGTATTGAATTTTTTTGTACATAAGCTGTAGGTGGTCCTATTGACGTATTTTTGTTTTGTTCGGTGACTACAAGAAAGCCCCAAGCAAAGAAATCGCCGCTGGAGTGTTGGTAAATTACTATTCAGAACTTTTTTCAAATTCAGACGCATGCCTCTACTGCGTACCTAACAGCGCAGGTCCATGCAGCTAGTTTAAAATTAATGCAAAAATATAGTTATTTACTTTACCCATTGAAGGGGTAAGTGGATGAAAGGGATAAATAACAAATAATTATTTTTGAGATATTCCATCGTAAATTATTGCCTTTAACATTCTTCTATATGTAACATACCCTTTTCATTAAACAATATATATGTTCCAAAAGCAGTTTAAAGATCCAGAGTAAGTGTCAGAAGTTAGACGTAGCCTTCATCCATTGGGAAAACTCATATTGTTTTCAAATGTGTCATTCATCTACTTAAGCCTACAATTATAAGTTGTCCTTATGCTTTTTTTCTGGCCTAAATTCAAATTCGATCAAAGTTACACATTATCATTTTGATTTTGACTTTAAACGAGATATTCTAACTTTTCAAATATCCTTTCGTTATATAATCTTCAAATTTCATGCCAGAAACTATGAGAGGTAATTAGTTCAATAATAGTATGTTTTATTCATATCCTCAAAGTCTACTTAGTCTGCTTAAACATAGCTAATTTTGTATATATAATTGTATCGTTAAAGTATAAAACAAAATATCTGTGCCTTATAGTAGTGAACAATATACCGAACATAACATTTTAACTTGCCATTGGTTCGAATATTCTAGAGAGAAACTCAGAAATTCTCTGGGTCCGGTTCCAATTTCATTCTCTTGGATTTTCAATCTCTCAGAAGATGCTTTAAATAAAACTAGAGCTCTCGTGAAATTCATTAGTTGTATAATGAAAGATTTATTATCCTCTTTGTTTGCTTATATAAAAGTTGTTTCAACTCAGGAATAATGAGATAAAACAGCTAATAGGCGAGCAAAAATCTCACACCAACTAATTAATCAATCATCCTGTTCGTTCGCATTTTATTATCTGGAATATTTACTCACTAAACACTGTTTTGAATTTATGAATGAACGTTCCTATTTTTCTAATATGCTCTTTCGCTATTTGCTTTGAATTTATCATGTTTCAATTAAGAGTTCATGTATGAAAGAGTTTTAATTCATATATATATAGACGAAACTTGTCAAACAAGTTCTATATCTCATGAGAAAGAATAGTCAAAAGAGTCAATAAAAATCTCTAGCAAAGAAGGGTGTTTTCTTTGGGAGGGGGGGGGGGGTTATAACTGAAAAATAATTTATGAACAATCTAGACATATGGCACATGTTTTAAGTGTACTTTTTATGCTGAATTGAATGAAAAAAAATTCTGTATTCATTTTTGATTTGGAGTTGTACGTCATCTCAAAGAATAGAATAATTGTGTGCACGAACTGTTAATGCCATTGCGTATAAGAATATTTTTAAAGCAATTATTGGTTCCTAGAATTAAAGAGAAGCATTCGGTATCTCCTCCAATTTCAGTTTTAAGATGACAGCTCATTTTGTCATCGAAGTAAAAAGATCAAAGATTATTTATGTGAAAATGGAAATTTTCCAATAAAACCAATGACGTGGTCCGGAAATAATCCGAAAAAACCAATCTAATAGAAAGTATTTGGAACATCTTAAAAAAAAAGTATTGATAAAAAAAAACCTACAAATGTGGAGAAATTGCGCCACGTTATCAGAAACAGCTGGGGCGAAATTTCACCAGATATATGTCATACGTTAATAGAGTTTGTGCCACAATCACTGAATGCAGTAATCAGGTCAAAAGGAGGGCCAACAAAATATTAAATATAGTTGATAGTTTTTACTTGATTGTGTGATGATTGGAAACGTTTTTTTCTCTTGCAGTTCACTTTACTTGCTAGTGTAATGGTTAAAATTAGATGTACGTTATATTATTGGTATAGATTATTTTACTTAATATATTACATTTCGATACCTTAGAAAAAGTTCTTTTTTCATTTTCAAAAAGTATTTTCAAACTTGAGAAAAAAAAACTACAATGTGCTTCGATTACGATCTTATTTTCTCCCTTTAGCTTATAAAATATATAGACTCCATTCGGTTCTTGGAAAAAAATGTGGACTGAAACACTGTGCTTTGAATTATTTATTATGCGGAAGTATGGTGTCAATAACTTTAAAAAAAAACTTTATAATTAAATAATATTGATTAGACTTTAGAAGTATCGTGCGTTCATGTGACATATTTTTGTCGACAAGGAAAATTAGTACTCTACCGTTAGACGGGTCCCAGATAAAAATCATCAAATTGCAGTGATAACTCATCCAAACTAACAACCGTCTAATCATTTATAATTTGTATAACAAACCGTACAGATTTAATCTTGGCAATACATTTACGCGTCATGTAAATGTATGAACATTTAGGCTTGGCTACAACAGCGCCAACTGGTACCCGTCTAACGGAAAAGTGCTGGAAAATTTATTTCAAGCTTTGTTCTGCAATTTTTTAGTGCGCTCTTTTTAAGCCATGAAAAAATACAAATGAATACGACCATCGGCTCTTAATTAGTTGTATGTTAAACTATGTTTTTAATTTTAAAATTGGTCGTAGAAAAAAAAAGAAATAATACAACCCATAAAAACACAGTTTTTAAAATAAATCCCTTATATGTACTGCCAATTTTTATGTGCAATTACGACTCACTGAGCTCAAATCGAATTTTCATAGTTTTTGATCACTAAGAACAAAAAATCGATTACAAAATATTTACTAACTTCCTTCTTACCCCCAAATCTGGATTGAATACATTGTCATCCGCAACAAGACTATTTGCCAAGATTCAGCTTGATTGGATGACGGAAATTGGGTTAATTAGCTTTCCGCAGATTTTGCCTTGTCAACCTAAGTTGAGGAACCGTTTCAGTTATTACACATCCCCAAATTGAACTTATTGGAACTGAGCTTGGTATCTGGATGATGGAACGTCAGTAAAAGCTGATAAGTCTGAAGTAAGGCAATAGAAATGTGTGTAGAGGCTGTCTTTGTGTGATAGTCCCAAAACTTGATAGAAAACATTGTCATCGTCAAAGAGTGTACAAGTCAAGTGTCAAAGTTTCAGTTCGATTTAATGACGAGAAGTGGGTTTATTAGAAATACCATGCGCCGATTGAAGAGTATGTAAAATGTTGGTAACATTGACTGGTTGAAAAATTTGATAAAATGCAATCTTAACTACAACAGATCTATCTGTCAAATTTCAGCGTGATTGGATGACGCCAAGTTGGTTTTTTCGTATTACAAATCGATAATAGAAGCATATGTAAAAGCGACTTTTTAATGACAGTGACCGCCTGTAAAACTTGATAGAAGGTAATCTGATTTAAAAAGGATCATATTTCAGTGCGAACGGATGACGACAAGTTGGTTTATTGGTATTCCGAAGATAGAAGCGTGTTTAAAAGCGACCTTTAAGTGTTGTTGTTGTTTCTAATCTCCCTTTTGTCTGACGAAGTCAGACAATATAAGTGAAGCCATTGACATTAATGAAGTCTGACACTAGTTGTGGACAGTTATAAATGTCCTCCCAGTCCAGTCCAAGGCAGTCCAAAATGTGCTGAGGTGATGCCTGTTCTTTTTGGCATTTAGGGCAAAGAGGAAAATTTTTGCTTCCCCCGGAATATGTGAAGCCTTTAAGGTGACCACTAGCAAGTCGGGACAGACGGGTATTGGTGGACCTTTAAGTGACTGTAACAACCGCCAAAATTTGATAGAATGCATTGGCATCGAATCTATCTGCCAATTTTCTGCACGATTGGATTACGCAAGGGGTTGAAATAGGCCTCCACGGATTTAACAGGCTTGCACACACATACACACCCACCCGTTCATCCACCCACACACACTCAACATCGAAATTAATATAAAGGATTTCAAGATGTTTAATTTGGTGAGTTATGTTTCCACCTTCTGCGTTTATTTCAGCCGCATAAAAAATAGTTTTCAAGCAAATTTTCTACCGTTTTTCTTAGTTGAGAGCACGCTTCTTTTACTGCAGTGAATAAAATTATGTCGGAAGGAAAACTACAATCTAGTAAGAACTTGGACAACAATGGGGAAATGAAAATCTTGAAATTACATTTTTAAAAGATTACTTAGAAATGTATTTTTAGATTTAGAGAATGAGTTTATTCTGTCAACCCACCAGAATTTGCTAGTTTATTTTACAACAAGGAAGATTTTTACCAAAATTTTTTGTATTATTTATTTTCCGACAGTTGCAAATGCAGGTTGTAAAATTTTTAACAGACAGTGTGTTACGTATTTCTAAAATGTTATGTTATCTCTATATATATATTAGACGTTGCGGATACGAAGAACTAACTTAACAAAAAGTGGTTCTCAGAAAAACGCATTTGAAAAGTTTTCCATAAGGCAATTTCTATACAGTCTTTGGTATTATCCACTGTGTAATTTGAGAGGGAACGAGGAGCTGCCTCAACATGAAAAATTATTCCTACAGAATCTATAAAGGGTCTATATTCAAATAATGAAAAAAAAATTAAAAAAAATTGAACCGATATTGATTTCACTCTTCATATCGGCCAAGCCTCAAATAAAATACAACATCCTTCTGGATGTATGTATGCTTATATCTCAAAATCTACCGAACCTATTTGAATCAAGTTTATGTCTATTGATAGTTTAGTTACTTCAGATGGTTTAAGTATACTTTCAACACACTGAAACACACACTAAACATTTAGTAAACACGAAAAATATTTTTTGTCGTATTGCAGTCAATGCTTTATTGATATCTTATTACTCTGGACAACAATGAAATTGTATTTTGCATGAATGTGTCGAAATATTTATGAATTCAACGTGCTAAACCGTGACCTCTGATGGTCACTGCTAAATACGAATATGGCAATGAAAAAGGGAAATTGGCTTTAGTTTTGCTGCTTTGTTGAGATTTTATTTTGTATGAAAATGATAAAAAAAACAAATTACTGAACGCATTGTACATCTTGTTTGATGCCTAATGTATAAAGAAATATAAGTAACAACATGAAGTATAGGCTTACAAAATTATGGTTGATGAATTAACTTACTCTTTCGGTTTTATTTCACCCCCGTCTGAATTATATCTGAAAATCATCCAGCAGTAGTCGTCAAGCGTAAACGCAGACTACATTCCATAATAAAGTTGCTCAATCACAGACATATCGTAGTGAGAATATATCCCCATGCTCGTCACTGTATTTTCAACAATTAGCAGGAAATAAGTAAGGAGGGAATCAAGAAAATGTAGCTTTAAGAACATTGTTCTAATAATTAAATTTCTGTTATAAAGCCAGCATGTCGTGAACAAGATCTTTGTAATATTAGAATCTGACGTCCCCGAGGAAGTTAGTACAAACTTGACAGACGGCATCGTATACTTGTTTTTCATCATAGTCCCACTTGTTTTAAAATCTTTGGATCTTTGAAAATATCTCTAATCTAAGGACCCACAAAAATTCTTTCTGTAATTTTTTCCTCACTCAGTCTGAGAAATTTTTCACTTAAGTAAGTTAAGTAATTCGTATTTATATCATTAACCAACTGCGTCACAATGCACACATTTATGAGTGTAGAGCAATTCAGATGAATTCCTGTGAAGAAATAAGCGATATTGACATTCGATATTGACATCGCGAAGTAATATTGACATTCATTTTCAGGTTGACAAACACAACCCGGGAGGCCAACCTTTCTGGATATAGTGTAAATCTGAAGCATGACTGCTCCATTCACAAAGAAAACAGCAAAATTTTGTAAACCCCTGTTAAAGGCCCATCAAATTTACTCTAACTTTAAATCCAGCACAGATACTTCACTCATATTCCATATACTTAATCCATATAATAATTTTTTTCTGTGTGGTTCGACTAACTACTAATGGATTAGCAATATGGAACACAAATTCTTACTTTTTCCCTATAATTTTTATTTCCAAAACATTATGGTATGTAGAATGGAGAAAAAAAGGTATCCGTTTACAAATAGAAAATGCAGATAAACTAGAACACTTTTTAAAGTAAGATAATTATTAACTTATTTTAAGATAATTTTAAAATCATTTTTAGTAATATTATTGCCAATGAAACGTGTGAAATGAAATTATATAGCCCCACTCTTAAGCTTAAGGAAATATTGTAAGACCGTAGCTGTGGATTATAGATGATAAAAAATTTTGAAAAAATCATCAATAAATTCTACTTTAAGGACTAAAATTTCTTCAAAAAAAATAAAGTGACATAAAAATTGTTGAAAACTATATCTACTCTTCATTATCCTTTTATTAGAGTAAATTTTGTCAAAATTTATGTTACTATTTTTGCTAAATACTGTAAAAACATTTCACGCAATTACCTGTACCTTGTTTAACAGCCTATTTTTAATAGTTCTTTTCTATAAATGATAAAGTAATTTAATTGTTGGAACCAATAAAGCGTGAGGAAACATTTTTTTACAGCACCGTATGTTTCTGAAACCAGAAGTCTCTTAGTCCTAATTATATCTCATAAGTAGTCTAAACACACCTCCACTTCGAATTGATAGAAAAGAACATAATTTAATTTTTAATGCTAATTTTTTTATATAATATGTCCACTTCTTTGAAAACAATTTTTTTTTTTTAATTAGAGTATACTATATCAAAGGCAATTTTTTTTTCGAATACTTGGGGTTGGAAGGATTTCATGTTTTGAAGAATAACTCAGGGTTTTTTAAAATCCAGTTTGTTAGAAATATCTTTGCCTCTATTTTGTGTGCCTTACCAATAACTAATCAGCGTGAATAACTTATTCATAAAGCCATACCTTTCATTTCAGGATAAACTCATACTGCTTTCGATAACAGTAAAAATAATAATCCCAGAAGTCGCAGCAGTAACATTATTTTTGTTCTGGTTATAAATAAAAAGCAAATACAATTCTATATGCCAGCTAGCCTTATTCGTGCTTTTTGCCATTTCTAAATTTACTTTCAAATATACACCGAGTTGCGTATGACTAAGTTCAACTCTAAAAGATGGTAAACATTGAATGTGTACACAGAGCATCACTCCCAAGTCAAAACAACGATTTTTACTTCATCGAAGCAGCCATGCCCGTTTCGTCTGTCAATATTGTCACATCGTGTTTAACGCTTTTACAAATATCATCAGCAAGTTGCGTTTATGTAAAATCCTTTTCCATTGGGTCTTTTGTAGTGCTGTCAAAGCAAGTTTATGGATTGGAAATTCTCAAACTGAACTGTTCATAGTGATGTTTGCTTTTTCGTTTAAAACTCTCTTGATGTTCTGACTGTGAATTGTAACTATATTTAAATTCTTGGACTTAATACTTCACCATATATTCTAAAGGTTTCTTTTTTCTCTTCATTTAGATATTGTGAAGTTTGTTATTCTGAGGAATTTGATATATGCTGAAATTTCAATAGCGATAAAATATTTATTTTGTGTGTATATATAAAGATGAATTTTCTAAAAAGAAACAAGGCTTTTGAAAAATTGTTAATACAGGAGTATTTGGGAGAAAGTAAGAAACAGAAATACAGAAATTGTCAAGAAAAATCGAGTTTTTTCTAAAAGCTGTGGTTTTCCCAAAATATAATAACAATAATTATTTTATATCAATAAAACCAGTACCCAATTTTATTGCAGGTTACGTTACCGGCTGCTGGCTATTAATAATTTGATGTAAACCGCAATTTCTTTATGAAAACTGACTTTTTTCCCGTTGTACAGAAGAAAAAAATTTAGCATTTCTGTGATAACCCATCATTTTACTCCTAAATATCTATGAATTATCAACATTTAAAACTAATGTTACTTTTTAAATAATTTTTGTTTCATTTCTATAATATTAAGCCGGTTATTAAGGATTTAAACTTCAACTTATGAAACTAAATAAAAATTATCTGAATGTTGCGATTTAACACAAAACATGCTACTTGCACACATTGTCAAAAGTTGTGTAATAATGTTATAAAAAAACATAACCTCTTAGAAATAAATAGAATAAATTTAAAATTTTTAATTAAACCCAGCAGAAACGAAAACACTTGGAGAGTCTATATCAAAAGAAGCTTTTTCATTAATTATTAAGTAAAAAACTGAGAACTATCTCACCATGAATTTAATGCATTAATATGGTTGTTGTTGTTGTTGTTTCTTATTCCACTTGATCTAGAACAAGTCTAGACCAAGTCCAAGAGACCGTACGCCCAAAGAAAGTCTCGAACCAGTGCAGGGTTTTTAAAGAGATCGCTCTTCTCCAAATCCAAACAGGAAAGCAGATGGTCCGGTGAAACTTGATGGGAAACACACTTGAGGCACACAGGGTTTTTGTCCCTTCCGAGTATGTCCGGTGATGAGTCTGGTGATGGTGGTTTGTAATTTCCTGTCGCCCTTCAGCTCCAGGGCAGCCCCAGAACGTTTTTGTTCATACCAGTCATGAGTTGGTGGAATCCTCCATATCTTGCTGTTGTCGGCTCTGACCTTCGAGAAAATTTCCCTAAACGTAAGATGACCACAATTTTCGGATGTTACAGCAGAGCCCTCCTTAGCCAATTCATCGGCCAAGTCATTGAAGAAGAGGTCTACATGGGAGGGTATCCACTGCAGCTGAATGACGTTATGCGAAGAGAAAATCTTTAGTTTGTTCACAATGTCCATGCCGAGTTTGTCGGTAATGTTTCGCCATTTGCTTAAGAATTGAATGGAGCTCTTACTGTCCGAGAAAATCCAGATATCGCAGGAGAAATTATTGGAAATCATATAATGTAGAGCTTCATCGAGGGCTATCAATTCAGATCTAAAGACTGAACAAAAGTTTGGGTTTCGCTTGTTAAATTTTGTAACGCTATCGGGGGCTACAATTACTACTCCACTGCCTGTATTGCCATTATCGTGTTTACTTCCATCAGTGAATATCCGAACTGCCTCTGATGGGGAACTATGAATTGTTTCTAAAGCCAATTGTTTCAGAAGTGCTGGATGCATGTCTTTCTTACTACTGAAAGACAGTAGTTCTTCATGAAAGAAAACATTGGATTCAACTTCAGGAAATAAGAGATTTTGGTTGGCTGCCCTGCTAAAGGGGCTGTCACTTTTGAATCTTTGATTGTTTTTCCAACCCTTTAGATAGGAAGCAGTTCGATTCGAGTTGAATTAATATGGTGTGGAGTTCTTTATATGATGCAGAAAATTGATCCCATATAAAGATTACTATATTTTGTGGTAAGTTTGTTACTTCTTACATTGATTACACATGGAAAGAATTTTTTTTTTAATGCCAGGTTAATTGGTATCAACATTTTTTGGCCAAATTGAGTTATTGCTATGAGATGGCTCTCTGTAATTGGCTTTGCATAATGGATAAGTTAAAAGGTCGTATCTTCACGGGAAAGAAGGTAATAAGTTAGTCAATGTTAGCATCAACTACATGAAGTTGTTAAACTTTATAACACCATTTTTGATTTTGAACTTAGTTGTAGATACCACTTTCTGGGCTTGGAAAAGTAGTATATATTTTCTATTTTTTATAATAAAAAATAAAAAAAATGAATTTAAAAAAAAAAAAAAACGTTTTCTTTCACTTATTGTAGCAGTTGAGCACTTGAAATATGCTTAAGGGGAGAGTCGGTTCCCTCTTTACAGGTAATGTTAATTTGACATTTTTTATGTACCTTTTTCTTAAAAAGTACTTGATAAAGAAGCTTAATTTTTTTCAGTGCATTTAACAGACTCTTGTTTTTTAACTGTAATTCCTTTTTTCAAAAGAGATGTCGTGAAAATCGCTCAAATTTGTTAAAAATCTCGAGTTTTTTTATATTAAAAAAGCCAGAACAAAACATATTTCAAAAATAACGACAAAATCTCACTTCAGTATATACATATACATCAAAATAATGTGTGATAAAAATTTTAGGTAAATAGATTGTGCAGTTTCTAAGAAAAAGGTACATGAGTGATGAAAAATGTAGTTTTAGAAAAACGCGTTTTAAAGACAACTTTACTTACATAAATAGTTTCCACTTTTATCTTCAAAAAATTACTAAAACTAGGAGAGTGGAACATCGCACAACTTTCAATTACACTATAATACAGAAGTACATTTGTGTAATTTGTCATTTTTATATTTCCGTCATTCATTTAGCAAACATTTCCAGTTTGGCGATATTTTTTTGATAATTCTTGTGTGTGGTCTTCAAAAAAAAAAAAAAAAAAAAAAACTCCGCCAAAATGATGATTTTGATGATATACTTTTCGCCATTTCTTATATTATCCTTTTTTGTAAGTGAAACAGAAGAAAAAGTAAAAAATATCATTGATGAGGTTTACTCAAGGAAAGAGAACTCTGTGTTAAAGGCAATCGTTTTTTAACTTTTTACGCCATTAAAGCTTTTTTACGGGAATGACGGAGATCGGGATGTTTAAAAAACCTTAAGAGGCATTGCCACAGCGATTTTGGACAAAATCGTTAGAGCCGTTTTTTAGCAGTTACTGAAAAACATGATTTTTTTTCAATGGCAGCTACCTTATGCGCATGAGCGATTTTGACGAAAAACCTTAATGGTAGGTCCCAGGGCTACCACCAACTCGCACACCAAATTTGAATATCGTAGGTCAGTTTGTTCGCGAGGTAGATTGACCACCCACACAGAAATACATTTTTTGCAAAAAAAATTTTTGACCGTGTACTATACTTTCATTACCCTATGTATACATATGGGTAATTGAAAGTATAAATACTTCTAAATGAGGTATTATTACCATTTTAAAGAGAAGAATTTCAATTTTAATAAACAATAAAAAACTCAAAATCGATTTTTTAAAAAATAGTAGGGTACAAACTCCCCTTAAATGATTCCACTATAAATAAAAGAACGTGACACAGTTAATATTTTCATTGCTTTTTTAAATCTATGAATGGAAGAATATGAAAATGAAAAATAATTTCTAAAAAGCTTTTGTTTGACGTACCGAATGAAGAACGAAACTTAAGGGAAAGTTACAATTACTCCACAAATTGGTTTTGGTAATTTGTGCTATGAAGCCTTTTAATTGAAGTTTTTGGTAAGAAAACTAAAAATTTAATTTAGGTGCACACTAGCTTCATTAAAATCCGCTATGTCATCAAAAGCATATAACTTTAAAATTTAAGGCTACAATTCGAAGAACTTTAATACTGAAAAGAATATAGAAAGCAGACAAAAAGATTTCTTATCATATTTTAAGCTGCAATAGACGTATGTCATAACACATTTACACTTAATCGAATAAAGTAAAATTTAATTCAACAAAAACATCTCTGTAAAAGGCGCCAAGTTGTTCGTGCAATAGCTACAGCCGTGAAAAATATTAAGATCTTAAGTAGAGTCAAGTTTAACGTTGTTGGAAATTACGGGCAATGGAAAATAGTAAGATTTTCTTCTCAAAGTTAGAAGTCCCCTTCATAGGCTAAAATATCCAGCTACAAAAATGTTTGGGACAATCGGCCATTATCTGGATCACTTGTACGCTGTGTTGATTCTCTGACACGTAATGGCCAAGTTGCACAAGCATTTTTTAGCTGGATATTTTGGCCTCAGAAGCGGAATTTTAATTTTAGGTACAATTTCTTACAAATATTTATCGCCCATTTTTTTTTTACGAAAATGGGCAATGAAAATTAGTAAGAATTTACAACAACATTAAACTTGACTCTACTTTAGATCTCAATACTTTTCACGGCCATAGCTATTGCATAAACGACTTGGCGCCTTTTTTTATAGAGATATTTTTGAAGGGATTTCTCTTCTTTATTTATACGGTATCAATTTTAAATTTACCACTTATTTGTACACCGATTGCTAGTAAAAAAATGTTTCGTATTCATAATTTTAAAACTTGCAAAAAAGTTTCATGTGTTGCAAGGGTTAAGTATACATCTTTTTTGGATACTTACTTATTATATAGTCGACCGTTGAAGATCTTTTTGATGGCTGTCAACTACGAGAACTAAAAGAATACTTTATTCTTTTAATTTAAATTATTATTTGGTTTTAAGATAATTTAAAAAACTTTCACCACAACACATTCAATTAGCGGAAATTTTTCTAAGACAGTTCAATTTACTGTACCACAGTCCATGAAGTATTTATGAATTCAATATGAATGATGATTATATAAAGTTATTTTAAACAGATAGTTTATTCAGAAATTCAAAATATGTTAGGAAATTAAAAAAAAAAAAAAAAAAAAAAAAAAAAAAAAAAAATTGGTGATCGTTTCGTAGCCGCTAAAATGTCGCCAATGGTCGATTATATAATGTGCAAGTACCCTTTTATTATTATTTTTTGATTTTACGGGTTTCGCGGTAGGTGATGAGTTTTTACTCTCTACTTGTTTTCTAAGTTTTATAATTCTAACCCCAATAGAAATATTTTAGAATTAAGATTCGTATTTTTCGAATATTTCTCCCTTTATGGGATTCGAGTTGATGGTGGGAAGAGTAAATCTCGATTTTTAGATTTTTTTTGTCCGTTTTATATTTGTTGAACCTTACAAGAATACCGAAGTTCGTAGTTCTTGCTCTACTAGAAGTACCTATAGAATAACGATGATAAATGAGTCAAACAATATGCCGTTTTCGAATTTGATTATCTCGACAACTAATATAATTGATGGCTTAATACTTGGGGGACTTACAAAAGTAGCTAATAGCTACCCGTAAAAAAAAGTTTAACTTCCAAGGATACTGTGTGCGCAGATACTAGGCGGTCAAAATGCAGCTGAGTTGCATCCAGTGAAAGATGTCTGGCTGTTAACTTGGCGAGCCATATACCTAGATATAGAAAGTTTCATAGAGAAGCAAGTTAAATCAGCTAAAATTACATAAACTAATTTAAATTCCTGAATAAATTGTAAATATAACTTAAACACTTATAAAAATGATAGAATTTAGTAAGAAACGGATTGTAATATAAAATTTAAAAGTACTCTTAAAAATGTATTGTACTAAATAAAGAATTTTGATCTAAGTCTTAAACTACTCGAGTAATGCATACACTGAGAAACTATAATCCCAATTTCTTGCTAAACATATATTTGATCACAAGTGATAAAAACAGTCACTCTTCCTCGTTCTTGACAATATTATTAAAGAAAGAAGGCTGACTTTCTTTTCCAAATAAAGACTTTGGACCGAAAATAGAAAATAAATACTTCAGAGAGAGAAGAAGTGAGCTGTACTATACCCCCTCACGGGACCCTTTGAGGATATTCACCATTTCCACAAAATTGAATTTATGTCCCTGAAGGAAATAGATTGAGGTAAGTTGTACCTTTTCTTGGTTTCATCGTGCATTTTTCTTTAGTCCTATTCTTAGTTCTTCGAGTTTTCCTATTTGATTTTCCCTTCATATGGTGACATCTATACTCTATTCCAGAGAAATAGTGATGTTTCCTGTGAATTCCAACCAGCTGCCGGTATAAAAAATGCCGGTTTTTATGTATAATATTCTAATTTTTGAATACTTTCAAATTGTTAAACTAGTATCAATAATTCATCACAATTCTTTCGTTACTAGACCATGGCGTGTTTTGCATTGAAGTTTCATTACATAAAAGTTTCATTCAACACGAAAAAATTCGCTTTCGTGTTTTACTTAAGAATATTTTATCAAACACGAGATTGGACAGACTAAAAGAAACAGAAGTAATGGCTTTGTACAATATAAAGAGGAATTACATATTTTGTTCGTGGCGCAGTATGGCCCATGTGTTGTCCTTGCGCCGTTAAACTCTAATCAACCAACCAACCATATTTTGTTCGATTTCAGATATTAGAGTTATCAACAAAAAACGTATCGTAAAACTACATTTACAATTCTAAAGCTACTCATTAGAATCTCTACAGCTTTTAATTATTTAAATAAAAAAGTTATGTTTAAATTTAGTTCATTTCCTTGCGTTAAAAATATCCATCCATCATAAAGCACTAAACTTGCCCATTGAGGCATTGCCGATCAGATTTTAATATTTTTTTAATTAATTATTTAAAAAACCAAAATTCATCATAGTTTAAAGGTTAATTTAAAACATATAGAAAGTACGCCTAATTAGAAAAAATCAATTTGAAAACGATTGAGATGGAGCTAGTTTTGAAGTTATACACCTCAAGTATCCCACTAGGTTTTATTAATCCTCAAACTGACATTCATGGGAATAAAACTGCGATTACAACTCTTTCTTCTACCAGCATTTCAATCGAGAGTCTAATGACTCTATCAGGGAAAACCACTAACTCGCGCAACTACCAAAACCCAATCAATCACGCCACGCAGAAAGGGCTTAAAAAATAGGGGTCAAATTGATGGGCAGTCTAAATCACCGGAAAATAAAGGATAAAAATCTTACAGCGATCGATTTTCACATCAAGCTTTGTGTTGGCTGATTTATTTTTAGGATCTTCTGAGCTTTTACCCCCTTCCAATAAAGATTTGGATACTCTAGTCGCTGGCACACTTTCGTGACCACTGTACTTTTGGATACCCTCCCTTCAGCGATTTTTATAGATGGTAAAAACGGGTGACAGGGCGGTGGTGGTGGAGGCTTATGCCAGAAAATGGTGGGGTGTTGACGATTCTTGAGTGATTGAAAGTTTGAGTTTGTGTGACAGTTGTTACCGGGTGAAAACGTTTTTATGAACGTTGATCATTTTGTGAGATCGTGATGTGAAACCTTAAATGCTGTTTTAAATAGCATATTGTTGCTATGAGTAAGGTTGCATAAAATGTATTTTTACAATGATTAGTAGGATGACGAATATATAGAAGGATTTAATTTTGCTTTCACCCGCATGCTTGGCCAATATTCCCTAACAACTTTTGGTTAGTTTAAAAGCAGTTTCTACTCTGCAAGCAGAAGGAACCAATCTATTACTCACACTCCCCCCCCCCCCATTTATGCTACGTAATAGGTTGCCCATGGTTACAAACATATTCTAACTAGTTTGAAGGGAAGTTGCTAATATAGATCTCTATAACGATTTTTAAGTCTTATTCGGCATCTAGTCAATAACTTAGCATGCACTATTCAGAAGTTGTAGTTAGAGAACAGTAGTAAAGTTAGATCAGAAGTTGAACTTAGAGAACTGTATTAAAGTTATATCAGAAGTTGTAGTCAGAGAACAATATTAAAGTTATATCAGAAGTTGTAGTTAGAGAACAGTATTAAAGTTAGATCAGAAGTTGTAATTAGAAAATAGTATTAAAGGTAGATCAGAAGTTATAATTAGAAAACAGTATTAAAGTTAGATCAGAAGTTGTAATTAGAGAACTGTATTAAAGTTAGATCAGAAGTTGTAATTAGAGACACTTGAAACAGTAAATGTTATTTTAAGGTTTTGTAGAAAATAAAAGGGTCCTTTTTCGTGAGCATTACTTGAACAGAGATAATGCCATAAAACTTAAATTCGAATTTTTATTGATTGGAAACGTAGGGTTGAGATCTTCTTGGAGTGTTTCGCAATATAGAGTACTGCAGACGGCATAGTGGTTGAAAGCTAAGTATTGAAATATTTTCGATAACTTTAAATAAGAAAATGCTTGTAAACCTATTTAAAAAACACTTTGCATGGACATTATTTTACAGGTATTGAATATAACGCGATTTACTGATGTATATATGAAAATACAGATAATTTTTCATTTTTCTTACCTTCCCATTATTTGACAAATAACTTTTAGTTAAAATAATTTTACACGAATGCTTCATTTTGAATATGTTTATTATTTATTAGATATTTCTTTTTAAACTGAAACCGAACCTTATATGTATCCTATTACTTCTGGTACAACTGTTTGAATCCTTTCTCCTTAACTCTAACATACTGATGGATTTTTTTATCAACTTAAATTTTGAACAATAAAAAGATTGAATAATCTAAAGGAAAGATCCTATTCTAGTTTATAAACACATTTTTCAAACATTAAATATTATTATTTAGTTCTAAGGCACAGTATTTCACTGTATTAAGTATAGATCATTATCATGAATTTTTCTTCTATCTGTATCACAATTTAAGTAAACACACGTAGTTGTTAGTAAGGATATTATTTTATTTACTTCATTTGTGTGTGGTCAGAATAACTCCCGAACAAATTGACCTAAAATGTTCAAATTTGGTGTACGGGTTGGTGATGGCGCAAGGATCTACCATTAAGGTTTTCGTCAAAATCATGCATGCACATAGGGTAGCGCCATTGAAAAAATCATGTTTTTCAGTAATAGCTAAAAAACGGCTCTAACGATTTTATTCAAAATTGCTGTGGTAATGCCTCTTAAGGTGTTCTAAACACCTCCACTGCCTAAATTCCCGTAAAAATGCTTTAATGGCTTAAAAAGTTTAAAAACGAATGCCTTTAACACAGAGTTCTCTTTCCTTGAGCATACCTCATCAGCGATCGTTTTTTCTTCTCTTATCAGTTTCACTTATAAGAAAGGATCATATAAGAATTATCGAAGTGTATATATCCAAAATCGTCATTTTGGCAGGGTTTTGCTGTTGTTGTTTTTAAGACCCCTACAAGAATTATGGCAAAAAAATATTGCCGAACTATCTATTTTGCTAAATGAATGATGAAAATATAAAAACGATAAATGGTGCAAATCCACCTCAGTATTGTAGTGTAAATGAAAGTTGTGCGATGTTCCACACCCTTAGTTTATTTTATAATTAAACAAATACATTTAGTTTGATCATAATTATGATTGAATTTTTTTTTTAATTTGAATGCAAATTTAAATTTTTAGTACTTAATTCTTTACTGTCATCGACTAAACTTTTTAAATTTCCATATTTTTACTCTCTTAGGCTTCTAGGTGCAAAACCTTGAAATACTGAAAATATCTATTATATAGATTCGAGAAATTTTGAAATGATACATTGTTTCAAAATATTAATAGTGCGTTCTAAAGTTGAATTTAAAAAGAAATTCGATTTCGGAAAATCCCTTTTCTCAATCTTCAGAGTGCAATGGACTTAACGAAGTATAAAAATTCAGCTATGCTATGATTTTTCTGCATTTGGTTTCTCTAAATATTCAAATAGAGAGTAAAATGTAAATCTTTTTCTCTTGCAAAAATTTTTTTTGAGTTCTTCTGCTCAACGTTTTGTATAAACAGCTGGAAAAAAATTGATGTCGCAAATTATTCTATAGATTTTGTCGCTAGTAACCGCTCCCAAGTTTGTAACATATTTTGTGTATAACTCAAGATTATATGCTTTACATACAGAGTCAGCGAGGTTAAAAGAAGTTATTTAAAGGTCATATAAAAAGCTATTAAAACTTGGTTTTTGAAATACGACGTATGGTAGATATTATCATACATTCAGTGCTTATAAATATATTCAATACATAAAAAGTTTCACGCATTTTATAAACACATTAAAGTGGAACCCTATTTGAATCCGATCGTCCATTTGTCGAGAATCCCGCCAAAGACAACATTAAAAATAACAAAAAATTGCACTTCAAGTTAGCAAAAAAAATAAAAAAAATAAATTTAAAAAAATAAGCAGCCTTCGAAGAAACTTCAAACACGTCAGGTCTTCAGTTATAAAAATCTCTCTGGAAATCTTTTTAGAAAATAATAAATTCAAACAAACATCCGAATAATTTATATCTTATCAAAATGCAAATAAGTTTCATTGCCAAGTGATAAAAAAAATTCAATCTTTGTAACTTTTTAATTAAGCCAGACATTGAAACGGATTTTTGACGCGTGTCTAACACTTTAAATAGACTTTTTTCAGAGAATAATTTATTTTTTTTCACCTATCAGGTTACTCTCCCTTTATCCCAAACTTAAATTTTCTTTTTTTTTATTATATTAAAACAATGCGTATTTGAAATTCCAATGCATTGTATCCTCATTTAAAAAAAAAAAAAGTGTTCAATGTTTTAGAAAAGCAAATTAAATATGATTTGAACTTTCTCAGACCAGGTTTTATTTATTTTTTTGCGTTTTAGATCTCAAGATTCTATTTCTCGTTTCGCTAATACTTTTAAGATCGATTGTAATAATAATTATGTATTTTACACAGCGTGATAAAAAAAAATATAAATATATTTGGCCAATTAAATGAGTTAAAATAATAATATACCTTTCTGATCTTAATGAAATTCTGCATTTTCAGCTGTATGTGTTCTTGCGTCCATTAAAATAATTATAATTTAATGAATGTGCAATAATCAAAAAAAAAAAAAATCTCAAAACCTATCGTAATAGTTTACATTACCAAAAAAAAAAATACCGGTATTTTAAAATATTATAAGTATGAGTTTTAAAACAAAATAATCATAATTCCTTTTAAAAAGGCTTATTTGAACTTTTCATAGCAGAATACTATTCCTCCTCTATATATAATTAGTAATTTCTGTCCACTGTCCTCTGTTTCTCTAATAACATATATCCGTACCTGAAGTCATTTCCCAAAGAGGCTTTACAGAGAACATCTTTCCGCAGTAATCCATAAGTAGAGGCTACTAAGTAGGGACAAAAAAGTAAGCTTGGCCGTTTAGTTTGCAATTTTGTTGGTCAGTCATTTTACTTGAGTGTGTCACTTTAAGTCTGAATATATTAAATGTTAAGTTTGCACTCAAAATTAAAATTCGTTATCGATTCTCTTTTCAGCGTGTTCTTGGTGTTTGCTTCTAATTTTAAATACACTCATGTCCATAAATTAAGGATAATTCAGTTTTTCTCTATTAACTTCTCAGTGGAGTAGCATAGACCCTTGAAATTTACTTCAAAGACACATCTTTATACAACAAAACGATAATTAAAACAACTCAGTCGCAGAATGAAATCCAAAGTGTACAGCGGGGCATATGCAAAAGAATGGAGTACCATTAGTGTGCAGTTGTATAGATGCATTTACATTAAAAATCACTCAACACATGGAGTTGACTTTTAGTGTGAGATATGATATTCCCTGTCATCAATATTTACTTGGCACAGTATTCTCATACTTAACATGAGTTACTTGATGAATTCTAGCGCCTAAATTGCTCGTACCTCCTTTTGAAATGTTTACAATTGAGGGAAAGTTCCCAATGCATTAAATCTTTACACAATGAATATCGTAGAAGCGTCCCACACATGCTTGATGAAATTTGGAGTAGAGGAGTGATCTGGCTTACTTATAGAGGCGATACTCATATTTTTAATCCTTCATCCAAAGCAAAAGTGGAATAAAATAAACCATAACTATCAATAAACGCGATTTTGAAACTGATATTTCACAATTAAAGATGTGTCTAAATCAAGTTAACGTAATAACAGTAAAAAAAGAGGAATTTAATTATTTTTTGCGCTCTTGGGGAGCTTATTAAACAAATTCTACAAATTGAATATAAAGACCAAAACTCTTTTCCCACCAAATCATTATCTTGAACTGGCATTTACCATGAAATATCAAATTTCCACCTTTCTACAGATCCTCTGATGTCCAATATTACTCATGAGACTGACAAAATTATTTTCAGTAAATAGTATCTGATGTTAAAAAGATTTGGTCTTTGGGGGCAGTATGTTGACTTGGTTGCATTAGCTCCCCAAGAGATAAAAAGATAATTAAGTTCCACTTTTTCCCTGTAATTATGTTAACTTGATCTAGACAAGTTTTTAATGGTGATATATCGGTTTCTAAATCGTATTTATTGATACTTATGGCAAATTTTATTCCACTTTTGCCTTGGATAAGCGATTAAAAAATATGAATATCGCCCCTATAAGTAAGCCACTCCTCTAATCCAAATTTCTTCAAGCATGTGTGGGACGCATCTACGATATGAATTGTGTTAAGACTTGATGTATTAGGAACTTTCAATTACTTACAAACAGTTCAAAAGGTGGGGCAAGCAATTTAGCCACTACAATTCATCAAGTAACTCGTGTTAAGTATGAGAATACAGTGCCAAGTAAACACTGATAACATGGGAGATCATATCTCACAGTAGAAGTCCATTCCATGAGTTGAGTGATTTTTAATGTAAATGCATCTGTACAACTGCACACTAATGGTACTCCATTCTTTTGCATATGCCCCCGCTGTACACTTTGCATTTCAATTTGTGACTGAGTTATTTTAATTATCATTATGTTGCATAAAGATGTCTCTTTGAAGTGAATTTCAAGTGTCTACGCTGCTCCACTGTGAAGTTATTAGGGAAAAACTGAATTATCCTTAATTTATAGACATGAGTGTATTAAACACATTTTAAACAGCAAAATATGTGGCAAAACTATGTTCCAAAACTTATTTATTAAAAATTAATGTGAATTTATGTATTCACGTTCAAATATTAAAATAATTTTAACAACAGGAAAGAGTTTTAACAATGATCAGTTATGTCAGTTAAATGGGGTTCTTTTTACTACTGGGTTGTTTTCTAACTTATTCTATTGAAAATGTGGTCTACATTTGCGTACCGGGAAACGAATTGAAAAATATGAGATTTTTTCTGAAGCTAAACACAGTTTTATTAAAAAAATTAAGTGTGCTTATTAAAAACTTTAGTTTTATATATAAAAAAATTATACTGCTTCAAGCTTCTTCATATTAAGTTATGAAAGTTTTTAAAGGCATTATCAACTACGATTATTTTATTCTAGACAATTTTTAGAACATAAACATTGTTTTATAATTTATTTCAACCCTACTGCTCTTGGTTAGGAAACAGGGGTAAAATTATTTATGGCAATAAAGCTCTTTGAAAAACGCTCACTGTATTAAGTTGTTTTTTCAACTGATTTTTTTTTTATGAAAGGTACAGCTAAAGGCTTTGTTTCATCGTATAATTGTAGATTTCAAATATTATTATGCTACGTCGCCAAAAGTTCAGCCATTAAAGACCATAACTAATTGGTATATCAAAGAAAATAGAGTTTTCTGAAAAAAGTTTTCATCTTGTTACTAAAAATGGATTTCTCATTAAATATGTGTGAAGTCTTATGGGAAATGTTATTTTTTTATGTGACATTTTCATTTTCATTTCCGAGATCTGGAAATAATGTAATATTTTTAAATGAGAACCCTAGGGATGTGTTCTAATTCTTCACTTACATTGATAGATACTTGTTTCTGATGTTTACATTTCGAAGATATTAATTTGTCGATTTATTAAATGTTTTTAACTTCAAGAGCACTCAAAATATTTTTTTAAGAAATAGTTTGTTATGGAAGATAACAATGAAAACAATATTCATGAATTTATATTTATTTCGTCTTTATGAGAAAAGTTCTAAAATCAAATAAGTAATTTCTTTTGTTAAATTCAATAGAATTCTTTTTATAATGGACTAGGTATAAAAGAAAAATCAGGAAGATGTTTTTACGAATTTCTTTTGCTGTAAAATAAGAAAAATGGAAAGTTTTTTTAAGTATGCTGGGAAAAAATCATAAGTTGTGAGAATATCAAAACTGACATAATTCCAATGATAAAATGTAATATGAAAGAAACACACAATCAGAAAATAAATTAAATAAAAATGAAATAAAAAATGTAATAAAATAAATGTTTCAAAAATAGAAATAAACACCGTTCTGACAACGCATTTTCTTCGTAATGCAACAAAACTTTTTTACCATTTTCTTGAGACCTAACGCTATTTTTTTTTTTTTTTTTTTTTTTTTTAAATGAATCAAAACGCTAATAGCTATCTTTGATACAACTAAATAGCTTGGGGATCTAATTTAACAAAAATCATGACATTGCGCTTTTATTCCATATTTGTGCCTTCATTCCTTCATATAAAATTAAACCAAAGGCTTTTATGATTGATAAAATGTCTGATAATTCATAATAATAAAACTTCCATAAATACAATAGCACAACAAATGCATACGTAAACTTAACTGATAATGTCTTTTTGAGAAATGGAAAATAATTACTTGTTTCATGGTCTATGGACGCGAAAGACAATTTTTATACTTAAAAAATGGCTAATGAACATTAATCACCTGCTCCTCATTTATGTGAACAACAATTAAGTTTATATTAGAAAGCATGTGTTAATCCCTTTCTTGTGATATTTTTTCAAATTTCTAAGACGTTTCATTTTCCTATCCCACGACCTCTTTCAGAAGTGTTCCAAGATAGGAAAGATAGTTTTCTTTTTTTATATATTTTGTAAATGGTTGACAAAAGCCTTTCTCTTTCGCTTATTTATTAATATTTAATAGTGGTTTTCCATTATAAAGATCTAGGTGCACGACAGTGCACTTGCCAAGCTCACTGCCAGCCATCTTTTATCCGAAGCCCCTCAGCAGTATTTTGACCTCTCATATCTTCGTATTACAGTATGCATGAGAGCTGAAATTTTATTTACGGGTAACTGTTAGCCACTTTAGTAAGGCCCCTAAGTTTCAAGTGTTCAATTATATTGGTTGTCGAGATAACTAAATTAAAAAAATGGCAGAAAACGACATATTTTGAATTCCCCCCAAAACTCACTCACTGATCATCAAATTACTAAGGTACTTCTAGCAGAGCTAGCAGTATGAAATTTCGTATGCTTGTAAAGTTTAACACGCATGCAAATGAAAACATCTAAAATTCGAGATTTCCCCCTCCAAATTCCCTAAAGGGGACAATGTTCGAAAATTTTGAATCTCGATTTTAATACACTTCTATTAGGACTTGAATTATAAAACAACTTAGAATACTAGTAGCTCTTAGCATATATAAATAGAGAACATATATAAATACTCTCACCACATGCCGAAAAGCCTATAAAATCAAGAAATAATAAAAAAAGTGTACTTGGCATTATAAAATTGACCATTGCTGATATTTATCGCCTACGAAATGAATGCTAATTTTTTCCTCTTTTGACAACTTTTTTTGCATATCTAAATAGACTATTTATTTAAAATAATTTTATATTACCCTCATTCATATTGAATACATAAGTACGTCATGGATTGCGGTCAGGTAAATTTAACTTTCTTAGAAAAATCTCGTGACTAATTAGTAACTCAAGTATCTCGTGACTCTCCACTAATTAGATGTTGAGAATTTTTTTTTTAAACTTCTTTAAAACCAAATAATAATTCAAAGAATAAAGATGTCGGCTAATTAAATAGATCTCGTGGTTCGCCGCTAACAAAAAGTTTATCAACGGGGGTGACTGTATAATAAGTAAGTAACAAATGTATGTTTAACCCTTTCCATCCCAGGAAGTTTTTTTGCAAATTTAAAAATTATGAACACTAAACATTTTAAAACTAGTTTTTGTTGTGCAAATAAATAATAAATTTTAAATTAGTACCTTAAAAAAAGAAATGAAATCCCAACAAAAACATCTGTGTAAAAAGGTGTCAAGTTCTTCAAATAAGGATTACGGCCGTGAAAGGTATTGAGATCTTAAGTAGAGCCAAGTTTAAAGTTGTTGCAAATTAGGGGCAATGAAATTTAGTAATTTTTTTCTTCTTCTCAAAATCAAAATTCCTCTGCATAGGCCTAAATATCTAGCTACAAAAATGCTTGTGTGACTTGGCCATTACGCGTCAGTGAACCAGAATACGTAATGGTCAAGTATCACAAATATTTTTGTAGCTAGATATTTAGGCCTATGCAGAGGACTTTTGACTTTGAGAAAACAATTTACTAATTTTCATTGCCCTTAATTTACAACAACTTTAAGCTTGGCTCTACTTAAGATCTCAATACTTTTCACGGCCCTAATCCTTGCATGAAGAACTTGGCACCTTTTTACAGAGTTGTTTTGTTGGGATATAAATATTCATGATTATTTGATGCATTCTTTATTTAATGTATAATTAATTACACATTAATTAACCTCGTCATATTCATGATTTATACTGTAGTGTATAGAATATATCATTGTATCTTCTTACCCTATTTACGTCACCTACTAGTTAGAGTGCTTACCTTATGGCTATTTGGTTTGTGCTCTACCTCGCAAGTCAAAGGTTTCGAATTCAAATCCTGTGCATAGACATGGATGCTCGTCATGGTTTGAGATCTACGTTAAGCTGTAGGTCCCAGCTTGGTTATTGTGCTCAAATATAAACAGTTGAGCGTAAAAACCATCCCATTCATTTTCTTGTTAGAGTATTGAAAAATCCAAACAAGTAGTTACATTGAGGGTATCAAAAATATTGTCTTGAGGTCTGGAGATAGTTAAATCATTGATTTCATGTTTTCGTCATTTTATTTTAATTAAAATTTCTTTAAATATTTTAAAAGAGTTCAAAGCAGTCGTACTACTAATGTGAAATCTAAATATTAAAATTAAATTTATATTTATCTATAACGAGTCGACTAACGATTTGTTTCATTATTTTTTGTAAATCAAAAAAAAAAAAAAAAAAAAAAAAAAATTAGCATATAATCTAAATATAATAAACTTAAAATACGAATATGGAGATAGAAAGGTTTCCTTTTAGGAATTTTAACAATCGAAAACTTCAAACCAATCAATTAAATAATTACAACAGCTAGTTCAGTTGTTAAAACCTTATTTAAATATAAATGTTTTTCATATAATTTTTTTTGTAAAATTCAATACTAACAAAACACATTTTAAAATAATAGGAAATCCATATATTAAATACCATTCAAATGCAAGACGTAGACTCACAAATGGCATATAGAAACTACTAAGGCATGAAAAAACAAAGGTCTTTATAATAAATCTATGTAACAGAATTATTCATTTAAAGTAATACTTTATATCCCCGTACTTTTGTTAAAGCATAAATCTCAAAATAATAAAAATATAAGTAGCTGACATTTTTAACAAAATTAAAAATTAAATTTTTATGTTACGGCTCTGGTTCTAATCTCGAATTCTTATCATACATTATAAAAATACTAAAAATTAACACAGGTTTAACCGCCAATAACTATTAAAAAAAATCTCAAAAGTACAAACTCACTCTTATTATTACTCCAGAGCGATAAACAGATAGCTGTTGCAATCGCTGTCAGCAGGAGTCTCCTGACAGCATGTGGTTTGATACGTTGGGCCATCACCTCCTTCAAGACAAACAAAATACAAATCCCAAGAAAATGAAGATCTTTCACCAAATCAATCCCAGTTCATCCCAATCCAAATAGACACTCATCCCTCAGAGAAAGTAGGCAGCGATCCGACCCTTTGAAGTGAATAGCTTTCTGATGGCCGAGCAGTGAAAGCAACTTCCAGACAAACTGTGGAGGCGTAGAAAGCGCGCCCTGGCAAAATACAGTGTCGAATAGGTTCTGTGATTGGTCGGCCGCCCCCTCGCCCCTTCTTTTCTTTCGGGGCTGCGCGGATGTTTCGATGCTGGGCGATGTTTTTTGGGAGATGCGATGTTGGACGGTGATGGATGAAAGATTTGGGTTGTTTGTTTTGTTTTTGTTTGTCTGGAGGTGGATGGAAGGTGTGATGACGGGAGAGGTGGGAATTGATGCTTGGGGCTAGGGTCAGAAATGGATTTGTTTTGATTTGAGGGGAGATTGTTGCTGTTGTTCTCTTGTGAAGAGAGAAGGAAATGGCAGGAATGATTTTTGACTTTTTTTTTTGTGTATTATAACTCAAGATAAATATTTACCTAGAAATTCAGGGAAAGGTAAGAAAATCAGGAACATGGTAAAAGTCAGAAAAGTTAACACCCCCCCCCCCCCCCAAGTAGCACAGCAGTATTGGCTAAAGTCGATAACAGGGTTTCTTGAAGATTGGCAAATTCTGGCTGAAACTCAAATATTGTTCTAAAATACACATTTTTTTTTTTTTTTTTTTTTTTTTTTTAATACGCAAGTCAATCACATTACAAAACATACTTGTTTGCCCTTTTTCTTATTTATAAATAAAATGTTTTAATTTTAAAACTGTGCATCAGTAGTTCAAAATTTCAAGGTTTTGCGAGATTCACCAATATCGGTAACAACGTCTGGTTTACAACATTCCACATCGGGATTGACCAATGTCGAGCAATATTGGCCCCAAAGTAGTTGTGCTGCTGTGAAATTCAGTAGTTTGTTACAGGGTTTCTGCCAAAATAAAATGTCACAAATTCATGACTTTTCAAGACTGAAGCAAATAATTTCCCATGACTCAAGAAATCAAATCACACAAAAAAAAACAATAATAATAATAACCTATTTGAATTTTACCAATACGAACATAGTAAATAAATTAATGTACCATAAAATGATTTTTATAAAGTTTTATTTTAAATTAAATTAAAAATCCTTGTTTCAGTAACTTCTAAATCAAAAGAAAAAGGGAAAAATAACTTTCCATTCTTTGACATTTCAATGTTAAAAAAGCTAATCAATCTTTATTAATAAAGAAATATTGGAAAAAATAATAAGTCAATAATAATAAATTATATCATCAAAAATCAAATATTTTGATATCAGCAATGCAACACAGTAGAAGAAAGATGACGAAAAAAAAATCAAAATGTAAACACAATCTTATCAAAACTGTTCATCTCAGTTCTCATATTATAATTTATTTTTTTTTTTTTTTTTTTTTTTTTTTTTTCAACTATAAGACCTTACTCATGTGTCAAAATGTAAACAAAAACATAGATGAATTTTTGATGAGCTGAATGGCGATCATTATGTTTATGACATTATAGTTACGGGATTTTACTTAAAATATTTAGAAATCTATGAAATTCACTGAATATAATTTCATGACTTAAGGCCATTTTTATGCTCAAAATCATGACTCTCCATGACAAAACTTACCTAATGTCAAAATTCATCACTTTCCATAGCATTTCCTGACTTTCCATATACGAGGGAAACCCTGTTGTCAGGAAATGTCAGAAAAATTGAAACGATATCAGGGATTGTTAACGAATTGGTATAAAACAGAGCGTAAAATGTATCTGGGGTGCTTTGGAAAGATAAATTAGAACAAGGATAGCCATTGATATGGTATAAGGTAGGAAATAAAATTAGTTTTCCACTGTTAGTAGAAAAAAGGAAATATGGTCAGTGTAGTCAGAGAAATAGAAAATATTCAGGAATATAATAAATTGCATAAAGTAGAAACGAAATGAATTATCAGAAATAGTCAGAAATAATTAAATACGACCATGAGTATTCAGAAAGATAGCATGGTTAAGATGAATCATGAATATGAAATATAGTATAATCAATAAAAGAAAATGAAAGATGTCAATTTCTCCATAAACATAAATATGCTTTCTAATAAAGCTCGATATTTGCTAAGCCCGATGTGGACCGTTGTAGACTGACCGTCTTGGCCAATCTCGCCCAATGACGTATAAAATATATTGAAAGTTTTGGAAATAATGATAGGGGGGGGGGGGGGGACTGTTTTAAAACTGAAATGTATTTCTTAAAAAAGCACGCAGGACGGAAATTATGTTTTGGGATGGTTTTGAAATGCTTATTAAAAAAAAAAAGTGTATTTTGGAACGATGTTTGAGCTTCGACCAGGATTGGCCAATATTCCAAAACCCCTGTTTCCAACATTGACCAATAACCGCTATGCTACCTGGGTTGTTAGTCTGCAAAATAAGGTCAGGAAAATAAAAACATTTTTACGGATATCAGGGAGATAAAAGAAGTTATAAAATAGGAAGGGAAAGAAATATGGTCAATGCTTGTCAGAAAGCGGGAGAATAGAGATAAGGATAGTCAGGGTTTTAAAATATAGTATAAGAAAGGGTAAAATGAAATAATGTCAACGATAATCAAGTAGATGGAATAAGGTATAAAATGAAAATGAATATAGTTCATTAATTTTTGAGAACACACTCAAGAAAATGAATAATGATCAAGTATAGAAAGGGAAATTGAGTGACGAAATCAGTGAGCTGATTACGTCATGGAATCGGAAGAAGAATGGAGGATAGTCAAGAAATTGCCTCGGTTTACAAGAAGTTGGAATACGATGAATTAGGGGACAAAATTGAGATTCCTCTGGAATTTCAAACGATGGACAATTCCCGCTTTTTTTTTTTTTTTTTTTTTTTTTTATGATTATTATTATTATTCATTTCTAAATGTTATGAAAAGGCCATAAACAAAAAAAGCTTAATACGCTTTTTCTTTTATTTAATTTGCAATCAAAGTTCCCCTGTTACACGTTGGCGAGAAAACGATTCATTCGGCTCGAAATGAATGTGACATCAAGGCTTCCCAAACATCTTGGCTTGAAATGCGGCAGCGGAAACCAGTTTTGCAAGTTTCTCGCAAATCGCGCCAACCTGTACGTGATATAGCAATGGTCTGTTTACAATGGTCTGCCAACTATTTGGCAGAAACCTCACGATAACCATAAAAACGGAAGGAAGCTTTGACCTCACAGATTTTTTTTAGTGTTTAAATCGGACTGTTTTGGCTCGATTTTGGGGCATTTTCTTTTTTTAATTTTTAAATAACTAATTTTTTTAAAGAATTTGTGCTTAAATATTTGGAATCAGAAAAAAATTCTTCATATATATAAACTAATTTCATTTGTTTTTAAAAAATGCGGGAATCGTCTTTATCAGCAATGAAACCGCCGCCGCCCCCCCCCCCCCTCCATTTTGGTTCATAATGTAACATTTTAGCGTCAATAAACTATCCCACCACCCTCTACAACTATATTATCTCTAAAATTGACAGGATATATGCAGTAGTATTCCACCATTACAATATCATGGAAGGTATCTCAAGTGTTATTTGTGAAATTATTATTGATGCTAATTGGCTGCCAAGTCGGTAATAATATATTTGCTAATTATTCCTTCCGTGATGCACTTTGAATAAATAGAAATTGATACAGATTATTGCAGATAATACTTATTTTAGCATACTTTTAATTTGGATTTGGATTTGTTTTGTAAAATAAGAAAGTTTCATTTGTAGTATGTATCTAATATGGATGAATTATAACATTTAAAACACGAGTCATGTTCTTTCAATACTAATTAAAAGGTCTTTAAATATAGACAAAAAATTAAATGCCAATAAACTGTAATTCATTTATTAAATGTCTTATTTTTATACAGAAAACACATTCATGATGACATTCATTTTCTTTAAATTTCTTTTGAAAGAAGTTTTATTCAAAAAATTAAGTTACAAATTTAATAAATATTGTGTGTCGTTATGTAAATTTTATTCAAGAATTCATTCATTTGTTTATTCGTAGCATGCTATATTAATCATTGAAATAATTAAATTCATAATTTTTAAAGTGAAAATGCACAGCTGAATATTGCTAATAATTATATTCATTCATTATTTCAAAATAAAAAGGCACATAAAAAAAATTCTTCGTTAGTTTCAGAAAAAAAAAATTAATAGGTTGAATATTTCAAAAAAAACTCGCCATTTTTAACTTCTTGGGCATAATAAAAAGTTTACGCAAAATATAAGTAAAGTTAAATAAAAAACAAGCTTTCATATTTATCCAAACATTAAAATTTCAAAGCGATAAAATTACTAAATCACTGAAAAGTAATTTTATGCCAATGAAAATTATAACTTTTTGAAACGGCAGTACATTTTAATTGTACTCTATATGTTAGAATTTCTTTGGCAATTTAAATTGGAACTTATAAATGAATATATTTCAAATTTGATTTTTATTCAGCCATAATGCTCAACATATACTTGTTTTTGATTAAGTGACAAAATTCTTTTTTGTTTTGGAGAAGAGGGGAGTTTATTGTTATGATTATTATTGTTATGATTAACTATAAATAGTTATTGTTATGATTAACTATAAATGATTCCATTATCGATATACTTTGTGATTTTCTCATATAAAGTATAACTTGTTTTTCCACGTCGTAACAACTCATTTTTAGTAGTTGTTTTGTAAAATGTTTATTAATTAATTAAAAAAAATTTAAAAATCTGTTTTTTAAAAGTCCAATTAAAAGGCCAAAACTACTAAAGTTGAAAATTTCAGAGCTGTAGCCCTATTAGATATCGTTTTGTACCATATTTATTAATTAATAAAAAATAAAAAAAACTAATTAAAATTTTAACATTCTGTTTGTGATGTATACAATTAGAATGCCAAAACTACTTATGCTGAAAATTTTAGAGCTCTACTCCAATTTTAAGTAGGTTTCTATTGATCCTCAGGGGGAGCCACAGACAGACAGCTTGTTTTATTATTATAGATAATATACCATATATTTACATACATAAATTGAAGAATATTAGTAATAATATTACCCATAAAAACAAAGTTTTTAATATAAATCCTTTATGATCATTACCAATTTTTATATTCGTTATCACAGCGCCGATTCTGTAAACACCGTGTACTTGGTGTTTGCATTTAATTTTAAATATCAAAAACATTTCTATCAGCAAAATGTGCGACAAACTAGGTTTCAAAATTTATTAATAAAAAATTAACGTGAATTTATTCACTCTCATCCAAATATATTTTATTATTTCCGATAACACAATTTTGTTTTTTATTTATTGAAAAAAATTGGCAACAGGAAAGGGTTTCAACAATGGTCAGTTCAATGTTATTTTAACGCGCTGGTATTTCGGCAAGTTAGTTTACTAGTATTCCGTAAAAGCCACCTTTTAGTGACAGTTACAGCCCCAAAATTTGACAGAATGCATTGTCATCGACATCGGATCTATCTGCCAAGTTTCAGCCTAATTGGATGACGGCAAGGGCATTAATTAGGCCTCTGTAGATTCCGCTCCCATCCACAAAATCAAAGTTAATATAATGTATTTAAAAATCAATATAAAAATGCTTCGTTTCTTAATTATTAATTATTTTTTACCTTATATATCGATAGCATGTATTTACAAAATAGTTTTAGTGATTCTAATTTGTTTCTTTTCAATAAAATGACCACCGTAGTGAAACAACTTTTACAGAATCTGCCTCTAAATTGATAGAAGTAAATTTACAAAATCAATAAATATCAATATTCTCTAAACATTTTAAGAACATGGTATTTTAATATAGAGAGCATTCATTTATCATACATACTATAACAATAATAAGGCTTTTAAACTTTCATAAAAAATTAAAATTAGCTTACTTTTATAATTTAATATTTCTACGATGAGTAAAATAACGCTTGCATCACCTGGGTCGGATTCATAAAAGCTTTAAAAAAATATTATAATTTAATTTAATTGAATTTTTAATCAATGACGTTTGAAACTGGCAAAATTGGAAATTAATAAAAAGTTTAAAGAGTGACCAAAAAAGGGTTGAAACTTGTATCATTTCAAATATCATGAAATGAACTCAGTCAAAAGACTAACTTTGAAAAAGTAATTATAATAAAGCATATGAATCGTGATGAGGTGAATAAACACTTCATTATGATAAATTTTCCTAATTGCTTCAATTTAAATGTTTAAAGTCTATTAAAAATAATTCATATTTATTTATTTAAAAATATGCCAGCTCATTAAAACGACAGTGTTGACTTCGCGTTTGCCCAATTTATTTCATATTCTACAGCATTAATGGAAAGTATATTCTGTTTGTCATTAATTAAGTAAAAATTATTTATTAATCATACTGTAAGTTAATCACTGCCAATTTATTCCTATATTTCCAATTCGATATTTTCTAAATTAGGAATTGCGAAATTTGACTATAGTATGAGGTTTTTTTTATTTCTTTTTTTTTCCTTAAAATATTCCGGAATTCATTACCTTTAAAATGATAACATTTTCTTTCTAAAATTTAAATTACTTTTTAAATTATAGTGCGTTTTGTGATCCTGTTTTGTATCACATTAATTAGTACAGTAAACTTTAAACGCGTTTTCTGAAGAATGACCTTTTGATGTTTTATGACTTTACGCCAACGTTCATAACTTCATTATAATAGTCCGATTTACAAAATTCTGTTTTGTAGACAATAGTTATAAATATGTTTGCATAAAAAATCTAATATATAATGTTATAAACACATTTTTTATGTATATTTTAATCTTTATTTCTTGATAAAAGCTATGGATCTTTTCAAACTTTTTATTTAGAAACTAATAAGTAATTAAATATTGAAGCCAAATTCACAATTCTTTATGGGAACATAAATCAGTATAATATCTTTTATTTGCAATAAAAGTCATACCTCTAAGTTTATTAGAAGTTTATTTATATCCGTTCGAATAACGTCCTAATTAGTCATTATAATTGTAATTAGCTAATTAAAAATTTAACGAAAAAAAGTTTATATATAAAAATGCATCATTTTTAATTTTGATATACTGCCAAAAAGTTTGAAATTCTAACATAAAAATTAAAGAAAATTATCTCAATTGTATATGTATACCTTTAAATCACGACCTCCCAGGTAGCAATGTGGTATTGGCCAATGTTGAAAACAGAATTTCTGGGAAGATTGGCTAATCCATGCCGAATCTCAAGCTTCGTTCTAAAATACACGATTTTTTTTTTTTTTTTTTTTTTTTTAAATAAACAGGTCAAAACCCTCCCAAAAGATTTTTTTACCCTTCCGTACTTTCTTATAACACTAAATTTCAGTTTAAAGCTCCGCATCAACGTTTCAAAATGTCCAGTATATTTTACCCAGCACCAGGCGAGATTGTACAGTACCCAAAAAAAAAATCAGAACGATGGCTATATCTTGTACTCTAATTGTTGAAATAACAAGCAAAAGGTACCGTTGTAAATCGTGGAAGGTTTTTAATAATTGCATGTAGTTTTTTTTGTCATGAGGGGTCATCTACATATTAAAACTGAACCAAACTTTAAAAAGTTCAATGGCCATCTCATAATATTATCCCATATTTGGATTGAGCATCCAAAAAAATGTCGAAATGCAAAAATTCGTAGTTTTCTAATGAATGGTTTGTAATTTAAATGATAAAAAGAAAATGATAAATTAATGTTAAATAAAAAAGTTGGTTTTTTGGCCATAAATACTTAAATAATTAATATATTTCAGTGATTTTTTTTTTTTTTTCAAAAGATAGTTTGTAAATTGCCAAACATAAATAGCAATCAACTTTTGCATCCATTTCTTTTTTAATAATTAATTATTAATTAATAAAACAATTAAAAAAAATGAATAGAAACATATATTTTTTTTTTTTTTTTTTTTTTTTTTGCTTTCATTAGATTTACCATGGTCTAAAACACCCACACAATTTTTTTCTTTCCATTTTGACTTTTAGTTCTCGATTTATTAGCAAGAATGTAAAAAACGCTCACTTTAAGTGACCGTATAGTAGACGACTATTGGAAAACTATCAAAGATTAATTCGAGGTAAACTAGAGGTGTGGAAAATCGCACAACATTCAATTATCGTAAAATGGGGTGAATCGGAACAGAATTTCTTGAAATTACAAAAAGAAATATTATTTTATACAAACAAAGCAGTTTTATTTTTTATATATATTTTTTTAATATGTCTATCGTGTTTGGAATCGTGGAACATATGTTTTGTGTGTTTTTCAACAGTGTTCTTCTTTTTTTTTTTTCTTTTTTTTAAATCTTGATTCTTAAATTACATTTATTTAAAAGAGCATTTTTTAAGCAATTTCATTAAGTTATCCTTTAAAAATTTTACTGAATTATGTGATTTTTTTATTTTATAAATAATTTCAACGATCATGTTACATTTGTGTTTACAGTGAAATGTTTCTGTAAAATAAATAATCACGCTTTGCTGAATACTGTTTACTAATGCCTACATTTTGTATTTGTTAATTTTCTAACTATCAATAGTATACGTTATACTTCTGCAATTACAGTTTTCGATATTTTATTTATTTCGTGTGAACAATGCACATCTTTAAAGTTGTAAATAAATTATGTTACTTTTGCGTTTACTTGCTATTTTTGTATTAATCTTAAACATGACACAATAAATCCAAGTAGTTTCTATGCAGTTTTAGACTAATATTTGTATTTTTAACGTCGTGAAACGATGCACTGACCGTTCGATTTCTTCCGCTGTGAAGAAGATCCTTAAAAAAACCTTTCGTTTTATGGAAATTCTACCTGAAAATCGATCAAAAAATGGTCGAAACATTATCACTCATAAGTGACGTGTTTTTCAACATATTGCATTGAAATTTCGTAATTAGGGTAAATGATGTATTTTAAATCGAATGAAATAATAAAAAATAGGGGTTCGTATTGAAATTTTCGAAGATAGCGTTACTTTTACTTAGTAAACGGTCCCTTAAGAAAAAAAATTGCATCAGATATATAGAAAATCGTAAGCAAAACATTTTGGTGCAAACCGTAAGATTCTACGATAATTAGAACCGAAGATATAACCATCGTTCTGATTTTTTTTTTAGGGGGGGGGTACTGTACAAGATCCGTAGCAACGTCCCGTCTACAACGGTTCTAGAGGTCGGCGATATATCGATATTTTTATCGATGTATTAAAAAAATTATCGATACTAAAAATATCGATACAAGTCACCCATATATCAATATTTTTAAACATTTTTAGTTTTTTGATGATCGTTTTGTACTTCCATGTGTTTTTTGGATTTTCCTTATTTCCTTTTCAAAAACTTCAAAACTTAAGTTTGGACTTGGCTGAGAGACAGTTAAAATGGGACCCTAACCAAAAAGAAAACAGAATGTAATGGAAAGATAAGATCATTTATTAATAGTCATTAACATAGCACTGTTCCTGTTGCCAACGTTAGCCTGGAATTTGCATCTAATTTTAAATATTAAAAACATCTCTATCAGCTAAATATGCGTTAAACTACTTTTCAAAATGTCTTCTTTAAAAATAAATGTGAATTTATGCAGTGACATCCAAACGTATTTTATTTATTCTGAGTGATGATATAATTTAATTATAAAAACAATATTTATAATTTATTTACTAAATCAATTTTGGCATAAATTCATGAAAAGTAGAAATTTGCCCCGAAAAACTTCGTTTCTGGCAAAATTGAAAATCAAATAAAAAAAAATTATGTATCGATATTTTATCGATATTTTTTCTATGCAACGATATTGTATCGATATTTATTTTGATCGATATTTCCGACCTTTAAACGATTCACATCAGGATTAGCCAGTGTCGAGCCGATATTGCCCAGCGGATTTGTGCTGCTGGGGATATTTTCCTGCTCCATTATTATAAGAATACATCGATATTTCTCAATAGTCCATATTGAGTTTTCTCTATCATACTTTCCGGATGCAACTTCACACGAAAAATCGATTGTCATATAAGATATCCTGTACTTACTGGTTATCTAGAAATTAAGAGAGCTTGGTACTCCATGTTTTCACAAAAAATAACAAAAATATCAATTTTGTATTTTTTGCGTGTTTATGATCTTTTAAACCTTCTCCTTATTCTGGCAAGTTTTTGAGCTGATCCGATAACTGCAATTGCAAAAAAACTGTATTATTATGGAGAATTTAGCATTGCAGCAATAGCTCCTTTGATGCTTCGAACGCATGTTTTTCAGTTCCTAATTTTTGAAATTCCCAACTTACACAAAATGTTAAAACTTCAGTAAATATGAATAAAATGACTTGAAATGTTTTTTGTGCAATTATTAATATCTTTTTTACAAAAATAGGCATGGTTTTTGGAATGAAATAAAAACTTTTTGTTTTACAAATTTAAATATTGAAAAGTACCCGTTTTTTGCTGTTTTTTTTTTACCTATAGGTACAGTAACTATCGTTTTCCTCGAAAATTACTTTGCTTATTCAAAATCCGATGCCTAAAAGTTAGAGTATATTACTAGGAACATTTTTTTTTTCTTTCTTTTTTTTTTTTTTTTTTTTTTTTTCTTCTTCTTTTTTAATCTGGAAAAAATATTGAAAAATGAAAAAGAAGGTAAAATTTGAAATTTGATGAATTTTTTTTTTAAAAATTAAAATTTCGAAAGTTTTGAGAGCTGTGTGAACTTTTTTTTATTATAAAATTTAGTTTTTACTTAGTAATACTTCCAAATTTATAAAAATTAAAATTTTAAAGGCTTAAATAAAAAAAAAATAATTAAAAATGAAGGGTAGCAAGTCCCTTTTTAAGTGTGCTCAAAATGTCAAGTATAAACGGCGCTTTAAATCACTGAGTACATATTTTCCAATTAAAACTAGTGGTATCGATCATCGCACATCTTTCAACTGTACTTCATAAATACAAGAGGTATGCCAACTTGGCGAGTTTGGTAATAATTATTACAATGGTAAAAAAAACATCGCCAAATTCGAGAAGTTGACTATATTTTGGCGATATTACATCAATCCTATAGGGTAAGTGAATTGAAGAAGGAACAGTCTTAGATGAGTAATGTTCACGAGAAGATAAATCTGAAATTCTCTAAGACATTCGTTTTTCAACATTTTATGCCTATCATCGAATTTTCATAGTAATTTCGGAAAATGACTTATTTAAAACATTTTAAAAAGCATTACAACAGCAATTTTGATCAAAATCGTTTAGGCACTTTGAAAATTGCTGAAAAACATGTATTTTTCAAAAGAAGTTACCTCATGCGCTATTCTGAAGAAAACCTGAATGATAAGTCCCATGGCCAAAACTAATCAGTGTACAAAAGTTGAACATCGTACATCAATGAGAGAGTTATGCTGATCGCAGACAGACATACACATATTTTTCTAGACAACTTTTTTTAAACTCAGGGAGTTCCCACATGAGAAATGGGGGAAAAACGATTTTTTTACCAAATGCAATACTTTTATTACTACATATTAAAAATAATGCAACTGAAAGTAATAATAAGTTACAGCATTCCAAACAAACGGAATGAGGATAATTATACTGGAAGAGACAAAAAGAAATGCATCCTTGTTTACTTTGGTAAAAGTATACCCGCTTAAATTTATTCTTGGGAATATTTATTCTATGAAGCTGACCTGCAAACATAAAAAGTGAAATTAAGTTTTCTCTTAAAAAGAGAAACTGCCAGAATTCCTCCTGTATTAGAGTGTTTTGTTTGTGAATTGTTGCCATGGAAACGATCCTCTCAGATGTATACTTTGCTCACCATCTCAGAAGGATTTTATTTTCGAAGATCTTAAGAAGATCCTTTTGTGTACTGCGAACAAGAAGGTTCAGCGTCTTAAAAGAAAATGTAGGAGGGAAAAAATCGAAATATTTTGGGCATAACATTTTAGACGTGCCGAAGTATTTTTTGAAGTAATAATGGTGAAATGGCAACGTATTCAAAAGTTTTGTGAAAAGTAGAAATTTGAAAGAAAAGTGCACATTCTTTTACAGAAAAAAATATTGGGTTGTAATAGACACTGTCATTAAAACAACGTTTCTTCATATGCTTCCATTACTGAACTTTCTGTCACATTTTTATAAACTTAAGCATTTGGCACTTATTTAACTACATGGTTTATTTAAAATAGTTAAAAATCCACAACTTGATTTTTTTTTAACGCGTTTCATTCTAAAACAAAATTTTAGACATTTTTTCTGGGCTGGTAACTTTTTGTGTTATTCCATTTTTCTCTCTTCATAAAAAACCAACCTTTATAATATTATTCTAAATGAATGAAGAAAATATAAAAATGGTAAATGACACAAGTATTATTATAGTATAATTTTAAAACGTGCGATGTTCCACACCCCTAGTTTTTGTAACTTTTTTTTGTCATTTCTTTGTCAAAAAGTTCAAATGTTTTCGTATAAACACATAGTGTATACGAATTTCGTATTACACATTGTTGATTATTGGAACCATAAAAAAATTTGTGAACCAAATGCAATAGAAGTGTAGCGTCAATAAAATATTAAATATTCATATAAATGTACCTGAAAGATGCGTCTATATTTTAATATAAGATATGTCTTTAAATCCTTTATATTAACTTCAATTTTGAGGGTATGTATGTTTGTCGATAGGGGAGGAATCTGCTGAGGCCAAATTAACCACCTTACAGTCATCGAATCGGGGTGAAACTTGACAGATAGGTTCGATATCGATGACAATGCATTCTATCGAAGTTTGGGGCTGCAAATGTCACTAAAAGGTCTCTTTTACGGAAATTAATAAACCAACTTGCCGTGATCCAATCGCGTTAAAAAAGCATTGAACCGACCATTGTTGAAACTTTTTCCTGTTGCCAAATTTTGTTTTAATAAATAAAAAACAAAATTGTTTTAAACTAAATTAATAAAAAATATTTGGATGAGGGTGCAAAAATTCATGTTCATTTTTAGTAAATAAATTTTGAAACGTAGTTTGCCACACATTATTTCGCTGATAGAAATATTGTTGATATCGGCGCTGTGTTAATGAATAAAAAAAATCACAATGCATATAAAGGATTTTTTAAAAAACTCTGTTTTTGTGGGTTTTATTATTTTGACTTATATACACATTTTTTTCTCATGCATTAAATCCTAGTTAAAATAAATCATCTAGTAGTTATTTTATTGTAAAAAAAAAAACTTCTATATGATTCACTTATTGTGGAAACTACCACCCTGTCACTATGAAACTACTAACACAAATTTAATACTGATTAAAGTTTGTCACTTTTATATGTACTTTTAACTTAGTTTTAATACCTTAACAATAATTTAGCGTTCAGGCATTCACTCTGAAAATTGAATGGATCTAAAAGTCTCATAGTATTGATATACAGGGTGTCTATAAAAAGTTGTACACATTTTGATATTGAATAATTCATAAAATAATGAAGACAAATTTAAATTGATAACACAAATGGTTAGATAGAAACATAAAGTTTTTTGGCCCTTGTCAATGGACTTCCACATCTGAGCCGTTTGTCTCATGGAGAAAATCTAGAGGGTAGTCAATTACGTGCCAGACACGGGCAAGCATGTCGGCATCCACAGAGGCTATTGCGGCAGTAATCCTGGCCTTTAAGTCATTCGACACATTTCTCCTGTACACTATGTACTTTACGAATCCCCAAAGGAAAAGTCCAGTGGCTTTTTATTAGGTGATCTGGGTGGCCACGAAGGAAAACCTATAATTAATAACGCGCGCATACGATATTTACAAAACGAACGAAAAAAACATAAAATTTATTACACGGGCAGACGATATTTACAAAAGAAATAATATTCAAATGGGAAAAGGAAATTTGCTATGGCAACCTTCACTATGAATGAAAATATATGAGTTATTCTATGTACAAATGCTATAAGTTTACATAAATCTTCATTATTTTATGAATTACTAGCTAATACCTAGCTAATATATAATATAATATAAAGAAATTTTAACATGTGCAATATTTTAGCTAGCTGTGAGGCGTCGCGTTGCGGAAATCTGCCATTCGTGTATAGGACTCAGTTTTCGGCGCTTCACTTGCAGGAAGGTTCATCGCTACACAAAATAAAGCTCCCTTAGTTCGCTGAAAAGTTCATGGACACATAAACACAGGCATATTTCACTCGCTAAAAGGTTCACTGTTACGCAAGCATAGGTTCGCTTCGCTCCCTGAAAGGTTCATTGCTGCGTAAGCGTAAGCTTGCTTCACTCACTAAAATCTAATTGCCACGTAAAGCCTTAACATTGGAAGCCTCTCCCTTGTCAAGAAAAAAAAATTCCTAGTTAATACAATAATATAACACACCTTTAAGATTATTTTAGCGCGTGTTTGTGGAAAGCAAAATTAGAGGCTAAAACTACTTATGTTGAAACTTTCAGAGCTCTAGGCCTATTCGAAGTCACTTTGTGTGAAAAAATTAATTAAAAAACAAATTAAAATTTTAGCATTCTTTATGTCAGTCCAATTAGAAGGCCAAAACTACTTGTGTTGAAAATTTCAGAAATTTAGCCCAATTACAAATCGTTTTGTAAAATATTTGTTAATTAATTAAAAAAAAAATAATTATGTTTCTTCAAAATCCAATTAGAAGGCCACAACTATTTATGTTGAAAATTTCAAAGCTGTAGCCCTATTTGAAATCGTTTTGTAATATATATATATATTAATTAATTAAAAAAATTAATTAATAACGAACTAAACCAAAATTTAAAATTCTTTTTTTCTAAAGTCCAATTAGAAGGCCAAAACTACTTTTGTTGAAAATTTTACAACTGTAGCCCTATTTAAAATCGTTTTGTAAAATATTAATTAATTAATTAAAAAATTAATTAAAAAGAAACTAAATAAAAATTTAAAATTCTGTTTTTTAAAAGTCCAATTAGAAGGCCAAAACTACTTATGTTGAAAATTTCAGAACTGTAGCCCTATTAAATATCGTTTTTTAACACAGTTATTAATTAATTAAAAAAATTAATTAAAAAAAAGCTAATTAAAATTTTAACATTCTGTTTGTGATGTATGCAGTTAGAATGCCAAAAACTACTTGTGTTGAAAATTTCAGAGCTGTAGCCTTATTAGAAATCATTTTATAAAATATTTTTTAATTAATTAAAAAAGAACTTTATAAAAATTTAATATTCTGTTTTTCAAAAGTCCAATTAAAAGACCAAAACTACTTTTGTTGAAATTTTCAGAGCTGTATCTCTGTTTAAAGTCACTTTGTAAAAAAAAATAATAATAATTAAAAAATTAATTAAAAGAGATCTAATTAAAATTTTAACATTCTATTTGACATGTATACAATTGGAAGGCTAAAGCTACTTATTTTGAAAATTTCAGAGCTGGCAGCCTTATTAGAAATCGTTTCGTAAAATATTTATTAATAAATTTTAAAAAATTAATTAAAAAAAAACTAAATAAAAATATAAAATTCTGTTTTTTAAAAGACTAATTAGAAGGCCAAAACTACTTATGTTGAAAATTTCAGAGCTGTAGCCCTATTAGTAATCGTTTTGTAAAACATTTATTAATTAATTAAAAAAATTAATTAAAAAAGGACAAAATAAAAATTTAAAATTCTGTTTTTTAAAAGTTGGATTAAAAGGCTCAAACTACTTATGTTGAAAATTTCAGAGCTTTAGCCCTATTAGATATCGTTTTGTAACATATTTATTAATTAATTAAAAAAATTAATTAAAAAAGAACTAATAAAAAATTTTAACATTCTGTTTGTGATGTATACATTTAGAAGGCCAAAACTACTTATGCTAAAAGTTTCAGAGCTCTACTCCAATTTTAAGTAGGTTTCTATAGATCCACAGAGCCACAGACAGACACAGAGCTTTTTTATTATTATAGATTCAACATCAAAATGTGTCCAACCTTTTATAGACACTCTCTCTATCAATTACAAAATCTTTTAACAAAACATTATTATTAAAATAGAAACCACACACTTTTTGGCAAACGAGTAATTTAATTTAAAAAAAAAAAAAAAAAACTATCCTCCCATTTAAGTTTATATATACTTATTTTTAGAATACTTCTTTTAAAAATTGATTTAATCATCGAATGCAATTCCTGCAAAGCTATTCTATTTCAAGATTGCATAAAATAAAATTCAAACAACATGACATAATCAAGGATGCCGGATTCCAAAAAAATATAATTAAATACGTTACAATTAGCCTCAGGATGAATGGGGTTTATTGTTGAACATTCCGAAGATTTTTGTGTTTGCAACTTTACAACAACTCAGTACAATTATTTAACATGGAATAATTCATGTGTAATAAGAACTAGAATAAGCTCGTTTATTATGAAAGAAAAGTATTCATGAAATTATTCAGTGGATGGTTTCTCAGAAATTTAACTTGCAAAAATTAATCAGAAATAATGCATATTTTATAACTCATTACTTTTACGTGAATAAATCTTTCATGAGAGTAAGTATTAAACTTTTAGTTACAGTATATAGCAAAATTGTGGTAGAGCTACATTTTACGTTAGTTTTATTTTATGAAGCTTTCAATCCGTATTTTGATTTTGTATAAAGTTCCTAAACAGCAAAGATAATTTTTATTCCAAACGTTTGGTAAATAAGTTGGATTGTGACAGTAGCTGTCACAAAAAAAAAAACACTTCTACACATATTTCTGGTTACTTAAACAGGTACTTATTATCAAGCATGCACAATTCGGCAAGAATTAAAGTCTGAAATTTTCCATTATTAAACTTGACGACATTTCTGTTCTGAGGTTGATTTTTATAATCAAATATACTCCTAAGTTATTAAAGTTAGCATCCAACTTGACTAGAAAACTTGTCACCGAATATTAAGGTTTTTATCCGATAAAGCAGTCAATATTAACAGTCAAGATTTGAAATTCCAATAGAGTTACTAATATGAAAGCACTCTTTTACTCTGATTTTAAAGCACTTCCGGGTGGAGCTTCAATTTAATTTTGGTATGGGAATTCGTTATAACGGCACCTTACAGTTTCACGAATCTGTAGCATTTGAACTTTCTCTTGACATATCCTCCTAAGACCCACAACTGTTTGAAACATGATTTAAAGCTAATTTTAATCTATATTATTCTCTTGTGTCTATGTAACGTACTTTTAAAGTTCAGAACTGATCCATGCACTTTAAGTACATTTTGACAAAAAATGACTATCGCCTTAAGCTTGCAAAAATTCTGAAATTTAATTATTCAGATGTGAAATTTAGTCATGAAAAGCTGCAAAACAATTTCGTGAGGAAGTGATACCTAAAAATACTTAACAGTTAGTGCAAAAATAAATTGTTCGAGCTGAACATCCAGACATCAGACAACGTGATGATAAAGTCTAAGTGTCCATTGCTGGCATGTGCTTCGCACCAACTTTTCGTGAAGCCTCTACTAGCAGAAAAACTGTTTTTTTGCCGTTTCTTTACAGGCTCTACTTCGTCACAATCGGTGGAACTATCATCAGCCGTAGGACTGAAATCGGCTATTTCATGCAAAGAAAAATTATGCGCCCAAATTCCGATTTGCATTTAAATGTACACGGGGTCTCAGGAGGATATAGATGCATGTGTCTATAGCAGTTATAGTATTTATTGGGAATATTGACGTCAAACTCACAGTCATTGTACACGCTTCTCACTAGATTTGCGTAATCTAGAAAGATAGATAGTGAACTAAAAGAAACGTACCTATCGCATCAAATTTTAGTCCACAGATAAAAATTTGGCACTTTAAGGACTTGTGGAAGCATGGCGATATGTGGAAGAGAAACCCTCCAGACTGAATCTTATCAAATTTGTAAATGAAGTTTAGACCACATAGTTAAAATACTAGAAGAGTTGAACATCGAACTTCCAATTACACTGTAATACTGGTCACTCGGATTGGTATAACTTACAGGGGTTGTTTTCAAATTCCCATTTATTAAAAAAAAATTAGTTTGGCAATATTTTTTGGCCATAATTATTATAATTCTAAAATCATGAAATTGACAATATGTTTTTTGATAGTTAATTCATATCCTTTAGGGTAAGGGGAACAACCGTTGATTTGCACTGAAACTGTATGTTTATAAACATACAGTTTCATTGCAAATCAACAATTCAATGTAATCAGCTTTTTTACGCCTTTATCGAAATTCTACTAGAATTTTTTGAGTGGGAATATCTAGAACGCCTTAAGTAACATTACCCGATTTTTATCAAAAACATAAGAGGGTTTTTTTTTTTTTTTTTAAGCAACGGACAATTCCCGAATATTTTTTTTTTTTTTAATTCAATTCTAAAAGTTTCGAAAAAACCATAAACACAAAAATTTCTGCTCATTGCGCTTTTTTTAAAAAAATTTGAAATCAAAGTTACCTTGCTAGACGTTGGTGAGAAAACGATTCATTCCGCTGGAATTGAATGTGAGGTCACGGCTCAGTAAACATCTTGGCTGGAAATGCAGCTGCGAAAACCAAATTTGCAAGTTTCTTGCAAATCACGCCAACCTTTACGGATTATGACAATGGTCTGCCAACGCCAACTATTTCAACGCCAACTATTTGGCAGAAACCTCACGATAACCATAGAAACTGCAGAAACCCTTGACGACACTGATTTTGCTAAGTGTTTTGATCGGACTTGTTTTGGCTCGATATGAGGCAATTTCTTTTCTAAATATTTAAATAACTAATTTTTTAAGGAACTTTTGCTAAAACATTTGAAATCAGAAAGAAATTCTTCATAAATATAAACTAATTTCACTCGTTTTTAAAAAATGTAGGAATTGTCCATTGCTGAAAAACATAATTTTTCAAATGCAGCTACTTTGACCACATGCGTAATTTTGATGAAAAACTTAACGACAGGTCCCATGGCCACCACTAACCGGTATTCAAAAGTAGAAAATCGTAGGTCAATCCGTTCGGGAGTTATGCTGATCACGACCACACACAACACAAACAATTCTTTGTAGACTGCATTTTTTTTAACTCGGTGTATTCCAAAACGTGTAGAAATGCGAAAAAGAAAAAAAAAATCACAATTTTTTTTATTTTACCAAATAGAATACGATAGTTTTATTACACTACTTTAAAATGCAGGTAATTGAAATTAAAAGTGAATATATATTTTTAGCAGTTCTATATATGTTTACGACATATATAGAACGACATGTTATATGTATTTGTGACATTTACTGTCTTTATATTTCCATCATTCATCTAGAAAAAATTCCCAGTTTGGCGATATTTTTCGCAATGATTGTAATACGAATATTTAAGAAAAAAAAATTCGTGAAAAGGGGAAATTTGGCGATATACTTTTCTGTAATTCTTTTATTCTCCTTCTTATAAGTGAAACTGAGAAGAGAAGAAAAGACAATCGTTGATAAGCTATGTTCAAGAAAAGAGAACTCTGTGTTGAAGGCATTCGTTTTTCAACTTTTTGCGCCATAAAAGCATTTTTACGGAAATTTCTCAGGTGGGGGATGTTTGAAACACCTAAAGGGGCATTATCACAGCGATTTTGATCAAAATCGTTAGACTCGTTTTTCAGCAATCATTGAAAAACATGATTTTTACAATGGCAGCTACCTTATGCACATGCGCGATTTTGACGAAAACTTTAATGGTAGGTCCCTGTGCCATCACCAACCTGCACACGAAATTTTAACATCGTAGGTCGATTTGTTCGGGAGTTATACTGACCAAAGACACACATTTTTTCTGTTTTTTTTTTTTTTAAATCCGGATATTCTAAAACGTGGAGAAATGCACACACAAAAAAAAATCGTACTTTTTTTTTTTTTTTTTTTTTTTTTTTACCCTTTGTATAGATATGGGTAGTTGAAAGTAAAAAATTCAATGCAATTCCACATAAAAATATGCAATGGATGTAATGAATTTATAATAAAAAGTTAGTTTTTATGAGATTTTTTTTTTTTTTTTTTTTTTTTTAATTTTTCAGGAGAAACGTGCTTTGATTTTAGAAGTACTTCGACAATTTTGTGCCCATATAAACAAAAGAACTATAATTATGAATTTCCTGAATGATGAAAGGTAAACTCAATTAACTTCCTTACGTTACTTATTTCATTTTTGCTTTCGCACTCAAGATATCCCCATGTCTTTTTATCCACACAATCTTTTCGCATATTCTCCTGTTTGTCACTTCAAGATGCCGACCAAATCCAATTAACTTGGCAATGCTATCCCCCTTCCAGAAAAAACATCTAAGTCTCAAATTAAGGAAACGCCAACTGAACCACAGATAAAAGATAACTGAATTTCCGTCTGTTTGATGACACGACAGAATTAATCACACGGCGGAATGAAGTTTTCCATCTGTTACGTTAAGTAGATTTTGTCAATTTCATCCGGATATACGAGCGAACTTGAAATAAGTAGAATTGAGTTTGGAATTCCATCAGACTTTCCGAAATAGAACTACATTTTGAGTAATAAGCTTAGGATATAATGTGTGAGGAATACTGAGGATTAGTGATTTTAATAGAAAATGCGAAAGTTCATTGTATATGGTTAAAAAGATTGAATTTGTAGGTGCTTGTATTGATTGGAGGTTGTAATAGAGATATTTTATCACAAGAACTACAATACTCCATCTAAATATGGTTAGATCAAGAACTAGACTAATTAGAGTTTATGAGTAAAATACAAGGGAATGCCTTCCGAGAGATCTTTCCTGAGAGAAACCTGCATTTGCGCCTTAAAATATGAAGAAGAAAAAAACTTTTAAGACACAAAAGGTATCCTGTTATTCAACTATAAACTATTTCTTTAATCAGCGTTGTGTCACTAACATTGAAAACAGATACTGTTAAACAGCGGAAGGCTCAATCGAAGATCATTCTTAAAAATATTACATGTTTTCGCTTCGATCTTGGACAAAATAAATACTGTAACTTATAGAGAATTTTCAAAAATTATTTTTTATGCTGCAACAAACGGAGAATTGAGAGGTCAAAGTGAACTAAATTCATGTTTGCAGCTGTTGCATTAAACTATACTTAACATTGTCATAATCACTAGCTCAATGTGACTCATTAAGATTGCAGTCAATCTTGATGAATAAAACTTCATTAACATGATAAAGTTAACGGTGTTGCCATGCTTAAGAATAGACGGGGAACGAGCGAAAACAGTCAACTCAAGAGCAGAAAAATATAATCTCTTATGTTTAATATAGATGAGTTGTACAATATCTGACAAATATAGTGAAATCATACTTTTAATATAATTTCCACAGAAAATAAACACATTTCAATAGAAAACAAAGTCTACGTTTTAATTTATAATATTAATATCCTAAATTTAAATTCTAAAATCAGAATTTATTAGACTTTCTAAACTTCAGTAATTTTCTATTTATGGATAGTTTTTACTGATTCGGTTTAACTCTGAACCCTAACGTTAACGTTTTCAAGTTAACGTTAAAAAAATTACATGCATTGTAACAAATTTTCTTTTTAAAATACAGAATGTAATAAAGTCTATTCATAACTTTTTGTCATGTTATAAAAGGGGACGAAGAAAGTGTTATCTGAGAATTCAGATTGTGACAATCACTATTACCAAATAATTAATACCCAAAAGCCAAAAATTCACTGTATATCCATTCGGAGCTGATTACAGTATTAGGTATTTACAATAGGGAAACTGCATGATGTTGATTTTTCAGTATCTATTAAATTAGTTTTGCTATATCTGAAATTCTTTTTTAGAAATATACATACAAGTTTATGCTGATTGGCAATATTTATTAACAAACTCTCTCCCTTTCAAACAACCAATAATATAATTATTACTAATTTGGTTTATTTTTGTTTAAAATAAAAAAATTAAAAAAATATTGAAATCATGATACTAACTCCTTATATAGTTTCTATGGAAACAAGCTGATTCAAATTCCAATCGATGACAGAGCAATTGTTATATACTTACTAAAATTGCTGAGACATACTAGATGATGTATAAATAGGACATAAGTGTAAAATTTTTAGTTTTGGCCCAAAGAGCTGCGATTGGACTTCTGATATCAATTCATGTATTTTCCGGTCAGAATTTCTGGGAAATTTTAGAACGGGAATTCCTCATGATGTAACCTTTTATTTATATATAAGCACATCTGTACAATTTAGTTTTGGTTGGAGATAATGGCATCAAACGTTTAGGTAGAAGAATAGGTCCAATGTACAGGGTGTCTAAAAAAGGTTGTTATGAAGTATCAGACGAAACGGTCGTTTCGCCGCCAACCTTAAAAAAGGCATAAACGACAGTAAGTATATATTCTCTGCACAACTTCCAGCGAAAAAGCCGAAATTGACTATTTTTTAGCTCGCTTACGAAACTTCACATAATTATACAAAAAATACCATAGATTCGTCTCGGTGATATCTTTCAAAGAAAAAAAAATTGAGTGCATAGAATTAAAGACAACGAAAAAAAAATATTGAAATTTCCAAAATGAAATAAAAAAACGAGTTCTAGCCCGATTTTGATGTAAAAATTTAGACAAACGTCCAGCCCTAACTAAGCTATAGATCTTCAAACGGATTGAATTATAGGATGCGGAATGTTTCAACTTAAAATCCTACACTGGTTTGAACTTCATTAAATATTTCTTTCTATTTTTAATTAATTTAAAACCACTTCTTTTCATTTCATAATTTGGCGACAGATAAAGGCGATCAGCTTGTAATTGTGGTTCAGAAATATATGCCAAAAGTTGCCAAACAGGTTTGCTATAATTTCGAAGTTAGTTTTTCCGATATGTTAGGCTTAAGTGAGAATGAACGTATCGTTAAAGTATAGGCAGAACGATTTAGACTATAATTATATGGCTTATAACATCTTTAAAATTGAAATAATTTAATTTGTGAAGAGACAGAATTAAAGAGAAATATTTGTTCTTCAAGTTGCATGTGTTATTTGAACTGTATGACAATTTAGAGAGAGTTAACTTTCAAAAATATTTTAATTTCGGGAAATCTCCATTGAAAAATGAAAACAATCACATTTTGTTTCAAGATACTATGGGCTAAATACAAAGTATAAATGTGGAGGTTATGCGAGCTGACGTCACAGTAAATTCATTACAGAGGACTAAATGAACCACTCATTGCGATTGGCTAATGGAATTTGCACAAATGTCATTCGTTTTTAAAGATGTATTGATTTTGTTTACTTTCTGTTGTAGAATGAAATCGTTGAATCATATATCCTCAAAATTGTAATTTCATACTGAATTTTAAAATTGTTGTTAAGAAAATATTTTAAATTTTGTCAGATATCAATGGGTTATTATATTTGAACCAAAATAATGCTTGGTATAATAAAAATAATTTATATTGCAATATTTAGACTGTAAAAAACTTGTAATATTTATTTGTAACAATTTATTAGAATAAATTTTCATTGGGATGAACACTCTGGCGCTGTATGTTAAAGGTGCCGGATTTGATTCCTGGGTTAGGTGTGGATGTTCGCTGTGATTCGGAATCCACGTTAAGCTGTGGGTCCCGGACTGATTAGTCGTTATTATGCCTTAAAATAGGTCGTTGTGCGTACAAACTAACCAAACGAGCTGAAACTTGGCAGACAGGCTCTTTGTCGATGGCAACGCATTTCATTAAGTTTTGGGGGTTGAGTTGCCATACACAAGTTTCTATTACTCGTTCGTGGTCGATTTTGATGGTTACTGCCATCCGCATTCAACCAATTTGTAAATTTTCAAGTAGATTTTAGCATGTAAGATATCATTGAACTCAACTTGAAGAATTATGAATATTCATGGCACCAGGTGTACCATGGGTGGTACTACTTCTGGTTTATCAATTTTGAAGATAAATATGACATGTTGGGTGCCGTTGGGCTTGTCTTGAAAAATTATGAATGTTTAAGGTACCAGATATAGCATAGGTAGTACCACTTTCAGTTTATCAAATTCCAAGATAAATATGGCATGTTGGACTTTTGTTTTGACGAATTATGAATGTTTAAAGTACCAGGTATGCTATCGGTACCACTTCCGGTTTATCAATTTTAAAGATAACTATTGCACGTAAGGTATCGTAGAACTCAGTTTGAAGAATTATGAATATTCCTGGTACCAGGTGTACCATAGGTAATATATAGAAAAACGATTAAACGGACAAATTCAAAAATTAGAATTCGCCAGTGTTTAAAAAAAAGTTCTGATATCCCCCAAAAAAACACTTTTGAAAAGTAGAAGAACCACCAACCTCAAAAACACAAAAGACTTTCTTGCAATAAAAAAATCATAAACATGATGAAAATTTTCAGCCACAAATACAGTGATATAAAAAAGGGCCAACCTCTGATTAGAACTCTCGGTTGTGACTCGCTCAAGAATGTATGCTTACTTAGTTCATTTTTTAAATTTAAGTTCCGCTCCCATAAAAATTTACGCTGCTTGAGGTTGGCGCCCGTCTTAATTACTAACCTTTAAAGCCCCCAGACAATAAAAACTTTGAAAAATGTATGTATCAACCAAACAAAAGCTTACCACAAACACTTCAGTTTCCTACTTAAAAAATTCTTAATAAATATATTCAAATGCAAGCGTTTGAGCACAGTTTCTCTATACTATTTTGAAAGTTACATGAACATGAAGATTTACACCACTTTGTATTTCCTACCTATCCAAATGAAATCATGAACTCGAATATTCGTGTAATCTGCCATAAATTACTTTAAACGCAAGCATTGTTAATATTCCTATGACGGGCGCCAACCTCAAGCAGAGTAAATTTTTATGGGAGCGGAACTTAAATTTTAAAAATAAACTAAGTAAGCATACATTCTTAAGCGAGTCGCAACCGAGAGTTCTAATCAGAGGATGGCCCTTTTTTATATCACTGTATTTGTGGCGGAAAATTTTCATCATGTTTATGATTTTTTTTATTGCAAGAAAGTCTTTTGTGTTTTTGAGGTTGGTGGTTCTTCTACTTTTCAAAAGTGTTTTTTTGGGGGATTATTATTACAGATAGAAGACCAATACAAATATAAACTAGGGGTGTGGAACATCGCACAACTTTCAATTACACTATATTACTAGTGTTGATTTGGTTTATTTACTGTTTTTATATTTCCATCATTTATTTAGAAAAAATTACCAGTTTGACGATATTTCTTGTGATAATTGTAATATGCGTTTAAAAAAAAATAATAATAATAATAATAATAATAATAAAATATAAAAAAAGGGGGGGGGGAAAGGGGGGGGGGGGGACTTCGCCAAAATAGGAATTTTGGCAATATACTTTTAGATCATTCTTATATTATCCTTTATTATAAGTGAAACTGAGAAGAGGAGAAAAAAACGATCTTTGATAAGCTATGTTCAAACGAAAAGAACCTGTTTTGCAGGGATTCGTTTTTCAACTTTTTACGCCATTAAAGCATCTTTAGAGAAATTTTGCGGGTGGGAATGCTTAGATCATATTAAAAGGCATTACCACAACGATTTTAATAAAATCGTTAAAGCCGTCTTTTAGCAATCATTGAAAAACATGATTTTTTTCGATGGCAGCTACCTAATGCGCATGCACTATTTTGACAAAAACTTTGAAAGTAGGTCCCATGGCCAAAATCAACCTTCACACCAAATTTGAACATCGTAGGTCAATTTGCTCGAGAGTTATGCTGACCAAAGACACACACACAGACATACATTTTTTCTAGATCACTTTTTTGAAATCAGTATGATCCAAAACGTGGCAAAATGCAAAAAAAAAAAAAAAAAAAAAAAAAAATCGAAAAGAGAATTTTGACCGAATCCTATACTTTCATTACCCTATGTTTACATATGGGTAATTGAAAGTAAAAAAGTTTCATAATATGGAAAGACATTATAAAACAGTAAAAGATTTTCATGAGTTGGATTTTTCATGGTTATTTTAAAAGTCATGGAATTTCACTTCATTCACAGCCCCTACAGAGGTAAAGGTCAATTATAAAGTATTCCTCAAGTCAAATCCCAATAATAGAGAAAAAAAATAACATTTTATTTTTAAAATTAACCCTATTAAAGAATTTTAAAATTGAGCGATCCTTTTCTTTATTTAGAAATGTAAATTTAAATATTACTACAAATATCTATATTATAAAATCCCTTCGAAGACAATCTGTTTGAAACATTTGATTAAAGCTTCCATTTGAATAAAAAAAAAATTGCTTCTTACAAGCTCTGCAGAATCATAGCCTTTTGAATGCAAGCAAAATGCATAGCCTTTTGAATGCGTTAGATCTTAAAAATAATACAAACGATTTGGATAAAGTCCCTATTTTTTCTAATTACATTGCTCTTCTAAAAAGTTGCCCACCTGAATGGCTGAGTGGTTAGAGCTATGGCTGCCAAAGGTACCGGTTTCGAATCCCGGGTTAGGCATTGTGGTTCAGAATATACATTAAGCTGTAGGTCCCGACCTGATTAGCAGTTTTTGTGCACAAAGCAATCAGTTAACTTTTAAAGAGTTGCGAATCACATATTTGAATGGGTTGAATTTTATTTCTTTTAATTTTTAAGATACAATGTTATTTTTCGCGTTAATATGATTTAATCTGTTGAAATTTATATTATTACTCTACAAGAACAGTATACAAATTTAATTCTGTAAATTTTAAAATAAATTACCAATGAAAACCAAATGATCTTTTTATATGATCCCACCTTATAATATTTTAAGCATTTCTGCAATTTCCACTGAATACTTATTTCTAACGTAGAAACAAAATAAAACCAATAACAACCTTTATGAGACGACTATCAGTAAAAGCTTCTCATTAATTTATAATGCAAAAGCAAATATTTCTCTTAAATAAGATCTGTGCATTGATTTCTTTAAATACTTCATTATATAGAACATAGTCGATAATCCTACACCTCGAACCATTCCTCTAAAATATGTAACGACTTACTGACAAGATTTTTCCCAAACACTGATAATAAATTCGAAAATATCATCTCCAGGAAGATTAAGAAAGAAAAGAAACGCTATCGCCATCGTTCACGGTGGATTACACACCACATAAATTGACTGCTCACAATCCCTATCCACCTCCGTGTCGGTTAATAACGCAAGAAAGAATTCCAGGTTGGAAAATACGGTTATAAGATAGATGGACGAGACACTGGTTCCGGGAATGTCTTCTTTTTCTAAAGGTTCCGCTATAAATATACCTCGTCAAAATAGGGTGATACAAAAGCAACAGGATTTCTTAAAAAAAATCTATAATTTACAATTGTACAGGAGTAGGAAGTTGTGGTTTTCACATAAATGCTCTGAAAAACAATGGGATGTTTTCTACACTGAGTAAAAAATAGTTCTCTTTCTTAACAACAAATGGCGCTGTACATCAAAATCTTATTGATTCTCGTTTTTTAACACTTTAAATAATATTAGGCAGAGGATCACAAATGCCTGCAACGCCATCTGTTGATAAAAAAAACTAGAAATATTTTCATTGTTGGAAAAGAAACCCGATTTTTTGTTGACTGTGAATTTCTGTGTAAATCTCATCTTCCAATAAAGAAATGATTGTGAATTATCGAATTTCAAGTTCTATTACTGACGTAAATCTCTGTAGAAGGAATATACACGGCAAAGAAACGCTGTTCCATTAATTTGTTGAAACACACCAAACGAAAACTGTAAACATAAAATTCTTAAAATGTAAAAGAGCAAGATATTTTGTCATAATGTACTATCAAAATGTAAAAATATCGAGATAATGAATGAAATAATTCGTATACATAAATATTAAAATTTGAAGAATAATTAGAATTGAAAACTTATAAGAATTATTATTTCATGAATATGAAGTCTAAAACTTAGAAACGTAACAATAACGTAGCGTTATCGTCGTAAACATACACCTTTTGTTTTCCACTTAATTTTTGAAATAATGAAATCAAATAAAATATTTGTCTTGCCATTTATAATATATAATTATCTTGCATATTTATTATGGTATATCTTGCATATTTATTATATTGTCTAAATTCGAAAAGCTGAGGATTCGCCAAACAATAAACCTTCAACAGACAACTTTATTATTATTATTAGAGGTACAAAATATGCAAGAATAATTGATAGCTTATTAGTGCTTTTTGTGTTTAATTTTACGGGATTTTATTAACCAAAGCGAAAATAAAAATTACAATAAGAAACTAATTTTATCTACTAACTTTGGCTGAAGGCACAAAATGTTCAATGCAAGCTCATAACTGCGATTATTTTATAATTCCTGGAATTTCATGCAATATCGACACGATATAGTCAATTAGTCATAGGATTTTTTTTTAGAACTTATTTGGTAGGTAAAGTGGATATTTGGAAGCTAAAGCTTTTTTTTTTTTTTTTTTTTTTTTTTTTTTTTCATTTATTTATAATTCAGTCCCATTTTGCTTCTTTAATTCTCAACTCTTCCTTGCTTCTTATATCTCTGAATAATTATCTGTAAGAGCTGATTTACTAGGTAAGTCTATTTAATTATATTCAGTATAAGCATGACAATTCAAAGCATATTCCATAAATTTATATTGGTGAAACATTGAAAAGAGTTCATTGTAGATTATAGTGTTAAAAAAGAAGGTATAGTTCAAATTAATACATTATGAGAACAAAAAAAATAATTCAAATAAATCTTTTATTCAATACTCACAATGGACAATTCACGCATTTTTTAAAAACGAGTGAAATTAATACATATTTATGAAGAATTTCTTTCTGATTCAAAATATTTAAAAAAAAATAATAATAATAATAATTCTTTAAAAAAAATTAGTTATTTAAATATTAAGAAAAGAAAATGCCCAAAAACCGAGCCAAAACCAGTCCGATCAAAACAGTCAACAAACAGTAAAGAGAACCTAGCGTTTCTATGGTTATCGAGAGATTTCTGCCAAAATGGTTAGCGTTAAAAAAGTTGGCGTTGGTAGACCATTGCCACATTCCGTACAGGTTGGCGTGATTTGCGAGACACTTGCAAATCTGGTTTCCGCTGTTGCATTTCAAGCCAAGATGTTTGAGATCTCTTTACATCACGTTCAATGCCTACGAAATGAGTCGTTTTCACGCCAACCTCTAACATGGTATTTTTTTTTTTTTTTTTTTTTTTTTTTTTTTTTTTTTTTTTAAAGCGCACTAAGCAGAAATTTGTAAATTTATGGCCTTTTCGAAACATTTAGAACTGAATAAAAAAAATTATTAAAAATGCGGGAATTATCCATTCAGAAGAAATTCTTCAACAGGAAAATATTAAACGTTTTAGCTACTTTTCGGAAATTTGTTTAATAAGTTGTTGGATACATCCAAACACAATGTTTTATAGTATTTATAACAGCTATATGACAATTTCAAGAACTATATAACAGACTTTTGAAAGTATTCAAATCACTATTTTTTATTTAAAAACTTTCAGGAATAAAATTACTAATTCACACATGAATTTTTGTAAACTTTTACTTCTACTTTTGTTTCATATACTTTATACAGGGTGTCCCAAAGAAAACTGACACATTGGGGGGGGGGGGGAGGAAAAAAAAAGACAATAGAAATGTACCTTTTTACTGCCTACTATTTGAAAAACTATGCAATTTTTATCCATCAATTTTCAAAAATAGTTACAAAGTTCTCCGACAGCTGGCGCTATTGAATGAAAAATTAAAAGTAAAATATCGTCTGAACATTTTGCAAAAACTTCAAAATCAAGCTTAAATTGCGTCATGTCCTTTTTATATTTTATTTTATTTTTTATTTGTTTTTTCAATCAACCAGGTATTTTGTTGGTGAACTTTGTTACTATTTTCGAAAATTGATGGGATAAAATTCTCGAGTTTTCCAGGTAGGTTGCATCAAACAGCACATTTCAATTGCCTTCCATTTTTTATTATTATTATTTTAAATTTTCATCATAACATCCAATACAAATTTTAAAATACAAAAGTTTAGTTTTACCACGCAAATACAAGAAACAACCATCACCAAATTATTACTCCTTTAGTCGGAAAACCTCTTATACATTCCTTACATATGATACAACGAAATTTCTTACGCATGCATTTATTTGGATAGTGTAGAACTAAATTTCTTTGAAATACATATACGTTCTATAACTCACGTCAACCATCAGCAGCGACACCCGTGGCGATTACAGCGCCGCCAATTTGCATATAAAAAGAAAGAAAAAGAAACTGATGGATGCCCTTTCCTTTCTGGATCTAGCCGAAGCAGAGTATTGACTATTTCATAATAAAACCTAATCAAGTCTTAACAGTCTATAGTTGTGAAACAACTAGTGTTCTATTAAAATCTAATCAAAGGCTAAATTGCTCCTTTCATGAATAAACATAATCTACCTAGACACACCAAGCCAAAACATTCATTTACTTACAGATTGTTGAATTGATGTATGGTATATTTAATGAAGGCAAATAGTATATTGATAGTAAAAACAAATATCATTTTGAGCATTATTAAATTTATTTTATTGTGAAAAATATACCTGACATACTAAGTATACTATGACTAACTATACTGTAAATTAAAAAAAAAAAAAAAAAAAAAAAAAAAAAAAAAAACATGCAACATTTAAACATACAATATATTTCATTATAAAATATAAAATATTTTCCATTATAATGCATTTAAGAATATTCATATATCAGCATAATTGAACACATTTATGTCCTAACGGCAACAGACAATTCCTCTCTATTCATATATAGGTTTTTTTTCGATTTTTCTTCTACGCATAGGATATCTGATATGATCGACTATTTGCTGAGAAGAAAATATCTTCAGGCAGTCACAACTGTTTCAAACTTAGATTCACTCCGACGTGTGACGCTTGTAAGATCAAAAAAAAAAAAAAAAAAAAAAAAAAAAAAAAAAAAAAAAAAACCCGGGTGTTGGGGAAAAAAGGTAACTTGATCTCTTGAGTTTTAATTGAATTTTCGTCAGCTTTGATGGCACCTTTGTTGCCAATATTAGATCAAGACAGTCACGTCTCAGATTTTTAAAGAGTTTGACACGATGGCAGAATAAAAAATGCGCGATAAAGCAGATAAAGATTTTTATGGAAATTCTTTTAACTCAGAGTTCATTTTTAATGAATTTTAATAGAAACTCTCCATACTCAGAAATCTTTTATAATATTTCTGGACGATGTTTTTTTTTTTTTTTTTTTTTTTTTTTTTTTTTTTTTTTTCCCCTATCCCCTTATACAAAACCAGAATTTATAAATGATATACCATTTTAAAATCTAACACCTCCCTTTCTGACAAATGCATTAATTGCACTTAGCGCTATTTATTTGAAAATTGAAGGAAATTTTTTTTAATTTTTTTTTTATTCTCTCTATAAGAAGGAAATTCTATGTATAGGGTACTCTATGAAGAGAAACTATGTATAGCGAACTCTTTGAGAGGGAACTTCATGTATAGGGTACACTATGAAAGGGAACTTTGTGTATAGAGCACCCTATGAAAGAGTATTTCATGTACTTTATAGGGTATTTTGATACAGTATGAGAGGGAACTATATATAAAGGGCACACTATACAGGGAATGTATCGACTCGTCCCAATGATTCCCTCTTTTCCTATCGTACTTTAAACTACGATATATAAATGTCATATTGTTATGAATTTTTCCACGGAGGCAATGATGGCACAGTTTTTAAGATGAAAACTACTATTTATTCACTCTTCACAGGCACAAAATTTATTCACAGACAACAGTGTAATCGCTCACAAGCTTCAACACAAGCTTCAGCAAGAACAACTTCGAAAACAGCGATTATACAAGTCCACTCTAGTAGGTAAACAAAGCGATCAGCTTTCATAGAAGTCCGAAGTCAATCTGAAAACTTTCCCGATTTCCAGTCTTATTTATACTTGGCGCGAGAGAATATTCGCGAAATTTACAGCCAATTCGTCGATAAAGAAACATCTGGAAATTTCTCGATTGCTTTAGGTGTTGCCACCTTTTTCTAACCTGTGTAATGGCTGTTAATAAATAAAATAACATAAAATAAATTACAATAGAATTTTACAATAATACGTCCCTATTTACACTATATACAGACAATTTATGCAACATTATACAAGGTGCAAACATAAGAATAGAAACAGTAACCATTATAAATGTATAACGCAACAGTTGTGAAAAAAAATTCAAACTATAGTCAAACGAGAATACGCTATAATTATGTCGAATGTAAGAATGTACTTTTCGAAAATTCTTGCAATATCCTTTCTTGTTAGTGAAACAGAAGAGAGGAGAAAAACGGTTGTTGATGATCGATCCTCAAGGGAAGAGAACTCTATGTTAAAGACATTCGTTTTTCAACTTTTTACATCATTGAAGCATTTTTACGAGAATTTCGGTGTTTGGGATGTTTAGAACGCCTTAAAAGTCATTACCACAGCGATTTTGAACAAAATCGTTAGAGCAGTCTTTTAGCAATTGCTGAAAAACATGATTTTTTTAATGGCAGCTACCTTACGCGTATGCGTAATTTTGACAAAACCTTAACGGTACGTCCCATGGCTACCACCAACTCTCACACCAAATTTGAATATTTATTTTAGATGTATTTTCTTTTAAGAGGTCAATTTATTCGGTAGTTATGCTGACCACATATACACCTACACACACAGACAGACATTTTTTCTATATCACTTTTTTGAAATCAGGATGTTCCAAAACATGTGTGTGTGTGTGTGTGTGTGTGTGTGTGTGTGTGTGTGTGTGTGTGTGTGTGTGTGTGTGTGTGTGTGTGTGTGTGTGTGTGTGTGTGTGTGTGTGTGTGTGTGTGTGTGTGTGTGTGTGTGTGTGTGTGTGTGTGTGTGTGTGTGTGTGTGTTCGTTCAGCATTTTAAAATTTTGTTTAGTTATTCTTTAATTAATTTTCCTAATTAATTAAAAAAAATTACAAAATGACTTCTAATAGGGCTACAGCTCTGAAATGTCCAACATAAGTAGTTTTAGCCTCCGAATTAGACTTTTGAAAAACAGATTTTTTTTTAATTAATTAATAAACTTTTTACAAAACAACTACTAATAGAGCACAGCTCTAAAATTTTCAATATAAGTAGTTTTGGTCTTCTAATTGGACTTTTGAAAAACAGAATTTTAAATTTTTATTTAGTTCGTTATTAATTATTATTATTAATTATTATTAGTGTTAATGAACTTTTCAGCGAGCGAAGCGAACTCGATTTTGAGTAGCGATAAACCTTTCCTGCGAGCGAAGCCGCAAAGCGCCAAACACGGGGACCTATACACGAATGACAAATTTCCGAAACGCGAGACCTCACAGCTAGCTAAAGTATTGCAGATGTTAAAATTTCGTAGAGAAGCACAGGTATTCAGCTAGTACATATATATAGCTAGAGAGATGTAGAGATTTCTTTTATTCCTTTAGTTGTAGTATGTAGTATTTTATTTATAATGAAATACGATAAGAAGTATGGATAAATACATTTTTATGTAAAAATAATTTTTTTCTTTTTGCTTATCGCTAGGTATTTATCAAAGAACCTCGAATAATACGTCAAAAAATAAGAAAATACGATAAAAATTTCAAAGATTCTAGTAAGACTGTACGTTATTTATCTTACACCTAAATCGGATTTCGATTCATTATTGAAACCACAACAGAATGAAAATTTCAAAAGAAATCCATAAAGTATCAAATAGTGGAAAATCCATGAACCATTTGGTGTTTTTTTTTTTTGGTTTTTTTTTTTGCTTTTTTTTTTTTTTAATGTATTTGGGCACTGAATATTAATGTAATGGTCTACAATATTTTTACATGTAGAGTCAACTATTTTTTTCCTAAATAAATTAAGAGCTCCACATTCTCCGTGACTCGACGTAACGGATGTGCGAATGACATGTTCTTGGAGAGGCGCTGCAAATTTATAATTAATAGAGAAAAAAAAAGTAGTATTGTACTCATCACTGTCATTAAAAAGTTGCCTTCACACCATTGCTATTAGGGAAAAAACTAGTTATAGGGGTATAATTTGATCAAAAGTAACACGGAGACAGAAATAAGTAATGTAAATTTACTAGGAAAATACCCGTGCTTCGCTATGAAATTTTACCATGTCCATTTTAGTTGAATTTATCTGGTTCCCGGCTTTCAGAATGGTATTGAAATTTGGTTCAGATTTACTGTAAGGCTTGGCGACTTTTTAAAAAATGACGATGGGATTTCGAATGTGGCAACCCGTCACCAACTTTGTTTTCCAGCAATCAAGAATTTGGATTTGACGTTTGCGTTTTGACGCCATTTTAGATTTGGCAACAAAGCCTTCTGACGTCATTTCCAACTTGGTGACTTTTTCGGAAAGTCGCCAAGGAGCACCTTATGGTAAATCGTAATTCAAAATGTTGCCAGTGGTCAACTAGATGAAACGTAAGTATGTGCCAATAGTTGCTTTAGCAAGCATCATATGGCTAATTAGAAGAGGACACATCAATCATATAATATTTTAGCACGTTAAATGATTTGTCTTTTTCATTGAAAGTTGACGACAGTTGCTAACAAATATTTTGCCAATTTGAATTTCAAGTTTTGAAGCCTGAGTAGAATTGACCTTTCAGTGACAGAAATTGTCAAAATCCAACTTTTTGCATTAAATCTTTAGAGAGATTATACTCAAGATAACTTCTTGAAAAATGGCGAAAATGTAAGAGGAAAATAAAACACCTGGAACATGAACTGTATTGTATTATTGTTGTTTCTTAAAATGCATTTAGTATTCACAAAGTAAAAAAAAAATATTGTCAGCTTCTTCACAGAGTTTGCCAGTAATAGTTACAATTGTCCATCTGTTTTTGTGCGAATGCATAAAATCCATGGAATTATTAATCTATTATTATCTGTCGAGTAAGGAATACAGGAAAAATTTGGTAAGTATAAATACACATTTTAAAATTAAAAGGCATATAAATCAAAAAGTAGCATTCAGCTGAAAAAATGTTTCAAAGTATATGATACAGAATGAGAGAAACCTACTTTATAACGATTTCAAAAATTTAAGCTAAGACATTAGATTGATGAGTTCAGTTCCAAAAATATAGAAGTTATTTAAATAATTTGAAGTTAACATTTCCCTTTTAAGGGATTCACTTTGAAAAACTTAGATTCATTACACTTTTGTTTTTAGTTTATTGCAACATCCATGTTGAAAAAAATTAAAAATAAAGTTAAAAATAAAGTTTTCAATAAAAATTCATTGTATGCATTGTCAACTTTTATGGGTACTCTACTATTAGACAGGTACAAGATAAAAAAAATAAAAAAACGCAGAATTTCAGCGATAACTCATCCAAACTAGCATCATTCAAATCCTCTTATAATTACTATAGCAAACCATTATAGAATTGCTATAGCAACCCTATTACAAACCATAAATATTTATGCTTGGCGATACATTTATGCATCATTTAAACATGCAAACATTTAGTTATGGGGACAACTGTGCCAATCGGTACCCGTTTAACCGAAGAATACCCTTTTATGTGCAATTGCAACTTATTCAATTGATTTTGAACTCGAATCTTCCTTTTTTTTAATTATACGAAGAAAACATTCTTTCCATGACATTGACTAACTTTTTATACTTACGTATTATCCCGTCGACTGTTGAGGAATTTTTGGTTGACGTCAAAAAATTCAAATCACCTGCCCATCTCGAAGCCCAGTTCGACTCTCACCACCGTCAGTGCCTTCCCATGGAATGGCTCATCTGCATGGCGGACCGGTCATCCGTCCGGACCAACAGTTTCGCGGACGAATGGAATCGTTTGGCGAACTTCTAGGCGATGGAATAATACGTAAATACTTTTTTTAAGTCAGTCTTAACAGGGGAAGGTTCCAGTCATTAAATATCGCACATAATTTGGCGATATATCAAGTGTCCATATTCAAGCATGCATAATATGCATGCTTATTATGGTCACTTGGTGTCTGAATCTGCGGTCTTTTAGTGACAGACGGAAAAAACTTGATAGAATGCATTATCACTTAAAACGAGTCAATCTGCAAAATTTCAGCTCGATTGGATCACGGCAAATGTGTTAATTAGCCCTCCGAATAACAAGATATTGTAAATCTATCTATATGATTCTCTTACGTCCCACCCAAAATCGTCTATATTTCTGTGAGCAGAATGGCCAAATCTTTAAATGTACTTTTTACACGATCTTCCAAATTCAGCAATTAATCCAGCCAATCACAATATATATATCTTGAAATTTGACTAATTCATCTGGTATCATCCCACAACTTGCATCCGCCATATTTTGTTTTTCGCATCACTGCTTCGAAATATTGCCTACTAGGCAAACTTTTCAAGGGACCTTTTGAAGAACATCTATCAGTTATGTGTTACATGGACTCGAAATTTCTCCAAAATAATTGTTGTTGGTGATCAGCTTCCAATGTACTACAGTCCTGCGCTTAAGTTTAGACTCAGAGGTAATTCAAGAAAAACCAATAGTATTCATTTAATTTTCACTTTTTTTTTTTTTTTTTTTTTTTTTAATATATATTCTTAAAGCCATAAGGAAAAAGAGTAGGGTAAAAAATTTCAAGGAAAAATTAAATGAAATTTTCTAACAACAGGTTGTAACTTTGCAATCTTTCTATACCTCAAAAGTATAGGCACAAACGTAAGATTTATGTAAATTCTTGAGAGGAAGTGATCGCATCATCAAAGGGGAGTGTCTTTAAGTTGCTATAAAAGATTTGAAGTAATTTTCACTGGTTAGAATGATGCCGAAGTCTACACAATTTTCGTATATAGAGAGTTAAAGAATTTTGGAAGTTTTGTTTTGTTTTGTTTTTTGGAACTACAGACTGTCTATTTCTGCCACTTATAAAGTGCTTAACACAGCCAAATACGTCTCGTAATTTTGAGCATCTAGAAGAATACGAGATCGAAATTTTCTAGTGTAAACACTGTAAACCCCTCTCTCCGACCCCACCACACCAACGAGAGGACATTGAGGCCACGACAGATTTAATGTGCACCAGCCTCCATTAGAAACACACCGATATTTGGGGGACGGAAGCCCGAACCCACAACCCTCCGGTTATGAGCTTGATAAATTTGGAAATTAAAGGCCAGAGATAAAACCATTTCTGATATTTCAATTGCATTAAAACGTTGCAAGAGCGGTATTTATGGAGTTTTAGCACATGGTGACCAATATCAACCAAAATCACTATCTGAAAGGCCTCGAAAGACCAGCAAACGGAATGATAGATAAATTATAAAACTGGCTTCAAATCAACATTACTCTGCAAATGAGATCAAAAATATAATTGCCATTAAAGTTTCACGGGAAACTGTACGTAGAAGAATTGTGGAAAGTGTTTTTTTTTTTTTTTTTTTTTTAAATCAAAACTTAAACGCAAGCCGCGTTTGCAATCTCATCACAAAGAAACAATGCTGAATTAGTATCAGTAGCACAAGTCATACAGTGACGAATGGCTACAGCTGGTCTTTAGTGAAGAAAAAAATGTAGCCTAGAAGGTCAAGAAAGATTTTCCTAATGCTGGCATGATCTTCATACAGATCCTGTAACTCTGTTTAGCCAACGTCAAGGTGAAGGCTCAGTCATGGTTTGGGGAGGATTTGGATTCAACGGCCAAACTTCATTAGCATTTTTAAAGAGAAAGCAAAACTCTGAGACCTACCAAGCAACTTTAGATAGTAACTTACTACCATTTAGTAAGCTCTTAAATGGACCTAACTGGAAGTTTCAACAAGACAATGCCTCCATCCACTCATCCAGGTCAACGAAAAAGTGGTTTAGAGCCAAAACATTTGTGGTTCTCGATTGACCTGCTAATAGTCTTGACTGTAATCTTATCGAAAATGTAGGGAGAATTCTTACAAAAGTTGTATACCTTTGGAAAGCAATATTCCCCCATTTTTGAACTTAAAGAAGCCATTGAAAAGGCGTGGTATGGAATCAAGCCTGAAACCTTGCAAAAGTTTGCGCTTTAATGAAAAACCGTGTTTTTGATTTGATAAAACAACTTAAAAGCTTAATTAATTACTAAAACTTTTCGCTTGCTTATAAAAAAATTCAATCTGTGCCTAAACTTATGTGCAACGGATTTTGTCGTTTTTGTTATTTTTGCGACTAATTCGCTACAGATTTGTTTTTCATTTTCAAATATCTATTTTGTATGTAATGCTCGGTCATTCTCTAGTCGATGATGTCTTTGCAGCGGTGATTCCTTAGTTCTATTAGCGGCAGATGCTCTAACTAGCGTCTGGAGCGCGACCCATCACACTTTGCTCGAGTGACATCACTGAAGTCGGTATCTGCGAAATCTGATTCCAACTTTGTGATTCCTTCTGCGCAATGGATTTGCAGTGAAGTTCTCTTAATTTCGGATTGATACTGTGTTTTAAATTTACTTTGTATCGTTATGATTTTTCTTGATTTACATATTTGTTAAGCATTTTTAAAGATATTGAATTACAAAATGTCAGGGTTTTTTCTTACAATTCTTAGTACCTTAAGATGGAGAATTATAATTTCAACTTTGAAATGAATTTTAATGATGTTTTATATCTACAGTAATAAATCTGAGTGTCTGAACCTTATACAAATCCACAGTTTTGCAAATAGAGGTACGAAATTTGGTACATAGAAGCCCTAGTATACCGAGATTGTAGAGATCAATTTTAAAATTCATTTAAAAGTTGCTTTTATTAAAGTTCGAGCCCTAAAAGGAAGAAAGTGGCCCTTTAAACTTAAAAAAAATACCCCTACCTAATTCGGGCAGTCATTTGTGGCAACTCACCCCCAAAATCCCATTTTTCGTACGACTTTTTTGTTTCAAAATTCGATTTAAGTAAGGTGTGCACGCACTTCGCTTCTTAAGAGGAAAAAGTGACCATTTAAACTTAAAAAAAATTACCCCTACCTAATTCGGGCAGTCGTTTGTGGCAACTAACCCCCAAAATCCAATTTTTTGTACGACTTTTTGTTGCGAAATTCAATATAAAGTAAGGTGCGCACGCACTTCGCTTCTTAAGAGGGAAAAGTGACAATTCAAAGTTTAAAAAAAATACCCCTTCCTAATTCGGGCAGTCATTTGTGTTAACTCACTCCCAAAATCCCATTTTTTTAAATCGCTTGTTATAAAACTCGAATGAAACTTACCTTAGAAAAAAATTCGAATTCCATTCCAAGTATATTATTCTTCATAAATGACTTTTGGGAATCTAACGGCCACCAAAGTCACTAACTTTCATATGAATACAAGTTTCGAAACATTAATATCTGCATCTAATTTGCCCTGGGAGATCGTCAATGGGTAATAATACACTGGCTAGGTAAATAACTTATCTTATAAAGATGTTGGAAATGTAAATATCTTTCACAGATGGATTATTACAATAAAATCTAGTTAGTTTATTTTTATATAATCTTAGATTTTAATATTATATTCTTCGAACTTTGAAATACTTCTTTTTTTTTAAAATTGCTTTTTATCTTGATTTCAGAAGGCTTGGGGTACCCCAAAATATGAAGCAAATTTAAAATACTTTTTTTTATATTTAAGTACATCTAAATTATATTATTAAACTATCCTGACGATTCTGTAAATAATTTTTTTTTTTACGAAATTTTTCCTTTAGGATACTTTAGGCTAAAAAATCACATTTCAGCAAATTTCCAGGGGGCTTGGGGCACCGGAAGATATTAACGGATTTTCATCAAACTTTTACAATAGTAAAATGAACTCAAAATACAATTTTTCCAGCCCCTGCCAATTGGAATTTCGAAAAAAAAAGGACTTTTCGTACCGCCCTAGCCTTGAGCCTGTTGTTGGTCTTAACATTTGTGTTTGTAAAAATAAAAATCGAACAAAAAAAAGAAAAGAATCAAAGTTTTTGAATAACGTAATTCTAATTTATTAAATTATTATTATTTCTATTTTAACTTAATTTTTTTTATTATTTATGTTTTAATTTTATTTTGTAGATTTTGGAGATATTTCTGATTGCAAATGAAAAATCGCCAAATGTTCTATGCATATAGCTGTTCCACTTTTTCTTAAATGCAAACTTATGTATTTCAACGGGTTCCAAGCATTAGTGGGGATGCACAGCTAGTAATTGAGAAATTTAAAAATATTAAATTATTAAATTTAGGTAATTAAGGCATAGGTATAGGCCTTGCATTAAATTACAGTTTGCTATCGATAAGTTCCTTATTTACTTTTATCGGTTTTATTCGCTTAGCCGAATGCAAACTAAAAGTAAATACGGGCAAAATCGTCCAATAATAGAAACCTAAAACGTAGCCCCAAAACGTCGCCAAAAAATGTAGTTGGCGGTGCAAATCCTTTTATTAAACGGTATTTTATTTCGGTTTAACCAGGAGCGAGCGAATTGTCGCGAAATAATTAAGACATAAAACTTCGCCAAAAATTAAAAATAATTGGCGGGATTTGCATGCTAACCAAACAGTACCATTTTCTATAATATATATTTATACTAATATAAATTTTCAGCTTTATTTAGACTTGTATTCCTCAACTTTTTAAGCTTTGATTAGGCTTAATCCTAGTATACGTTACACGATGAATTTGGCGACATTGGCGATGATGCATTTGCTTTTCTTCATGGTATGTTTTATGTATTTGCTATCTTCAGGTTACGATTTTCTACGTTTTTGCCAACGCAAATTCTTAGCGACAATCGTAAAAAAGTTACTTCGGCTTTGGCAATAGTTTGGCGGTAAGCATCAAGTCATTTGGCGATATTTTTCAAAATCCGCCAGCGTGTAACGAATACTAGGATTTTACCTTTGATTAAAAGTCAACACCTAAAATTTTATTGTGGATCCAAAATTAATGAAAGAGCAATTTTCTGACTTTCTTCTGTTGTCACTGAGCTAAAGAAAAACACTGGAGTGATGACCTTGGCTTATTTTACAAGTGCGCAATCGAGCCACGCGCATTAACACAATATGCCCTTGTATTCGAGCACGTGCTAGGATATCAGGGCAAAACATTGCGATTTGTCTATTCAAATTATTCTTGGCGGGCTTTGTTGCTAACCAAATACTCTGAGTATTTTCTGCAAAATAGTGACGTATTTCTTTTAAAGTTCTATTTTATCTTATTTTATTTATTAACAGCGATAATACAGCTTAGAAAAATCTTGTTTATATTTATATATATCGGGAAATGCCGAGGTTTGAGTGTTTCCTTATAGCGATCGTCAAAACGAAAGTGGATTTTTTTGAGAAATGTCTCGCACCGTAATGTAAATAATTTTGCAGCGTGAAATCTTCAATTAGTCGGTGAGTTTCTGATTTTGCTTTGAAAGGATTTAAACTTTTATTTATTTACTTTGTGTTCAATTTCGCGCGATTCGAAGTGTATCCAGCGAAGCTTCTGTTAAAGCCATAGTAAGTACACCTGCATTACTCATACTTTTGTTATTGAAGAAGTATAAATGTATCTTTTAATATATTAAGAGATTGTATATTTTATAAGCTACTGAAAATGAAATTGTAATTCCAATTATGATATGCTCAAATAGAAACTGAATATTGCTTATGACACAAATTGTATTAAAATATTTAGAATATTGCTTCTGACACAAATTGTATTAAAATATTTAGTAAAATAAATTGCAATATCGATATCGAATGTCTGCTATAATTTGGTTATGATCCGATTACCATACGATGTAGCAATTTTTGCCCTATTCTGAACTCTGTTAAAAAGTATATAATAAATTTTAATAGTAATGTAATCATTTACTAATTTTAAATTTGGAATCTAAATGCATATATTCAAAATGAACAAGATGACATATAAATGGTTTCTAAGACATTCATCATTCATAAGGATACTCATTATTCAAAAAGTTCTGAAAAAAGAATATGTGAAAGTTCTGTACAAAAATCTTGCAGGTGCAGAATTAACAAAACTTTTTATTTATTGTCTGTCCTTTAAGCTCATTAGTTTAAAGGTCTATTATATTGTTTTGTATGCAATACTTGAAAATAAATGGAAGGAAAACAAATTGACTATTAATTTCATCAATTGTTATTTTATTATTCAATAATTTATTTTAATGTTTTGACAACCAATATTGTTTTCAATTATGTAATATAGTAGAAAAATGTATCACAATTTTTTTCTAATTTTAAAATTAAAGTCATTGTTAGCTTTAAAAAAAATTTAAAAAAATTCCAAAAGTTAAAACGTCCTAAAAGGATTGAAAACTCTTGGATAACCTTAATACTTTAGGGGCATAGGTTGATTGGATTTAAATTTATTTGGTGCAAGGGCAACACGAACATTTGGATATAAGATTTCAAAAAATAAAATAGATCCATGTTGCACAGAAATTTTATTGTGTATGTAGTTATTGCACTGTTTTGGTGTGGTTCTAAAAAAGCCTCAAAATGCAGTACTGTGCTTTAAAAAGGTGGGATATTTTTAATCCTGCCGTGCCTCAAAGAGCTAAAATATGCATTTGAATTAAATTAACATACTTGGCCCGATTTCCCGAACATCCATAAAAGAATTTCTATCTTGTAAACATGGCAAAACCCGTAACCTAAATTTCTATTTTGCTTGATTTGGCACAATTCCTTCCTCATATAAACAGTATAATTTCTAATAAAAATAACACCTTAATATCCTGAGTTTGGAAGCAAGAATTCTACTCCAATAAAAAATAATTTGTTTCTGTATAAAAGTTGCTGATTACAAGTGAATAGCCAAAACTTCACCCATAATTATCAATGCAAGAAGCTATGGGGAGGAACTACTTTTCTCCTTCGTATTCGCACACTCGCTAAAGGGTGCGATTCGGTTTCGGCTCGCTCAGTCAGCACTCCAGTTCCGTATTCTTTAGCTCAATGTCTGTTGTAGGTTTAGTGACGGGATTCCTTTTCGTGACAGTTTTTTTGGTGGAAAAAAGTCTACGTTGGAGTAAAATGTTCTTGTTGGCAGGAATATTGCATCTAACATTTTGCAAATCTGAGGAAATAATATTATTTTTCTCTCGCATAGCCAACTAGGTAGGTTTTCCAGGAATAATCAATCTTTCAATATAGTCACATTCTTCAGTAGTTGAAGCTAAATCCAATTAGGATGATCAGTTACAAAATGACATTTCAAATTTCGCGTTTGTCGATATTTCTTATTGCTTAAGAGTTCATTAAAAGTTTCATCAGCTAAAGAGGATTCCGGTAATTTACTCGCCATATCCTCTAATCTAAATTAAATACATCAAATAAAGACTGTCATATAACATTTTCGGATTTCGTCGGTGAAAGACAAAGTAAACAAAAATGACGTAATAGATAGAACGGACGTCACAGAAACCGACTTCAGTGACGTCACCCATGAGCAAAGTATAATAGGTTGCGTTCCAGCAGACGATAGAGATGTTCTATACTTTGTATTTAGACATATTGTCACCATATTAACAAATGTCAAAATGATTTGAATATTTTCATTGAATTTCAATAATATTCTCTGAATCAAAGTTTGAGGCTGCAAGTGATGAAATCAAATTGTGTCTAAATAATCCGTTGCTATGCTAAATTCTATGTACTATATTTTGACTCACTCTCATTAAATGAAGTTAGATCCATAGTTTATATAAACATAAAAAAAAAGGTCTATCCAACTTGCAATAAGTGTTTCACCGGTACAGCTAACCCGGCTCACCTCCTTAGCTGCATGAATTTTGAAAAAGAAGATTTAATGCTCGACCCAATCTTGTTCTTCGACTTCCTGAGGATGGGTGGACTCATGGACCTGGTCTAGCTCCGCTAGACCAGTTGGGATAAGAAACAACAACAGATCCATAGTTTAAATTAATTCAGCTAGAAAAATTTTACCATTTAAAACTTTTTAAACATCGAAATAATATTACCGATATTGCTCAACAGAATATTGTATATTTTTTTGGTAAACATACTCAACAAAATATGCCTGGTATCTATAGTGCAGCTCCAGCCTCTATTCTAAAAATAATCATGAAAATATCTTGTACCAAGTTCTAAATTTTTGTTGCAAAATAAAACAAAATCTGAACTAAGAGAAAAATTAGCAGGCTTTGAAACGATAGCGTTATCTACCAAACTGTTCACCAATTGAAAAATTATCGCCAAATGGCATGGATATAAAGTACATGGATATAACATATAGTACCAATATTGGTCAACGTGGTGCCACACAACACACCTAATGATAAACGTAGGTGTTTCGCATTAGGCGGCCTTCTTACATTTGATCTTGTAATGGACACATCGTGGAGAAAAATATAATAGATTTATAAAGTTGCCAAAACGGCCATACATATAGTGCCATTCCATAACGGCAAAAACATATAGTGGTAAATTAATTATGTTGGTAAACGAACTTTTAGATTTTAGATATATAATAACTGTAGTGCATAAGATATTTGCTAAAATAAAATACAAAGGAATTAACCGAATTTATTTTGTTTAAATGTTGTATGGTTAAATGGTGTATATATATGGCAACGACAGATATTTATTGAAAACATTTTGTATCTTTGAATTGGCAATATCACGAAATTCTATAACGGTAAAAATTAGTTTAAATGATGTTGTAACGGTTTATCCATCCACTAAAATGTTAACTTCCATATTCTTCTGTGATCTTGTTGTAATAAATTAAACTTCCATTTAAAGTCACTCTGCTAATCTTATTTAATAGTAAAACACTAACAGGTTATGGGCCCAGCACGCTTCCACTGCGCAGAGTGAAGAGTCATAAGCTTTATCAGTCTACCATTTTTTGAAACTTGGAGAGTTCATTCGTTTTGAAAAAGAAATGGATGCTCAGAAAATTTCCATTGGACTCTTGGAAGGAAAGAGTAATTGGTCGACATGGAAATATAAAGTATCAATTTTATTGAGAGGTAGTACTGCAGCATTGGAAGTTGTGGAAGGGAAGTTATCAAGACCGGCAGAGTTGGAATCATCGGCCACTGCTGAAGAGCGAATCGCATATAATAAGGAATTGGCGACTTATCTTAAAGCAGATAATTATGCGCTTCTAGCATTGACAAGTAATATGAAAGATGAAGTACTTCAGAATGTTATGCGTTTTCATAGTTCAAAAGAAGTATGGGATGAACTTCATAGGCTCTATGATGGCATGTCTGAAGATAAAGCTTTTAATCTATGTATGCAAGTTTTCACTTCAAGAAGGATCCAAGTGATATGGCCAATCACTTGTCGAAAATCAAAAATATCTGGAGTGGTTTAAATCGAGAATTATCAAAGGATAATAGCTGTGAATTACCTGATTTATTATTGATTTGTAAAATTCTGGAAACACTACCAAATGAATATTTTTCATTTAAATCTAGTTGGATGCTGATGGAAAAGTCAGAAAGAAAGATCGACAATTTAACAAATCAATTATGTGCATATGAAAAAGCACTATCTGAGAAAAGTAATGAAGAAAATGGTAATTCTAAGGAGGTGCTGTTTAATTAAATGGAAAATTCAAAGTTGAAAAGATTTCCGAAGCTAAAGAAGCATTTAGGCGCCAACATTGTTTGCCATTACTGCAGGAAAAATGGGCACAAATTGAAACAATGCTACAAGTGGATAGCAGATGGTAAACCAGCCAAACCTAACAAGCCTGAAAATGACGCCAACATGGCACTCATTACAATTCCAGCTGAGGCATTCTTCACTGAATGTGATGAAAATGTCTGGTTTATAGATAATGGAGCTACAAATCATGTTACTAATCGGAAGGACCTATTCCAAACTTTTGATCCATTCCTGGAATATCACAAAGTGATTACAGCAAATGGATCAGTCGAAGCTTTGGGAAAAGGCAAGATTAAAGTGGAAGCTGCTGTAAATGGCAGATGGGAAGAAATATCACTAACTGATGTGTGGTATGTTCCAAACATTAAGAAAAATTTGTTTTCAGTCTTATCAGCTCAAGACAAATGTTCTTACAGTGAGTTTTCATCAACAGCTGAAACATGTAAATTAGTTATAGGTGGAAAAGTTAAATTGGTTGGTGTTAGATCTCGACATGGAGGTCTATTTAAACTGGCATTGAGAAATATAGTTCCAGAAAAATCTGCTATTGTAAACATTTTTGAGAAGAAAAATTTGTTGCAACTATATCATGAAAGATTGGGACATCAAAATAAGAGGTATGTGAAAGAGAAGATTTTTCAAGAATTTGGCATTAATGTTAAATTAGATTCTGATTTATGTGAAGGTTGCATAAATGGAAAAGCACACAGATTTAAATTTGGCACTCGAGAACGTGCGATAAAGCCAGGTCAATTAATGCACACAGACGTTTGTGGTCCTTTTAAAAAATCACAACGTGGATACCGAAACTTCGTTCTGTTCAAAGATGATTACACAAAATATAAGTATATTTATTTCATAAAGGAAAAGTCTGAAGTTGCAGAAAAGATCAAACAAATGATAACTGAAGTAAAAGTAGCTGGCCATGTAATTCAAGAGTTATTAAGTGATAATGGAGGCGAATTCGATAATGAATTAGTGAGGAAAATCTTACAAGAACATGGAATTAAACAGCGATTAATAATGCCTTATTCACCCGAGCAAAATGGTTGCTGTGAGCGAGAGAATCGCACAATTGTTGAGGCAGCACGTGCTATGATACATGCACACGAAAAATTACCTCAAATGTTGTGGGCTGAAATGATCAATACAGCAACATATATTTTAAATCGCGCAGGACCAACAAAAGTTGAGGGAAAATCGCCGCAAGAACTATGGACTGTGTTACGTCATCATGGAGTTGCTTATAAGAATTGACTTTTGTACTATTCGGCTTGTTCTGAATTCTGTTACGAACTGAAAAAGTGCAGACGATAATCTTTTTTTTAGAATGTAAAAACGGTTATTTTATATATGTTCTTGTTCTAGTTCAAAACTTTTTGTAATTAAAGAAAGACGTGAAGGGTTTTGCTCTCGTTTCTTAAGTGTGCTGGCGTTTGTTACCTTCCATAATTTGAACCTGAAAAAGGATCCAAGTGAGATCCTACATATATTTTTTGTGGCGTCCGCGACTTTTGACTTTAAAACGATTTAAAGATTGACTATGGAAGGAGAAAACACGAAACGCAAAGCTTTGAGACAATCATTCACGGTGTGTGCCAATAATGTTGAAGAGGTTTTACGAAATGATGAAACTACGGTAAACCAACTATGTCTTTTGCAAAAACAATTATTGGATAAATTTTCTCGCCTGGAAGCCGTACAGGAGAACATTGCACAAGCTCTCTTGGATGATGAAGATTTGACGACGAATTACGATGAAGATTTTGCAAAAGCGGAAACCTACAGGGACAGATTTTGTGCGGTCTCGACACAGCTGGAATTAAAAATTAACATGAATATTGACGCATCGAAAAGTGCTAACGCGATGGAAGAAAAACGTAAATTTAAGTTACCCCGTTTGAAGTTGAAAAGATTTACAGGTGAGCCGAAGGATTTTCTAGCCTTTTGGTCGCAATTTAGCAAAATTCATAGCGATGACAATATTCCGGATGAAGATAAATTCCAGTATTTGTTACAAAGTGTAGTGCCAAAATCTAAAGCGGCGAGGCTGGTAGAAAACTACCCGCCCACGAGAGAAAACTATTCAAAAGTTATCGTTCAACTGAAGGATAGATTCGGTCGTGATGAATTACTCGTTCAAATTTATGTACGGGACCTTCTAAGCCTGGTTATGAAAAACGCATCCGGCAAAGGAAAAGTCGACCTATCTGAACTGTATGACTTACTTGAGAGTAAGCTACTTGCTTTGGAAAGTTTGGGGCGCACGAAAGAAAAGTTTGCCGATTTTCTGGAACCCCTGGTGGAGTCCTGCCTTCCGGAACAGGTTCTGCGTGCCTGGGAAAGGAGTCGATCCATTGATGAGGCATCCAGTGGAACAGCTGACGCAAGCGTGCGTTCTTTGGAAAGATTAATGTCCTTCCTTCGCTCGGAGGTGCAAAGTGAGGAGATGATCATACTTGCTCGCTCGGGACTTGGAGTGCCACAGAAGAATTTACCAAACCGCAGGGATGAGGAGCCATCTTTGCCCACAAATGCAGTCTTGATTAATGCAGGTAAGGAAGAGGGGCCAGCCAAATTTAAATGTATATTTTGTTCAAAACAAAATCACTTTAGTTCTGACTGTTTTTTGGCGCAGAAAATGTCTTTAAAGGATAAGAAGAGTATTCTTATAAAAAATAAAGCTTGTTTTAAATGTTTTAAATTAAACCATTCGGCACGATTTTGTCGAAATAAATTCATTAAATGTGGTTTTTGCGATGACAAATCCCATCAAAGTTTAATGTGTCCCAAAAAAGAGGACATTAAAGTTGAAGACATTAAAGTAGAATCTGATCCTAGTATCACAGTTATAGGCAATACGCTTTCTAATCAGTCAGAAGTATCCAATATATATTTACAAACAATTATGATTAAAATTAGTCATAAAAATAAAGAGCTGGTTTTGCGCTGCCTTCTGGACAGCGGTAGTGAAAATTCCTACATTACTCAACGGGCAATCGAAAAATTGAACTTGACACCTGTAGCAAAACAAATCATGTTACACGGTTTGTTTGGGGGGAAGCAGACGGGTCCCAAGCAACATTCCCTCTATAATGTTGAAATAAGTAGTTTAAAGGGTGACTTTTCTTGTAAAATTCCAGTTCTTTCAGAGAATAAAATTTGTGGGTGTCTACCTAAGGTTAGGAATATATTGGTACTATCAGAACTAAAAGAAAAATATATTGATGTACCTGATATTTATTCGTCACATTATGAAATCGATTTACTAATGGGAGCCGATTCTATTGGGTTAATCTTAACGGGTATGAGCATTACACTCGAATGTGGTTTAACGGCTGTTGAAACCAAGTTAGGATATACTTTAATGGGTAAAATTAAAGAAAATTTTAGGGAACATGTTGTAATGTCAGTGCCTGCTATAAGTGAAAGACAATTGTCAAAACCAGTGGTAAGTATGTTATCCACACAATTGTCCACTTTTAATATCAAAGAATTGTGGGATCTGGAAACAATAGGTATTCGAGATCCAGTGGAGAATTTAAAAGGAAACATGCGTTATGCAAAAGCAATTGAGCAATTTGAGAATAATTTAAATGTGCTTCCAGATGGTAGATATGAATTGTCCTTGCCATTTAAAACTGAAAGCAAATTACCAAGTAATAAAAATTTAACATTGAAAAGACACAAACGAATGTGTCAAGGTATAATTGATAAGGACTGTCTTGAATCCTATGTTGCTGTATTTAAAGAATGGGAGAGGTTAAAAATCATTGAAAAGGTCCCAGATAATGAAATTAAAAATGATGGTTATTATATGCCCCATAGACCAGTGTATACACCTTCTAAAACTACTAAGATCCGCCCCGTATTTGATGCATCTGCCAGGGAAGGAAGTAAACCTTCTCTTAATGATTGCCTTCATAGAGGTCCAAATTTAATTGAACTGATACCGGATATCTTAGATAGATTTCGTGTGTACCCTATTGGCATATCAGGAGATATTGAGAAAGCTTTTCTGCAATTAAGTATAACCCCCAAACATAAGGACTTTTTAAGGTTTTTCTATCCCCATGAAAGTGAAGAAATAATTTATCGTCATTGTCGCGTGGTGTTCGGTGTCTGCTCAAGCCCATTTCTATTAGCAGCCTCAATAAAGCATTTGTTAGAGCGTAGTCCCCCACAATATCGAGATTTGATTAATAAACTGCGTCATTCCTTCTACGTAGACAATTGTGTTACCGGTGTATTCCACGCCCAGGAAATACATCCATTTATTTCCAAGTCTGAGGAAATTATGAAAATGGGGTGTTTTAACCTCAGAGCATGGGAAAGCAATGTTAAAGGGGAGGGCGTAACTAAATCTGAAGGTGATACAAATGTATTAGGAGTTGTATGGAATTTAGACAGGGATACTCTTAGGTGTTTCATCGATAAGGAACAGTTAGGAAAAACTGAACAATTGACTAAACGGTCGATGTTATCTGCCATTCAGAGAATCTTTGATCCTATTGGCATATTAACAGCAGCTACATTGCAGCCTAAAGTTTGGTTGCAAGAAACATGGAAACTAAAATTATCATGGGATGATCCCTTACCTCCAGATTTATATAACAAATTTAATAAATGGTTCACTGATATTTCCTTGTTAGAGGGCTTAGAAATCCCCAGATATTGTGAGGCTAATTCCTCATCAGACATGCACGTTTTCGTAGATGCTTCCAAAACTGCTTTCGCGGCTTGCGTTTTCTTAAGATCAAAAACACCTTTCGGAATTAAATTACATCTAATTAGAGCAAAGGCTAGGGTTGCTCCATCCAAAACTGTATCAATACCTAGGTTAGAACTCTTGGCTTGTTGCGTGGGTGCCAGATTGGCCAAATCCATTCAGAAGGCATTGGACCTGCCTGATTTGACCACTACCTTTTGGACGGATTCTATGGTAGCTTTATACTGGATAAAACATTATGGGGAATGGTCAATTTTTGTGGCAAATAGAGTAAGAGAAATAGGAGAAATTACTCCTTCTGAAAACTGGAGACACGTTCCAGGTCACTTGAATCCAGCAGATGTTCTTTCTCGTGGCTGTTCACCCAGATATCTGTTGGATTCAAAATGGTGTGAAGGCCCAGCATGGCTAATTGAGGATTCTAAAAATTGGCCTACAACTGAGATCAATTGTGCAGTGAAAGAGGTCGATTCTGAAAAGAGGAAAGTTAAATTGTGTCACATTAATGTAAACAATGAGGAATGGTATTCAAATAAGTTTTCGAATTACCACTCTATTATCAGGTTGACTGCATGGATCAAGAGATTTCTTGATAACTGTCGTAAAACTCCTGAAAATAGAGCGACGGGAAAACTCTCGTGTACTGAAATTGAAAGAGCCGAAAAGGTTCTTATTCGCTCGGAACAATCAAAATTCTTCCCTGATCCAAATTGTGTACCAATAATTAACGTATTTAAGGATGATGAGGGATGGCTGCGTGTTAAGACCAGAATAACTGAGCGTAAAGATGACCATTGTTTTTTGTCACCTATCCTCCTTCCAGAAAACTGTACCTTGACTGTGAGGTTGATCCAATACTTACACCATACAAATTGTCATGCTGGTACTCAAATACTTCTCTCAATTATCAGAGAGAAATATTGGATTCTAAAAGCTAGAAAAACTGTCCGAAATATCGTTAGGAAGTGTGTGAGGTGTCGAAGGTACAGTGCAAAACCAGCTGTTACTGAACCAGTAGCTCTGCCTCCTGACCGAGTTAGGGATACTAATGTTTTTGAGGTGTTAGGTGTTGATCTGGCCGGCCCTCTCTTCCTCCAGAATGGTGAAAAAGTCTGGATTGTTCTCTATACCTGTGCAGTCTTCAGAGCAGTGCACTTGGAGCTCATAACTTCGTTGTCAACAGAGAACTTTCTGCTTTCATTTCGACGCTTTATCGCACGCAGAGGAAGACCTAAGATAGTGTATTCAGACAATGGTACTAACTTTAGGGGTGCTGTAGCTGAATTCAAAAATCTTGATTGGGAGAGTATAGAGCGGGAGACAGAAATTCAACAAATAAAGTGGAAGTTCATCCCACCCACCGCTGCATGGTGGGGGGGATGGTGGGAGAGACTTATAAGAGTGGTTAAAGATCTCTTAAAGCGTACTTTAGGAAACGCGATTTTGTCGTATGAAGAGCTTCTAACTGTTTTATGTGACTGTGAGTCTATCATAAACTCTCGCCCATTAACTTACATTTCAGAGGATTCCGAGGATCTTGTGGCAATTACGCCAGCAATGTTTTTGATGAGTAATTCTTCTCTTGATGTCACTGACTTAGATTTAAGTGATTTTGCCAAGTTTCAAAAACGAGTGAAGTTTCGGTCTAAACTTCTTAAGGATTTAAGGAGCAGGTTCCGAAAAGAGTATTTAGGTTTGTTAGTAGAAAAAAGTCAAAAACCATCATCTCGTTTCTTGACTGTTGGAGAAGTTGTGCTCATTGAGAATCCTAACAAGAAGGGTTTATATTGGCCTCTAGCCAAGGTATTGGAATTGATCCCAGGTAGAGATGGGAAAATTCGTTCTTTACGACTCAAATGTGGTAACTCAATAATAATTCGTCCTATCCAACGAGTATTTCCCTTAGAGGTACAGTCTGAAGATATTCCTGTGGCGGTCACTACCCCTTCTGATGTACCAGACGTTACTGATGATCCAGTTCAAGGTCCTGTGAATGCCGAGTCAATTCCTGATGCTTCGGCTGACGATATCCACGGGATTTCAAGATATGGGAGAAAGGTGAAACCACCGAAGAGACTGGACTTGCTCAATGTGACTTTGTTTTTTGAGTAAATAAATACTCAAAAAAGGTGGGAGTATGTTACGTCATCATGGAGTTGCTTATAAGAATTGACTTTTGTACTATTCGGCTTGTTCTGAATTCTGTTACGAACTGAAAAAGTGCAGACGATAATCTTTTTTTTAGAATGTAAAAACGGTTATTTTATATATGTTCTTGTTCTAGTTCAAAACTTTTTGTAATTAAAGAAAGACGTGAAGGGTTTTGCTCTCGTTTCTTAAGTGTGCTGGCGTTTGTTACCTTCCATAATTTGAACCTGAAAAAGGATCCAAGTGAGATCCTACAGACTGGTCAGAAACCAAGTCTAGAACATTTAAGAATTATTGGCTGTACCTGCTATGCTCACATTCCCAAACAAAATAGAAGGAAAATGGAGAAAAAAGCCATAAAAGGGATTTTAATAGGATACGACAATGATGATGGTTACCGAATATGGTGCAAAGAAACCGAAAAACTGATTAGATCTCGTGATGTAATTTTCCATGAAGAATTGGTCGAGAAACAGGAAAACAAAGTACCATATTTCCCTTTGGAGCCAGGATCAGATTTGATTTCTGAAGAGAAAGAAGCTGAAACTGACAATTCTGAGAATATTCCGTCCACTTCGAAAGAAAATGAGCCACGACAGCTCAGAGATCGTCAAAAACTGAAGAAACCACAAAGGTTTAATGATTATGTTATGTCAGCAACTTTTAATCTTCCTTTAAATGAGCCTATGACCTACGAAGAAGCAATGGCTGGTCCAGAAAAGGATGAATGGACAAGAGCTATGCAAGAAGAAATGCAATCTCTAAGCTCTAATAATGTTTGGGAGTTAGAAAAACTTCCCGAAGGCCGTCAAGCAATTAGCGGGGAATGGGTGTTCAAGAAGAAGCTCGATGAACATGAAAATGTTAGCAGCTATAAAGCACGATATGTGGCAAAAGGTTTTTCTCAAAAATATAGAGAAGAATGCGATGAAGTTTTTGTAATGAACTCATGATATTTTGACAAAACCACTTGAGACATTTAAAACATGAAAACTTGCCTCAATGATTGGTTTGGTGTAGATAGTTTAAATATTATATTCTGTATGTATTGTTCATTGGCTAGTATTCTGTCGTTGAGAGGGGATGTTGGTGTATATATATGGCAACGACAGATATTTATTGAAAACATTTTGTATCTTTGAGTTGGCAATATCACGAAATTCTATAACGGTAAAAATTAGTTTAAATGATGTTGTAACGGTTTATCCATCCACTAAAATGTTAACTTCCATATTCTTCTGTGATCTTGTTGTAAACAACTTCTCTACACCAAATTTAAACATCGTAGGTCAATTTATTCGAGAGTTAGGCTGACCACGTTCACACAGACACAAAGAAAGACGCACTGACACGCAGACAGACGTTTTTTCTAAGCCATATTTTTTTAAGTCGGGATGTTCCAAAACCTGGAGAAATACAAAAAAATAGGGGTGTGGAACATCGCACAACTTTCAATTACACTATAATACTAACGTGGATTTGTGTCATTTACCGTTTGTATATTTTCATCCTTCATTTAGAATAAATGGCCAATTTGGCGATATTTTTTGCGATAATTCTTGCATGGGTCTTAAAAAAAATTTTAAAAAAACGTAAAAATGATGATTTTTGGCGATATACTTTTCTATAATCCTTATATTATCCTTTATTATAAGCGAAACTGAGAGCAGAAGAAAAATGATCGTTGATGAGGTATGTTCAAGGAAAGGGAACTCTGTGTTGAAGACATTCATTTTTCAACTTTTTACGGCATTAAAACATTATTTAAGGGAATTTCGGAGGTGGGAATGTTTAGAACACCTTAAGAGACATTACCACAACGATTTTTATCAAAATCGTAAGAGCCGTTTTTTAGCAATCATTGAAAAACATGATTTTTTCAATGGTAGCTACCTTATGCGCATGCGCTATTTTGACGAAAACCTTAATGGTAGGTCCCATGGCCGCCACTAACCCCTTACCATATTTGAACATCGTAGGTCAATTTGTTTGGGAGTTATGCTGACCACAGACACACATATACACACACACATTTTTTCTAGATCACTTTTTTGAAATCAGGATGTTCGATTTTTTTTTCCACCGAATGCTATACTTTCATTACCCTATGTATATATACATAAGGGTCATTGAAAGTAAAAAGACATATTACCATTTCCAATACAGCTGACCGTAACTTCTGGGTGAATTTTGATATAAAAATTATTTTTGACAAGAACTTCCATTTGATATTTCCAATAGTACAAATCCGCTGGCCAATATCGGCTCGACACTAGTCAATCCTGATGTGGACCTTTGTAGGCTGGCCGTTGCTATGGATCTTGGCCAATCTCGCCCACAGCTGAATAAAGTATACTTTGACCTTTAAAATTTTGATGCAGAATTTAAAAATTGAAATATTGTGCTATAAGAAGGGGCGGAAAAGTAAAAAATATGTTTTGTGATGGTTTCGCCACGTTTTTTTTTTTTGTTTTTTTTTTTTTAATCTTGTATTTTGGAACGATACTTGAGATTTGGCATGGACTGGCCAATCTTCCCAGAACTCCTGTATCCGGCATTGGCCAATACCACTGTACTACCTGTGATGTTTCAGGTTCACCTGAGACGGGAGAGAAATGTTTATCTCAGAATAGTATCCTTTTTTCAATCAATGTTGAATCTTGCAATTGAGCGTTGCCGTTGCCTGGCAACAGAAAGACAGAATTCTCAGTTGTAAACTAACTAACTTTTTTCCAGTTACCTTTTTATGTCAAATTTAGGGATAAAAAGAATTAATAACGTCCAGGAATCGAAATTTACGATTGCCCGGTTGTCCGAAGCAATCAGATTTTTAAAAGGGCAAATAAAACAAAAATTTCAGTACTCCTTTGAATAACCAGAAATTAATTTCTATTTCATAAATGCATGTGTTTTTTTTTTTATAATTAGGATAAAACTAATCAATTGGATTTCGAGCACTTATTTTATGTACCCGTTGAACAATTTAAATTATCCAAGGTGAGAAATAGAGTAAAACGTGATCGCCTTTACTTAAACAACAGAAGTTTCATATTCTGTAACGTTGAAAAATTTAAGGGCAACAAACATTACTTAAGGACAACCAAGATCACTTCAGTGGTTTCCATCAGGGAAACCATAAAAAATCACAAGTTGTGAACCCTGATAACGTAGTAATACCAAGCCAAACAATGAAATATTGCTTCGTGAGAATTCCATATCTTGACTCTTCTAGAATGAAACCTTCACCAAAAAGAGTTCAAATCATGCACCCAGTTTGAAGAAGCGTAGTTCCAGATAATTTCTGTACAGTTCTCAAAATATTATTTCCTATCCTCTGACCCCTCCCCCACGAAAATAATTCAGACAACGTTCTTCTCAAATGCCTAGCATCAAAGTTCGCCCCCCACCCCTCCCCACCTTTTAATTTTACACTTCATCACTAGGTACATCCGGTTGAAAGCACGACCGGATAAAACTTGCTCAACTCTATATTTTTCTTGCTCAACTCTATATTTTTCTTGCTCAACTCTATATTTTTCATGCTCAACTCTATATTTTCTTTCTCAACTCTATTGTTTCTCAACTCTATCGCAATGATACTTCTTAATTCTAGATTTGTTGACCATGAAAGGCCAAGAGATCGGTGGAATACCTCTGGGAATCCGGACCATCAAGACATTCCTCCCAAAGGACCGAAAAGAAAGGGTCAAAGCAATACGCCCGCTGTCCCTGATACTGACCTACATTACTTACGTGGCATTCTGTGCTGCTAGGAAACCCATCAACGTGGTGCGGGTGAAAGTGCTCGATGACTGCAATTCGACGAAAATCCAAGAGGACCCCAACAGTTGGTGCAAAGGAACAGTATTTGAAGACAACACGGATGAAATTGCATTCTATTTCGGATCGCTTTTTATTGGAACGTATGCGGTGAGACAACGTTTAGACACTTTAGACACGTTTAGACGCTTTAAACGTCGTAAACAAACTCACCAGGTAAAATGGTCATCGAGAAAAAATTGTGAAATCCAATGGTTGCCATTAAGCGGCCACGTTTAGTTTCTTCGGGGTACTTGTACACAATGAACTAAATTGGAATTATTGAGAGTAACGTTTATATATAATCAGTACTTGGCAGACTAGAGTTATTTCAAAATAATCTCATTTCATACGTTTGAGCTACTTTGTACTAATTACACTAAATTGAGGAGATTAAAAAAAAAAAAACTCGAGCCTGCCAAGTGCTGATTGCCAATGGCGGTTTCCCACAATAAACCAAATTTAGTTCATTGTTTAGAATTACCTTAAGGAAGTTAATGCGGCCATTTAGTTGACAAAACATTAGATTTCATAACTTTTTCTAGCTGAACAGTTTGGTTGGCGGGATTTTTTGCAATGTCTAGTTGTTTTTTGGCTAACAACATCTAGTTGCTTCATTTCTTTTTGTTGCATGCGTTATGTTCGAGAGGTGCTAGATACGGTTGATGAATATTTAACAAGAATAATCGTATCGTCACTATAAATACAAAATGGTGTAAGTGGCAACAACGTTAGATTCTAATATGACTCTTCGTATTAGGAGCGACAATAAATGTCATGATGCATACTGTAAAATATAGATATTATAGTGAGATTTAGTTTGGCAATCAAAATCAGATAGTGAAAATCGGCAATCAAAATCAATTGAAGGAAACCGAGTACAACTTCACAATATTTTTTAGCGTATCCCATTCCATTTGAGATACAAATGGGAATATTTATCCTTTGAAAAACCTCCCTCTTTCGTAATTTAAAAAGTTATAACCAATGTTCCGGCACTATAGAATCAACAATTTAACCGACAAGACAATTTCCTTACTTTATTATTCGCCCACCTGATGACTGTGTGGTTAGAGCTCTGGTCTCGTATCCAAAGGAGCCGGGTTTGAATCCCTGGTTAGGAATGGATGTTCGTTGTGGTTCAGAATTTACACTAAGGAGTAGGTCCCGGTCTGATTAGTCATCATTGGGCATAAACACTAGTCGTTGAGCCTACAAACCAAACCCTACTTTATTAAATAGATAACCCTTTATCTAAAATTCGGCAATGTCAAAGTAAAGAGAAACGTGCCAAATATGCAACCATGCTTGTCATTTTTCTCACGTCACATGTTTCTTCTTGGCTTCACTCTCGTTGTATAATTAGAGTAGGAAGGCGCGGTCTACTGTATTTTTAGTCTATGGTTAAAACTTTATTTTAAAATAAAAGTGGTTACCTAACTCATAATTGAAACACATAATTTCAGAGCTCAAATGTTAACTATTATATTGTTATTTGTCGTCTACTCACCTGGGGCAACACGATGGGGAAAAATCAGGATTCAATCTATAATAGAAGCTGAGCTATGAGGGGTCGAAGAATGACGTAAATTCGGTCATACTATATACTTTGCATGCTCTACAACTTTGACATCAGATTTGGCGGTGGAACACTACCGCGGCCCACAATTGTTGGATAATCATTTTTGTATATCTGTTTCTCAGAATTAAAAGAGCCTTAGTCATAATTCGATAACTGTATCCAAGAATGAAACAATTGAACCTCCTACTCTCCATTGAACTCTATAAAACGCTCGGTTATAACTCTCGCTCAATGCCTGAGAAACTTTTTGAGTAATTTACAATGTATTAATTAAATAGAAAATGAACTCTTAAGATATGATCTGCAATGAAACAAATATCACTAAATTTTGGTTTAGATTCGATTGGATCTGAGGAACAGATGTTACCTCTGCAAATTCCAAGTATAAAAAGAAACATCATACCACTTAGAATTTCCTTAGTGTATCACATATACGTGTTATCATTTTTTTTTTTTTTTTTTTTTTTTTTCAGGACAGGACTGGACTTTGGTAAATATATTGAAAAAACTGTAACTCTCTTTTCAGTTTGTTCAAATAATATTTTTCGATAGGTACTATTATACCTATTAGTATATTTATTTCAAGGAGGAGCTGCCAGAGGCCCTTTTAAAGAACGACATACTGTACTTAAAACAGCTCTGAGTACTTAACTTTTGAAAACTTTTTCTTGCCCCTTTTGCAGGTGTGCCAATTCTTCAGCGGCGTGATTGCTGACGCTTTCAACCCCCGATATTTCATCACGACCGGTGGCATCATGGTGGGCTTCTTTTCAGTATTGATTGGACTGGCCAACTTGTGGAAGATCAAGAGTAACCAGTTCTTTGCCATGGGAGTGATGATGCTAGGAGCGGCACAATCTACAGCGTGGCCAGTACTGTTGTCATGTGCCACTCATTTTTATTCCAGTACCTCGAGAAGGGGGCTTTTCTTTTCTTTGTGGAACACGCACGCTGTTGTTGGTGAGTATTATTGAGAGCCCCATAGCATATGACATAAGTACACTCCGAGAAATATCCGTTTTATTTTCAGTAGAGGGTCCAGTAATTTTTTATGGAATGCCAAATATCTATACCGAAAATCAATAGTCAATTCCTTAAGCTTAAAGTAGAAATGATTACAAGCATGTGTCATATATCAGTTTGAAGTTCTCGATAAGATGACTTTTAAAATTCTAAAGAAAGTTCCATCAAAAGTCCTTTAAAATTGTTATGGAAGAATACTTCCATAGTAACTCCGTGAAAGTTTAACTCTTTACTTCAAATTGAAATACAGAATTGGAATTCGCATATTCGGTGACACTTCGGTTTTACTGTGAAGTTTTTCGCTAATGTCACCAACTTACCATCCAAAATCTCCAAATTACCATTAAACGACTAGAGCAAAAGAAAACGAAGACATCAAATCTTCATCAGTTTTGACTTGATTCAAGAACTGCTACAAGATAATTATTGGTTGAATAAAAGTAATAACTACTTATAATCAGTGCTAGAAGTGTAGGTAGACGCGGGGTGACGCGCCCTCTCCCCCCCCCCCCCACACACACACATGTCAAGAAAATACCCATGCGTCTAACCATTTCTAAAACCACTAAAATCCATCCCCTCACTTCTAAAACCACTGAAATCCATCCCCTCAATTTTAAAAAACATTCAGTACGTCTAAAAACTAGAGAAAATATAGTATTAACTTTTCATTACTTCTGCTTTTTCTGACTATTTTATATTTTTTATACTTCGATTTTTTTTTTTTTTCTTTTTTTTTTTTCTTCTTTTTTTCAAGCAGATTTAGTCAATTTTTCTTGGAAATGCGTGACGAGTTTCGGCGCCTGTTGCCAGGATTATTGAGGAGTGGATAGAAGAAAACATATTTATCGCACTATCATTTCCTATGTTGTCCTCGACCATTTATTTTAAAATGTTTTGCATTTTGTTGAATATTAGTAGATAAAACCGCGTATTTCTCCAACTTAACCATTAACTCTTACTTCTGATTCTAAACGGCATTTGTATTCGTAGTCTATCTACTAGTTCAAAGAAGATGAGTTTGATAAATTGGCTTCAAAACTGTAAGAAAAATGGCTCCGATACACTGCAGAACGTTGAAGAAGGAGCAGTGGAAAATATGCAAGTGTATCAAGTTGAAAAGCGACCACGTGGAGAGAATCTAGCATGTGGCTGCAACAGTAAGCAAAAATGCCACTGCAGTAACGATTATCCAAAGTATTGGTCACATGATACGTACCTTCTGAAATGTAACGAGTATCCATGGTTTACTTGTAAAGAACAAAAACTTGGATGCAATACATAGAAGGCTGTTATAAAAGCTTGGGCTGAGAAAAAAAAAACAAGGTTTGAAACTTTCTATCGAATGGGTATTGTGTAACATTTTATCACATGGAGACAAAGAATTTGGCCAACGAGTATCCTTAAAAAAGCAGAATCAATGAAGCCAAATGAGAAATATTAAAAATGCAAACCTTTCTTTTAAGAAGGTAAAATATCATTTCAAATTTTTATACTTTCAATTTTTGAATGCACGATACAATACTTGAATCTATAATATAGTTATGTTAGAGGCAATATTTGTTTTGGAACTACCGACTGTCACTTATAAAGTTCTTAACACAGCCAAATGCGTCTCGTAATTTTGAGCATCTAGAAGAATACGAGATCGAAATTTTCTAGTGTAAACACTGTAAACCCCTCTCTCCGACCCCACCTCACCAACGAGAGGACATTGAGGCCACGACAGATTTAATGTGCAACAGCCCCCCCATTAGGTACCCACCGATATTTGGAAGACGGAGGCCCGAACCCACAACCCTCCGGTAATGAGCTCGATACTCTAGCGCAAAGTTATCGGAGCCTGAGGCAACATTTAAATCTAAATAAACGGTCATGTATATAATGTTGAATTATTGCTTCACTTCATCTCATACTTCCAAGTAAAAAAACTAAGTCGCATAATATCCATTAAAATAACAATAAATATTGGACTATTGTTCTAGCTAGAAATTATTTTCTTACTACTAGTTTAAAATGTTTTATCAGGTACGAAATTATAAAATTTATCATTGAGAGGGGGGAGGGGTGCACTTGTCACCAACTTTTGGAGGTCCCCTCACTATTTTTCCCACTTCTACCACTGCTTATAATAAACATTAAATCAGTGATGAAGGATTCATAAGGGTAAATATGGTTTCTATGTTCACATAAAACTTGATTCGTCATATCTAGATTGAACTTCTGAGGGATTTCTGTAAATTGAAATGTAGGGTTGTTTTTAACACGATCCCTTAATTGTTAACCTAATTCTTCTAATGATAGATTTAAAGGGATCACGTCCACAACATCAAAATTACTCTAACTCACCCCCGAATACAAAATGAAATTTTTTGAAAATTCCTAAATGTGTGCTCTGATATTCCAACTGACAAAACAATTGAAATTCCAAGAAATTCCAATCAAAAAATTTATTATAACGTCTTTATTACATGGGAAAGAATTTCGAATAAGAGATCTTTCAACGCTAAAAAAGCCGACCAAACGGTATAGTGGTTAGCGTGCTAGCCTCTAGACCGCGAGGTTGCGGGTTCGAGTCCCGTGTTAGGCATGGGTGTTTGTAAATGTATGTTGGCTTGTCTAATGACGAATGTTTCGGCGCATTATAGCCCTCGTGTTGCTGACGGCGCCAGATAATCTGAAAACAACCAACCAATCAACGCTAAAAAAAATATATATATATTTTCTAATCTTTCAGGAGGTATTCTGGGCACGTATATTTCCGCAGTTTTCGTGGAAGGTGAATGGGGATGGAGCTTCTTAATCCCGGGTTTCATCGTTGCACTCATAAGTCTGGTTGTTTTCTTCTTTCTGGTGGTGCATCCTTCCGATCTTGCCAAGTTGGACAAGCGAAAGAAAGGGATATTCGAAACAGAAGGTTGGAGATTTTGTTGTCTTACTAATAATGACACTTAGAGGCTTCGTACGTGAACAACTTTCTTTTTCCAATTGGAAAAAAAAAAAAAAAAAAAAAAAAAAAAAACGACGCTTAAAATTATTATCACCACAATGCTCATAAAAAAAACACGCACATACACTCTAAACATATCTTATTACTTACCTGTTGTTTTTAATAAATAGACTATTTATTTAAAGAGAAATATTAGTTATTACTTTATCAAAAAAATATTTTAATTTTAATTTAAGGCTATGAAGGAAAAATATCATGTTTCTACTGAACCGAATCACAACGGACTTGGCTTGTATAACCCTTGAAACCCTACATTTAGTAAAAGTGACAATACTTATAATATTATTTGACTCACTGTCCAGTTATCCAGTTTGAAAAGTAGAGAGAGGATTCATATACTTCAAAACTAAAGTATGCCATAGTACTATATTTAAAAATGTATTTTCTCACAAACTAAACATCAAAATTTTTAGTTAAAAATGTCGATTTAATGATAATATCCTAAAATTCGCAATTAGTTAAGAGCATTGGAAAAAGTTTTGAACCATTTTCGCAAAATTACTAAGTGGTAAAGTCAATGGAAAACTATAAATTACTGATTATGTACTTATAAATAAAACCTTCTCTCTACAGATAGTGACACAGAAATACCAGTGTGGCTCAATCCCACCAAATCCATTGACTATTACGACGCCTTCCGCATTCCCGGTGTGATAGAATTCAGCGCTTGCATGTTCTTCTCACGCATGACTAGCTACACGGTGCTCTTCTGGTACCCGGTGTTCCACACCACTCACCATGCCGCTTCTACCACCGCCTACTTCTCCGTGTGGTTCGCGCTGGGCGGGGTGATCGGGGGTGTCTCCGCCGGAATTTTTAAGGACATGTCCAGAAAAGGTGCTCTGGTCTGCTTTGCGTTCCTGATGGGCTCGATTCCAGTGCTGGCATTGCAGATACTCAGGGAAGAGTATGTGAGTAATTATTGTGAGTTTATTTTGTTGTGGTTTATATTTAAATACAATGAAGAATTTAATGAAGTTGAATTGTGAATGATTGTTATGCGTTAACTTCACTGGGATACATTCATTCTTTGGCAACAAGCAAAAGCATGAGAGCATAAGTTAATTGTATGTATTTTTAGAGTTGATTGACGATACGTTTATCAAAGCAAAATTGTAAAGATACACATATAACAGATTTAGGATTGTACAAAACAGTTTCTCGATGGTCTTTAAAAATGTAATAAACATGAATTTAGGTAAATGAATAGACCTAATAAATAAAACTGCATAACTCTAAACAAAAACGATACAAAGGACAATTCCTGCATTTTTTAAAAACGAGTGAAATTAAATTATATTTATAAAGAATTTCTTTCTGATTCCAAATATTTAAACAAAAGTTCTTTAAAAAAATTAGTTATTTAAATATTAAGAAAAGAAAATGCCTCAAAACCGAGCCAAAACCAGTCCTATCAAAAACACTCAAAAAATTCATGACGTCAAGGGTTCTTAGAGTTTCTATGGTTATCGTGAGGTTTCTGCCAAATAGTTGGCGTTGAAATAATTAGCGTTGGTAGACCATTGCCACATTCCGTACAGGTTGGCGTGATTTGCAAAAAAATTGCAAATCTAGTTTCTACTGCTGCATTTCAAGCCAAGATGTTTGCGAAACCGTGACGTCACATTCAATGCCAGTCGAATGAATCGTTTTCTCGCCATCGTCAAGCAAGGTAACTTTAATGGCAAATTAAAAAAAAAAAAAAAAAAAAAAAAAAAAAAAAAAAAAAATAAGCACATTGAGCAACAATTTTTGTGTTTATGGCCTTTTCGAAACATTTAGAATTGAATAAAAAAATAAAAATAAAATGCGGGAATTGTCCATTGTAATATAATAATCTAGAACTATTTCTTACAGAACAATATGTTCTCCAACGCCATACTCCAACTTCTCTTGGGCATATTCGTGGACGGCCCATTTATTCTTCTGAGTACATCAGTATCAGTGGACCTAGGCACCCACAGCATAATACGCAGGTGCCACCGTGGACTGGCCACCGTAGCGTCTATCGTGGAAGGAGTAGGGGCACTAGGGGCCACGCTTGGACCACTCATTAGCAACTACTTTATGAAGAGGAAAGAGTGGATGTACTCCTTGTTACTGATGATGACCATGGAATTCCTCGCCAGCCTCTGTCTTGTAAGGTTAGCCTACAAGGAGTACAAAGAGGGCTTTAGGAAGTTGTCACTTGGCGATTATTGGGGTTGATTTGGTGAATTGCTGCTAGAAAAACACTTAGAACTTGACAGATGAGGGAAGAAAAAAAGCCAATTAGAGGAACAAAGTTAGAACACACAACAAATAGGTTGGTGTAACTTTACTTTTTTTTTTTTTTTTTTTTTTTTTTTTTTTTTAATATGAAGCATTAGATTAGTGAATTAAAAATTGTACCAAATCTTAATGCGACGATTGGGACTTTAAATTAAGACAAGATAAATATATATTACTATTTTGAGTAAACGAATAACGCAACACTTGCGTATGAGGTTTATTTATTTGGCATATGTATCTTTTCCCTCTACATTTTTGAAATTTTCCTCAATCCCTTCAATATCTGAATGATCTTCGACCTAAAATACTCAAATGTCGTTTTCAATAAATTTGCTGGGCCGTGTCTGGCTGTTACCTATTGATTCATAGATAACAGGTCACCATCAATTATCGATAGAAATTTTGTTCACCACTGGATACCTCTTTTATCAGTAAATACAAGAGAAAATTAATTTTTACCGGGTAATATTAATAGTCGAAGAATTTCTGACTAACCTGTATGAAGAGTATCCCACAAAAAAGCATTTTTGAAAAGTAGAAGAACCACCAACCTCAAAAAACTTTCTTGCAATTAAAAAATCGTAAACATGATGAAAATTTTCAGCCACAAACACAGTGATATAAAAAATGGCCAACCTCTGATTACAACTCTCGGTTGTGACTCGCTTACGAATGTATGCTTACTTAATTTATTTTTAAAATTTAAGTTCCGCTCCCATAAAAATGTACGCTGCATGAGGTTGGTGCCCGTCATAGGATTATTAACAATGCTTGCGTTTAAACTAATTTATGGATGTTTGCACGAATATTCGAGTTTATGATTTCATTTGGATGGATACGAAATACAAAGTAGTGTAAATATTCATGTTCGTGTAATTTTCAAAATAGTATAGAGAAACTGTGCTCAAACGCTTGCATTTGAATCGTTATTAAGAATTTTTTAAGTAGAAAACTAAAGTGTTTCTGGTAAGCTTTTGTTTGGTTGATACATACATTTTGGAAAGTTTTTATGTGTGGGGGGTTTTAAAGGTTTGTAATTAAGACTGGCGCCAACCTCAAACAGTGTAAATTTTAATGGGAGCGGAACTTAAATTTTAAAAATAAATTAAGTAAGCATACATTCGTAAGCGAGTCACAACCGAGGTAATCAGAGGTTGGCCATTTTTTATATCACTGTGTTTGTGGCTGAAAATTTTCATCATGTTTATGATTTTTTTATTGCAAGAAAGTTTTTTGAGGTTGGTGGTTCTTCTACTTTTCAAAAATGCTTTTTTGTGGGATATCAGAACTTTTTTTTAAACACTGGCGACTTCTATTTTTTGAATTTATCCGTTTCATCGTTTTTCTCTTTATCACCTATGATACACCTGGTACCAGGAATATTCATAATTCTTCAAACTGAGTTCGACGATACCTTACATGGAATAATTATCTTTAAAATTGATAAACCGGAAGTGGTACCAATAGCATACCTGGTACTTTAAACATTCATAATTCGTCAAAACAGAAGTCCAACATGCCACATTTATCTTGGAAATTGATTAACCGAAAATGGCACTACCTATGCTATACCCGATACCTTAAACATTCATAGTTTTTCAAGACAAGCCCAACGACACCCAACATGCCATATTTATCTTCAAAATTGATAAACCAGAAGTAGTACAACCTATGGTACACCTGGTACCATGAATATTCATAATTCTTCAAATTGGATTCAATGATATCTTAAATGCCAAAATCTTCTTGAAAATTGACAAATTGGTTGAATGCGGACGGCAGTAACCATCAAAATCTACCACGAACGAGTACTAGAAACTTGTGTATGGCAACTCAACTCCCAAAACTTAAAGAAATACGTTGCCATTGACAAAGAGCCTGTCTGCCAAGTTTCAGCTTGATTGGTTAGTTTGTACGCACAACGACCTATTTTAGTGCATAATAACGACTGATCAGTCCGGGACCCAAAGCTTAACGTGGATTCCGAATCACAACGAACATCTACACCTAATCCAGGAATCAAATCCGGCACCTTTAACTTACAAGGCCAGAGCGTTCATCCCATTGAAAGTTTATTCTAATAAATTGTTACAAATAAATATTACAAGTTTTTTACAGTCTAATAAATATTGCAGTATAAATTATTTTTATTATACCAAGCATTATTTTGGTTCACATAATAACCCATTGATATTTGACAAAATTTAAAATATTTTCTTAACAACAATTTTAAAATTCACTATGAAATTACAATTTTGATGATATATGATTCTACAATTTCATTTTACAACGGAAAGTAAAAATCAACACATCTTTCGTAATTTCATTCAGCTTCCGGTAATCCACACAAAATCTAGTGGAACCATCCTTCTTTCGAACGAGTACGATCGGAAAGGCCCATGGACTTGAGGAGGGTTCAATAACTCTATTATCTTCCATTTCTTGTAACAATCTCCCGACCTCCTCTTGTTTTGCAAATGGAAGTCTTCGAGGGTGTTGTTTAATCGGTACATGGGTCCCAGTGTCAATTCGATGTTGTGTAAGCTTCGTTCTTCCTACATCTTTCGATTACATGGAGAAAACGTCCTGAAATTCTTTTATAAGTTTTCCAACAACCTTCTCTTGACTTCTTTCCAACCGAGCATCCTCGAGAAGCTGGTCCTCTAAATCCGCGGATGGTGCGGTCGGAAGCTCCTTCGATCCTCTTTCAATGCTTGTAACAGGTGTGCAAGTGGCAATTTCTTCCCCCTTCTTGATAACTCTTGTAGAATCACCGATGTTGGCCATTCTCACATGCACCACCTCCTGAGAGAGATCCACAACCGTCGCTCCCCAGATAGCATTTTATCCTTTTAAAACCCTTGTCTAAACCTCTCAAGCGAAAAGGGAGTAAGGTTCAGATGACAAGGGAGTAACCATCATAAAACCTTGAAGAAAGGGTCCTAGTCTCCAGACGTCAAGCTTTTGGTAACCATTTCATGACCCCCTTTGCCACAAGGCTTTCGCCGTAAAGGGTATGTAAACCTTTTCGGGATGAGCTTGTCACAAGGTTTTCGCCGTAAAGGGTGTGTAAACCTTTTCGTGATAAGCCTGCCACACGGTTTTTGCCGTAAGGGTTGTATAAGCCTTTTCATAATAGGCTTGCCAAAAGGTTTTCACTGTAAAGGGTGTGTAAACCTTTTCACTCTGAGGTTCCCACCCTGTAGATATAGGAAAGGTTGCAAAAACTTTCCTTTATAAAGTATCATTTATCTTTTGTGTTCAAAAAGAAACACTTAATTGGGAGAGTTCCAATATTGTCGGAAAATGCTTTAAATTTAGTGGCTAATGAAAAATTAATATTTATTCTATAGGAATTTAATTACAATTTGCCTTTAATGGTATCAATCATAACCCAATTTATTGATAAATTTTAATTTATTTGCTAGGTAGAACTTACTAGAATAATAAACATAATTTACTTTTTTTTGTAAAGAATTTTAAAAAAATAAAGATTCAAAATTCAATAAAAAATTATGTATATATTATTAAAAAAATGCATTGAGATCTTAGTAGGTTGCGTTAGACAATTTAAATTGCATTAAAATTTGTTTTAAAGGGTTAATCCAAGCTACTTATAGTTTTATTATTAGAAACATATACAACTAAAAATGCATTTTTACTGATAATTCTTTTTTAGATAATTCTTTATTTTGAAGTAAACAAACACAAATGAGTTGCTTTTTCATTTTATACAAAGAATATAATTTAAACATGATTTTAAATATATACTACAAATATTTCTTCATTTATTTGCTGCATCTGACAAGAAGTTTCTGGGAGATTCTTGAGGAAAACTAAAGGGAATCCCATTCATTTCTATCTGAAAAAAATAAACAAATTTAAAATCTATAATAATAAAACAAGCTGTGTGTCTGTCTGTTTGTGGATCTGTTATAGAAACCTACTTAAAATTGGAGTAGAGCTCTGAAATTTTCAACACAAGAAGTTTTGACCTTCTAATTTATGAATGTCAAACAGAATGTAAAATTTTAATTAGTTCTTTTTTAATTAATATTTTAACTAACTTTTATTTTACAAAGTGACTTCAAATAGAGATACAGCTCTGAAATTTTCAACATAAGTAATTTTGGCCTTCTTATTGAACTATTGAAAAAAAGAATTTTAAATTTGTTGTTAGTTTTATCTTTAATTAATTAATAAATATTTTACAAAACGGTTTCTAATAGAGCTACAGCTCTGAAATTTTCAACATAAGTAGATTTAGCCTTCTAATTGGACTTTTAAAAAACGGAATTTTAAATTTTTATTTAGTTCTTTTTATTTAATTAATTAATAACTATTCTACAAAATGATATCCAATATTGCTACAGCTCTGAAATTTTCAACATAAGTAGTTTTGTCTTTAATTTGGCCTTTTTTTGAAAAACAGTTTCAAATTTTTATTTAGTTCCTTTTTAATTATTTTTTTTTTTTTTTTTTTTTTTTTTTTTTAAATTTATTAATATATATTTAACAAAACGATATCTAATAGAGCTGCAGCTCTGAAATTTTCAACATAAGTAGTTGTGCCCTCCTAATTGGACGTTTGAAAAACATAATTTTACATTTTTATTTAGTTCTTTTTTAATTAATTAAAAAATATTTTACAAAACGATTTCTATTTGGGCTACAGTTCTGAAATTTTCAATACAAGTAGTTTTGGCATTCTAATTGGACTATTGACAAACAGAATGTTAAAATTTTAATTTTATTTTCGATTGATTCTTTGAATTATTATTTTTTTTTTTAACAAAAAGCGACTTCTAATAGGCCTAGAGCTTTGAAAGTTTCAACATAAATAGTTTTGGCTTTCTAATTTTGCTTTCCACAAATACGTGTTAAAATAATCTTAACCCCCTGAAACCTACAGCGCAAGAGAACTATTTGTTCTGCAGAGGATTCTCGGGCGGTTTCGGGCGTTTTGGGATCTTCGAGGTTTGGGGGGTCTGGTCAGCTTCCTCACCTCCTGTGGTGTTGATTTATAGGGGGCAGTTCACTCCTGTCAACTCCGAGAAGCAGAGTCTTGTGGCGATTTTTTTTTTTCTTTCTTTTGCATGGGACATTTAGTAGAAACTCTTTCCGCGCGGGAACTTTTACTAGAGAATTGCCAAGTTTTACAAAATAATTTGCGTTTTGGTTCGCAAAACTTTAAATACATATGAAATAAACCATGCTATTGATATTGTTAAATAAAATTATAATATTTAGCTAAACTTCTTGAAGAAATTAATTATTTCGTCAAGACAGATCCCTCTATAAATTGTTTTAGTCGCATACAGCTGCGAACTCAAATATTTGTGAATTTTTGACTCATTTTCAAATGACGTTATTCTTTTTTTTTTCGCGAGACATAATTATATAACCCATGAAAACAAAGTTTTAAATATTAATCCTTTATATACATCGCCAATTTTTATATTCATTAACACAGCGTCGATTCTGTTAACAGCGTGTGCTTGGTGCTTGTATCTAATTTTAAATATCAAACACATTTATATCAGCAAAATATGTTGCAAACTACGTTTCAAAATGTATTTATTAGAAATGAACGTGCATTTATGCATTCACATCCAAACATCTTTTTTTTTTTTTTATTTTGATTAAAACAATTTTATTATTTATTTATTTAAAAAAAATTTGGCAATATCAAAGAGTTTCAACAATGATCGGCTTACTGCTATTTTAGCGCGATTGGATGAAGGCAAGTTAGTTTATTAGTATTCCGTATAAGCAACTTTTTAGTGACAATAACAGCCCCAAAATGTGAAAGAATGTATTGCCATCGACATCGAATCTATCTACCAACTTTCAGCCCGCTTGGATGACGGCAAGGTGGGTTAATTAAGCATCCGCAGACTTGCACTCTATCGACACTCACACAAAATCGAAGTTAATTTAAAGAATTCAAAATACATCCTTTATTGAAACTTTAATGCCTCTAATACGTACGTTATTGAAATATTCGATTTTTCTTAGATGCTATTTTATAATTTTAGGTGAAATGAAAGTACTCCCCTCGCTCGATAAAAGTTTAACACTCCCTGTTTCACCACGATTAATAATTTGGTATTGAAGATCTGAACAAATAAAGGATTCTACTTACGTAGGATTGCTTAGCCATATGAAGTCCGTGGCGTATACAGGGAGGAGGCTGATAGGGCTACAGCTCCCTGAAAATTGAGAAAAATTATATTTCCAAGTGTAATGTAACAATTTTTGTAAATAGTTAATACTTAATATCCTCATTTAACTAACTTTTCGAGTCAGTCCTTTTTTCAAAATAACTATAACAACGAGAAATGAACACAAAAATACAAGCACATCTATTTCATTTCAAACTCTTCCGATTTTACATTTCTTTCTCATTTCTATATGCTGGGGTCATGACGTCCTTCAGATGGTCAGAGCAGAGAAAACTTACTGGTTCCCTGAAAGAGCATGCGTAGACACAAAGACTTCTCCTTCCTGATACCAATAATACAAATCTGCCATAGAAAATCTGGTAAAATTTTATGAAAGAGGTTTTCTTGGTTTTCAAAACATCATCGAAGCAGATTAGGAAATATGGAAAACAAAATACAGGGTTACTAGAAAAGAATCATTCATTTTCAAAACCCGACTTATTCAAAAGTATTATACTTACACATATGATTGGTACAAGAAAACAACCGCAAAATATTTAAGTTTTATGCTCCAGGTGGTGCTCAAGTTTACCCGATTTATTCAAAAGTATAATACTTTTGAATAAATCTTGTTTTGAAAATGAATGATTCTTTTGTAGTAACCCTGTAGAAAGGTTTTCTTGATGCTTTCGCAGAATGTTCTGTAGACATATTTCCGAATATACGTCACTTAATAAAAAAAAAAAATGTATTTTACCAGTTTCAATTGAAACTTCTGAGCTTTCAACTTTGTGATCATTAACATCATATTAAGAAATTCTATGGGCAAAACAAGGTTGAACAGACTGGCACTTTTTGTCAATTCACAACAACATAAAAATTTGGTTTCGGTAGCCAATGAAATTGCCTTGTTTAGGGGATTTAGAATACACCAATAAACAGTGTTTACATTATATCATAACAATATTTAACATTTAATAAATTTCACTGTATACACCAGCGTTGATTTTTTAACATGTTACTTCTTGCGTTGTTTGTATTATGTGTTTACATTGATTTTATTTATAACATTCATGCTTACGTTTTTTTAATAACACATGCTTAAATTGTGTTTTAGAAACGACACTAATGTTTATTAAATGTTCTTTTCGTTATAATGTAGAATTGTAAGATTATTTGTTTTTCAATACCTTAACAGAATAGTTGTGAAACACTGCAGTTTTAAATTTCCTTTCATTATGTTAAAAAGTGAGTAATTTTAATTTATAACTAGTTTTATTATTTTTTAATATTAGCTGCCCAACCCTCTTTCCTATTATGATCAAATGTTCAGTTTTTTAAGGCGTTACATGAATATGGCAAGAGCAGACAAAAGCCTTTTTTTTTCTTTCAGAAAACCAAAGAAAAAAACTAAATAGTGAGTAACTATAATACTACTAAAAAAGTGTAGTAGAAGTACTGATCCTCCAATTCTAAAATGTGACTGCAAAAAATTAATAATCAAATGAAATAATAAAATAAAATTTTAAAGATTGAGACTGCTCTACAAGAAAATAGCCTATAAACACACTAAAAAAAATGGTGACTAAATAAAAATAAACATTAGAAAAATTATAATTTCACTCCATAATACTAAAAAAACATGAAAAAGTAATAAAATAAACAACAGAAAATAATGAAGTAGTTCTTGAAGAGCTGGTCAACAAGGTTACCAGGAAAGCGACTAGCAGAAGAATTCATTGTTTTTAACACTACGCACATTTGATTAAAAATTACAAAAGTAAAAAAAAAAAAGCTTACCTCAAACTTCAGGAGATAGCTTTTGCATTTGTAGTTTCAGCATTTTGCAGTCAGATCTTTTGAGTTGTGGAACGCAAATTTTCCGAGAAATATTGGAAAATGTATTTTAAACAGAGTTTGAAAGGGACATTGGACATAGGACATTTGGCGATTAGAAAATTCGCCAAAATTAAAAACACAGTAACTAAAATAAAATTTAAATAAAAACAAAGAAGGGCTTGTCAAGAAGAACCCGCGATATCTTGTTTTACTAAAAAATTTTAAAATTTATTGGATCCATACAACAAAACAAAAAGACAAAAGGTACCGAATTTTTTTTTTTAACTTCAGATGGAGAAAAGCACCTCCTCTATTTCTAACCCCCGCCCCGCAAACCAAGAAGCAGTTGGGCTCGGTGTATCTGTCAATACCATACAACAGCGTTATAGCCTTGGGAAATTGGTTAATTGGCCACACATGCTGCATGTCTGCTCTTTGACAAAAGACCAGACATGCCTTGGGGATGCACCGGAGTGTCCTTAAAGTGGGCTTGCAATATACGATTGATAAGAATGTATGAGTTCAGAGTAACATTTAATTTTAGTATGTGTGTCAAGATTTAGAATTTATACATTTAAAATTGAATTTTTTTAAAACTAATTTCAAAAGCTAGCTATCGATACCAATAAAAGTAATTTGTTTAAAGATTTATTTATTTAAAGTTTAAATAATTATTTTTCAAAATACCAAGTTTACATTCTCAAAAGCATTTGTTATTTGGGTAAATGGTATTTATATTATTCATTGATTTAAAAAGGAAATGGCCGACCAAACGGTATAGTGTTTAGAGTGCAAGCTTATAGACCGCGAGGCTGCTTGTTTGAGTCCCGTGTTAGGCACTGGTGTTGATAAATGTATGTTGGCTTGTCTAATGACGAATGTTTCGGCGCATTATAGCCCTCGTGTTGCTGAAGGCGCCAGATAATCTGAAAACAACCAAGCAATAAGGAAATGATAAATTCATTACTTATGTAAGAACGTATCACCAGAAATTAATGAATATCTAAAATGATTATTAATTCATTGTGTTTGTAATTTATGTAGAAATTTTTTAATATTTGAGAACTACCTCTGGTTCAATTTGCAGGCAACGTTTTGTAAAATGTTAGGCCCTTATGATATTATTTTACCCTTTTGATTATTTTACCCTTAAGTAATACTATTGGGGGGGGGGGGGGGAGAAAGAAAGAAAAAAAAATCTTTTTTTTTTATACTGCTTTTTTTAAAAATGTCCGTAAAATTGTTAAAATGGTAAATACGTAATTGTTTTGAAATCCAATACATTGATTTGTTTGAAAATTTTGCCTTGAAATAAAAATTATCTAATAATCATTAGTTATTTAATAAGTTTTTCTAAAATATCAGAAAATTCTGTAAAATTGTAGTACTCGATTAATCGACAGCAAACTTTTATAATTGAAATTTTATTTTAAAATTTAAAACTTAAAAAAAAAAAAAAATCTTTATATTGTTTTTGTCCTATCCTTTCTAGTTTGTCTAGAAAATACGATATTTTAGTATGCTGATTTATAAGTTTATATGTATTTCTTGGCCTATTATGTTGAATATGCAATAACCTCGAATACCATGAAATGAATTTAATTGAGACCTTAAACTGTTTAAATAAAGGTCACATAATCTAAAATGCTGTTTTCGAAAGTTTCCAAAATGTCTGTTCGTTGCTTTTCTTTCTTACAAAAACTACCAGTTGGAAATATTTTCTAGCGTATGGGAGTTTGCCTCTTCATTTTTCTACCTAAATAAGCCAATAAAATAGCTTTCGAAAAATGTAACCTCTTACTAGGAATAAATAAATGGAAGCCGATATGCATTTCACAAGATGTTTTAACAAACTATTTTCTTAAAAATCAGTACACATAAGGACATTTTAACTTTTATTGAAACGAAAAAACTAAAACAATAATTTATTTTAATTCTTGTATTTTAATGTTTAGAAATGAATATTATTGAGATAATTTTTTTTAGAGGCTGTATTACAGTATTTTATAAAGCCAAAACATATCATGAGAGCACCCAATTAACGCTGGTGTACTATTTCTATTACCAAAACCTTTTTTACATTTACCAGGGTTCGGCAGACGTTTCTGTGCAAAGAGCCAAACATTCAATAATCATCAGAATCGCAGTACATTTAAAGAGCGGAAATATAAGTTTTTAACAACGAACATTTTTATAGTATAAAAATCATGGCAGATGAGACCAGGCCTGTAGCCAGAGTGGGGCAAGACCTGGAAAAATCTTCGCCTGTCCTGGAAAATTTTATCCCAATCATTTGTAAACCTTTATATCTATGATTGAATAGAAACGAACATTTTGCTGCTGTTGATACCTTCGGTTGTAGCACAGCAACTTGCGAATCTACCTTTTCCACTTTGACGGCCATAAATTGTCCCTAAAGAATGTCAATGGGCCACGAAAGGATGGCAAATCTAGTGTTTTGGGCATTTGAAGTAGATATAAGAGTTTTGAAATTGTTTAATATGGTGTAAAGATAGGAAATTGCTATTATACTAACATTTATCATTTTATTTTAGATTTTTTTGTTACGCTATGTATTTTAAAAAGTTTCAAAATGTTTAATATAAGACCAAGAATAGAAAAATGAATTTCTATTATTTTATATTATAATTAATAAAATATGCAAATAAATAGAAAAAGGATTTTTATATTATAATAGTATCTGATAAATTTTTCAGAGTATTGAAAATGATAGGAGAAAATAAAGGAAAATACAATTCTATTAGTAATGTGTATATATATATATATATATATATATATATATATATATATATATATATATATATATATATATATTAAAGATATAGTTTTTATATAAAAATGTAAATAACTTTTTATTGCTGAAAGAATTTCTTAAATGAAAAGTTTGTTAAAGAGTTATGTAGCTGTTCCACAAGACCAATGATAAAAAAATGTAATTTGTTTAACAATATATATTTTTAAATAGAAATGTAAGAACAGAACTTCGAAAAAACTTTTTATGTTAAAAAAACTTTTTATGTTAAAAAAAACTTTTTATGTAAAAGTAACTTTTACTAATTTTTATATTTGTAATTATTTTTAAAGTAGATATTCTTAAGTTGAAATGTGTGAAAAATTAAGAGATGGACAAGCATAGAATATTTTAAAGGAATAGAATTGTATTAAATATACTTTAAAAATTTTTTAATTGAAAGTTTTGTTTTTATCAAAAAAATTTCTGGTGTAGAATCTTTAAAAGAATTAATAAAAATAAAATTACATTAACAATGTTTCTTTTTTTAAATATTTTTTTGTATATGTACTTCACAAAGTGCTCTGATAAATACTCTTTTACGAATTGTAAAAATTGTATAAATTTGTAATAATTGTAAAAATTTCAATTGTAAAAATTAATTGAAAACCAATTAAATAATTTATATTTCTGCCCCTCCTGGGAAAATTTTTGCCCGTCCTACAAACTTTGGCTGGCTACGGGCCTGAATGAGACAAGTCAGCTGTCCAAATTTGGTGTTAATTAACGCATACGATTTAATTCATTCTTTTTTAAATTCTCGATTTTTCACATCAATTTTTTTCTTCGTTTTGGATGAAATCGAACTCGGGTTTTTCCAATCAAGTGTATAAAAAGCAAAGGTCGTTTTAGCAACACGCGCATGTGTAAAATTTTACAGCAAAATTTGCCGTCTACCTCAGTCGGAGACAAGAGAACAACGAACGTCAACAAAAGCTCGATGCAATTGGAATTGTGACGCATCATGGGCGCACTCATATAGCGCATTCTGATTGCTCTGTATTTTGACTGGGAAGGTACCAGGGGGCCGCTAACTTTAAGTTGGTATTTGAGAACAGTGCTATCAGTTCATCTTACTCCTCTAATTTATCTTTGTTTTTTCTCGTTTTCTCTATATTTCTGGTTTGAGAATACGCAGCAAGTTTAGTATTTGTTTACCCAAACAATGAAAAAATGTATAATAATTTATTGCTTCATCTTATTCTTAGGTTAAATGTCCTGAATGCATATGGCTATAATAACTGTGGAGATATTATCTTTTTAGTATCGACGCTAATATGTGTATATGGGCGAGGGAGGGTAATTGGGCCCGAGTTACATTTGCATAGGGGCCGAAAATCCTGTCGGCTGCCCTGTCTGTATTTAAGGGAATGTTGGTGAAACACGGCTAAATTTTATTTCATTATGTTAAACTTACAGCACATAAGGAACATTTCTGTACCTCAGAAGTAAACTATCATAAAATGCGGGATCCCATAAATGCAATTTAGTGTTTAACATTGCACTCCTGGTAGTTTATCTTAAGTACAGATTTATAAATTGTAGTATCGTAAAAACGTGTTACGAGGTAAAAATTACGCTCAGAGTGAATTATGAAATTAAGCTATTGTTTATAACAAAGCATGTACTATTTAAAAAATTCTACCCCAACGCAATTCAATAACTTTTCGCCACAAAAATAGCTGATTTTTTTTCGGCCCATAAAACTTTTCGAAGAAACAAAAAAGTTACTTGTCTATGAAAAAATTGTTAATGTTTTCTAGGCTGCGTTACTATGTGTCAACAACTAATTAAGCATATTTCTATAAGAATTTGATAAAACGTTCCAACGCTTCCGTTTTAATAATATTATTGCAGATTGATAAAAAATTAATTAATTATAATTATAAAACAACGTACGTACCGGTTTTTACAGCGGGAATTAAAGATGAAAGTATTTCATCTTCCGTGTCCGTCAAGCTCTTGGTCAAGCTCTTTAACCAACATTCGAATGCCAAACTCAAAACCGGTTGCAATATAAGTCTAGTCACACACGTTTTACGGGGGAGATCTTATCTGATCTGCGGCAAGGGGAGGGGAAAGACTGCAGCCTTTGGAATTCGACCCTTTACCTACCCTTTCGAAGTGTTACTTTCCAAGCTTTTCACGGCTGCCCTTTTCGAACCCTTTTATTAGAGGGGAAAGACTGCAGCCTTTGGAATTCGACCCTTTACCTACCCTTTCGAAAAGGGGGGGTTGCTGATGCCCTGGAATTCGACCCTTTACAAATCCTTTTCGAAAGGTGTTACTTTCCAAGCTTTTCACGGCTGCCCTTTTCAAACCCTTTTATTAGAGGGTTACTCGGCAAGCTTAGAACTGCAAGTCTTTCAAATCCAAAGTCGAAAACCACTGGTTCCCCGATAGAGTGTCCAAAGTGTCATCGATTCTTGGCAGAGGGTAGCTGTCCTTTTTCGTAATTTCGTTCAGCTTCCGGTAATCCACACAAAACCTGGTGGAACCATCCTTCTTTCGAACGAGTACGATTGGAGAGGCCCATGGACTTGAGGAGGGTTCGATAACTCTATTATCTTCCATTTCATGTAACAATCTCCCGACCTCCTCTTGTTTAGCGAAAGGAAGTCTTCGAGGATGTTGTTTAATAGGTAAATGGGTCCCAGTATCGATTCGATGTTGAGTAAGCTCTGTTCTTCCTACATCTTTCGATGACATGGAGAAAATGTCTTGAAATTCTTTTATAAGGTTTCCGACAATCTTCTCTTGCCTTCTTTCCAACCGAGAGTCTTCGAGAAGCTGGTCCACTAAATCCGTGGGTGGTGCGGTCGGAAGCTCCTTCGATCCTCGTTCGATGCTTGTAACAGGTGTGCAAGTGGCAATTTCTTCTCCTTTCTTGATAACTCTCTTAGAATCACCGATGTTGGCCATTCTCACATGCACCACCTCTTGAGAGAGATCCACAAGCGTCGCTCCTACTAGCACTCCTTTCGGGACGCTATTCGATGATGGGAAGTCCGTTACTCCAAATCGGAAGGCCTTCGGGGGCTCTGCTGAACCCTTTACAACTAAATCTGTCATGGAGGGGATGGCGATATCTTCAAGAGCTACTATTCGATATGCACACGGCTCTTCCGAGTCCAAACCGAACAATGGAATTTCTTCTTTCCCTGTTTGAAGCTCGCCTTTCTCGAAATTCAAAGTAATTCCATTTTTCTTTAAAAAGTCCAATCCCAGAATACATAGGTCAATAATTTCAGCGACGTAAACGGTGTGATTGTAAGTGTGAAATCCAAAAGAGATGTTGACATTTGATTTCCCATGCACAGAAATGTTGTCACCAGTCACAGTTTGCAGTGAAACTGAAGGCGCCGTGTAAAGAGGTTGGCTGTCCAGGCGCCGGGCTACATCCGTCCGTAAGATGGTTACATTTGCCCCTGAATCAATTATTAGACGACAGGGAGTTCCATTGATCTTGCCCTCCACGAATAAACCATGGTTTCCTCCTTGAAGGGATGAGATGTGATAGAGGCTGAGTGGGGCACCACCTGCTCTACACGGCGACCTCCGCCTCGCGAGATAGCCGCTCTTTAGTTTAACTGCTGAGGCTCGGACGAGGGTCTGTCCCCTCTCCTGTCCAATTCAGGGCAATCACGTCTGAAATGTCCTTCCCGGTTGCAGAGCCAACAAACCACTCTAGTTTTTCGATCCCTCGAGCCAGGAATATTTCTCATAATTCGCTCCATCTTGTTTTCCAATTCTTGAAACTTCTTCGTGAAAAGTTCAGAGGAATCGTCTGCCAATGTTCCACGTACGAAACGCCGATCTTTTCTAGAAGCTTGCTGTGCGGCTTCTACTCTCATGGTATAGACGAGGGTGGACTTCAGATCTTTGCTGTCTGACATCCTGGTAGCTTGCTGTATGTCGGGATCTTTGATGGCATCCACGAAATATTGAAGAGACAGGTTATCTCGTACGTCCGAGGGACAGTCTGGGAAAGCGAGGAGCGACAGTCTTTCTATATCCGATGCCAATTCTTGAAGAGTTTCATTGGCCTTCTGCTGTCTCACTTTCAATTGCAGTCTGATGTAATCCTTTAGATGTTGCTCCCCAAACCCTAACTCCAACGCACTTGCCAGCGCCACGAATTCTCCCCGCTTCTCTTCAGGTAGTGTCTGTAAAATGTCAGCAGCTTCACCTCGAAGAGATGCTGCGAGATGGAATGCCTTCGAAGTATCGTCCCAACCATTCGCAGAAGCAATAATTTCAAACTGCGTTTGATAAACGCGCCAAGACGACCTCCCATCAAAAGTGGCCACTTTGATGTTGGAACGTGGCGCAATAAAAGGAGTGGAAACATTATCCCAATTAGGCGTTGCAATGATCACAGCTTCGCGAGTTTCCATTTTTCGCAGCCTTTCTTCTACAACGTCAATGAATTTGGCTTGCTCTTCCATTAAGGTGGAAACTTTTTCTTCGATTTCATTCCTCACAGTCACAAGATCTTCTCTGACTTCCGAAATATCAGCCTTCATTGACTGAAGCTCATTTTCCGTGCGCTCTATAAATCCGTCAACGGACGCAGCAGTCGATTCCTGTTTGGAGGCTAAAATTTTAATGTCCGACGACGTTGCTTCTTGACTGGCGGCGATTGCGGCGGCGAGTTCGACGTTAGTCGTTTCTTGGCGGGCTTGACCGGCGGCAATCGTAGCGGCGAGTTCGGCGTTAGTCGTTTCTTGACGGGCTTGTCCGGCTTTTATTTCGGATTTTATTTCGGCCTTCATTTCGGAAATCATTTAAATCAACTGCTTCATTTGGTCTTCCATCATTCCTCTAGTTGTCGGCATTCAAAATTACGAGACCCCACTTCTGACACCACTGTTACGAATTTTTCCACTGAGGCAATGATGGCACAGTTTTCACGGTATAAAAATATTTATTCTCTCTTCAGAAAACTCACAAAATTTATTCACAGGCAACAGTTTAATTACTCTCAAGCTTCAACACAAGCTTCAACAAAAATAACTTCGAATTCAGCGATTATACAAGCTCACTCCAATAGGTAAACAAAGCGATCAGCTTTCAACGAACTCCGAAGTCAATCTGAAAACTTTCCCGTTCTCCAGTCTTTTATATACAAGCGCGTGAGACATTCTCGAAATTTCCAGCCAATTCATTGGGAAAAGAAATATCTCGAAACTTCTCGATGGCTTTAGGTGTTGCCACCTTTTTCTAACTTGTATAATCGCTATTAATTAATAAATAAAATAAGATAAAAATAAATTACAATAGAATTTTGAAATAATACGTCACTATTTACAATATATACAGACAATTTATGCAACAGTATGCTCCCTCTATACACACGATCTTTCAGAAATCCCCACTACCAGAAATCATAGGGATTTAAGTCGGGAGAACGAGGAGGCCAGGCAGTTAAAAAACTTATCGAAATTACCCGATTATCTCCAAAGTGGGCACGAAGTAGTGCTGTCAGTGGTCGTGCAATGTGAGGGGGTGCACCATCTTGCATAAAGACAGTAGTCTCTAAACATTATCATTCTTGTAGGGCAGGAAGGACTTGCTGCCGAAGAAGCTCGCAGTAGCGGGTCCCCTCAATCGAACACCTTCGAGGGCCACGAAGCGTGCTCCCCTCAAAGAAAAAGGGACCAAGAGTAAATTCAGCCGTAAAACGACATCATACCAGTAATGTAATCAGGATGCAGAGACTGTTAATGCACAACATTCAGTTTTGCCGCACCCCATATTCGATAGTTCTGAGTATTCACGGCTCCATCTAGTGTAAAATGCGCCTCGTCTGACCATAAAATGTCCCAAGGCCATGCATTATCAACGATTATTCTGGCCAAAAAATTCTACACAATTGAGTGCGCTTACCAGAGTCAGCAGGTTTCAGTTGTTGCACAACATGAATCTTTTATGGATACCATTTTACAATGGATCGAAGAATCTTTCTAAATGTACTAGGGGGCTCCGCCCCCTGCTCGCTGACGCTCGCCAACCCCCTGGATTGCTATGCAATCCCCTTGGCTCGCTTTGCTCGCCTTAAAGAGAAGCATTTAAAATATGCCCTAGCAAAAAGTTATTTCAGCTGCATAATGCCATGAAACTGCACCTTTTATTATTTATGAAGAGTCAGAATACTTGCCACGTCATTATTCTGTTGCTGTCGAGACGCGTTAAGCAGGGACAGTGTGGCAACGTAGTAGAAAGATCTTGGAAAACAACAAAAATAAACAGTTTTGTACATATATTTAAAAAAGATCGGTTATTTCATTGAACAATTAAAATTTACGGGCTGGTTTTGTATGAAGCGCCAAAATAATTAAAGTTGCTTATCGAAATTTCTTAACTAAGCAATCATATGCTCACTTAATCTTTTTTGCGATACTTAGAAAATAAAATAAAACAGTGAAAGGCCAATTATCCAGCATTCAATCAACCGGAATTTTTTGAAAATCAAATTTGGCGAGAAAATTAGCCATATTTCGCCAATAGTTTTTTTTTTTTAAATTTTCATATGAGATTTTGAAGTTGAGTGGGTGGTTTTATTCGTTATTTTGATTGTTTTCAATCCGTAATAGCTGAATTTGCATTGATTAGAAATGAATATAGGTTCAGATTTACTGCACAACGCCTCTTAGCGATTTTTTTAAAATTGGCGATTTAGCGCTGAATGCAACCTGGCGACCTCTGGAACATGTTCCAGCAGATAACTTTTCAGAAAAGTCTGATTTATCCGGAATTCTAATCCAAAAGAAATGTACACATCTTGGATCTATTTATTCTTGCATCATCGTAACTATTAAATTAATACGTTTTAAATAGGCAATAATTTCTATCTGTAGATTGTAATAAGAAAAGAAAAATATAGCGAATCCAAGTTGTTTCTGTTGCCAGATGTATTAGTCGAATTTCAAAAGATATATTGTGATTGGCTGGAAATTCGTGCATAAAGTGCATTTAGAAGATTGGTGATTGAAGTCGTTGCCATTCTGCTCACAGAAATACAGCCAAATTTGGACGTTACGCAAGAGAATTATATATATAGATACTAAGGGATAGACAAATCACGTGGCACCGCTCGAGAACTTGTAGAAGAACTTGAACACGCTATAACACGCTTCGAGCATGTGGTTGACATAAATGGAATGCACATTAAGCATATGCTGTAATTAAATAAAAATTTGTGTTTTCAATTTGTGGTTTTTGTTCTTTATGCGCCACTTTTTCACCTGGTGGTCAAAATTTGAACTACAATTTTTTATTGCAGATTTCTTTTCCCCATTGTCCTTATAGTGTATATACCAATAAGTTTCATCAAATCTGCTGATTAGAACGGAGTCTACGTGGTTTTAAACAGGTTTAATTATAACCACCCTGTATATTATTTAATTTACAACTGGCCATATTTTACATAATTTGACGACTCATTTAAAAAAAATCGCAATTTGACGACTGAGAAAATAGTGGGGGGAAGCATACCCCCCTCCCATATTTTCAGCCCTGTGTTCACCTTTAGTATACAGATTAGTAGAGGCTATGGCACCTGTCATTGACGTTTTTGTCAAAATTGTGTATGAGTTTAAGGTATCTGCACTTGAAAAATTAATGTCTTTCGCCGATTGTTAAAAAAGAAAACATGGGGGGGGGGGGGGAGACTTTACAAAGTGGAAAGTAGAAAATTCCAAATTAACACGGCTATTTTACTCACCAGAAAACTGACACCAGTTTTAAAATTTTACGAACAGATGGCTCAGTAGAAAAGTGAAAATTGTTAGGAATGGCATGCTGTCTGATAGCATAGTTTTCTCAGCTCTCTGTTACCGTGTGATACTCAAAGATTTCTGTGGTTGTTGGTTTGTTAATTAAAACAGAGGATATTATTTGTTTTGGAGTTTAACCGCCAAGTGTACAGTTTCAAAAGCATATTTAAGGGGAAAAAAATATCGACCGTCAATGCAGTAAAAACTGTTCGATAAATTTGATTGGACTGATAACATCGTTGATGACAGTGCTGGAAATAACGGAAGTTAAGCGTAGAATTGACCGAGCAGAAATGGGGTTTGTTATTTTTGCAACATATTCTTACCTTTTTCCCATTGAGCAGTCCATATGATAGTGAACTTCATAACTAAGTAGCGAAATTGGTGAGAAAATTTCCTACTGAATGGAGTGGAACAAAATCAATGAGGATCAAAATTCAATCTGAAATTCCGATATTAATTTATTGGATTTTGATAAGAACATAAAACTTTGCTACATGGGGTTCTTTCCCCATTACATGGGGCTATTCTGTGCCCTTTATGTATTCTAAATCAACGAGTCTGATTTCTATAGCGACGGTCATCTGCCAGACTATCTGACTGGAGCTATATACTCCAACATACAGGATGAAAACCAGCGCTTAAGCACTCTCCAGGCCGTAACAACCGATAGTAAACAGTGGTAACAAATCATTAGTTTCATTTTCTGCCGCAAAGAACTAGTGGCACTGCAATCTGACCAGTACCAGCTATTTTCTTGGCTTGGTATCGAAATTTTAATTCTAGATGGCACTCTAATCGTTTCTCATCGGAACTTTTTGATTTACTTGTTTTTAATTTCTACTATTTCGGACTAGTAGAATTTATAGCATCCTCATAGACTTTCATTTATTCATTTGCTTTAAGATTATATTAATTAAAATCAAACAAGGTTAATTGTTGCATTCTACTCTCTACTTCATATTCTGGAAAAATATCATATGTTAAATTTCATGAAATCCCTTCGGATCCGGATCAACGTAAAGAATGCATAAAAGTGCTTTTCAGAGCTAATCAGGGACGCGAATGGGGGGCGTAGGGGGCGTCTCCCCCCCCCCCTTCCCCCAAAGTTTTAGAAAGTTGAACAGTCGGCAAATTTTCGAGATTTTATCGAGCCCTTTTTTTAAAGTTGATCCACAATAAAATCAAATTGAATGAAAAAAAATATAGATATAGAAAAAAAAATGTCGTAAAAAAATATTAAAAATATCGATCCGAGTTTCACGAATCGCCATTTTTACACTAGAAATCTATTATAAGAGAGTCGGTGTCTTTTCCCCGCCTACATTGATTGACTGCGTACACAAATATAATAGGTATCTTGCGAACACAAATCATAGATATCTTCATTATCTCACCCCGCCAAAGTTTTTAGAAAAGAAAGACGGCACTCGGCAAATTTCCAAAATTTCATCAATTCCTTTAAAGTGCCAAGTGATGGATGTTTTAAAACATATTGAACAGAAAAATATATAAATAATTAAAATCGTCGATAGTATTAAAAAATCCTGATCACAATTCAGCTAAAGTTGGCCTTCGGCAATTTAAATTGAAGTAAGTATATCCTTTTATTGCAGGAACACTTAAGTTGATATCGTCACTGACAGCTTCTAAATGAAATTAAATACGAACATATCTCCCGTACCCTGTACTGTTGCACAAGTATCAATTTCCACAAATTCTCTACGTAATGAATAATTTTCTTTGAATTTCAAATCAGTACATTTAATTGTATAAATCGTCAAGTCGGCTGTCTTGTAAGTTTTTAAATTCAGTCACCTGATAAGTACACACTATATTCTCAGGAAGAAACTGACAATAATTACTTATTCTTCCAATTAATAGATAACGCTGATGTGTTACAGAAGGTGACACGTTTTTTAGTACGTCAGGTAACGCCTCAAAAACCATGATATGCCCATTGAACGTCATTTACATTAAGTGTATATTGTACGTCTTATGAATTGAAAGTCTTACAGAAAATTTCAAAACATCTAAATTTAACATCCGAAAAATGAGCCCTCTTTTATCAAATACATACCTTACGTACACCACTGGTCTGGCGAGAAGTTTCAATTTCGAATAAAACTTGCTTATTTTTTGGTAAAGATAAAAATAAAAAATGCATTTTTTTAGGTTATTCAACGAGGTTTATTTTTACTTATTATGAACGTGAAGTTGAGTGAAATGGAAGTAGCGTAAAATTCTGTTGAAAAATATTTCTATTACATTTTGCCAAATTATTGCAATTAATGTCATGTAGAATTCTATAAATGATGTTATATAGTACTTCATTTATTAAAAATGTGTAACAGTGTGCGGTAATGAAGAGTAGAACACGGGACTCCAAGATCAAAAGACAGGAGCACTAACCACTAGGCAAAAGTGATCATTAGGGCCGAGGTGATGTATCTGTCATTTGTATACGAGACCACCACATAGCCCCTTCCCAGTGAATTGCGAAGGGGTGAACGATTGAGTTTCTTGTGCATGAGTTGGAGTGGCAGTGGCAGTGAGTCGCCATAGAGGCTGAGGTGGTAGTGTGGAGATCGAGTAGTTGATGGTGCCACTGATGTGTTCGAATATTCGGGTCACCAATGCAGCGGTGTGGGCTAATGGGGAGTCGAACCCGGGACTCCTAGATCAGAAGACAGGCGCTCTAACCACTAGGCAAAAGTGACCACTAGTGCTTAGGTGTTGTATCTGTCATTTGTTCATAAGACCACCACAAATGTATTACCGAAATAATGCATGTCATGTAAATTGGAAGGCAATGTCGTATTTATAACATCAAAATAATCATTGGAAAAGTATTGAAAGGTTTGCCATAATACTATCTAAATTTCTTGACGTTTCCTGTAGTTAAATAGCTGCGGCCTGACGTTGTCCGACGTACAACCAGATTTCAGTCAATTAGAAGTGTAAGTACCCTTTCACGCCTATCCTCGAATTCACCACTTTATACCCTAAACATCGGAAAGCCATCGTGTTTCAGATAAGTTAGATTAGTCAAAATACCTTTACAAATATTTCAAATTGGATCAGTAGATCTCAGATTAGGATCATAACCTTTAAAGGTGGGAAAGGGAAATGAAATGGGGGAGGTTTTTTAGAAATCTCATGTTGACTGTGACGTTTCTCTTCTTTAGAAGATCATATGCTTAACTTCTCCTTCCTCAAGATAATGACATTGGTGATTTGAATACCACCCCCCCCCCCCACCCTTAAAAAAAAAAAAAAGAAAGAAAGAAACCCTCCCCTGGTATTATTCCTCACTTAGTTTGGATTTCTGTGCCGAAAATTATGGTTTGCTTTTATATAGATCTGGAATATTTTGTTTCTAACTTCGAAGTTCATAAGGGTAGTGAGTTAGTTGAGAATAATTTACTTTGTAAAACTTGGATATTAGGATAGAGGTTCGTATATATTATTATTATTATTATTTTTTTACTTATAAATAATATTATAGTTTGGTTTAATGCTAAAGTAATACATTTAATTTTTAGTCCTGCTTAGAGAAAATTAGCATTATACTTTCCTTCTGGAACAAATGATTATTATTAATAAAACGAGTAATATTTGCAGGAATTATTGCTGAAAAACCTAAAAAAATCATTAAATTCGATCCAGCAGTTTTGGTAAAAAATATGTACACGAAGTAACTATTTTTAACCTTTTAACTGTTCTGCCCGAGGTAATCTCGGGCACAGCACTGGTGTTCCAAAATGTCACGCCCGAGTATTACTCGGGGTAATTTTTTTTTATTGCTTCGTGTTGTTATACCCGAATATATCTTGGGAGGAATTTATTTGCGCTCAATGCAATAGATGACAGCACTATACTGCAAGTTTCAAAGGTTAGATGCCAAAGGGTAGAGGCCAAAGGTCAAAGTCAAAGTGCGCGGCATTTTTTTGTTGCAAAATGGCATCCCGTAAACGTTATATAGATATTACAAAATTATATATAGATATTATAGTTATATACAAAACTGAACTACTAATAGGTATTCATTTTTATTTATTTATTTATTTAGAAAATAATTAAATTGATTTTTTTTTTTTAATTTTTAGAAAATAATGCTCCACTGGATGCGAACTTTACCACTGCCACGCTGAGTGGCAGCCGCCACAAAACCTTAAAATTTTTATGTATATAATTAAAAATATTAATTTTTAACTGCTAAGTATATTTTATTTTGTATTAAACATTTGTTTTTTGCAATAAAAAAGTGAACAATTTAGGTACCCAAATCATCTAAATAACTGAACAGCTAAAAGGTTAAGAAATAAATTCCTGTGTTAAATTGCTAAAAAAATAGTTTTACTATCAATATACTTTTCAAGAGGAAGTAAAATCCTCTTTTCTTTTTTGGTAAGGAAAATATGTTAAAAATTATTAAAAATTAATTAACAAAACATTTTTAATAATTATTGTATTTTGAAATGCAATTATATTGTCCACGAGCGCCGATAGGATTATTTGCATGGATGTGCAGATCGCTAACAGGGAAGCATAAGGCGACAAAAGTCTTTGTTTAATGTTAGATTTTTTGAAAATGGGAATTGGACTTCCTAATTTGATGTTAGTTAATAGCTGTATATAATTTTTTGCTCGAATTGTTGATTTACTAATTATATATTTTATTCTTGTGAATTAGTTCTTCCACATTACTTTATTTTTCGAAAGGCAGGAAAGTGTAAGTGCAAGTTTCTTATATGTCCCTGACATTGTCTCAATTATAAAAATCGCAGTGTTTCGCGTAGGTAATTTTGTGTGATAATCTACCAGGATTTTACAAAGAAGAATTTTCCCAGAATTTGTTTGATTAACTTTTTTTACAATTCTAAATTAGAGTCACCGATTTGATCAATATATTTCATTGTCTTTTTTATTCCGTGTTGTATTGCGATTTCCATCCACTTTTACGCGTTTAATTAATTTCTTCGAAACTGCAATTTGAAAATTAAAAAAAAAAAAATGTATTGAAATGGAGCCTTTTTACTACTCATGTTACTGAATTGGTTCAAGATTGTGAGAATGCATTCTATCTGCAAGTGATAAATGCCTCCCCTCCCCCCCCCCCAAAAAAGCACTTCAAAAATTTATCCCCTTCGTTAGGAAAAGAGGGGGGTTATTTATTAACAAAAATTAAATGAATTTGATGGAGCTTTAACTAAAATGTGATGGCAATTTACTTAAAATATAACATTAATTACTTATTAATAAAATGCCATGAAATATTAAAAACACTAATTAAAATTAATTATACATTAAATAAAATAATTTACAATTAAATAAAAAAATTTACAATTAAATAAAAAAATTAACAATTAGTTATAAACTCATTAACAATTAATTACGCATTAATTAAGAAATAATTATATATTAATTAACAACAATTATGCATTAATTAATTATAGATGCATTTAATTAATAATAGATTGACACCTTAATGGATATTTTCTACATTTACACCGTACTAGTCTTAATTTTAGTCGGCAAAAGTATTCTAACGCCCTCTCCCCAATAGAAATTCTTAGCGACTGCCCAGGAGCTAATCTACAAATTAATGACATGTCTTCTTCTACTGTTGCCTACAGTCTGCATTGTAAATCTGTTGAAGGCTTCAAAATCAAGAGATTGAAAAGGCGTGTTTTTCCTTGTGTTTTCCATTCTAACTCTTCATACACCAATAGACCGTAACTGTTTTTGTTTTATGAGGTTCTAACCCCATTATTCTCATGAAAAAGGCTGTACGCAGCCTTACATGTATTTACTCTAAATCGATGAGCCCTGTTACTGCAGCTATGGTCACCTTACAGACTAAATGACCCAAGCTGTTCTCTTAACAGTCGAAATAAAAATCTAGCTTTTTCTTTCTCAGCAAAACGGTTTTTACCTAGTAAAAACCGCTACGTTGAATTAATTTTCGACCATCGAGAGAAACGAGTGGTAAGTGCTATTTACAACTGTAAACGCATTACTAAACTCTTAGAGTGGTGCTAGTCATTATGGCGAAAAGATTGTTTGTGGTTACCATTAATGGTACTTCAATCAAGAGCAATATTACTATCAATAAATACATAGTTATGTCTTGGAAGAATGAAAAAAAAAGAAGAAAAAAATTATTATTATCAATGGAGAACATGGACATGGAAATTTCCGAATTTACATCGCTAATTGAAACCACTCACGAGAAAACATATAGTAGTTTCAAAATTGCAAAGTAGCAAACTGCACATGTTCCTTTTTTCAGCCACTCCGCTTCATCGATATCGATGTTCCGCTTCCGCAAGCGCATACGGAAAAAGAACAAATCAAACAAAGAAAAAAAATTGTGTTTACATTTCTTATAGAACCAATAAAATATTTAAAAAAAGTATGTGAATTTATATTACTTTTACAATAATATACATTTTTTACATTAAAATGTAATTATTCTAGCTACTTTTTTTTATTTTCAGCAGAACAAAAAAAAAAAAAATTATTGCAGATTAAAGTTCTGTAAACTAAAATAAAAATATACTGTATAAAACAATTTTATTACTTTAATAATATATTTTCTGCTTTAAATTTTGTTATCATACTGTTGCACACATTGTCTGTATATATTGTAAATAGTGACGTATTATTTCAAAATTCTATTGTAATTTATTTTTATCTTATTTTATTTATTAATTAATAGCGATTATACAAGTTAGAAAAAGGTGGCAACACCTAAAGCATTCGAGAAGTTTCGAGATATTTCGTTTCCGATGAATTGGCTGGAAATATCGAGAATGTCTCACGCGCTTGTATATAAAAGACTGGAGAACGGGAAAGTTTTCAGATTGACTTCGGATTTCGTTGAAAGCTGATCGCTTTGTTTACCTATTGGAGTGAGCTTGTACAATCGCTGAATTCGAAGTTATTTTTGTTGAAGCTTGTGTTGAAGCTTGAGAGTAATTAAACTGTTGCCTGTGAATAAATTTTGTGAGTTTTCTGAAGAGAGAATAAATATTTTTATACCGTGAAAACTGTACCATCATTGCCTCAGCGGAAAAATTCATAACAGTGGTGTCAGAAGTGGGATTTCGTAATTTTGAATGCCGACAACTAGAGGAATGATGGAAGACCAAATGAAACAATTAATGGAAATGATTGCTGGAATAAAAGCCGGACAAGAATCCACGGCCGCTGAAATAAAAGCCGGACAAGAAACTACAAATGCCGAACTCGCCGCTACAATCGCCGCTGGTCAAGCCCGTCAAGAAACGACAAATGCCGAGACGATCTTTCTCTGCAGTATTTCATCGACGCTATTCAAGATCCCGATGTGCAGCAGGCGGTAAGGTTATCCCAAAACAAAAACCTGAAGTCGGCCCTCGTGTACGCCATGAGAGTAGAAGCCGCGCAGCTAGCTTCTGGAAAAGACCGACGATATGTGCGTGGTGCATTAGCCGAGGATTCTTCTGACTTTGTCACCAGTAAGCTTCGAGAACTGGAGAGCAAAATTGATAGAATGATGAGAAGCTATCCCGGAGCCAGGGATCGAAGGACCAGAGTCGTTTGCTGGCACTGCAAACGGGAAGGGCATCTACGACGAAACTGCCTTGATTTGAAAAAGAGAAGGGATAACACTACCACGGATTCTCCACAACTGAATCTAAGAAGATGTCATCTCGCAGGGCAGAAGCTGCAATGTAGAACAGGTGAAGCCCCGACCAGTCGTTTCCACGTTTCATCCCGACAAGGAGGAAACCAGGGTTTATTCGTGAAGGGGGAGATCAACGGAACTCCATGTCGTCTAATCGTCGATTCGGGAGCGAACGTAACGATCGTAAGGACGGACGTGGCTCGTCGCCTGAACAGCAGACTCCTCTACACAGCGCCCTTTGTTTCTCTACAAACTGTGTCTGGTGGTAATATCTCAGTTCATGGGAAATTGCAAGTGGACATTGCCCTTGGATTTAACACCTACAAGCACACCGTTTATGTTGCCGAAATTGTAGATCCGTGCATTATCGGACTAGACTTTTTGAAGAAAAATGGAATTACGCTGAATTTTGAGAAAAGCCAGCTGCAAACATGGAGAGGCGAAGTTCCTTTGCACGATCTAGACATGAAAGAGCTGTGCGTATATCGGATTGTAGCTCATGAAGACAATGTCATAGAGAATGCTGAAGAGTCCACATCTATGGAAAGTACCTCTCCAGCCTCGGAGAGAGAACCGAAGAAAGCGACGAAGATTGTTGATGAAACCCTCCCAGGAAGTGGTTCATGTGGAAATGGACAAAGTTAGTGACGAGGGAATCGACATCCGTACTCCTGTTACAAGCATCGAACGGAGGTCCCGGGATCTATCAGCTGCACCCGCGGATGATTCGGACGCAATCTCAAAATCATATAACCAGCAAGATGGGGATCAGAAACTTTCACCGCTTCTGTTGGCATACGGGAGTGCAACTCACGAGACCACCGGATTTTCTCCATCTCTAACGATGTGTGGAAGAGACCTTAGGCTCCCCAGCAACCTCCTGTTTGGACAACCACAGGACACTCCTTCCTCGCCTGTCCAGTATCTAGATGATCTGCAGGCACGTTTGGAAGCCGTACATCGGTTCGCCAGAGAGAGAAACAACATCATGACGGAGCGCATGAAGATCCGGTACTATGCCAAGGCCATGGACCGTTCATTCCAGGAAGGTGACAAACGTCGGAAAGGACTCTCCCCTAAGCTCCAGACGAACTGGGAAGGGCCGTATGGGATCCTTAAGAAGATCAACGAAATCGTGGTGAGAATTCAACGGACACCTTCCTGTAAACCCAGAGTTGTACACTACAATAGGCTAGCCCCATATTATGGTAGAAGTCATTGAATGGCTTAAGGACTTCACTGCCCGGGACGTGCAGTCTTTAAGAAGGGGGAAATGTTGCACAAATTGTCTGTATATATTGTAAATAGTGACGTATTATTTCAAAATTCTATTGTAATTTATTTTTATCTTATTTTATTTATTAATTAATAGCGATTATACAAGTTAGAAAAAGGTGGCAACACCTAAAGCATTCGAGAAGTTTCGAGATATTTCGTTTCCGATGAATTGGCTGGAAATATCGAGAATGTCTCACGCGCTTGTATATAAAAGATTGGAGAACGGGAAAGTTTTCAGATTGACTTCGGATTTCGTTGAAAGCTGATCGCTTTGTTTACCTATTGGAGTGAGCTTGTACAATCGCTGAATTCGAAGTTATTTTTGTTGAAGCTTGTGTTGAAGCTTGAGAGTAATTAAACTGTTGCCTGTGAATAAATTTTGTGAGTTTTCTGAAGAGAGAATAAATATTTTTATACCGTGAAAACTGTACCATCATTGCCTCAGCGGAAAAATTCATAACAATACTAATGAGGATGGGAAACGAAAAGTTAATAATTTCATTTATAAATTTTTCTTCCAAAGTAGAGTTATTTCTTTCAATTTCAACACGATAGAACACCTTTTATAAATTTTTAACTAATAATAACTTCGATTTTTCTTGTTGATTTGTTTAATATCCATTGATTTTATATTGAAAGAATATGAAAAACAAGTGCATTATGTTCATACGGAAATACTTTCACATAGAATTTTTATAAGCAATATTAATATAGTTATAGTTAAATATAATAATATTATTATATATATAGTTATTAATAATTAATTATTAATAACTATTTATAGTTAACTATTAATATAGTTATTAATATTAATAGTTAAATAAAATAATATTTAACTCTAAACCATATATAAGAATACATCGAAAGAATTTCGACTATTCGAAAAATATATATAAAAAAAATAATTTTAAATATAAGAGTAAGTAAAGTTTGAACTTCACTTTTCAAAAGAATTAAAAGTTATCTTTAATGTTCTTTTGAACCATTGGTATCAATTATAAATTATCTCTGAATAAATAATAAATTCGATGTAATGTCATGTTTGTTGTTATAGAAAGCTAGGCAAGAATACTAGAAAAATCCCATTATTCCAATTGCATAATATTTCGCGCCGAAAACCACCCTTTATGTGTTGCCAGCATCACATATTGTTGATTTAACATGTATTAGTGAAAAGCCAAATTAGAAGGCCAAAACTACTTATGTTGAAAATTTCAGAACTGTAGCCCTACTGGAAATCGTTTTTTAAAATATTTGTTAAATAATTTTAAAAATAAATTTAAAATAAAAAAAAACTAATCAAGATTTTAAGGTATTTTACCACCTTATAAATTTAAAAAATAGATTTTTTTTTTCTGCGTGTTTTTCAATCTTTTCCAGGGTTTTACGGTCCAGGGATAGCAGATTAACCAATAAAAAGTGAAAAAATTTGATTTTTCAAAAACTATTTGAAAAAAAAAATAGCGTGTAAAAACTTTAAACGCGTTTTTCTCGAAACTACTTTTTTTCAAAAGGCGGACACATAATCTCCGAAACTATTCGGTCGATTTCAATGATTTTGGTCATGTTTTGTTCGTTGAGATGTCTTGTATGCCAATTTACCACATTTTGTCAAAAAAAATTAATTATAAAAATTTTTTTTAGCAAAGAAGAGGGAAAAACAGAGGTGATTTTTCAACCATTTTTTCAAACATCCCCCCCCCCCCACACACCTTTTTTTTTTTAATTATTATTGTTATTGGCAATTTGTGGTAGATTATCACGTAAGCAACCTTTATTTTGAAGATTCTGTTTGTTTTTTTTAGTTTCAGATTTACCAATCCTGAGATTAACTGTCCGCCGTGGGTCACCATTTTTTTAAGGCCTCAAGTTTAGCGCCTCTTGGATAGTTGTTAAAAATGAAATTGGAAAAAAATCAAGTATTTTTTAATTCTATTCGGCTTCAAATAAAAGTTTAAAGAAAAAATCATTGTAAGATTTTATACAGGACCTGAAAAAAAATTGTTGAAAATGTATTTTTTAGCTTTCCAAGGTGGTCAAGTACCTTAAAATTCTGTTTTTCTAAACTACAATTAGAAAGCCACAACTGCTTATGATGAAAATGTCAGAGCTCTACTTCAATTTTAAGTAGCTTTCTATCGATCCACACACAGACAGTTTGTTTTATTATTATAGATTACTCATATGTTTCTATAGGATAATGAAAGTATAGCATTCGGTAAAAAAAAAAAAAAAAAAAACTATCTTTTTGCATTTCTCTACATTTTGGAACATCCCGATTTCAAAAAAGTGGTCTAGAAAAAGTTTCTGTGTTTCCGTATGTCTGTGTGTAAGTGATCAGCATAACTCCCCAACAAATCGACCTACGATGTTCACATTTAGTGTGAGGGTTACTGGTGCGAATAGGACCTACTATTAAGGTTTTCGTCAAAATCGCGCATGCGCATTAGATTGAAATCATGAAAAAATCTTGTTTCTTCGTGAATTACTAAAAAACAGCTCTAACTTGATTAATATCTCTGTGTCTGTTAAGATATTGCAATTGTTTTCACCTTCGAAATTGCAGTATAAATGCGGTTAAAAGGTTTTTTTTTTTTTTTTTTTTTTTTTTTTTTTAACGTGTGCCTTTTACACAGAGTTCTTTGCCCTTGGGCATCGCTCATCAACAAATGATTTTTTTATGTTTCGTGAACAAGAAAAAACTGTGTAATGGAATAGTGGAACTGTGTCTATGGAATAACATCGCCAAATTCACAAATTTTACGTGGTTTTTTTTTTTTTTTTTTTTTTTTATCTGCCCATGTCTAAATTATTGCTAAAAATGTTGCCAAACTGTTCATTTTTATGAGTGAAAATATTAAAATACTAAAAATAACTCCATCAATTTTAATGCAATGACTAATATTATAGTGTAATTGAAAGTTATGCGATGTTCCTTCTGCTGAAATAAAAAAGCAGATCTAAAATAATTACATTTTAATGTAAAAAATGTCTATTATTGTAAAAGGAATATAAATTGACAATTTTTTTAAGTATAGCATTCGATAAAAAAAAAATCGATACTTTTGCATTGCTTCAAGTTTTGGAAAATCCTGATTTTAAAAGAGTGATCTAGAAAAAATGTGTGTCTGTGTGTATGTGGTCAGCATAACTTCCGAACATATTGACCAACGATATTCAAATTTGTTGTGCGGGTTGGTGGTGGCCATAGAACCTACCATTGGTTGTAGTCAAAATCGCGCGAGCGCATAAGATAGCTGTCATTAAAAAATCATGTTTTTCAAACATCTGAAACGATTTTGATATATATCGCAGTGGTAATGCCCCTTGAAGGTGTTCTAATCGTCCCGATTTGTTTCCTGCCGTCCTGATTGCGTTATAAACACAAGCAAGGATAATGTATAATATAGAGAACAAAAGCACCAAATTTTTTTTATTTGCTCATGTAAAAATTGTTGCCAAAATCATGACATATTTTTTCTTTTCTCCTTTGTAAATACGTTCTGATTATTCTTAGGCAGGATTACACGCTACCAGACCGACTTCCAGTTTCGATCGCCAGTTCTGTGACGTCAGCTAAGCGACCGTTGCGCTGTCTATCGGTGATCACGGGAGAGCGCACGTGATTGGTTGATGGGAGTCACCGGCGCCAGTTAATAGAAATTTTTTGGTTTACTGGAATCAGTAGCCTGGTGACGTCACAGAACTGGCGATCTAAACTGGAACCTGGTAGCGTGTAAATCCGGCTTTTGTCACAAGATCATTTTACATCAATCCCATCCAAGGAGCAGCAAATTTGGTTCCCCTGTAATTTTAGACTGACTAACAGCCATGTAAGATATTGTATATCCGCACATCTTCGATGAAATTGTAATTCGCCAATTGGCAAACACCATGGTGTATATAAGTATCCAAGTAAATATCGCCAACTGGTAATTTTTACTTAAATGATTGAAAATAAGAAAATGGTAATGATATGCATATTTAATATTTGTAGTGTAACATATTAAATTTCTTTACACTCTGTTTATGCTTGTGTGTCTGAAGCGAGATATGTTTCTATCAAATTGGCTTTCTTTCATTTCGTTGACGCTTTCTAATTCGAACCTTTGGCAACCCCATCATTCGGGGAATTAACTTCGTTTTGATCACACGAGTCATTGCAGGGCTCTATCTCTCTTTTTTATTATTTCGCTTCAAATGCGCAAGCATGAGTCTAAATTCCTCAAGCCAACAGGTGGCTACCAATAGACTCAACCTCAACTAAATATTGAATTTATGTGGAGAAATAAACATTAGAAAATCAACGAACTCTTTAATTTGCTACAGTCCTATTATAGCAAATTTCTATCGAACCAGAGTAGTTAGAAAAGGACAGTCCTGGGCCAGGGCGGTATGGTATGGTATGGTATGGGGGCGTGACCGGATATGACGTCACAGGAAGTGCCGTCACCGGAAATCACGTGACCGGAAGTGGAGTGGAGTTGTTCCCCTCCTGCTGTTGTTTTAGTTTCATTATAAGCTGTTTGTGTATGACGTCACAGTAGGTATGACGTCATAATGTGTTTTATATTAAAGTTTTGAGTGGTGGCAACACTTTTTTTTTTAGTTTCGGTTTATCTAGCAGACGGAGTTGAGTTGTTCTAGGACTGCTTCTTAGCGAATAAGTTAGAATGATAGGTTTTTATTGCGTGACGTCACAGTAGGTATGACGTCATAATGTGTTGTATATCAAAGTTTAGAGCGATGGCAACACTTTTTAGTGTCGATTTACCTTTAAGATGGAGCTGAATTGTTCTAGGGCTGCTTCTAAACGAATAAGTTAGAGTGATAGGTATTTTTACTAATGACGTCACAGTGGGTATGACGTCATTCTATGTTAAGATTTACGTTTTAAGTGGTGATAACATTGGATATATACCAAATTTAGTTTTCAGGTGTTGGCAACGAGTTCTAATCGGTCAGCTAAATGCTCGCTTGTGACTGATAAGTTTTAAACATGTGACCAAAAGTTAACTCCTGATTGACTGTTTGGTTTTCTAGCGAGTTACTTACATATCCTTTAGCCAAGTTAAAATACCTGCAACAAAGTTACACAAAAAAAAAAGTTAAATTTGAAAAGTTAATAAAAGGAAGGCCATTTGCTAAGGGTCTAAAGAACCCTAACCCCGAGCTACACGTGACATTTCAATATTTTACCAAACAATTGTTAAAATATCGACTATCGGACGTTGCCTTCATGGTAACTCATCTACCCACCCCCCTTCCCTAACTAATTTTGAATAAGTTAAGACTTTAGAATTACAATTAATAAATTTTGAAAAATTATTTATTAAAGGTGAGGACCCACCTCCAGCCCGATACCTCTTTTAGGAAGAATTGGTACCGCCTCACTCCACCCTAACAACAACAAAAAAATCTGTGAAAAAAAACACGAAGTATTAAACACGTCTTTCACACTCAGGTATCTAAGTAGAAATGGCGAGACGGCAACCGGTAGCGTCTATATATGAGGGGTGATCACGTGACTTCACCGACCAATCAGGTTTCACGGTAGAGGGTGCTACTGACTATCGACCCGTCAGAAGGGAGGGGAGCGAGACTAGGGATGTTTCAACACGCTTCAACGCGTTTGCGAGTTGAGTTGTTGTGTAACGATCTTGCTTGAAACAGTTAAAGTGATAGATAATTTGTTCGTGACGTCATAGTGTAGCGAATGGGTTTTTAGCGTAGACAGTTGTTGCAATTGGAGTAATTATGAAATTTATTAAATATAAAGATAATATTTAGTAATAATTATCAGATTTTATTATTATTATTATAAAAAATAAACTTATAAAAAAAGTGAACGTGAAAATTTACTTTACGAATAAAAATCATGTCTTTAAAATGTGTACGAATATCACTAAATAAGAGAAAAAAGTATCATACTTAAACTCTTTAAAATAAATAACTTTAACATTAACGTAAAAAATTTACTTTTCACATAAAAATCACTTTAAAATGAGTAAAAATATCGCTAAATAAGAGAAAAAAAGTAACTTACTTAAAATTTCTAAGATAAATATTTAACCTTTACTCGAAAATTCCCTTCATATATAAAAATCACGACTTTAAAATATGACATGAAAGAGAAAAGTAACGTACTTAAACTTTCTACGACAAATAACTTTAACATTAACGTAACATTTTACTTTACACATAAAAATCCCGACTTTAAAATATGTAGAAATATCGCTAAATAAAAGAAGAAAAAAAAGTAACATACTTAAACTTTGTACGACAAATAACTTTGACATTAACGTAAAAAATTTTCTTCACATATAAAAATCACGACTTTAAAATGTGACGTGTAAGAAGAATTAGCATACTTAAAATTTCTACGACAAATAAATTTAACCTTTACGCGAAAATTTACTATATACATAAAAATCATGTCTTTAAAATATGTAAAAATATTGCTAAATAAAAGAAAAAAAAACTAACATACTTAAACTTTGCACGACAAATAACTTTAGCATTAACGTAAAAATTTACTTCACATATAAAAATCACGACTTTAAAATATAACATGCAAGAGAAAAGGCAATAGATTTAACAGCAACAATTTATAATAACAATTTATATAACAAGGCAAAGAATTTAAAATTGAACGTTAAAATTAACTTTACATGTACAATCATACTCTTATATCAACGATAAATAAGATAAAAAAAAGAAACTCTAAAAATTTATAAGGCAAAGAATTCAAATAATACGCGAAAATTTACCTCACATATAAAAATTATGTCTTTCAAATGTGTAAGAATAACGCTAAATTAGAGAAAAAGAAATATTAAAAATTTATAAGGTAAGGAATTGAAACAATACGCGAAAATTTATTTCACACATAACATTCTTATCTTTAAAATGTGTAAGAATAATGCTAAATTAGAGAAGAAAAAAAAATAACATACTTAAACTTTCTTCGACAACAATTTAAACAATACGCGAAAATTTCATACACAATTATTTTCTTAGGTTAATGTTAAATAATGGGAAATTTAACAGAATAAAAATTTCAAAGATAAAGAATTTTAACCTTTACACGAAAATTTACTTCACATATAAATATCATGTCTTTAAACTTTAACGTGACAATTTACTTCTCATATACAATTAAACTCTTAGGTTAATGTTAAATAAAAGAAAAAGTAACATACTCAAAAATTTCTAAGATAAGCATAACGTAAAAATTTCATATCATGTGTTTAAAATGTAACATATAAGAGAAAAAAAATAACATACTTGAACTTTCTATAGCAAAGAATTTAAGCGTTAGCGTAAAAATTTACTTTACATATAAAATTCACGTCTTTAAACGGGGTGATAAGCATGTGACGGTAATTAGCCAATCAGGTTAGCGGTAGGTGATACGCCACCTGCCGGCATTTTTAGACCGGAGGATGAGTCACGCTAATACTTGTTCAAACAGGTCGGGAGACTTGTACAGCAAGAACAACAGCATCGACGCGCAAGCAGCGGGTGATGCTGCGGTGTGTCAGCAGGTCTTCGAGATTATCGTTTTCCTACTTTTCCTTTTTCATAATGAAATGTTTGTGAAAACTTGGAATGAATGAAGTGGATTTCAAAGACACATTAGTAAGTGAAGGTAGAATTCGCATGGACTTTCTTCCAAAAAGTATGATTCACTTGGAGAATTTAAGATCATTTCTACTTGAAAACTTTTCTATTGTCTAAAACATTGAATATTGTTCAAACTCAGTGAGATTATATGCTACAATACGGGTAAAACTTAACAAAATTGTTATATAGAAGAAAAATAGTAAGAGATTTAAAATAAATACTAGTTATAGATACTCCAAGGGAAAAAAAATTCACCTCTACTTTTCAATCGGAAAATCAATGCAAGTTGAAAATTTATGTTACTTCAAGAAAGACTTAGACAATTTACTTTGTAATAATATACGTTAAGGTGTCGTATTAACTCGTGCAATACATGCTGACTAAGGTTTATTTTACTTATCTAAGAAAGGTGAATTGGGGGGAAATATTAAATAAATTGTAGATATTAAATACATTGTAGATATGCATTTAGGTTTTGAAAATCACCTGCAAGACTTTTAAAACATCTTAAGAAAAATTGAAAGAAACTTGCGAATTATATGTAAACTATATAACTTTTTATACTCTGAAAGGAAATCACAAGTAATTTAGTTAACTTTTTTCATGGTAACACTCATATTCAACGACATGTTTTTAAAATTTAACCTTCTTTACATGATAATAGTTATAAATTTTTTCAATCTCAGATGCGATATACTATTATTTCTAACATATATGTTACGAATTGCGTAAAGTTTTTAAAACTGTATATGCAAATCACCAATCAGAAACATAAAAATCTAACATCAATCAAACAAACTAAAATAATAAGATATTTTCCTTAGTGGAAATAGTTAACTACTCATGTGATGGAATATACTTAGAAAATTTAAATACTGAAAAAAGTTTGCTAGGCAAACTTAAAGAATATTTTTTTTTCTTGTGAAAAACTAGCATAAATTTGGAAAATGTAGAGTTTGTTACTACGTAAAATTGAACATCATCTAGACAAACTAAATTATACATGAATTTTTTTTTATTTGAGAGGTGCTGACAATATATCATTAATATAGAGATTTTTAACTTCCACCCATAATTTCTAAATAACTTATACATAAATTTCAGAAAAACTGAAACGGAATGTGTTTTACAAGAGGCTTATTTTGTAAGATGAATATTCAATATTAATATAACTGAGCAAAGTTCATTCCGGAAAAAACTTGTAAAAGATACTTATATTTTGAAAATAGTTTGAAATATCCTTTTAAATTTATGAATGCTCGCTTTCGAAAGACACAAATAAAACTGATATTACTCATGATAATTAACACATACATAACAATAGTCAAACGAAGTGAAATTTTTATTGCTTGTGACCGATAACTTTTCAGTGAAGCAGAACTTACATAGGAAATTTGTGCAAACTTTTTCAACTTTTAAACCAAGTATCATGTAAAATTATAAATTACGATAGGAAATAGCATACTTCAGAATCGGAACAAGTCTTGTAGTTAAGCTAAATGTATTTCTCAAGGAATTGAAAGCATACCAGAGAAGTCCTTATCATTTCGCATCTTTTCTCATGTTGCAAGAAGACATACTTTGTAAAAGATAGTCTTAGCACTTAACAAAAATCAGTAAAAATAAATATATTTTCTATGGCAAAGATAAAACTTCACAACTTAATTACTTAAATTTAGCTAAGTTGCATATGGTTTATTCACATAACTCGCATGTGCTTTGAATGTTGAAATATATTTGTCAGTTGAAATCAAACTCATCGAAAATAAATGCTATCTACATTTTCAAGTCGGAAATTACTATTAAATAAACTTTACATGTAAGACATTATCATGTTAAAAAGAAAAATCTACAAAAATGTAAATGATAATTTTACTGTTGGTACATAAATGATGAATAATTTATGATTTTATTCTAGGCAAACGTTTTATTGTCTAACAGAGAACATAAACTTTAGCAGAAAAACGAAAAAATACAATTTTTATATCCTATCATGCTTGTCGAAAATTGAATTTATTAGCTGTTGTAATAGATTTTTACTGTCCAAATTTCTATAGTTCTTCCCAGTGCAATAATAGTAAGTTCATGTGTAATGAGTAGGTTTTTTTTTTTTTTGTTGAATCTTATAAATTTAATGAAATTATTATGACCTAAGAGATTGAGTGAACTGAATAAATCAATGACGTAAATTTAAACAGTGACTTGAACTGATACATACTATAACTGTAAAGAAGTATGACAAAGTGATAGATGAAGGGAAAATAGAAGTTGAGTGAAATGTGTTGAAAAAAGTTGAAGACGACAAGAAATTCATAAATGAGAATTATCATTGACTTATATTAACTTCGTTTTTCTTGCTTATGACAAGAAAATACACTCTTGTTTATTAAGAACCAACTTGATATCTTATCATAGAATGACAATGATGAAATATCTATACATTAAAAAAAAATACCAAACTCAGACATAGCAAATTTCTTGAAATTCATGTATAATGTGAGAAGTTTTATTGGAAATATAGAAGATACAACATTGAAAGATGTGAATGGTTCGAAGTACTTTATCAGAAATAAAAAAATAAAAAAATGCGCTGAGGTCCGCTATAAAATTTTTTAGGAGAAAGTTTAAACAAAATTTAAAATCAAACATGCTTTTAAGTGGGAACACATATATTAAAACTATAGCACATTTAACAATTTATATTATGTCATCTCAGTTGGTATCAAACTGAATAATATGAAAAACAACCACAAACTGAATAAACATGAAAATTATCAATATATGTGGAAAAGTTTCCTTTTTTCACATATAAAAAAATAATAACACATTGACATACGTTAAGATCACGAAACATGCGTAATCATATACCGATAAGAGCAACCAATGTTGCGGGGAGATATTCACGTGATGGATATATGTACATGTTTCATGTGAAAGTTACGAAAATATATAAAATTTTGTAACTTTCACATGAAACATGTACATATATATAAATAAACTTTAAGTGTAAATTGAAATTTTTATAAGTTTTTCAACAGTGACTTATTAATATTTAGAAAGAGGTCGGATATCTTCAGCTATTCTACACCTGATTGGACAACACTTATAATGTGTACGAGAAAAAAAAAATTCAATTACTAGATGAGAAAAATTTCCTTGTAGGAATCAATGAAATTGGATAGTTATACTTTGGTTCGAGGCAATTTTCGTTTCACGCATATGATTTGTTGCTAAGTTGAAATAAATACACTTTAAATCAATGCTTAGTATCTTTTCTTTTATTCTTACTATGATCATTCTTATATTGAAGGATGATTTTTCGAAAGTCAATATATTTGAAAAATAAATATATCTATAGTGTAACATATAAAGTTGAAGTTACGTGGAATACTATTGGAATTAGCATTAGAAATTAAATCACTCAATTTATTCATGGGATATTGTCCATCATGTGAATATCTCCCCGCAACATTGGTTGCTCTTATCGGTATATGATTACGCATGTTTCGTGATCTTAACGTATGTCAATGTGTTATTTTTTTTTATATGTGAAAAAAGGAAACTTTTCCACATATATTGATAATTTTCATGTTTATTCAGTTTGTGGTTGTTTTTCATATTATTCAGTTTGATACCAAATGAGATGACATAATATAAATTGTTAAATGTGCTATAGTTTTAATATATGTGTTCCCACTTAAAAGCATGTTTGATTTTAAATTTTGTTTAAACTTTCTCCTAAAAAATTTTATAGCGGACCTCAGCGCATTTTTTTATTTTTTTATTTCTGATAAAGTACTTCGAACCATTCACATCTTTCAATGTTGTATCTTCTATATTTCCAATAAAACTTCTCACATTATACATGAATTTCAAGAAATTTGCTATGTCTGAGTTTGGTATTTTTTTTTAATGTATAGATATTTCATCATTGTCATTCTATGATAAGATATCAAGTTGGTTCTTAATAAACAAGAGTGTATTTTCTTGTCATAAGCAAGAAAAACGAAGTTAATATAAGTCAATGATAATTCTCATTTATGAATTTCTTGTCGTCTTCAACTTTTTTCAACACATTTCACTCAACTTCTATTTTCCCTTCATCTATCACTTTGTCATACTTCTTTACAGTTATAGTATGTATCAGTTCAAGTCACTGTTTAAATTTACGTCATTGATTTATTCAGTTCACTCAATCTCTTAGGTCATAATAATTTCATTAAATTTATAAGATTCAACAAAAAAAAAAAAACCTACTCATTACACATGAACTTACTATTATTGCACTGGGAAGAACTATAGAAATTTGGACAGTAAAAATCTATTACAACAGCTAATAAATTCAATTTTCGACAAGCATGATAGGATATAAAAATTGTATTTTTTCGTTTTTCTGCTAAAGTTTATGTTCTCTGTTAGACAATAAAACGTTTGCCTAGAATAAAATCATAAATTATTCATCATTTATGTACCAACAGTAAAATTATCATTTACATTTTTGTAGATTTTTCTTTTTAACATGATAATGTCTTACATGTAAAGTTTATTTAATAGTAATTTCCGACTTGAAAATGTAGATAGCATTTATTTTCGATGAGTTTGATTTCAACTGACAAATATATTTCAACATTCAAAGCACATGCGAGTTATGTGAATAAACCATATGCAACTTAGCTAAATTTAAGTAATTAAGTTGTGAAGTTTTATCTTTGCCATAGAAAATATATTTATTTTTACTGATTTTTGTTAAGTGCTAAGACTATCTTTTACAAAGTATGTCTTCTTGCAACATGAGAAAAGATGCGAAATGATAAGGACTTCTCTGGTATGCTTTCAATTCCTTGAGAAATACATTTAGCTTAACTACAAGACTTGTTCCGATTCTGAAGTATGCTATTTCCTATCGTAATTTATAATTTTACATGATACTTGGTTTAAAAGTTGAAAAAGTTTGCACAAATTTCCTATGTAAGTTCTGCTTCACTGAAAAGTTATCGGTCACAAGCAATAAAAATTTCACTTCGTTTGACTATTGTTATGTATGTGTTAATTATCATGAGTAATATCAGTTTTATTTGTGTCTTTCGAAAGCGAGCATTCATAAATTTAAAAGGATATTTCAAACTATTTTCAAAATATAAGTATCTTTTACAAGTTTTTTCCGGAATGAACTTTGCTCAGTTATATTAATATTGAATATTCATCTTACAAAATAAGCCTCTTGTAAAACACATTCCGTTTCAGTTTTTCTGAAATTTATGTATAAGTTATTTAGAAATTATGGGTGGAAGTTAAAAATCTCTATATTAATGATATATTGTCAGCACCTCTCAAATAAAAAAAAATTCATGTATAATTTAGTTTGTCCAGATGATGTTCAATTTTACGTAGTAACAAACTCTACATTTTCCAAATTTATGCTAGTTTTTCACAAGAAAAAAAAAATATTCTTTAAGTTTGCCTAGCAAACTTTTTTCAGTATTTAAATTTTCTAAGTATATTCCATCACATGAGTAGTTAACTATTTCCACTAAGGAAAATATCTTATTATTTTAGTTTGTTTGATTGATGTTAGATTTTTATGTTTCTGATTAGTGATTTGCATATACAGTTTTAAAAACTTTACGCAATTCGTAACATATATGTTAGAAATAATAGTATATCGCATCTGAGATTGAAAAAATTTATAACGATTATCATGTAAAGAAGGTTAAATTTTAAAAACATGTCGTTGAATATGAGTGTTACCATGAAAAAAGTTAACTAAATTACTTGTGATTTCCTTTCAGAGTTTAAAAAGTTATATAGTTTACATATAATTCGCAAGTTTCTTTCAATTTTTCTTAAGATGTTTTAAAAGTCTTGCAGGTGATTTTCAAAACTTAAATGCATATCTACAATGTATTTAATATCTACAATTTATTTAATATTTTCCCCCAATTCACCTTTCTTAGATAAGTAAAATAAACCTTAGTCAGCATGTATTGCACGAGTTAATACGACACCTTAACGTATATTATTACAAAGTAAATTGTCTAAGTCTTTCTTGAAGTAACATAAATTTTCAACTTGTATTGATTTTCCGATTGAAAAGTAGAGGTGAATTTTTTTTTTCCTTGGAGTATCTATAACTTGTATTTATTTTAAATCTCTTACTATTTTTCTTCTATATAACAATTTTGTTAAGTTTTACCCGTATTGTAGCATATAATCTCACTGAGTTTGAACAATATTCAATGTTTTAGACAATAGAAAAGTTTTCAAGTAGAAATGATCTTAAATTCTCCAAGTGAATCATACTTTTTGGAAGAAAGTCCATGCGAATTCTACCTTCACTTACTAATGTGTCTTTGAAATCCACTTCATTCATTCCAAGTTTTCACAAACATTTCATTATGAAAAAGGAAAAGTAGGAAAACGATAATCTCGAAGACCTGCTGACACACCGCAGCATCACCCGCTGCTTGCGCGTCGATGCTGTTGTTCTTGCTGTACAAGTCTCCCGACCTGTTTGAACAAGTATTAGCGTGACTCATCCTCCGGTCTAAAAATGCCGGCAGGTGGCGTATCACCTACCGCTAACCTGATTGGCTAATTACCGTCACATGCTTATCACCCCGTTTAAAGACGTGAATTTTATATGTAAAGTAAATTTTTACGCTAACGCTTAAATTCTTTGCTATAGAAAGTTCAAGTATGTTAGTAGTTAGAAAATGCCGATCCGAAGCCATGGCGCAATGCGCAAGGGACGGGGGACGATGACGTCACCGGAAATCACGTGACCGGAAGTGGAGTGGAGTTGTTCCCCTCCTGCTGTTGTTCTAGTTTCGGTTTCGTTATAAGCTGTTTGTGTATGACGTCACAGTGGGTATGACGTCATAATGTGTTTTATATCAAAGTTTTGAGCGATGGCAACACTTTTTAGTTTCGATTTACCTTTAAGATGGAGTTGAGTTGTTCTAGGACTGCTTGTAAATGAATAAGTTAGAGTGATAGGTTTTTATTGCGTGACGTCACAGTAGGTATGACGTCATAATGTGTTTTATATCAAAGTTTTGAGCAGTGGCAACACTTTTTAGTGTCGATTTACCTTTCAGACGGAGTTGAGTTGTTCTAGGGCTGCTTATAAACGAATAAGTTAAAGTGATAGGTATTTTTACTAATGACGTCACAGTGGGTATGACGTCATTCTATGTTAAGATTTACGTTTCAAGTGGTGATAACATTGGATATATACCAAATTTAGTTTTCAGGTGTTGGCAACGAGTTCTGATCGGTCAGCTAAATGCTCGCTTGTGACTGATAAGTTTTAAACATGTGACCAAAAGTTAACTCCTGATTGACTGTTTGGTTTTCTAGCGAGTTACTTACACGTCCTTTAGTCAAGTTAAAATACCTGCAACAAAGTTACACAAATAAATAAAAAAAATCTTAACACGACTTTTAAATTTAATAAAAGTGAAGGCCATTTGCTAAGGGTCTAAAATAACCCTAACCCCGAGCTACACGTGACATTTCAATATTTTACCAAACAATTGTTAAAATATCGACTATCGGACGTTGCCTTCATGGTAACTCATCTACCCACCCCCCTTCCCTAACCAATTTTGAATAAGTTAATTTGAAAGACTTTAGAAAATGTTAATTATTTTGAAGTTAAATTTTAAAAGTGAGGGCCCACCTCCAGCCCGATACCTCTTTTAGGAAGAATTGGTACCGCCTCACTCCCCCCTATCAACAAAAAAAAAAAAAAAAAAAAAAAAAAAAACTTATTTCAAAGAACGTATATTTCCTTGAAATATGAGGTCACTAACCAACCATCCAATAATATCTTTTAAGAAGACATCATTACCTTAAATCCTAAACAATTTTAAATTTTAAAAAATCTGAAAAGAAGACTTGTGAGAACGTATATTTCTCTCATGAATTAAATTTAATGATCACATACAAAATCCTGAAAAAAAAAATTAACGTTAAATAAGTTTTTAAAAATTAGTTAAAGTAATATTTTAGTTAAATTAAGGCTTAAAGAGATAAAAAAAATATAAAAAAATTTAAGGATTAAATGAATGATTTAAGGAATTTTGAAGTGACCATAGGCATAGCTGGTTATGCCATCTTCCAGCAGATACCGCTTGTCGTCATAGGCCGACAAGGCTCTCTTGGTTTGTTGGAGTGAGAAGATGTTTAAAAATTCACTTACCGAATAATCGAAACGAAATCTGCGAAGCTAAAATAACTGTGAATAACTACACAAGTACGAACAAAATCGCGATGAAAAAAAAAAACACGAAGTATTAAACACGTCTTTCACACTCAGGTATCTAAGTAGAAATGGCGAGACGGCAAGCGGTAGCGTCTATATATGAAGGGTGATCACGTGACTTCACCGACCAATCAGGTTTCACGGTAGAGGGTGCTACTGACTATCGACCCGTCAGAAGGGAGGGGAGCGAGACTAGGGATGTTTCAACACGCTTCAACGCGTTTGCGAGTTGAGTTGTTGTGTAACGATCTTGCTTGAAACAGTTAAAGTGATAGATAATTTGTTCGTGACGTCATAGTGTAGCGAATGGGTTTTAGCGTAGACAGTTGTTGCAATTGGAGTAATTATGAAATTTATTAAATATAAAGATAATATTTAGTAATAATTATCAGATTTTATTATTATTATTATAAAAATAAACTTATAAAAAAGTGAACGTGAAAATTTACTTTACGAATAAAAATCATGTCTTTAAAATGTGTACGAATATCACTAAATAAGAGAAAAAAGTAACATACTTAAACTCTTTAAAATAAATAACTTTAACATTAACGTAAAAAATTTACTTTTCACATAAAAATCACTTTAAAATAAGTAAAAATATCGCTAAATAAGAGAAAAAAAAGTAACTTACTTAAAATTTCTAAGATAAATATTTAACCTTTACTCGAAAATTCCCTTCATATATAAAAATCACGACTTTAAAATATGACATGCAAGAGAAAAGTAACGTACTTAAACTTTCTACGACAAATAACTTTAACATTAACGTAACATTTTACTTTACACATAAAAATCCCGACTTTAAAATATGTAGAAATATCACTAAATAAAAGAAGAAAAAAAAGTAACATACTTAAACTTTGTACGACAAATAACTTTGACATTAACGTAAAAAATTTTCTTCACATATAAAAATCACGACTTTAAAATGTGACGTGTAAGAAGAATTAGCATACTTAAAATTTCTACGACAAATAAATTTAACCTTTACGCGAAAATTTACTATATACATAAAAATCCTGTCTTTAAAATATGTAAAAATATTGCTAAATAAAAGAAAAAAAAAACCTAACATACTTAAACTTTGCACGACAAATAACTTTAGCATTAACGTAAAAATTTACTTCACATATAAAAATCACGACATTAAAATGTGACATGTAAGAAGAATTAGCATACTTAAAATTTCTACGATAAATAATTTTAACATTTGAGTGAAAATTTACTACATATATAAAAATCATGTATTTCAAATGTGTAAGAATAACGCTAAATTAGAGAAAAAGAAATACTAAAAATTTATAAGGTAAGGAATTGAAACAATATGCGAAAATTTATTTCACGTATAAAATTTTTATCTTTAAAATGTGTAAGAATAATGCTAAATTAGAGAAGAAAAAAAATAACATACTTAAACTTTCTTCGACAACAATTTAAACAATACGCGACATTTTCATACACAATTATTTTCTTAGGTTAATGTTAAATAATGGGAAATTTAACAGAATAAAAATTTCAAAGATAAAGAATTTTAACCTTTACACGAAAATTTACCTCACAAAAATATCATATCCTTAAACTTTAACGTGACAATTTACTCTTCATATACAATTAAACTCTTAGGTTAATGATAAATAAGAAAAAAAAATAATATACTTAAAATTTCTAAGATAAACATAACGTAAAAATTTCGTATCATGTGTTTAAAATGTAACATATAAGAGAAAAAAACTAACATACTTGAACTTTCTATAGCAAAGAATTTAAGCATTAGCGTAAAAATTCACTTTACATATAAAATTCACATCTTTAAATGGGAAGATAAGCAGGTGACGGTAATTAGCCAATCAGGGTAGCGGTAGGTGATACGCCATTCGCCGGCATTTTTAGATCGGAGGATGAGTCACGCTAAAACTTGTTGGAACAGGTCGGGAGATTTGTACAACAAGAACAACAGCATCGACGCGCAAGCAGCGGGTGATGCTGTGATGTGTCAGCAGGTTTTTGAGATTATCGTTTTCCTACTTTGCCGTTTTCATAATGAAATGTTTGTGAAAACTTGGAATGAATAAAGTGGATTTCAAAGACATATTAGTAAGTGAAGGTAGAATTCGCATGGACTTTCTTCCAAAAAGTATGATTCACTTGGAGAATTTAAGATCATTTCTACTTGAAAACTTTTCTATTATTTAAAACATTGAATATTGTTCAAACTCAGTGGGATTATATGCTACAATACGGGTAAAACTTAACAAAATTGTTACATAGAAGAAAAATAGTAAGAGATTTAAAATAAATATTAGTTATAGATACTCCAAAGAAAAAATTTCACCTCTACTTTTCAATCGGAAAATCAATACAAGTTGTAAATTTATGTTACTTCAAGAAAGACTTAGACAATTTACTTTGTAATAATATACGTTAAGGTGTCGTATTAACTCGTGCAATACATGCTGACTAAGGTTTATTTTACTTGAAAGGTGAATTGGGGGAAAATATTAAATAAATTGTAGATATTAAATACATTGTAGATATGCATTCAAGTTTTGAAAATCACCTGCAAGACTTTTAAAACATCTTAAGATAAATTGAAAGAAACTTTTTATACTCTGAAAGGAAATCACAAGTAATTTAGTTAACTTTTTTCATGGTAACACTCATATTCAACGACATGTTTTTAAAATTTAACCTTCTTTACATGATAATAGTTATAAATTTTTTCAATCTCAGATGCGATATACTATTATTTCTAACATATATGTTACGAATTGTGTAAAGTTTTTAAAAAGAGTATATGCAAATCACCAATCAGAAACATAAAAATCTAACATCAATCAAACACACTAAAATAATAAGATATTTTCCTTAGTGGAAATAGTTAACTACTCATGTGATGGAATGTACTTAGAAAATTTAAATACTGAAAAAAGTTTGCTAGGCAAACTTAAAGAATATATATTTTTTTTCTTGTGAAAAACTAGCATAAATTTGAGAAATATAGAGTTTGTTACTACGTAAAATTGAACATCATCTGGACAAACTAAATTATACATGAATTTTTTTTATTTGAGAGGTGCTGACAATATATCATTAATACAGAGATTTTTAACTTCCACCCATAATTTCTAAATAACTTATACATAAATTTCAGAAAACTGAAACGGAATGTGTTTTACAAGACGCTTATTTTGTAAGATGAATATTCAATATTAATATAACTGAGCAAAGTTCATTACGGAAAAAACTTGTAAAAGATACTTATATTTTGAAAATAGTTTGAAATATCCTTTTAAATTTATGAATGCTCGCTTTCGAAAGACACAAATAAAACTGATATTACACATGATAATTAACACATGCATAACATTAATCAAACAAAGTGGAATTTTTATTGCTTGTGACCGATAACTTTTCAGTGAAGTAGAACTTACATAGGAAATTTGTGCAAACTTTTTCAACTTTTAAACCAAGTATTATGTAAAATTATAAATTACGATAGGAAATAGCACACTTCAGAATCGGAACAAGTCTTCTAGTTAAGCTAAATTTATTTCTCAAGGAATTGAAAGCATACCAGACAAGTCCTTATCATTTCGCATCTTTTCTCATGTTGCAAGAAGACATACTTTGTAAAAGATCGTCGTTGCACTTAACAAAAATCAGTAAAAATAAATGTATTTTCGATGGCAAAGATAAAACTTCACAACTTAATTACTGAAATTTAGCTAAGTTGCATATGGTTTATTCACATAACTCGCATATGCTTCGAATGTTGAAATATATTTGTCAGTTGAAATCAAACTAATCGAAAATAAATGCTACCTACATTTTCAAGTCGGAAATTACTATTAAATAAACTTTACATGTAAAACATTGTCATGTTAAAAAGAAAAATCTACAAAAATGTAAATGATAATTTTACTGTTGGTACATAAATGATGAATAATTTATGATTTTATTCTAGGCAAACGTTTTATTGTCTAACAGAGAACTTAAACTTTAGCAGAAAAATAAAAAAATACAATTTTTATATCCTATCATGCTTGTCGAAAATTGAATTTATTACCTGTTGTAATAGATTTTTATTGTCCAAATTTCTATAGTTTTTCTTCCCGGTGCAATAAAATTAAGTTCATGTGTAATGATTAGGTTTTTTTTTAATTTTTTTTTTATGAATCTTATAAATTTAATGAAATTATTATGACCTAAGAGATTGAGTAAACTGAATAAATCAATGATGTAAATTTAAACAGTGACTTGAACTGATACATACTATAACTGTAAAGAAGTATGACAAAGTGATAGATGAAGTAAAATTAGAAGTTGAATGAAATGTGTTGAAAAAAGTTGAAGACGACAAGAAATTCGTAATTGAGAATTATCATTGACTTATATTAACTTCGTTTTTCTTGCTTATGACAAGAAAATACACTCTTTCTTATTAAGAACCAACTTGATATCTTATCATAGAATGACAATGATGAAATATCTATACATTAAAAAAAAAAAAAAATACCAAACTTAGACATAGCAAATTTCTTGAAATTCATGTATAATGTGAGAAGTTTTACTGGAAATATAGAAGATACAACATTGAAAGATGTGAATGTTTCGAAGTACTTTATCAGAAATAAAAAAAAAATGCGCTGAGATTCGCTATAAAAAATTTTAGGAGAAAGTTTAAACAAAATTTAAAATCAAACATGCTTTTAAATGGGAACACATATATTAAAACTATAGCACATTTAACCATTTATATTATGTCATCTCAGTTGTATCAAACTGAATAACATGAAAAACAACCACAAACTGAATAAACATGAAAATTATCAATATATGTGGAAAAGTTTCCTTTTTTCACATATAAGAAAAAATAACACATTGACGTACGTTAAGATCACGAAACATGCATAATCATATACCGATAAGAGCAACCAATGTTGCGGGGAGATATTCACATGATGGTCAATATCCCATGAATAAATTGATTGATTGAATTTCTAATGCTAATTCCAATAGTATTCCACGTAACTTCAACTTCATATGTTACACTATAGATATATTTATTTTTCAAATATATTGACTTTCGAAAAATCATCCTTCAATATAAGAATGATCATAGTAAGAATAAAAGAAAAGATACTAAGCATTGATTTGTATTTATTTCAACTTAGCAACAAATCATATGCTTGAAACGAAAATTGCTTCGAACCAAAGTATAACCATCCAATTTCATTGATTCCTACAAGGACATTTTTCTCATCTAGTAATTGAATTTTTTTTTTCTCATACACATTATAAGTGATGTCCAATCAGGTGTAGAATAGTTGAAGATATCCGACCTCTTTCTAAATATTAATAAGTCACTGTTGAAAAACTTATAAAAATTTCAATTTACACTTAAAGTTTTTTTTTTTTTATATATATTTCAAAGAATTTTTTCAAATCAGTATGTATATTTAAATACTGAAACTTATTCACTTCAATAAATGTATGTTTAAGTTATAAAACTCTTCGTATGTATTGAAAAATTGTAACTTTTCGTCTTCTTCGTATAAATCGATAACTTATACACTAGTTCTTCATCAAATAATCTTCTAAGTAAATCTTTCAAAGGTAAAAACATACTTATAGCTTTGCATTTGTAACAAGTTAAATTGTACATGTTTCATGTGAAAGTTACAAAATTTCAGATATTTTCATGGAAAACATATAAAATTTTAATTTCACGAGAAACATGTACAATTTAACATGTTACAAATGCAAAGCTATAAGTATGTTTTTACCTTTGAAAGATTTACTTAGAAGATTATTTGATGAAGAACTAGTGTATAAGTTATCGATTTATACGAAGAAGACGAAAAGTTACAATTTTTCAATACATACGAAGAGTTTTATAACTTAAACATACATTTATTGAAGTGAATAAGTTTCAGTATTTAAATATACATACTGATTTGAAAAAATTCTTTGAAATATATATAAAAAAAAAAAAACTTTAAGTGTAAATTGAAATTTTTATAAGTTTTTCAACAGTGACTTATTAATATTTAGAAAGAGGTCGGATATCTTCAACTATTCTACACCTGATTGGACATCACTTATAATGTGTATGAGAAAAAAAAAATTCAATTACTAGATGAGAAAAATGTCCTTGTAGGAATCAATGAAATTGGATGGTTATACTTTGGTTCGAAGCAATTTTCGTTTCAAGCATATGATTTGTTGCTAAGTTGAAATAAATACAAATCAATGCTTAGTATCTTTTCTTTTATTCTTACTATGATCATTCTTATATTGAAGGATGATTTTTCGAAAGTCAATATATTTGAAAAATAAATATATCTATAGTGTAACATATGAAGTTGAAGTTACGTGGAATACTATTGGAATTAGCATTAGAAATTCAATCAATCAATTTATTCATGGGATATTGACCATCATGTGAATATCTCCCCGCAACATTGGTTGCTCTTATCGGTATATGATTATGCATGTTTCGTGATCTTAACGTACGTCAATGTGTTAGTTTTTCTTATATGTGAAAAAAGGAAACTTTTCCACATATATTGATAATTTTCATGTTTATTCAGTTTGTGGTTGTTTTTCATGTTATTCAGTTTGATACAACTGAGATGACATAATATAAATGGTTAAATGTGCTATAGTTTTAATATATGTGTTCCCATTTAAAAGCATGTTTGATTTTAAATTTTGTTTAAACTTTCTCCTAAAATTTTTTATAGCGAATCTCAGCGCATTTTTTTTTTATTTCTGATAAAGTACTTCGAAACATTCACATCTTTCAATGTTGTATCTTCTATATTTCCAGTAAAACTTCTCACATTATACATGAATTTCAAGAAATTTGCTATGTCTAAGTTTGGTATTTTTTTTTTTTTTTTAATGTATAGATATTTCATCATTGTCATTCTATGATAAGATATCAAGTTGGTTCTTAATAAGAAAGAGTGTATTTTCTTGTCATAAGCAAGAAAAACGAAGTTAATATAAGTCAATGATAATTCTCAATTACGAATTTCTTGTCGTCTTCAACTTTTTTCAACACATTTCATTCAACTTCTAATTTTACTTCATCTATCACTTTGTCATACTTCTTTACAGTTATAGTATGTATCAGTTCAAGTCACTGTTTAAATTTACATCATTGATTTATTCAGTTTACTCAATCTCTTAGGTCATAATAATTTCATTAAATTTATAAGATTCATAAAAAAAAAATTAAAAAAAAACCTAATCATTACACATGAACTTAATTTTATTGCACCGGGAAGAAAAACTATAGAAATTTGGACAATAAAAATCTATTACAACAGGTAATAAATTCAATTTTCGACAAGCATGATAGGATATAAAAATTGTATTTTTTTATTTTTCTGCTAAAGTTTAAGTTCTCTGTTAGACAATAAAACGTTTGCCTAGAATAAAATCATAAATTATTCATCATTTATGTACCAACAGTAAAATTATCATTTACATTTTTGTAGATTTTTCTTTTTAACATGACAATGTTTTACATGTAAAGTTTATTTAATAGTAATTTCCGACTTGAAAATGTAGGTAGCATTTATTTTCGATTAGTTTGATTTCAACTGACAAATATATTTCAACATTCGAAGCATATGCGAGTTATGTGAATAAACCATATGCAACTTAGCTAAATTTCAGTAATTAAGTTGTGAAGTTTTATCTTTGCCATCGAAAATACATTTATTTTTACTGATTTTTGTTAAGTGCAACGACGATCTTTTACAAAGTATGTCTTCTTGCAACATGAGAAAAGATGCGAAATGATAAGGACTTGTCTGGTATGCTTTCAATTCCTTGAGAAATAAATTTAGCTTAACTAGAAGACTTGTTCCGATTCTGAAGTGTGCTATTTCCTATCGTAATTTATAATTTTACATAATACTTGGTTTAAAAGTTGAAAAAGTTTGCACAAATTTCCTATGTAAGTTCTACTTCACTGAAAAGTTATCGGTCACAAGCAATAAAAATTCCACTTTGTTTGATTAATGTTATGCATGTGTTAATTATCATGTGTAATATCAGTTTTATTTGTGTCTTTCGAAAGCGAGCATTCATAAATTTAAAAGGATATTTCAAACTATTTTCAAAATATAAGTATCTTTTACAAGTTTTTTCCGTAATGAACTTTGCTCAGTTATATTAATATTGAATATTCATCTTACAAAATAAGCGTCTTGTAAAACACATTCCGTTTCAGTTTTCTGAAATTTATGTATAAGTTATTTAGAAATTATGGGTGGAAGTTAAAAATCTCTGTATTAATGATATATTGTCAGCACCTCTCAAATAAAAAAAATTCATGTATAATTTAGTTTGTCCAGATGATGTTCAATTTTACGTAGTAACAAACTCTATATTTCTCAAATTTATGCTAGTTTTTCACAAGAAAAAAAATATATATTCTTTAAGTTTGCCTAGCAAACTTTTTTCAGTATTTAAATTTTCTAAGTACATTCCATCACATGAGTAGTTAACTATTTCCACTAAGGAAAATATCTTATTATTTTAGTGTGTTTGATTGATGTTAGATTTTTATGTTTCTGATTGGTGATTTGCATATACTCTTTTAAAAACTTTACACAATTCGTAACATATATGTTAGAAATAATAGTATATCGCATCTGAGATTGAAAAAATTTATAACTATTATCATGTAAAGAAGGTTAAATTTTAAAAACATGTCGTTGAATATGAGTGTTACCATGAAAAAAGTTAACTAAATTACTTGTGATTTCCTTTCAGAGTATAAAAAGTTTCTTTCAATTTATCTTAAGATGTTTTAAAAGTCTTGCAGGTGATTTTCAAAACTTGAATGCATATCTACAATGTATTTAATATCTACAATTTATTTAATATTTTCCCCCAATTCACCTTTCAAGTAAAATAAACCTTAGTCAGCATGTATTGCACGAGTTAATACGACACCTTAACGTATATTATTACAAAGTAAATTGTCTAAGTCTTTCTTGAAGTAACATAAATTTACAACTTGTATTGATTTTCCGATTGAAAAGTAGAGGTGAAATTTTTTCTTTGGAGTATCTATAACTAATATTTATTTTAAATCTCTTACTATTTTTCTTCTATGTAACAATTTTGTTAAGTTTTACCCGTATTGTAGCATATAATCCCACTGAGTTTGAACAATATTCAATGTTTTAAATAATAGAAAAGTTTTCAAGTAGAAATGATCTTAAATTCTCCAAGTGAATCATACTTTTTGGAAGAAAGTCCATGCGAATTCTACCTTCACTTACTAATATGTCTTTGAAATCCACTTTATTCATTCCAAGTTTTCACAAACATTTCATTATGAAAACGGCAAAGTAGGAAAACGATAATCTCAAAAACCTGCTGACACATCACAGCATCACCCGCTGCTTGCGCGTCGATGCTGTTGTTCTTGTTGTACAAATCTCCCGACCTGTTCCAACAAGTTTTAGCGTGACTCATCCTCCGATCTAAAAATGCCGGCGAATGGCGTATCACCTACCGCTACCCTGATTGGCTAATTACCGTCACCTGCTTATCTTCCCATTTAAAGATGTGAATTTTATATGTAAAGTGAATTTTTACGCTAATGCTTAAATTCTTTGCTATAGAAAGTTCAAGTATGTTAGTTTTTTTCTCTTATATGTTACATTTTAAACACATGATACGAAATTTTTACGTTATGTTTATCTTAGAAATTTTAAGTATATTATTTTTTTTTCTTATTTATCATTAACCTAAGAGTTTAATTGTATATGAAGAGTAAATTGTCACGTTAAAGTTTAAGGATATGATATTTTTGTGAGGTAAATTTTCGTGTAAAGGTTAAAATTCTTTATCTTTGAAATTTTTATTCTGTTAAATTTCCCATTATTTAACATTAACCTAAGAAAATAATTGTGTATGAAAATGTCGCGTATTGTTTAAATTGTTGTCGAAGAAAGTTTAAGTATGTTATTTTTTTTCTTCTCTAATTTAGCATTATTCTTACACATTTTAAAGATAAAAATTTTATACGTGAAATAAATTTTCGCATATTGTTTCAATTCCTTACCTTATAAATTTTTAGTATTTCTTTTTCTCTAATTTAGCGTTATTCTTACACATTTGAAATACATGATTTTTATATATGTAGTAAATTTTCACTCAAATGTTAAAATTATTTATCGTAGAAATTTTAAGTATGCTAATTCTTCTTACATGTCACATTTTAATGTCGTGATTTTTATATGTGAAGTAAATTTTTACGTTAATGCTAAAGTTATTTGTCGTGCAAAGTTTAAGTATGTTAGGTTTTTTTTTTCTTTTATTTAGCAATATTTTTACATATTTTAAAGACAGGATTTTTATGTATATAGTAAATTTTCGCGTAAAGGTTAAATTTATTTGTCGTAGAAATTTTAAGTATGCTAATTCTTCTTACACGTCACATTTTAAAGTCGTGATTTTTATATGTGAAGAAAATTTTTTACGTTAATGTCAAAGTTATTTGTCGTACAAAGTTTAAGTATGTTACTTTTTTTTCTTCTTTTATTTAGTGATATTTCTACATATTTTAAAGTCGGGATTTTTATGTGTAAAGTAAAATGTTACGTTAATGTTAAAGTTATTTGTCGTAGAAAGTTTAAGTACGTTACTTTTCTCTTGCATGTCATATTTTAAAGTCGTGATTTTTATATATGAAGGGAATTTTCGAGTAAAGGTTAAATATTTATCTTAGAAATTTTAAGTAAGTTACTTTTTTTTCTCTTATTTAGCGATATTTTTACTTATTTTAAAGTGATTTTTATGTGAAAAGTAAATTTTTTACGTTAATGTTAAAGTTATTTATTTTAAAGAGTTTAAGTATGTTACTTTTTTCTCTTATTTAGTGATATTCGTACACATTTTAAAGACATGATTTTTATTCGTAAAGTAAATTTTCACGTTCACTTTTTTATAAGTTTATTTTTATAATAATAATAATAAAATCTGATAATTATTACTAAATATTATCTTTATATTTAATAAATTTCATAATTACTCCAATTGCAACAACTGTCTACGCTAAAACCCATTCGCTACACTATGACGTCACGAACAAATTATCTATCACTTTAACTGTTTCAAGCAAGATCGTTACACAACAACTCAACTCGCAAACGCGTTGAAGCGTGTTGAAACATCCCTAGTCTCGCTCCCCTCCCTTCTGACGGGTCGATAGTCAGTAGCACCCTCTACCGTGAAACCTGATTGGTCGGTGAAGTCACGTGATCACCCTTCATATATAGACGCTACCGCTTGCCGTCTCGCCATTTCTACTTAGATACCTGAGTGTGAAAGACGTGTTTAATACTTCGTGTTTTTTTTTTTCATCGCGATTTTGTTCGTACTTGTGTAGTTATTCACAGTTATTTTAGCTTCGCAGATTTCGTTTCGATTATTCGGTAAGTGAATTTTTAAACATCTTCTCACTCCAACAAACCAAGAGAGCCTTGTCGGCCTATGACGACAAGCGGTATCTGCTGGAAGATGGCATAACCAGCTATGCCTATGGTCACTTCAAAATTCCTTAAATCATTCATTTAATCCTTAAATTTTTTTATATTTTTTTTATCTCTTTAAGCCTTAATTTAACTAAAATATTACTTTAACTAATTTTTAAAAACTTATTTAACGTTAATTTTTTTTTTCAGGATTTTGTATGTGATCATTAAATTTAATTCATGAGAGAAATATACGTTCTCACAAGTCTTCTTTTCAGATTTTTTAAAATTTAAAATTGTTTAGGATTTAAGGTAATGATGTCTTCTTAAAAGATATTATTGGATGGTTGGTTAGTGACCTCATATTTCAAGGAAATATACGTTCTTTGAAATAAGTTTTTTTTTTTTTTTTTTTTTTTTTTTTTTTTTTGTTGTTGATAGGGGGGAGTGAGGCGGTACCAATTCTTCCTAAAAGAGGTATCGGGCTGGAGGTGGGCCCTCACTTTTAAAATTTAACTTCAAAATAATTAACATTTTCTAAAGTCTTTCAAATTAACTTATTCAAAATTGGTTAGGGAAGGGGGGTGGGTAGATGAGTTACCATGAAGGCAACGTCCGATAGTCGATATTTTAACAATTGTTTGGTAAAATATTGAAATGTCACGTGTAGCTCGGGGTTAGGGTTATTTTAGACCCTTAGCAAATGGCCTTCACTTTTATTAAATTTAAAAGTCGTGTTAAGATTTTTTTTATTTATTTGTGTAACTTTGTTGCAGGTATTTTAACTTGACTAAAGGACGTGTAAGTAACTCGCTAGAAAACCAAACAGTCAATCAGGAGTTAACTTTTGGTCACATGTTTAAAACTTATCAGTCACAAGCGAGCATTTAGCTGACCGATCAGAACTCGTTGCCAACACCTGAAAACTAAATTTGGTATATATCCAATGTTATCACCACTTGAAACGTAAATCTTAACATAGAATGACGTCATACCCACTGTGACGTCATTAGTAAAAATACCTATCACTTTAACTTATTCGTTTATAAGCAGCCCTAGAACAACTCAACTCCGTCTGAAAGGTAAATCGACACTAAAAAGTGTTGCCACTGCTCAAAACTTTGATATAAAACACATTATGACGTCATACCTACTGTGACGTCACGCAATAAAAACCTATCACTCTAACTTATTCATTTACAAGCAGTCCTAGAACAACTCAACTCCATCTTAAAGGTAAATCGAAACTAAAAAGTGTTGCCATCGCTCAAAACTTTGATATAAAACACATTATGACGTCATACCCACTGTGACGTCATACACAAACAGCTTATAACGAAACCGAAACTAGAACAACAGCAGGAGGGGAACAACTCCACTCCACTTCCGGTCACGTGATTTCCGGTGACGTCATCGTCCCCCGTCCCTTGCGCATTGCGCCATGGCTTCGGATCGGCATTTTCTAACTACTTATGTTATTTTCTTTCTCTTATATGTTACATTTTAAACACATGATATGAAATTTTTACGTTATGCTTATCTTAGAAATTTTTGAGTATGTTACTTTTTCTTTTATTTAACATTAACCTAAGAGTTTAATTGTATATGAGAAGTAAATTGTCACGTTAAAGTTTAAAGACATGATATTTATATGTGAAGTAAATTTTCGTGTAAAGGTTAAAATTCTTTATCTTTGAAATTTTTATTCTGTTAAATTTCCCATTATTTAACATTAACCTAAGAAAATAATTGTGTATGAAATTTTCGCGTATTGTTTAAATTGTTGTCGAAGAAAGTTTAAGTATGTTATTTTTTTTTCTTCTCTAATTTAGCATTATTCTTACACATTTTAAAGATAAGAATGTTATGTGTGAAATAAATTTTCGCGTATTGTTTCAATTCCTTACCTTATAAATTTTTAATATTTCTTTTTCTCTAATTTAGCGTTATTCTTACACATTTGAAAGACATAATTTTTATATGTGAGGTAAATTTTCGCGTATTATTTGAATTCTTTGCCTTATAAATTTTTAGAGTTTCTTTTTTTTATCTTATTTATCGTTGATATAAGAGTATGATTGTACATGTAAAGTTAATTTTAACGTTCAATTTTAAATTCTTTGCCTTGTAAATTTTTAGTGTTTCTTTTTTCTAAAAGTTAGAGTTGTCATTATACATTTTAAAGACATGAACGGCAATGTTTGAATTCTTTGTCGTAGAAATTATAGGTATGTTATACTTTCATCCTACATTTCAAATTTAAAGTCGTGATTTTTATATGTGAAGAACATTTTTTTACATTAATGTCAAAGTTATTTGTCGTACAAAGTTTAAGTGTGTTACTTTTTTTCTTTTATTTAGCGATATTTCTACATATTTTAATATCGGGATTTTTATGTGTAAAGTAAAATTTTACGTTAATGTTAAAGTTATTTGTTGTAAAAAGTTTAAGTACGTTACTTTTCTCTTGCATGTTATATTTTAAAGTCGTGATTTTTATATGTGAAGTAAATTTTTACGTTAATGCTAAAGTTATTTGTCGTGCAAAGTTTAAGTATGTTAGTTTTTTTTTCTTTTATTTAGCAATATTTTTACATATTTTAAAGACATGATTTTTATGTATATAGTAAATTTTCGCGTAAAGGTTAAATTTATTTGTCGTAGAAATTTTAAGTATGCTAATTCTTCTTACACGTCACATTTTAAAGTCGTGATTTTTATATGTGAAGAAAATTTTTTACGTTAATGTCAAAATTATTTGTCGTACAAAGTTTAAGTATGTTACTTTTTTTTCTTCTTTTATTTAGCGATATTTCTACATATTTTAAAGTCGGGATTTTTATGTGTAAAGTAAAATGTTACGTTAATGTTAAAGTTATTTGTCGTAGAAAGTTTAAGTACGTTACTTTTCTCTTTCATGTCATATTTTAAAGTCGTGATTTTTATATATGAAGGGAATTTTCGAGTAAAGGTTAAATATTTATCTTAGAAATTTTAAGTAAGTTACTTTTTTTCTCTTATTTAGCGATATTTTTACTCATTTTAAAGTGATTTTTATGTGAAAAGTAAATTTTTTACGTTAATGTTAAAGTTATTTATTTTAAAGAGTTTAAGTATGATACTTTTTTCTCTTATTTAGTGATATTCGTACACATTTTAAAGACATGATTTTTATTCGTAAAGTAAATTTTCACGTTCACTTTTTTTATAAGTTTATTTTTTATAATAATAATAATAAAATCTGATAATTATTACTAAATATTATCTTTATATTTAATAAATTTCATAATTACTCCAATTGCAACAACTGTCTACGCTAAAAACCCATTCGCTACACTATGACGTCACGAACAAATTATCTATCACTTTAACTGTTTCAAGCAAGATCGTTACACAACAACTCAACTCGCAAACGCGTTGAAGCGTGTTGAAACATCCCTAGTCTCGCTCCCCTCCCTTCTGACGGGTCGATAGTCAGTAGCACCCTCTACCGTGAAACCTGATTGGTCGGTGAAGTCACGTGATCACCCCTCATATATAGACGCTACCGGTTGCCGTCTCGCCATTTCTACTTAGATACCTGAGTGTGAAAGACGTGTTTAATACTTCGTGTTTTTTTTCACAGATTTTTTTGTTGTTGTTAGGGTGGAGTGAGGCGGTACCAATTCTTCCTAAAAGAGGTATCGGGCTGGAGGTGGGTCCTCACCTTTAATAAATAATTTTTCAAAATTTATTAATTGTAATTCTAAAGTCTTAACTTATTCAAAATTAGTTAGGGAAGGGGGGTGGGTAGATGAGTTACCATGAAGGCAACGTCCGATAGTCGATATTTTAACAATTGTTTGGTAAAATATTGAAATGTCACGTGTAGCTCGGGGTTAGGGTTCTTTAGACCCTTAGCAAATGGCCTTCCTTTTATTAACTTTTCAAATTTAACTTTTTTTTTGTGTAACTTTGTTGCAGGTATTTTAACTTGGCTAAAGGATATGTAAGTAACTCGCTAGAAAACCAAACAGTCAATCAGGAGTTAACTTTTGGTCACATGTTTAAAACTTATCAGTCACAAGCGAGCATTTAGCTGACCGATTAGAACTCGTTGCCAACACCTGAAAACTAAATTTGGTATATATCCAATGTTATCACCACTTAAAACGTAAATCTTAACATAGAATGACGTCATACCCACTGTGACGTCATTAGTAAAAATACCTATCACTCTAACTTATTCGTTTAGAAGCAGCCCTAGAACAATTCAGCTCCATCTTAAAGGTAAATCGACACTAAAAAGTGTTGCCATCGCTCTAAACTTTGATATACAACACATTATGACGTCATACCTACTGTGACGTCACGCAATAAAAACCTATCATTCTAACTTATTCGCTAAGCAGTCCTAGAACAACTCAACTCCGTCTGCTAGATAAACCGAAACTAAAAAAAAAAGTGTTGCCACCACTCAAAACTTTAATATAAAACACATTATGACGTCATACCTACTGTGACGTCATACACAAACAGCTTATAATGAAACTAAAACAACAGCAGGAGGGGAACAACTCCACTCCACTTCCGGTCACGTGATTTCCGGTGACGGCACTTCCTGTGACGTCATATCCGGTCACGCCCCCATACCATACCGCCCTGGCCCAGGACTGTCCTTTTCTAACTACTAACCAGATATAAACACTTTCTAAGAAGATATATATTTAATATATGAAAAATACAGGTATTCGACAATTAAATATTTAAGACAATTTTCAAAGTTCAAATAAGAACGAAATTGAAAAAGAACAATTTCTTATCCCTCGAATTTTTCGAAATCTTTTCTTACGAAATTTACATGTAGTAGAGTATTAGACCTCATATGTATATCAAATTTCAAAACCAAAGTGTATTTTGTTTTTTATGCAAATGCACTAATTCCATCTGGCCTGTACTAGGTAAAAACCTAGGGGTCTAACCATCACACAACTTTCAATCACATTGCAATACTGCTCACTGCATTTAAATTTGACATGGATTGGTGTAATTTACCGTTTTGGTCTTTATATTTTCATAAATATCAAAAATGGCAAATTTGAAGATAAACATTTCATTGGGAAAAAAAAAAAAAAAAAAAAAAAAAAAACACCGCAAACTGCTTATTTTCACCACAGAACAATAAGACGCAGGAATCATAACCGATCTCGGTATACTTGAATATACACTTTTTTTTAGTTCAAACACCAGCAGGGCCTGATTTAGAAAATTTTTTACTATAGGCCCAACATTCAGAGAGGGGCCCTAATAGCAAGTATTTATTTCCTTACGTCACAATATTACCAGATCAAGCTACATTCGTTAAGACTAACTTTTTACAATTAAAACTCATAGTTTACTTTCACACGATTTTTTTGTTATAATTAGTATGATCTTGATTTGCTCAAAACTTTTGAATTAATCCCCCCCCCCCCATCATGAACACTAATTTTAAAGCACATTTTCCTGTATTTTAAACTTACATTTTACCACAGGGTCCACAAATTATATAATAATAAAGATTACTTAATTTTATAACAATAATTGCAAATAATAGTAAGTAACCTTTCCACTGTTTCCACGATCTCATCAAAAAGGAGGGCCAAAAAAGTCCACGGAAGAGCCTGCAAACCAACCAATCACAAAGGCTCTTCCATTTCATAATATAAGAAGTTGTATATGGTTGGTTGGTTGGTGAACATCTCTTTACAAGAGGCGAGAGAAGGAGAACAGCGGCGTAAAGCCCTTGTCTCCGTGTACATATGAAGAAGTTGTATATGATTGGCTGAACCGGAAAAATTTGCTTAATTAGGTTTTATTAGGTTAATCTATCTAACTTAACTTTCTGTGACTATAAAAAATATAGAATTTGCGGATGTGTAGCTAAAATTTTTTTTTTTATTTTTGTTCAGTACTTCCCATAAAAAGACAATTATATTTAAAATTTTCAGAAAACTTTCAAAATTTGGGGGCCACTAGGCACGGGCCTAATGGTAAATCAGGCCCTGAACACCATAGTGAACGTGATAGTGAAGGCTATGGGGGTTGGTTGTATGGATTTTAATGGCATTAAGAACCAAGATTGCCTAAGCTGAGCGAGACGCCTATGGGGGATAATACAACGGGAGGGAGGGGGAACTTCACAATTTTGGGGATATCTCCATCATCAATGAAAATGTAAAGAGGTAACCTTAGCCGCTTCCGCCTAATCAGTGCCTCGACATTCTCTATCGAGGAATTTTCGTATTTCACATTCTTATCCAACAGTTCCGAGTTTATAATTGCAAGTACATATAAAAAAATTCCATGGATTAATAATATTTTTATCAATCCTATAAGTGGTTTGTGTGAAAAGCACTCATAATTTTCTTTGTTTAACGAACTATAAGTCCAAAGTATGGGGGTATGTGATAGTGATATATATTCATAAACTTTTTTTTTTTTTTTTAGCTTTTATATGATGATACCAAAGAAACACAATACATTTGCGAAAAAAGTATTTCTTAAACGCATATTTTTATAGTGAAAAAATGAAATTAAAAAAAAAAAAAATCTATTCAAGTTAGACAGACATACAAATAAATCTAGGACAATTCTCATTAATATATAGGATTTCCCATACCAAATTTAATTGGAAATTTCGACCTGGTTTGTTTAGATGTTTGATCGGAAAATAGATTTCTTACGAACTCTATGAAAAGTTCGTATCTACAATTATAGTAATAAAAAATTTGCCATAAATTTCTTTATGGGTATGAAAGGAAAATGCCAAGCAACTCAAGCATAACTAAACAAAACGGCATTTTTTTTTTTATTTTTATAAGAGTAGCAGGAGAATAAATGTTGATTTCATGATACTTATTACACAAAAAATAAATTTCGTAAAAGTTATGCAAAATTATTACTAGATTACATCGTAATTTGATTATCCTTTCATTTTATTTCTTTATAATGAATTGAGGAAAGACGACGAGCATTTTTTTTTTTTACTACTTATATTCTAAGAAACACAAGCATAAAAATATTAGAATTTTAAAGACATTATTTTTATTTTACTTTTAGCATACAGAACACTAAAATCGTGCTTTTATCCCATTTTCGCATGAATTTACAGATAACGTCAGAGTTTGGCCTCTTTTTTTTTTGTGCCAAGTTTGTATCAACTTCCTTGAAGACATTAAATCCAAATGTTACGAAAATCTTGTTCACGAAATGATGGCTTTATATCACAAATTTGGATGTTGAATGATGTCCTTAAAGTTACATTTCCTAAATTCCCACATAGATTTCTTCCCTTTTAACAGTGGAAAATTCAGCAACGCACATGGTGAACGTTTCCATTAGGATATGTGTGTATGATTTAGCAAAGTTATCAGGGAATATGGTCGGCGTCTATACTTGCAGACCACTGCTGGATGATTTTCAGAGATAATACAGACGTGTGATATAAGTGGGAGCCAGCGAACTCGTCAGTCATAATTTTGTAAGACTGTACGTCATATTGTCACTTTTACTTCTGTATAAATTAGGCGTCAAACAATTGTAACGTGTTCTTGTATCCCTATCATACAAAGTAATACCCCAACATAACCAAAAAAATAGAGCCAATTTTCCTTTTTTAGCTGCCCTATTCGTGCTTCGCACGTTGAATTCATAAAAATTTCGAAACTTCCATTGAAGATACAATTTCAATCTTGTCCAGTGCTATCTTTGTGCAAGAGTTTAAAATCTGGTTGTATTTTTCGTTTCAGCCGAGCGACTTAAGCCAGCGATAAAAAGTTATCTATTTCCCTAAACTTGATTCAGCACATCACTATCCATCATGAATCATATAGAACCCATAGCCGATTCCACCTCGATATCATAGAGCTTTGTGGTCAGAAAAAAAAATTGAGGATAAAAATCAATTAAATTTCCAAAGTGTGAAGAGGTCCATTCTTTATAGCTATTGACAATTCCGTCACTAATGCCACAAAGAGAATGCTGATGTGAGCGGCCTCAAAATATCCGACTACCCACTCAAACCAGGCCATACCGTGCTTAAAATATCTACAAAGCTATTAAAGTGTTCCAACTCATAGCATGAAACGACTTTCGGCACGTACAAGAGCCAGCTGGGAATTTTCTCACAGAAGGGGAAATTGCCGTGAAGTAATTTCAGTTTACGTGCTTAACTAGTAATATAATCGATTGACAAACCATCAATTCCTCGATAAGCACCTTTGTGGAAAAAAAGTATGCAAGGAATGCCAAAACCAATTTCTCTCCCTGGGTCCTTAATAGATTGAAAAGGAGGGAATGATTATATGTGTATACTAAAACATCAAAATACTAGATACTTTATACAAAGAAAAATGTGTAAAAAAAAATTCGATAGCAATAGACAGAGTAGCGGACAAAAAACCTGCTACATGAAACATGTTTTTGGGATTTAAAGCAGTAATGTTTTTAATTTGTCATCATTACATTTTAATTTAATATACGTCAATTTAGAGAAGGGAGAGTTTTTATTTTTCAATTGAATGGTGTTTTCTTGCAATCTTGGGCAGGTAACAACTTTTAAAATCACATTATGTTACCCATATTAAATCCTTATGACACCATATGCTAGTTCATGATCATATGGTTATTGAATTTTTGAAGTAAAAATTAACAGTATTCAAATAAAAAAGTCGTATTAATTTATTTTCATGTACTAATATATACACGTTTCAAATATAAGTATTCGAAAATACAAAAACTAGCATCAATACAAAAAGATGCCATAACAGTAGTCACGGAAAACCATTCTTAAAATTTTATATATAGCTTCAGTCAACCAGCAATATCTTTTCAAAAGATTTGAATAGAGAATATATGAATGATACATTCATAAAATCAACAGCAAGTAGCACTAGTCATTTCATTATGAATTAATTAAAATTATATTCAATCTGAACAAATAATAAATATGCACCTTACAGTAATTCTGCAATTGTTTGCTTTCATATCATGATTCGGTCATGTGCTTTGATTGGTTAAAAATTATCTCTAACTAGTATAAAAGAAGCACAGAAATCACAGATGCTCGTCTGAAGTTAGAAGATTTGTGTACATTTCTTAGGAGATGAAGTCTGAAGATCCAAGTGAATTCTCTGAACTGGAGATGCACGATTTCATCAAGTAATCAATGAGTCAAGCTGGATTTGGACGTCACATGCTGAAATGAAACAAAAAGCTGGTTAAGACAATGTAAATCAAACAAAGCTATTTTTTATACCACATACTAGTACTCATTAAAATCTGAAATATGTCAAGTGATAATAGTTACAAAGACTTAAAAGGCAATACTGAAAAATAATTTAAAATGCATCTACAGTCCGACTTGAAGCTGAAACAGTTCACTCGTTGAATTCGGTGGCTGGAACATGAGGAGCAGCTCCCTTTTTCCATAGAGTTCTTAAAAACAGTGTGATAAATAATTTTCTTTAAGTTCCACACAAATATAATGTAAGTTTACAACAAATATTGCTCATTCTTACATAAAATATGTATTGCCAGTTCACATATTTGTTGAAACTTTTTAGTGGTTTAACGCCAATTTCTTAAAGCCTCCTATGTATATTAAATGTAATTTACAAAGTGGTCTGTAATGTAGACTTGTAATTTCGAGGTCAGAGACTCCAAATGATCTTTTCGGTAACATTTAGGACAAAGCTATTTTACTAATGATATGATGCTTTGAATACAAAAGTTAGTATAAATATTTAATACATGAAATGCAATTGAAGTACACAAAAAAGTATTTTTCACTAAAAGCATGCATAAAATAGCAGGGACAGAAATTTATGCAATTTCAATTCGAAGCTGCATCAATTCTTTGCTAGAAATCGCATCTCACAAAATGAATACATTCGATATAAAAATAAAATTTGCACCAAAGTATGCTGCAAGCATACAATAGAATACCCAAATAAAATAGAATTTCATAACTGGGGAAAATAACAACTGTCATAGATATATTTTAATATATTGACTTAAGATTTAAATGCTTGTTACTTTTTAATACTTTGACTTGACACGACTTTTTAATTGCGTCGGGTCTCTTTTCCTGAAGAGTACCTCCAATATTCAACACTCATTGTCACACTACTTGGATCTATTTGACATTCCTGAATGAAAAACCTTGGAATGCAAGTGCAACACGAAGGACAAAATGCGTCAGAACACGATTAGATTAACATCCATGTGAAATGGAAATGCCTTCCAGGAGGTATTTCAAAGGACATCTGACATGCATTTTCGACACAAACCTATGAAACCCCGATCGTCACTGTGTCAAATCTGACAACAGTGACGTAGAGGCTTGATCCCTTGTAAGCTAGATGAATATTTTGCCTTCCGATCTTGTTTAAAGTGTTATGGAAAAGATTAGAGAAGAAAAGTGGCATTGAACATCTCTGTCAATAGGCTGAACTTTTTGAGAAAGTTGGTTGGTTAATACGTTTAAGGGTACGCTATTCGTTGTGCAATACATACAACCTAAATAGGATAGTATCGACTGTTAAACGTGTGAATTCTGAATCAAGACCGATATAACTTTACTTATATTTGACCCCAGAAGCCTTAGCAAACCATTTAAATTCTCATTACTCGGATATGATTTTTTTTTTTTAAGGTAAACTAAATAATAAACAACTACATTTTTGTGCGTTTATCACACTTAATTGGATGGTTTAAAACAAAAAGCATATAACTACTGCAAGAAAATACATTATCTTTCTAAAAAATAAAATTTTGTTTCGGTCTAGTTCGACAAGCTTAACTGCTTTTTGTACAAAAACCGCTCTATAGTTTCAACGTGACGTAAAAAACATCAACTTACGTTATGACATTTCATAAAAGAATATGAAGTAATTTTCAGATAAGAAACATCTGTATTGAAAAGTTGCATTTTAAAATTGAAATAACCATGGGTAATATATTAATTTGTGTGAAAAAAGATCATATTTTAATTCTATAATCACCGATCACATAATTGTTAAGCATAAGAATATTAAAGTAGCAATGGACCGGATTTTATGAGGAATAATAGGCGAGTATGCGTTATTAAACTAGGAAGGGTATTTTTCTTATTTAACTCTCCTAACATAAGACCATTCATTATTCAAATTATCCCCTTTTCAAATAATTGCAAAATCTGGCAGTTGTGACAGGTTTAATGTATTAATACTTTAGGAATTCTGGATATGAAATATTAAAATAACCTTGATTTCAAATGACAAGCCGAAAAATAAGTATTTCTCGACGCATCGCGAAATAAACGATTTACTTATTGAATTGAATGTGTTGAATTTTGCATGAAGTAAGGTCTACACAAAATCTATACTGTATCAAAACATTATGAATACTGATAGAAATGAGAATTTTAAGGCGGGATTGTTTTTGTGAGTGTAATTCAATGGAAATAGCTTACTTCTCGAGTGGAAAAATCGCAGGAAAACTTGGAGGATCGGCATAAGGTCAATTCATTTTGAAAGTAGATGTTACAGAGCACACATGCTGAGTCAAAACCGAGCTCGCTTGCATGTTGAACATGCCAATTGGACAAAAATAATTCGAAAATTTAATAAAATAGCCGAAATCCATATTTCTGAGATTGGTCAATGTTTACCATTCATTTAAAAAAAAGTACCAAACATACAGAGACGGATTGTGTATTATATTATGTAATCGATTAACGAAGAGGCTCAACTTTGGATTATGCACGTTTTTTCCTGCAATGCCGAAATATACTCATCACGAGTTTGGTTGGTTTGTATGCTCAACGATCTATTATTATGCACAATGACGACTATAATCATGCTGGGAACAACAGCTTAAAGTGGATTCCGAACCACAACAAACATCCACATTTAACACGGGGTTCGAACTTGGCGCCTTTGGCATGTGAGGCCAGATCGCTAACCACGCAGTCATCAGATGGACCATCACGAGTTTGAGACCCCGGTACTGTAAAAACTCGCGCTCTAAGGGTCCATTCGTTCAGTAATGAACTATAAATTTTATATAACTTTGCTAGATAATAAATGAAAAATATTATATATATATATATATATATATATATATATATATATATATATATATAACTCTCAATTGCAGCATTCAAATATGTTGAGTTTCAGAATATAAGAAACATTTAAATTAAAAAAAAAAAGTTTACGTCATCCATTCCAAGAAAAAATGTACTAACATAACTTACTGGAGCCGAGAAGAAGCAAGTTTTAAAGAGATGCAACATTTGTAAAAATCTTCTAACAAGAAATTTTTTTCAGTATTCGTCCTAATGTAAGCAACCAAATATGGCCCATTAAATCTCAAATTGTCATCCAATGGCATTATCAAAAAATTACTGCACATTGTCAAGGTTACGCGACTTTTTATAATTTATTTTTAGCCAACTTTAATATTTAATAGTCACGTGGGGAAAATTTCGAACAGTATATAAATCCTTTAGGCCTAAAAAATAATAATGCAAAAATAGTTGGACAACATTAAAGTAGGACAGACACGCAGTTTAGAAAGCTTCGCTTACTATGTCACACCAGAAGTATCAACTTTAAAAATAAAAATTATAATTTAAAAGGGACGAAGACAACTGCAATTAGAACACGAAATTCCAAAAGAAATGCCATAGTTTTGCTTTGATAAAGGTTAGAATCAAAGGTTCAGGAGAAACAAAAATTGAGCAATATCGAGAATTAATAATCAATGATGTGCTCAAATCGTCTTGGAATAGAAATACATATTTTTGCCAACATTAATATATAGTTCAAACCCCGGTAACGGCAAATCCCGTTTAATACGAAATAAAAGCATATCTCCGTACTTAAAACTTAACTTTAATTTAATCGCTTAACACGAAATTCGGTTAACGCGAACAATTTCAGCAGCCCCATCTACTTCGCGTTAACGGGATTTGACTGCAATATATATATATATATATATATATATATATATGTGTGTGTGTGTGTGTAAAAACATTCTCTACTTGTGACAATAAAAATAATGTATGCTACTTATACGAATCTGCTTTTTCAAACTTTGTAAATTATTTGATTCGAGTTAACGGACTCGCCAAACAAGCATTTTGCCTCGTTTGAAAAGTACTACTTCCACAATTAGTTCAATAAATAACTATTATTCCTTCAGTGCAATTCGTATTTTAAAAATAACTAACTAAACTTTAAAACAAAACAAAAAATATTTATGCAACTAATAGTTGCAAAAGTAATACTTTTTGCAATACTTAAGCAAAATGCTTAAATAATTTACCGAGTTTGAAAAAGTAATTTCGCACAGGTTGCATACAATATTTTTTATAATCACGGGCAAAAACTAGTTTTAATACATACATATATTAATGTTGGTAATTCCAGTCAATGAATCTTTTCTGAAAACGTCATTTTTATACCCAAGACTGTATTAAATTTAAGCACGAAGCGTGGTGTGCGGTAAAGTATATTATCGCATAGTCCCGCGATAAAGTGATACTTTCGCCACAACTTCTGATTTTTTTGCACGTTGTTATAAAAATGTACTTTAATTACCTGTTTGTTAAAAAAGCAACAACGAAAACTTCTAAGTCATGTTTGAAATAGTAGAATGATTACCAGTGAAGAATTATATAATCGATTTTAGAAGAAGTAATGCATTTGATAAACGATTACAATAATAAAATAGTAGCTGTTTATTTAAAAGATTGACCTTAATCAGCATCATATGTATCCTAAATTTATTGAAATCCGAAAATTGAGTGCGAGTAAAATACATTAACGAGTATCAACATAGGTATGTATAGCGAAATGGACTTTAAAAAAAAATTAGCAATTTACTCCTAAAACAAATCTATAATATGGTGCCAGGTATGAAATATTTGCTATCCAGCAAAGTAAAACCTTGTTCTCAATCACATAAATATTAAAATATTGCTTACTTCCATTATCAGTACTAATAAAGCTTGTCTAGTACAGCGACACTGAATAAATCTATCGTGCTGCCATCTTTAGGATATTTGAATAAGAAACACCTCCTTGTCGAAACTAAGGGGTTCCATCTATTCGATGCTCGAATGATTATCCCAAGCCGATGTATTGTATTTAGCACCAGTTAACGTTTTCAAAAATCAAATAGTTTATATGAATATATAGCGAAAATAATTTTAGACTCGTTTAACATAGTACACTTAGAGGAAAAGAGACAAAATTTCAAATGGTATGCGATATTCCCATAATTATTTGTACACAAAAAGGCATAGAAATTTGAACTATACCCCGTATGTCAACAAGAAAAATTAACATAATCGCAGACTTTTCTAATATCATACTTAAAAAGAGTGTCCTTAGAAAGAGTCATCGACAGAACGTCTGAATTGTTTCAGAGTTTAACCGATGCAAGATATTATTTGCGTATCTGAAAACGGGGATGAAAAAATCTCGAAAAAAATTCAGACTCAGAAATTTTTCAGTATCTTGCCATATTTGTTGAAAACATTTTCTCTCTATATAAAAGCCCTTATTGACTGACTGACTTATTCATCACTAATGCTCTCACTTCCAATGTAATCACGCCTTTGAAATTTAGTACAGGTGTCAAAAAAGGTCAGCTATTTCGATCTCAATGATTACTAATTTTAAGGAGTTAAAATTTACTAAGCGTTCCAAACGAAAATTTTTAAAATGTCATAATTCCAATGTAACCACAACTTTAAAGTTTGATCCAAATATCTACAAGATTAATCATGGGGAAAAGGAAACTATTCCGATCTTAATAAACCAATTTTCAGAAGTCGAAACGAGGTCAAACATTCCAAAAGTAAAATATCTTAATTTCCAAAGAAGCAAGGATGTTGAAAATTGGTACAAATAGTCACAAAGCTAAACATGGTAAAACAAAAACATCACGATTTTGAATCGATATCCTTTGCAGAAAAGAAAAATGCTTTTTTTTATTGCTAAAATACATATGATTACACTTTGTAGCGAAGCACGTATATTCAACTAGTATATTTATAAAACTTCTTTAAACTATTATCATAAATGATGCCCTTTTGAACTTCTTACATTAAACATCTCAAATTATTATGCTCAAATGTAGACCTAAAGGCATTTTAATTAAAAATTAACTTTCTCTAAATCAATAGAAGGTTGAAATTTCCCATGCAATATCGCCAAAAATCTTCATTAAAAGCTGACCACGCTGAATATAGTATCCAATGATATATGAAAGTCACAAAAAGAAAAATTTTCTGAAAAATTGTTCTTCATTCAGATTATTCAACTAATGATTTTTCTTAGAGATGGAAGGCGCCAATTATTGAAATTTTTAGCGATTTTTATTCTACTAAGTTTACAACTTAGCGAGTGTACTGTATAATATCGGAAAATCTAAAAATTACAGTTTAGTTAAACATACGTTCACGTACGACGTTTCGAAAACAACGTTTCTCTCTCTCCCCCCCATCCCCTTAAATCAGTTCAGATCAGTTAGATTAGTTCAAAGGAAGGCGGAACATAAATATTTTGTATCAAATTTAAATATCTATTCAGGAAACTTTTTAATTGTCTTAACAAATTTCCTAACAAATTGAAGGAAACGTTCACAGGGATGCTAAACTTTAAGGAGTGACATCAATACAAAAAAACCCCCCAAAAAACAACAAAAATTATGTTTTCAGTAAAATCAAAATTTCAGTTAAAAATGAACAGTGCATAAAAATATCTACCATAAAAGGTTAAGTCGTAGTATTTATGATGATAATTACAGAAATATTACAGCTGCAAAAAAAAAAAAAAAAAAAAAATCACGCAAAACCGACAGAAACCGGCAAAAATCATCAAATTTTCAAAATAACGCACAAATCAAAGTTTCATCAAAAATAATTACATACTTAAACAATTACATTACATTGGCAAAGAGCTGAACCTAATTGAAACTCAGTTTGATAAGTAAATCTGTAGTCTAGTTAAGCAATTCTATACTAATACTATCGCAATTAAAATTTTAAATGAGGATTATATAAAAAAAAATACTGGCCAATTGGGATTTTCTTGTACCATTTTAAAATAAAATTTTAGTCATTTCGCATTGATTTAAACCAGACAGTGAAATCGATAATCAAACCGCTCAATCCTGGGGTGTAGTGGTTATAACATCAGCATAAACCTTCCAAACTTTACGGCTATTACTTCGGCTAGCTCTCGACAAAATAGATCATCACTAAAAGGTAAATACCAGTCATAGCGCCCACTATACCCGATCAAATTTTGGCAATAGCGGCTATAGCATCAGACTCGGCAAAAATTATCATAATAACAATGTAAATATCACTGATAGATCAACACCACCATATCAGCGATAATCTTCGCCATAGAGAGGGTTGACGAATTTTAAGAGTATTGACAAAAGATTGAAAAACGAGATTTTGTATAGGTCTTTTCCGTAGGTTTGAAAGAACATCCGTAAAACGAAGAAAAAATCCGCAAAACGAAGAAAAAATCCGCAAAAATTACGGAAAATCCTTAAAAATTGGCATCTCGGCAGATTTACAAATTTAAAATATGCACCAGTTGAGAAAATTGGTTTTCAGAAATATACGAAAAAAAATCACTATCGTAATAAGGTCAGTCTTGTAGAATATTTTCGTTTTAAACTAATCTAATAAAAAGATTCAAATGATTTAAAAATTTCAAATTCAGTGGATGCTCAGATTATTATGAAATACTGATGCTTTTAATTCGATAAAAAATAGTCATTTTAATGTTTATTGCCTCAAATGCCTATTGTTAAATTTTTGTTTCCAAACCTGGACTGAATTTTAGTATTATACCCAAATTACACCTTGTATAATTCCTAATCTACTGACATTTTGGGCGACTTTAAACATTGTAACATTAAAGTTGTAAAAAAAAACCTTCAAACAATTCTCCTATATGCAAGATGTTCCAAAAAGATTGAAATGTCCGGAATTTTTTATCTGTTAGAGATAAGTTGACAATGCAAATTAAAAAAAAATTTCAAAATAAGGTAGTATAGAAAGTTAAAAAAAAAAAATCCCACATGTAATTTTCAAAAATTAATATGTTTTGAATTTTATACGACCCCTTATGTAAATTTGATCAATTCAAATTTTTTATTTTCCATCGAACCAGATTATTAGAATGCCTAAGTATATCATCGAAACCAATTGAATAATAATACAGAAAAAAAAATTTCTGTATCACTTAAAAAGCAGGGTTATGTGGCGAAAATACACGCACAAATTGATGATGAAAACTTGTAGAGCAAAAATACGATAACGTGTCAAAAAATCTAAAATGCACTTATATAAAGCCTTCATAGCCAGAGAAAAAAAGTGGTACTGCATATGTGAATCACCAGGACGCATGTAGCACATAATTTCATTTTATACGAACTCACATTTGGGGAACACATAATTAAAAAAAATAGATAAGCCAATATATATTTTATAAGCAGGGTGGCCACAAAATTCAGGAAAAAAAGTTAGCTGATAATTCCCCGAGAGATTTCTACAAAATTCCCTAATTTTACGGCAAACTTTTTTTTAAATTTCCCTAATTTTTCCGGATGTGCAGACACCCTGATCAAATAGAGCATGTATGCCAAAGGTATAACAAGCCAATTTTTAAAAAATAGTTTTGGTGGCAATATAAAGTTTCAATTATTCCATAACATTATCATCACGAATTTCCGAGTAAATGGCATCATCAAAATACGGAAGAACGGGAAAACATGCCTGAAAATTTCCGTGATTTTCGAGATATTTAAAAGAGTTCTCTGACATTTCCCTGATTTTTCCAGAATTAGAAAGCTCCCTGACACTTCCCTGATTTCCAGGTTCTGTGACCACTCTGATAAGGAACTCTAGATTGATTTCAAAATAAGAGACAATGGACAATTCCCACATTTTTTTTAGTCAATTCTAAATGATTCGAAAAGGCCATAAACACAAAAATTTCTGCTTAATGCGCTTTTTCTTTTTTTTTTAAATTTGTAATCAAAGTTCCCTTGTTAGATTTTGGTGATAAAACGATTCATTTGGCTCGAATTGAATGTGACGTCACTACATCTCAAACAACTTGGCTTGAAGCGCAGCAGCTGAAATCAATTTTGCAAGTTTCTCGCAAATCGCGCCAACCGGTATGGGATATTTCAATTGTCTACTAAACACCGATGTCAAACACACACTAACTACTTGGCAGAAACCTCATGATAACCATAGATACGGAAGGAAATTTTGACGTCATAGCTATAGTTGAGTGTTTTGATCGGACTGGTTTTGGGGCATTTTCTTAATATTTAAATAACTAATTTTTTTAAAGAACTTTTGTTTTGAATATTTGGAATCGGAAAGAAATTCTTTATAAATATAAACTAATTTCACTCAATTTTAAAAAATACGGGAATTGTCCATTATACAGAACGTATATTTAGGCTTTACGAT